>CM060363.1:149013581-149613581 GCA_030545235.1 Helianthus tuberosus | reverse complement strand
ATTGAAGGGTTTACCTGTTATATACCGCCTCTTTGCGGTGATATAGTGGTCAAAGCCTTGACATTTTTAGACATACATTTGATGTATGAAACAATGACAACTTATTTTCATTTGATGGTTTGTAAACAATGTACTTAACTTATGTTGCGATCTTTTGAACAATTATGACAATGGCATTGGAGCATGTTTATTCATTTAGTATGTTTACTTATATCGTTATGCAATGAGAACCGAACAAATCACACCTCGCGCTTCCGCTACGAGCGGGTGTGACAGTTGTAATGAAAACGGACCGTCACCGCCAGCAGCGGTTGCCACAATGGAAGACCTGTTGAATCTGAATGATGATTGAGTGCCGCAAGCGGATAATGATGGTAATATGCTGGCGCTTGCTTTGTTTTCCGGGCTGAAAACGGTTGAAACTAAGGATACATGGGAAGTTTTTGAGTGTGACAAGGCGGCTGCAAGGCGGTCATCGGTGGGGGCGAGTGGAAAAGCCGACAGGGGGCTAGCATTGGTGGAAGAGACCATTATATAAAATTGGTTTCTTGCAATGGCTTATACTTTTAATTGTTGGTCATTACTTTAAAGTTGGATCTTCCTATGTAGCTCTTATGTGGCTAAGTGCTTTTATGCTTTTCTCACAATTTGAAAGACAGGTTGGTATACATCATGTACGTATGGGTGTGTATACTCACTCACACACACACTTATGCTTTCCTCACAACTAAGTAAGGAACGAACAAGAACACATTCATTATAAAACCTACACGATCAGGTATGTGATGATCTTAACAACCCTGACATACAGTACTTGTCTAATTTTGTTTGTTTTTAATTCTAAATAATCAGGCATGGGATGTTGTTTCAAATGAAAAGGCAGTTAATATTATTTCAGCCAGAAAGGAGGAATCGGTGAAAAAATGTGGAGTATGCAGCTGCTTAGTGGAATCATAAGCGACCAGGATACATGGCTGATGACATTAGTTGTTTGCCTTTTTCTTCACAATCCATGAACCTTTTCTCCTTGAATGCCGACATATGATGATTAACAATGTCTCATTGTTGTTAGTCTCCATATTGTATACTGGGTTATATCAGCTAATCCTCTCTTACATTTTTCTTAAGTATTCTTATCTCTGTAATACATAACATCAAGGCCCAATAATTGGAGCCCAATCAATAATTATAGATTTCATTGTGATATGTGAGAGTTGGTATTGGAATCGGCCTAGGTAAGATATATTTCTTGATTCGAATTCTTCGTTTATATGGTCTGATTTTCTTTGTTTTGTCGATATACAGATCTTCATTTTCTTTGTTTATATTGGTAACGGCTTGTTCCTTCGTTTCATTGATTTCTTCTACATTTCTTCAATATTTGTTCCCACTACACAATCATGCAGGAATCATTTTAGTCCGACTTTAGTGCACTTGAGCCAAAAATTTGCATCACAACAGCATATGGAAATTATTCTTAGTATTAACCGGTGATGTTAGTACTAACCACGACTAATAGTAACTTTGGCTATAAACTTTAACTACCGAGATGACCCGAATTGATACCGTCCGAAACATAGGTACCAAGGTTTTTTTATGGTTTTGATCTATGTAAAATCGGTGTTGATTGCTATATCAAATGCGTGTATATCGAAACGATACCAGTCAAAAGCCTGCCACGTAGCACGGGGATTATATTTGAATCTGATGAGTCGGAACACCCGCTGCAACGCGCGGGCCTTCCCACTAGTGACAATAAGCTCAAGTGAAAGATATTATAACCATACATAGCTAGCAAAACATATTAATGCACAATTGCACTTAACCATGGTACTTCTAAACCAAATATTTCAATTTCTATCATAGGAGACTATAATAGTCATTTTCTATTATAGATGTAGTTTGATTGATTACACATATACTCGAATTGCAGGTCAAGCAATAACTACAATGTGTCAAAGTCACTAAAAAATTCTCCCTCTAAAAGTTCGACGGTTCTCTCGATGATGTCTAGACATCATCACTGTAAACATCGATTATAATGAACTTTTTAAAAGTAGAATGTTGATAAAACATCGTTAGTTTAATCAAACTTATATCTCTCCTTATGCGAATATCTTGAGTTGTATAACACTCGACCTGACTATTTTAGTCCATGCGTATTTTGTCAACTTCATATAGTACGTTCTTGAGGTTTTTATATCAATGCTTCTAGCATTATCAATCCATGAGGGAATTATTTCTATCTTATCCAAATATGCATGTGCATTCACTCTTCAAGAGTTTTGCTACATAAACTTGCTCATCTAACACATAGATATCTATATCATATGTAAAAATGTCATGAA
The DNA here is from genome assembly GCA_030545235.1 of Helianthus tuberosus. Classification (NCBI taxonomy): domain Eukaryota; kingdom Viridiplantae; phylum Streptophyta; class Magnoliopsida; order Asterales; family Asteraceae; genus Helianthus; species Helianthus tuberosus. Next base: position 149,611,233 of record CM060363.1, on the reverse strand, counting down.
CACTTGCTTTTATCTCCAAAATCCATATACCATGTGTGTACACTATTTATTGAGATATTACAATCAACTAGTACAAGTTTTCTATTTATGTTTCTTGGCACAAGAATTACATTGTTAAGATGTTTCAGTTAACCTTTTAAGCACTCAATTGCTTTAGAAACTTATCAAGAGTTCCAATTATATCCAATATGTAAAATAATCATAACCTATTCAAATCTAAATATGTATACAATGATCGCATTGTTCTCGAGAACTTACTTTACATGACTTACATAATTTAATCATTTAGGACTTTCATGTAAACTTTCAGTATCAAGTGATACATAACATTCATAAGACGCATGTCAATTTCTCTTTATATTACCAGACCAATAAGATATTGGAAAGTCAATGGATCCACCACTGGAGAATGCGTCTCCTCATAATTAATCATGGTTCTTTGCAAATATTTTGTGCCACCAATCTTGTCTTATATCACTTAATTTGATTTCAATTCATGATTCACATAAAAGACCCATTTGTATCCAATATGTTTTACAACTTCAGGTGTACGGACTGTTGGTCCGAAAACTTTCTATTTTTAATAGAGAATTCAACTCTGCCTCATTTGCGTCTTTCCATTTTGGCTAATCATTTCTCATAGACAGATCTTAAACTTCGATCCTCATCATTTCAAGCGCTATATTATATAAAAAAGTATGACGATGTTGATTTTGTTTCGATTCCATATATTTCATAAACATGATACATATAATGAGATCTCTTTATTTTCAGGTACATGTGGTTCTTCTAGAACCATCATGTCTAATGTCTCTTCAGGAGACCCTATTAATATAACCCCGTCTTGACCATCTTAATTATTTGCTCCAACTTTCGAGGAATTTTATTATTGGAATCGATTAGTCTACCACGCATTAGACGTGCAATAGACCCATCACAATATGTGGTTGTCCTTCTGGGACACTCATCTTAATTAGAGCATTAGCAGTTTGTATCTGTGATATAAATCACCTCTTTAAGGCTAGTGAATGTGTCTGGTAATAGATTCGCTAATCTTTGTAAATGAGTTATTATCTGAACTTCTGGTTCACACTTTTAGTTTTTTAGGATGAATGATAATTCATACCAACTCATTTCTTTTCCAACTGCTTTTTATCCCCCCTGATGTTGGGAATATTAATCCATTGATATGGATATGAAATAATTGAGCTGTAATTAAATATCTCGTCAATGGCTCTATTCATTATCATATATTCCCAATCACTTTTTAGGGTCCCATCTTTGGCATAGTGTTGGATCAATTTCAATATATATTGCACAACCAAAATCTTAGAAGTGACATCTTTAGTTTCTGACCAAAAACCAACTATAATGGGGAGAAACTAATAAAACATGTTGGCTTGATGTGAATTAATGTTATTGCATGTAAATTTACATGTACTCATATATAAACATGAACTTGCTCTCATGATTATTGGCTTTGCTATCAATCTTAGACATTCAGTGATCGTCTTAACAAAATCAATTCATATAGGACATAATCTACAGGAAGTTCAACACTTATTTCGCCAATCATTAATAACTAGGGAAATAAACTTATCGTCACTACTAATAAATACATGCACTCTGGAATATTGTGTTTGTCATATTATTAGCTAAGCCACAAATTACACAAACATAAGTTGTGAATTTGGTAACCATTTAGACGATTGAAGAAAAGCCAGATCTAAATGACCGGAATCAGTTCAGATCTGGGGGTAGAGTTTCTCCATAAAATGGTTAATCCTCTTACCGATAACTGCTGGGCAATACTTCACTGGAAATCACTGCAAAAAAGAAACGTCGTTAGCCTTGCCACGGGGAGAATGGGGGTTCTCTCCGTGACCACCCTCCGGCGTGAGAATAAGTACAGTGATCTCAAGAAGAAGATGAAGTAGTAAGAGTGAAAGTAAGTGAAAGTGAATGAAAGACTTGTACCTGAATTCTCTTATTTATAGCCGAAGTTCGGTTCCAAAAAATATCACGGAGGAAATAACGGAATCTTCTTTTCCGTTAGCAGTTAACTCCCCATCCATGCACACGGATCGTGTATTTGATCAACGGCTGGGGAGATGCCACGTGGAAAGTATCTTGATCTAGATATGCATGTAAATTGTTGCCATCATCGTGATTTAAATGAAGGTTCTAGATATTTCCATGTCACATTTGGTTATAACCGAATGAGGCCATGCACGATGATCATTTAATGCCTTCTAGAAGATCTACAGTTGTAAGCCTTTGATCTATTGCCACGTGTCCATTCTGTTATAACTAGAAAAGATTCCTTTATTCATGTTCTTACTTCTTCATGCGCGCGGACATATTTAAGACTTGTCTTTTGTTGCTAAATCTTCAAGTTTAACTGTAACCTTGCGCGGGCCCCCTCAAGGATGTTAATTGAATATTTGTGTTTCCTTTCTCCGGCGCATGATTATTGAAGACTGATCTTTCCAAATCTTATTTAGACTCGTTGCGCGGCCGCGCAAGGTCTGTTTGAGATGAATTTGGAGTGTAATTATGGTATGGTCCTCTGCGCTTGCGCAGGGTTTTTAGGACCATACCCCTTCAAGTCCCCCCAGTCCAGTGGTGCTCCTATGCGCAAATGGAAACTAGGTGGAGCACTGGACTATAAAAAATGGAGTGTGCACTTTTGCTGTTGAGAAGTAAACAAATTTGTTTGGCGCAGGGTATGAACAAACTTCTTGCAGAAGATATTTCTTTTTCTTCAACCTGAGGTTTTCATGATTTTTAATTTTGAAAATGCTTGTTTTGTGGCAGGCAAGTTGGTAAAAGGTACTGTGCTGATGTTGACGTTTGACGGTTGTGTGATAGGCTGTCACCCGTGTCAGACGTCAAGCATTAATTGGGGTCGTCAGTCGTGGTTTCTACGCGCGTGTCAAGCCCTAGCCGTTTCACCACTCTCCCATACTGACTTGGATACCGTGTTTTCCTGAAAAAGGGGGTGTACGGTTCCCTAGGCCATTAATGGCGATGAGTATATATACCCCAATCCTTCTTCTTCTTTAAGCATTTGTTTTCAAAAACTTTTCATCTTCCTCAACTTCTTTTCCTTTAAATAGGTTTGCAATTGTGTTTTATAATCCCCATGTCCACCGATGATCAACTAGAAAATATTGCAGAAGAGATGTCTTCATCCTTACCTCCATTGAAGTGGTCGGAAGAGACCTTCAATGATCTTGTTAAAAGCTTTAAATTTCCTGATAGTTAGGGTGCCATCTACCTAAAGGAAGATCAAAACAGCGGCACATGCTCCGGTCGGTTACATAACCCTGTTTTGGGATTATTTTGCCGACGGGAAGTTCCGATTGCCAACCACCAAATTTTTCTTGAAGTTCTGGGTTACTATAAATTTCACTTATCCCAATTACACCCTATGGGGATGGTTCAAATATGCTATTTTGAATTTCGTTGTCAATCCATGGGTATTGAACCATTGGTTGATCGATTCCGGGTGTTCTATCAGTTACATTGTTCACTAGGGTTCTACTCCTTCATGCAACGTTCGTTGATGAAAAAGGTTCTTCTTACCCCTCTGAAATCTTATCATGAATGGACGTCAAAATTCTTCTTCATTAAGGCAGGGGTGATACCGATGAAGATGGAGTTCTGAGGTACAGAGGAAATTCCGTCGGAAAACTTGGAAGCTCCGGTTGACGAGATATGGTACAAGGATATTAAGGAAATTCATGCTATTCAACCTGCCTGAAAGGGCCTTGGTTGCTGCAAAAATGAGCCTGTTTTAGAGAGCAGATCGTCGTGACAAGCCGGTGTATGTAGAAGACAAAACCAGTAAGTCACAAAAAACCTTAGCTTGTATTAAATGAAACTGTTTGTTATCGGTTTTCCTTTTGCAGATGTCACCTTGTATGTAGTGGCGTATCAAAGAGAGAAGGGAAAAATGACAACAGTTCAGTTGGACGCTGGTGAGAAGCCATGGTATCACCAAATTGTGAAGAATTTTGCGCTTCCCAAGGATGCAGATTTGGAGGCGCAACCTTCTTCTAATGTGGGTAAGTTCCTCCTTTACATCTTTCATGTAATATTCATATTACTCTTTGCTGATGTTGTGCTTTGGGTAATATTGCAATATGACTTATCTTCTTTTGGCTAGGTGAGTTGATAAATTTAGGCGTAGGCCCTGAATCCAAGAATAAAAATGCGGGCCTGTTGCCTCTACTGCGCCCAAGAAGACTGCCATGCCGAAGACGGATGTTCCGAAGGTAGAAAAGAAGAAAGGTACGCACGCGCCTTGTGTCTAATTCTTGGTGTAATTACATAATGGTGTCTGACTCACTAGAGGGTCTAGCACCTGTAGCTGTGAAACAACCAAAGGCGGAGCCTCGAGATACTGCGGACATCCCAGAATTGAACCCGGATGATCCAATTGATGTGTAGTCTATCCCTGAGCCATTGGTGAGGACTAAAGCGGTTAAGAGAAAAAAGCCTGAGGGTGGGGCTGCGGCGCAACCCGCGAAAAAAGATGTCAAGAAGAAAGATTGTTAAAAAAGGCAATCTAGACGCCTTTGCTGCAAAACTTTCCACAGGTGAATGTCTTTTTCAGGTTTCCGCCTTTTCCATATAATGAAATAACCTTGTTAACTTTTCTTTGCAGAAAAACCTATTTCATCCATTCAAACGGAAACATTATCTGCTTTTAATGATGATCGCCCCCCGTCTCCCCCACATGAGTCTGTTAAAGAAAACTTAGAGGGCGGAAAGACTGTAGAAGCGGAGGTGGAGACAACTAATGTTGGTGTTACCAAACCAGTTTCTCTTGAAGTTGTTGCGCAAGGTCCTGAGAAGAACAAATCCATTATTGAAGATGAAACTCTTGTGGTGACTAATCCTTCTACCTTAGCGCCTATTCCCGAGCCTCCGAAGGATAATGTTCAGATGACTCAAGAAAATATTGAGCATCAACCATTCGTTGTTCATGATGATGAAGTAGAATCTCCCATCCGCCCGAAAGAGACTCCGGGGGATTATTACTATAGAACCTACACAGAAAGAAGGGATGCTGACCTTCATGCGCCTGTGTGGAAACTTAAACAAGGAGATACTTTTTTCTGACTGGCAAGTATGTCGGGACTGGTTTTAAGGTGATTTTCCTCCTGCTGAAATCAAGTTTTAAGAAGAACAAACGCATTAACGTACTTACCATGCATACCTTCAAGAGACAGCCAGTTCTACTTCAACTACTCATAGAATAGTGTGCGAGTGGCGCAACATGCACAAGGAATGGGATGTTGTTGAAACTTCAAAGAAAGAAGTTGCCGAAGAGAAAGCGCGGGTAGCCGCTTTGAGAGCCAAGCTTGAAGCTGATCAAGCCAAATTTGAAGAAGAGTAGAAAACAGAAGATTGGTCTGCCATGGGGTGGAAGAAGAAGGCCGAAGCTGAAGCTGCCCTTCTTGCGGAAGAACGCAAGCTATGGAAAGAAGCTTGCGAAAGGGATAATAATGAAAAAGAACACTTTGAAATGAAGCGGTTAATCTTAAGGCGGAGATTGAGAAGCTGAAGACAGAGAAGGTGGACGCGGAGGCTGCTCATGATGAAGCCTTGTCCCACAGAGAACGAAGCGAAAAAAGAGAGGTAGAAACTTGTGCAACTCTTGCCCTTAGAAATAAGGAGATTGCGGAACTTACCTCTTTATTACTTGATCAGGAACAAACCAAGGCAGGACTTGAGTCTGCGAAGAAAGATTTGCAACTTGCAAAAGTTGAGAAGGCTGAAGCCACGCGCCGCCTCACCGAAACCGAAGAAAAGCTCGAAAGTTCTGAAATAGCCAGGGTGATGGCGGAAAGCTTGGTTGAGCCTTTAAAGAATAACATGTTGTGGATGCAACACCATGGGATCATAAATGTAAGTATCTCAAACCCCTTGTATTATTTTGGATAAGTTTGTATATAAACTCATTTTATGGCTTTGCCTACGCAGGTTGCAAACTCAAGTCTGAACTCGATAGAATTGGACCAATCTGTTGCTAAAATGATGGTGACTGCGCGCCATGACGGCTATGCGCAAGGCTACACAAAATGTTCTCAGCATGATACAAGCGCTCTGAAAGTTAACTGGGACTCCAGCTGGTCTGCCACCCGCGGGGTTGACACTAGTGCTGCTCATGCTGCTGCCAAGGACGAATATAATAACTTGCGACTCCTGGTGATGGACTTGGTGACCAGTGCGCTTCAGCATGAGAACTATGTGGATCAGTTTAAAGAAGTCTTTCATGGTGAAGCGGAGACTTCGGATGATGAAGACCTTGATTAGGTTGTTGTAACTTGTTGAAGTTACTTTTGTTATTTGAACTTGTTTGGGATGTTGAATCCCTTTTGTACTAACTTGTTAATGTACTTGCGCACATGTAATTTTTTGTTTATATATATAATGTATGTTTTGGTTACAATACTTGCATGAGTACAATTTCTTTGCTTAGGTGAGACAAATAAAGATGGTATAAAGCTCATGTGTGAACATAGGACTGGACCTTGAGCAGTAACATGTGACTGCGGCTGTTCGTGAGACTTGTGTTAAGATTACCATAGTGTTTTTGTGCTTACCGAAAGAAATTGCATGCATTTGTAACAAAGCATAAAAAGGCATAATGTAAGTAACAGACTTTGCATTAATATTGATAAGGCGCGGAGGCCGATACGTACAAAGCTGTTAAGATTACATTTAGGATAAATAAGATAATTAATGTTGATGCCTATGTAAATAGCGATCCTTGGACTGTACATTGATAAGGCGCAGGATGTCACACCCCGACCACGTATAACATACAAAACGTGGCGGAAAACGTCGGGGAGTGCTGTAACAGAATTAATTGTTTCATAACCATGGCATACAAAGTTGTATTTTATTTATCCACATAAGAGTTACATTGTTTTAAACAGGGATCAAAGAGTTTATAACATAATTAAACTAAGTCTATCTTCATTTTATGTCTCTAAGGCACAGGTCCGCCCTAGTGTCACGATCATCATCCTACGCAAAAGCTCCTGAAAACACATGTGAAAATAGGTACGTTAGCATAAAAATGGATGTGAGATACATAGGTTTTGTGAAAATAGGATTCATGACTTAAGTTTAAGAAAAAGTTGTTTAGTAAAAGTCAGTCATGAACCTTGTAAATTGTTTTGTTTTGTAAATCATTTAAAAAGCGATAAGATCAAATGATATGTATAAATAAAAGAATAATGTATGGTTAAATGTATAACCAAGTAAAATGAGTTGTATAAAGTAAATTGTTTGTAAACCAAAGTCTTGTGAAAAGCGTGTTACTTGTGTAAAATGTATAAGTCCAAATTGAATGATTTAAATAACGCCATGATAAGTAATATAATACAAACACTTATATATAGGAAGTACCAGCGGCGTATCCACCATGCTTGTATCATATTACTCACATCTCGTTACTTAAGTCACTTAAACAAACCACCAATGTATAAAGTCTATGTTTAAACCAATAGTCAAAAGTCCTTGTATACGCCATGTCAAATGTTTAAAAGTCCAAATGTAGTCAAGTAATGTGTAACAAATGTTATGTATTGTAAGTAAAGTATTGTCACATAGTCCAAATGTAGAAATGTACAAAACAAAGTATTTTGAATATATAAAAAAGTTATGTTTTGCAAAGTAATGCATGTTACATTGATACAAACATTTATGTGGTAAGTTAACGCATACATTCAAGCCTTGAGACAGTCGGATAACCCTTTCAGTCAAGGTTATCAAAAGAAATGTTTTCGGATTCAGTCATTCCTTACATCCAAACAAACCTGGGATGTCAGGAATGGGATTTGTCAAGTCCTATGGTACCAGTACTTACTACCGAGCGGCGTAGCTAATGTTAATGAACGTATATAAGTCTCGTTTGTGCAAACCAAATGTTATAGAAATTGTATACATGTCATATGAAAACAATGTACTAAGTATGCTAAGTTAACATACAAAGCAGAAAAGTCATGTAAATCAATGTGCTAGCATGCTATCAGTCAACATACATAGCGGAAATGTAATGTAAAACAATGTACTAAGTATGCACACAATGGACATACATAGCATGAAATGTAATGTAAAACGATGTTGATGTGTGCAAAATGCAACATATAAATTACATCAAACAAGGCATAAAACTAACCCTTTTTAAGTACTAATATTGGAAAAAGAGTGTTTTTGTCTTCCTTTTGTATTTTCAGGATTAAATGAGCTCAAAAATACAAAAGAAGCAAAAAGACAGCTAAATCCAACATAAATACAAGGAAAGGAACATTAGTGGACTGCCCAACCCCTCAACGGCACCTTCCAAAGCAAATTAGAGAAGTCAGATGACTGAACACGCCCCGTGCTCAGCCAGCACGGGGGCGTGCCCAAGAAGCAGCAGAAAAGACAAATCTATAGAAGCTTCTATTGCCCACCACGGGGCCGTGCCCAGTGGACACGGGGGCGTGTCGAAAGTACAGCAGGCGCATTTATTGTAATTACGAATTACAATTAATGAGGAGAGAGAGTGTCAGACAGACACGGGGCCGTGTCCAGCGGACACGGGGCCGTGTCCAGCTCTCTGTTCAGCCTATAAATAGGAGTGCTTGGATTCATTTCATCTCATCCCTTGGCACACCACCTCTCTCACACTTCATCCACCACCCACCACCATCACAACACCATCATCCACCACCATCATCCATTGTCCATCGTAGAGTGTGTGAGTCGTCTCGGGATCCAAGATTGATCGTAAGAGTTCTTGACAATCAAGGCCATGTTTGCCTAAGTCTCTTACATCACTTGGTGAAGACAAAGTGTCTAGTATAATACTTTTTATTTCTAATCTTTTGCACTTTTTATTTGGTTTTGTATTAATGACTTTAATAACTAGTTACTTATGTTGAAGGTGATCTTTCTTTATCATTTGTCCGTGGTGTCTTGGCATTATTTTACTGTCTATATAAAATAAAGGATTTTCACCATTCATATCTCCACGGTCTATATGGAGGTATGTTGGCTACCTGGTCGGGGGTTAAGGGAACGGTTTGGTAAAGGTCTTGCCATTGTTCAGCGTTTAGAGGTCCTGCAATGGACCTGGGTCAAATTTAGTAGGACCTCCTTCAATGCTTCACGGTATTGGATGGCGGGGGTCCAAACTCTTTGATCCCCTCATAAGTTAACTACTATTAATACTATAACCCGGCTATTTAGGACTGTATCCCTGCTGACTCAGACTACTTAGCCGAGGGTAACGTCACCGCCAAAAGCGGGGCCTACCACAATAGTGCATTAATAACTTAATTCATTATCTTCCAATAATCCACCCTTTTAGGATTGTATCCTTGCTGACTCAAACTACTGGGGTGAGGGTAACGTCACCTTCAAAAGAGGGGCCTACTACAATAACTAAGATAATCTCTTAATTATGTGCAAAAGTGCGGAAATAATCAAAGGTTATACTAGATACGAGTCGGAACCAAGTGATTCATCTTGTCTATATGTTTTTATTTTATTTTTATTTTCAGCATTTTAGTTAGTTTTTATTTTTCTTAGCTTAAAACATTTTTCTAAACTTTTATTTGTGATTAGACGTTGAGGATAAACCGGTACTAAAAGCTCTTGTGTCCTTGGACGACCTCGATATCTTACCAACGCTATACTACACTCAACGATGGGTGCACTTGCCCATATGTGTGTTTAGTGTTAGTGAAATATCGTGTTTTATAAATTTAAAACTTGGCTAAAATAAGTGTTAAAAAGGGCTTATAATATACACCTAATATATATAACACTTTACCGCACATCAAGTTTTTGGCGCCGCTGCCGGGGACACAAGGATTTTAAGAAAGTTAGGAATCAACGGCCTAATCATCTTTTATTTTTCTTTTTAATTTTTTAGGATTTTCTTAGTTTTTCAGCTTCTGCAGCGCTCAGCACGGGCCGTGCCCGGTCAGACACGGGCCGTGCCCAGGATCATCACTGGTAGTTTTTATTTTCAGAGTTACAGAGAGCTGAACACGGGGCCGTGTCGGTGCAACACGGGGTCGTGTCCACTTCCCAGTAACAGGGATCCAGAATCAATTACTGTGCCTCTGAACACGGGCCGTGTGCACTGAGCACGGGGCCGTGTTGAATGTTCTGACCAACGTTCTTTTCTGTTTTTATTGCAGGACTTGGAATCTAGGCGCCACGTCTGAACCTCCTACGTAGTGCATGAGCTCCAGTTCTAGTAGAGACATAAAAGAACCTCTAGAAGAACCCGAACGCTTTCTCAGAAAAAGACTTAAAGCCAAAAATCAAGAGAAAGTTTCGGGGGACCCACTTCCGATGGCGGACCAACGTACCCTCATGGATTACCTACGGCCCACCGTAGGCAATCTCGGCGCCGCTATCAATGCACCGAATGTCGAAGCCAATAACTTCGAACTTCGGCCGCATTTGATACAAATGCTCCAAAACTCCGCAACCTTCCACGGGCTTGCGGACGAGGATCCCCATCTACATATTACTAACTTCTTAGAAATATGTGATACCTTTCGGATCAATGGAGCATCAAATGGCGCCATCCGCCTTCGAATGTTTCCATTTTCACTAAAAGACCGAGCTAAGGCTTGGCTTAACACCCTCCCAGTTGGATCGGTAAACACTTGGGATGAACTTGCCCAAAAGTTTCTATATAAGTATTTCCCTCCTGCTAAAACGGCTAAATTAATGACTGAAATTAATACATACTCACAAGAGGATGGGGAGTCCTTATATGAAACTTGGGAAAGGTTCAAGGAGCTTCTAAGAAAGTGTCCTCATCACGGTCTAGCGGTGTGGCAACAAGTATCCACTTTCTACAATGGGTTGTTGCCACACACAAGACAAACACTTGATTCAAGCTCCGGGGGACTTTTAGGTAATCGTCGCCCAAATGAAATATATAACCAAATTGAGGAAATTGCTCAAACCAATTTTCAATGGCACACCCCCCGAGGTAATAAATCTATTGCCCCGGGCGCCCATAAGGTTGATGAAAGCACCTCTTTACAAGCCCAAATCGAGGCCCTCTCTTCAAAAATCAAAAAGCTAGAAATGACAAAAGTGGCCTCGGTTATGGCTTGTGAAGGATGTGGTGGGTCACATGAAAATTGGAGTTGTATGAAAGAATTAGATGAACAAACAGAAACAGTAAACTACATGGATAATAGACCTAGGCCGTCGGGTCCTCCAACGGGTACCTACAACCAAGGATGGCGTAACCACCCAAATCTTGGTTGGAGAGATCCCGGTAATAGTAGTAACCAACAAAACCAACGAACTAATTTTCAACAACCGCAAAATTTCTCTCAACAATAAGGTGGAAGAGAAAGGCTTGAAGATACTGTATCTCGCCTCATCTCTGACACCGAAAAGAAAAACTCGGATCGATTTCAACAATTGGAATCGAATTTCAGAAATCAACAAGCTAGCATTCAAAACGTTGAAAAACAATTAAATCAACTAGCTCAAAATTTCTCCGAGAGACCACAAGGCGCGTTACCTAGTAATACCGAAACGAACCCGAAGGCACAAGTACATCTCATCACATTAAGAAATCGAACCGTGGGTCCCGAGGATGCTCCATTGCCGCCAAATGAAGGAAGCCATTCTAGCCAGCCTATGACTCCTCCTGCGCCAGAAAAGGTTTCTACACCAAATCAAGAGGCCACCAAGACTCCTCCAATTTCGTACCCCAGTAGGTTAAATCGTCAAAAGGCCGATGAGCAATTCGCGAAGTTCGAAAGTTTACTAAAACAATTGCATGTTAATATTCCTTTTATTGAGGTCCTAACCCAAATGCCTAAATATGAAAAATTCATGAGGGATTTCCTCACTCACAAAAGGAAAATTGAATCATTGCAATTAGTTAACTTAGGTGAAGAATGCTCAGCTTTAGTACTCAACAAACTTCCACAAACGAAAATCGACCCCGGGAGCTTCACAATCCCTTGTTCGATTGGGAAGTCTCCCGTCCGAAATGCTTTAGCCGATCTTGGGGCTAGCATCAACCTCATGCCCACATCAATGTTCAAGCGACTCGGCCTAGGAACAACAAGCCCTACAAAGATGAGCATACAACTCGCCGACAGGTCCGTCAAATTCCCACAAGGTATTGCCGAGAATCTGCTAGTCAAGGTTGACAAATTCGTCTTTCCAACCGACTTTGTCATCCTAGACATGGAAGAAGACACCGATGTCCCCCTCATCCTCGGTAGGCCATTTCTAGCCACCGCCCAAGCATTGGTGGATATGAATGACGGAACTCTAACATTGAAGTTTGGGGATGAGGAAGTGAAATTTGAATGTGGAAAGCGAGTAGAGGAAGAAGATCCGGTCAACTACATGAAGGTCATAGACTCAAGCTTGGATGACGCTCTCCGACGGTGTAACATGGGATGCAACACATCCCACTTGGGTAACATATGACCGGGCTTCGGGTCTAGCCAAGGACCCTTATAAACGTGGCGCACCATGGAGGCATTCCACGGAACTATCCTTAGTTAATTTAGATTAGTTTTTATGTTTTCTAGTTAGTTTTAATTTTCAGAAATAAAACACACTCATGGTGGTAAAGGATGAAAAGGGGAACGAGAAAAATGAACTCATGCTCAAGAACAAGGCAACCCGACAATTCTCTCCAGTCCAGAAGGTTCAACACGGGCCGTGCACAACCAACACGGCCCCGTGCCGAACCACCTGCAGAAAAACGCCCAGTTCAGGTACCTGGACACGGGCCGTGTTCACCCAACACGCCCCCGTGTCCAGACTTCTGTCTCTCTTATTTTAATTTTGTTACTGGCACTTGAACACGGGGCCGTGCCCGGATAACACGGGGCCGTGTTCAGTGCCCAGTAACACAAATATTTGCTTTTTAAACACTATTTTACACATCTAATCAACCTAAAAATTTATTTTTGGGACACATTGAGGACAATGTGTAATTTAAGTGTGGGGGGGGGGGGGATGCTAAAACCTTGAATTTTGCAAGTCCTAAATACAAGCCTTACACAAAACTCTATTGGAACCGCTAATCACCCCAAATTTTTTCAAAAATTTCATTTTTTTTTACTTGTCTAGGTTTAACTCGGGAAATTCAAGTTCTCAAAAAAGGTTATATTTTTAAGAATTTACAACCGATAGCGTAGTGATAAAAAGAACCAACATAAGAAAATTATGAAAAGGCATGACAAACCTAGTTAAAATTTGATTATATATACTTGATCACATAAAAACCCATTCCCATACAAATTTACATCTTTAGACTAAATGCTCATATTTCGTTTCTTGTGTGAATAGCCGCTTGGTTCTTACGACTCTAGAACTTGCCATGATGATACATTCCCGGTCCTTATCAACTTAAACCCGAGTAAGTAAATGATGGAGGCATTAGGACTAACCCTTTTTATTTCTACACCATTATTTTTCTTTTTCTTTTACCACCTACCCAAAAAATCCCCCTAGTTAACCCCTTTGAGCCTAAACCTTTTCATTTCATCACCCAAACCAAAAACCCTTTTACCCACCAAAACCTTTTTCATTTTTAACCCTTTGTTTTAGTAACAAGTTCGGTTTTTCGTATGATAAAAAAAATGTGTGTTATTAATGAAGCAAAAAGAAAATAAACAAACAAAGTCATCAAAAATAACTTTGTTTGAATAAAAGCTTCATTAAAATAAAAAGTTACAAAAAATAGGAAGTCCTACGAAAACCGACACTTGTTACGCCTTTTCGCCCTTTTTCTACTAACCACTAACCACTTTCCCAACCACCTACCTTTAACCCAAGCCTAACCCTTAACCCACAAAGTCCTCTTGATATTTACAACGGTATAAAAGTTAAAAAAGGAGGAGGATTGATTGCTTGGCAAGCCTATGGTAGGAATAAGTTCCATGCCGCTCTCGAGTGATTCACTAAAAATACACCTTCGGCCGAGTGTGAGTGATTTCTCCCGTGAGGTATGTGAGCTTGTATATAAATGGAATTTTAAAAAGGCATGTTATGCCCAAATAAGTAATTTCTCCTATGAAACGTTCTAAATAAATCATTACGAATAGGAGTGTAAATAAATAAAAATAAAACCCAAAAAGATCTTGGACATCCCGACACTCTACGACAAGCCCAAAACCTTCTCTTCTACCTATTCCATTTGGGAGTGTAAGCCACATATTAAAGAGTTTTGCTTGAGGACAAGCAAAAGTTCAAGTGTGGGGGTATTTGATGTGTGCAAAATGCAACATATAAATTACATCAAACAAGGCATAAAACTAACCCTTTTTAAGTACTAATATTGGAAAAAGAGTGTTTTTGTCTTCCTTTTGTATTTTCAGGATTAAATGAGCTCAAAAACACAAAAGAAGCAAAAAGACAGCTAAATCCAACATAAATACAAGGAAAGGAACATTAGTGGACTGCCCGACCCCTCAACGGCACCTTCCAAAGCAAATTAGAGAAGTCAGATGACTGAACACGCCCCGTGCTCAGCCAGCACGGGGGCGTGCCCAAGAAGCAGCAGAAAAGACAAATCTATAGAAGCTTCTATTGCCCACCACGGGGCCGTGCCCAGCGGACACGGGGGCGTGTCGAAAGTACAGCAGGCGCATTTATTGTAATTGCGAATTACAATTAATGAGGAGAGAGAGTGTCAGACAGACACGGGGCCGTGTCCAGCGGACACGGGGCCATGTCCAGCTCTCTGTTCAGCCTATAAATAGGAGTGCTTGGATTCATTTCATCTCATCCCTTGGCACACCACCTCTCTCACACTTCATCCACCACCCACCACCATCACAACACCATCATCCACCACCATCATCCATTGTCCATTGTCCATCGTAGAGTGTGTGAGTCGTCTCGGGATCCAAGATTGATCGTAAGAGTTCTTGACAATCAAGGCCATGTTTGCCTAAGTCTCTTACATCACTTGGTGAAGACAAAGTGTCTAGTATAATACTTTTTATTTCTAATCTTTTGCACTTTTTATTTGGTTTTGTATTAATGACTTTAATAACTAGTTACTTATGTTGAAGGTGATCTTTCTTTATCATTTGTCCGTGGTGTCTTGGCATTATTTTACTGTCTATATAAAATAAAGGATTTTCACCATTCATATCTCCACGGTCTATATGGAGGTATGTTGGCTACCTGGTCGGGGGTTAAGGGAACGGTTTGGTAAAGGTCTTGCCATTGTTCAGCGTTTAGAGGTCCTGCAATGGACCTGGGTCAAATTTAGTAGGACCTCCTTCAATGCTTCACGGTATTGGATGGCGGGGGTCCAAACTCTTTGATCCCCTCATAAGTTAACTACTATTAATACTATAACCCGGCTATTTAGGACTGTATCCCTGCTGACTCAGACTACTTAGCCGAGGGTAACGTCACCGCCAAAAGCGGGGCCTACCACAATACTGCATTAATAACTTAATTCATTATCTTCAAATAATCCACCCTTTTAGGATTGTATCCTTGCTGACTCAAACTACTGGGGTGAGGGTAACGCCACCTTCAAAAGAGGGGCCTACTACAATAACTAAGATAATCTCTTAATTATGTGCAAAAGTGCGGAAATAATCAAAGGTTATACTAGATACGAGTCGGAACCAAGTGATTCATCTTGTCTATCTGTTTTTATTTTATTTTTATTTTCAGCATTTTAGTTAGTTTTTATTTTTCTTAGCTTAAAACACTTTTCTAAACTTTTATTTGTGATTAGACGTTGAGGATAAACCGGTACTAAAAGCTCTTGTGTCCTTGGACGACCTCGGTATCTTACCAACGCTATACTACACTCAACGATGGGTGCACTTGCCCATATGTGTGTTTAGTGTTAGTGAAATATCGTGTTTTATAAATTTAAAACTTGGCTAAAATAAGTGTTAAAAAGGGCTTAAAATATACACCTAATATATATAACACTTTACCACACATCAATGTACTAAGTACGCACACAATGGGCATACATAGCATGAAATGTACTATAATGTACTAATGAGCATAACAAGTATATGATGTGAAAACAGGAAAGCATGAAAGTAACAAGTAGGCACATGTGTTTCACCCCAAAACGGTTTGAAAAACAGTAAAAGAGGGGTCTATGTACTCACTTGAGATTGCTCAGAAGTCCTAAGATAACCACCAAGCAATGCTAGAGATCACGGAATCAAACAACACCTAGTATAGGTAACTATGTTAATAAACCGGACCTAAATCGGAAGATTTAGATAGAATGAGGGTTCGTAAACCAAACGAGTATGGAGACTCGTGTCATATGGTTTAACAAAGCCTACATACTAAATGAAACCTAACCTAAGTGCTTACGACCCATTACGACCCGTTTAGGTAGCTTATGCTATTTTAACGTGTCGTTCGCGTGAAACGCATTTGGACCACCTAACTAGTCCTATGACAAGTAACATATGCCTTAACATGTCTAATATTGTTGTCAAATCAGTTTAGATGTCAAAAGTTATGTTACATATGTTTAAAATGAATTTTTGCATCAAAGGGGTATTTTGGTAATTTACCTAAGGCATATAAACTACCTATCATACAACTACTTAAACGAAGCGCCCATAAGGTATAACCTCGGAAGGTTATTCCCTATATACTATGGTCACCTAATGTGTTTGGTCGGATTCTAATGATCGACCAAATGGGTCGGGTTCGAAGGTATAAGCGATTTATTAGATCGCTTACCCTTACGACCCTAGACAACGTGGTAATCAGTAGGCATAGTCACAAGGGACTATAACCATCGTGATTACAATCACGTTGCGAAGTTCAAATGAACTTCGCATTGACCATAAACTGGTCAATGCAAAAAGTTAAACAAAGTTTGACTTTCGGACTCGAAAAGCAATAAAAGAACGAAGGAACACTTACAAAGGGTCCCCGAATGCTAATCTAGATCAAAATAGCTCAGGTATGAAACAAAGGTTTCAACTTAGAGCACATTAGATCAGATTCTTGTGAGAAAAAGTGAAGGGTGGAGGTGGGTATTTATAGTTTTCGGTTCACCGTTAGGATCGTTTCTTGGAGAAGAGGGAATGATCACATCCCTACACTTGTTGGAATGTTGTGGTAACTGATTTTGCCCACCACAAGAGATTAACATGTGGTACTTGACCTTTGGAGAGTGTTAGGGGCTGTTAACATGTGTTTAAAATGGATTTTGCTGATCAGAAGAGGCCTAGCATGACGCCAAGGGGGCTAGGTGTCACGCTAGGGTCCCCCTGATCAGCAAACACTTTCCAATGTTCCCCTTTCAGTCCCCGTTGCGTATTAAGGCCATTTCGGACATGTTTAAGGCTCGTTAAATCATTTTCAAGGCTCCACAAGGATTCCTAAACATTGTGGACATGAAACATGCTTAAAAATTTGCCGGATGTCAGTTCGTTTGGTCGTACGATCGCGATGTTCGCTTAATTACGACCGGAATGCGCATAAGCGCGAAAAACGATCTAAAATGCGTGACGAATGGATTTTTCTTATGCCAATCACTAAAATAAAATATTTTAGTGCTTACATAAATATTTGGATGTCCGGAGGTATTCAGAACGTAAGTTATGCGCGAAAGTGCAAACTTATGCACTTTTTGACACTTTTAGTCCCTGAATGACCCAAAAGTTTATTTTAGCACACCGAACCCCTCAAAGCCTATTTCTAAGCTATGTGAAGGATATTTATGGTATGTTTAACTTATGGTCATGTTCTGGAATGTCTGTTACAGTTCAAATTGTCATACTTTCGCAGTTTGTCAAGTTTAGTCCCTGTAAGCGAATTAACTTGTTTTTGCCATACCAAAGCCTTCAGAACTTATTTCTAAGTTATGTAAAGGTTATTTAAGGTATGTTAAGTATATGTTGATGTTCCAGAGTATTTTTCGCGTTAAATTAAGTACGTTTACGCACCAGTTTGCGTATAACTCTCTAGAAAGTGATATAGAGTTTGAAATTGGATAAAAGTCAAAACATGAAAAATGTAAAACACAACCAACAAACATTGGGATCAAATAACATTGTTTTATTGATAATAGAACTGTTCACAATGATTACAAGCACATATGTTACAGTCTCTCCTACTTGTGGAAATTTCGTCCAGAAATTTATTTAGAGGAAACTCGTGGGAAAAGATGCGGATACTTCGCCTTCATTTGATCTTCGCGTTCCCAAGTAAACTCAGGTCCATGTTTAGCTTCCCAATGAACTTTGACCAAAGGAATGCGCTTGCGTTTAAGCCACTTGACTTCACGTTCCATGATTTCCACAGGTTTCTCGACAAATTTCAGTGTTTTATCAACACGAATTTCGTCAAGTGGTATGTGGAGGTTCTCATCAGATAAACACCTCTTAAGATTGGACACGTGAAAGGTTGGATGAACATTTCCAAGTTCAGGAGGTAACTCAAGTCTGTAGGCTACCTTACCGATTCTTTCGACGATCTTGAATGGTCCAACGTATCTAGGTGCAAGTTTTCCTTTCTTTCCAAATCTGATCACACCTTTCCAAGGTGAGACCTTAAGTAATACTCGATCACCGACTTGAAATTCCAAGGGCTTGCGTTTTGGGCCCGCTTAACTTTTTTGACGGCTTCTAGCTGTCTGAAGGTTATCACGAACTTTCTTGACCTTATCAGTTGTCTCTAAAATGAGGGCAGGTCCAGTAAGTTGAGTCTCGCCGATCTCATTCCAGCAGACTGGTGAACGACATTTTCGACCATAGAGAGCTTCGAAAGGAGCCATTTTGATGCTGGTGTGATAACTGTTGTTGTAGGAGAATTCAATTAACGGAAGATGTGAATCCCAACTACCACCAAAGTCGATCACACAAGCTCTAAGCATATCCTCCAGAGTCTGGATTGTTCTTTCAGATTGACCATCCGTTTGCGGATGATAAGCTGTGCTCAGGTTAAGTTGGGTCCCCATAGCAGATTGCATGGTTCTCCAAAAATGAGAAGTGAAACGAGCATCTCTGTCAGAAATGATGTTCAAAGGAACACCATGTCGAGCTACAATTTCATCCACATAGATTTTAGCAAGTTTGTCAGCAGGAAAATCCTCACGGATTGGCAAGAAATGCGCTGACTTAGTAAGACGATCAACGACTACCCAGATGGCATCATGACCTTTCTTTGTGCGTGGAAGTTTGGTAACAAGATCCATAGTAATGTTTTCCCATTTCCAAACTGGGATCTCTGGTTGCACCAATAAACCCGAAGGACGTTGATGTTCAGCCTTAACCTTAAGACAAGTAAGGCATTTTGATACATATAAGGCAATGTCTTTCTTCATACCAGGTCACCAATAGTGAATACGAAGATCCTTATACATCTTATCTGAGCCATGATGAACAAAATAGCGAGACTTATGGGCTTCATCCATAAGCAAGGTGCGAAGGTTATCTAGGATTGGGACCCACAGACGGTCCATGAAGTAATACGATACATTGTCCTTCAGTTCCAGATCAGGTGTTATGTGATAGGGAAATTCCTTATCCATCAAACCTTGTGAAACACAAGATTGTTGAGCCTGAGAAATGCGTGCTTGGATATCGGATCGAGCTTGAATAACAGATTGAACACGTACACAATGAAGCTTAGTACGTTCCTTA
The DNA here is from genome assembly GCA_030545235.1 of Helianthus tuberosus. Taxonomy (NCBI): domain Eukaryota; kingdom Viridiplantae; phylum Streptophyta; class Magnoliopsida; order Asterales; family Asteraceae; genus Helianthus; species Helianthus tuberosus. The sequence continues at coordinate 149,591,560 of CM060363.1, read as the reverse complement.
CGACTCAATGCATCAGCTACGACATTCGCCTTACCAGGATGGTAGCGAATTTCGCAGTCATAGTCGTTTAAAAGCTCAACCCAACGTCGTTGCCTCATGTTGAGTTCTTTCTGGTTGAAGATATGCTGAAGACTTTTGTGGTCAGTGAAAACCACACATTTTGTACCGTACAAATAATGTCTCCAGATTTTAAGAGCGAAGACAACTGCACCCAACTCAAGATCATGAGTGGTGTAGTTTTTCTCATGTATCTTCAATTGCCTCGATGCATATGCTATGACTTTGTTCCTTTGCATTAGAACACAACCAAGACCCAGTTTCGATGCATCACAATACACGACGAAATCATCATTGCCCTCAGGCAAAGTCAGAACAGGCGCATCACAAAGCTTCTGCTTCAAGTTTTGAAAAGCTTCCTCTTGTTTGAATCCCCACTCAAAGGGCTTGTTCTTCTGAGTTAGAGCAGTTAGAGGAACTGCAATCTTTGAGAAGTTTTCTATGAAGCGGTGATAATAACCCGCTAGACCAAGAAAAGAACGAACCTCAGTAGGAGTAGTAGGCGTATCCCAATCCTTAATCGCACTGATCTTGGAGGGATCTACATGAATACCTTGTTTGTTGATAATATGTCCTAAAAATTGAAATTCTTTAAGCAAGAATTCACACTTGGAGAATTTGGTGAAAAGTTGCTCTTTCTTTAGGAGTTCCAAAGTAAGACGAAGATGTTGCTCGTGATCAGCTCGCGTCTTAGAGTAAATCAAGATGTCGTCAATAAAAACAATGACGAACTGATCCAAATAAGGCTTGCAGACCCTATTCATTAAGTCCATGAAAACAGCAGGAGCATTGGTCAAACCGAATGGCATGACTGTGAACTCATAATGCCCATAACGAGTGCGGAACGCTATCTTGGGAATATCTTCTTCATGCACACGAAGTTGATGATACCCGGAACGCAGATCAATCTTCGAAAAATAAGAAGCGCCCTGTAACTGATCAAAGAGATCGTCTATGCGCGGTAGGGGATATCGATTTTTGATGGTAAGCTTGTTAAGCTCACGATAATCGATACACATCCTAAAGGATCCATCCTTCTTCTTGAAAAAAAGAACGGGAGCACCCCAAGGCGAAAAGCTAGGACGGATAAAACCTTTGTCAGAGAGCTCCTGAAGCTGCTTAGATAACTCTTGCATCTCAGACGGTGCAAGACGATATGGAGCTCTAGCAATGGGATTTGCACCAGGTACGAGATCAATACGGAACTCGACTTGGCGTGCTGGAGGTAGACCAGGTAAATCTTCAGGGAATACTTCAGAATAATCCCGAACGACAGGAATATCTGAAATAGACTTACCTTTGCCTTTATCTGCTGTAACATGTGCTAAGAAGGCAGCATAGTTCTTTCGGAGATACTTCCGTGCTTTAAAACAAGACATGAGTTTGAGACCACCGGCAGGCTTCTCACCACGAACCTGTAGGATCTCGCCTGTCGACAGCGGCACACGAACAATCTTCTCAAAACAAACTATCTCTGCGCGATGCTTAGATAACCAATCCATGCCCACTATAATGTCGAAGCTTCCAAGTTGCATAGGCGTGAGGTCAATAGGAAAAAGATGGTCGTTAAGGTTCAACTGGCAGTTGTGAAGAACAGAATCAAGAACAATGGGTTCACCACTAGCAACTTCTATTGTCAAAGGTTTTCCTAGTTTCGTTCTAGACACGCGAAGCATTGGCTCAAAAGACAATGACACAAAACTCTTATCGGCACCCGAATCAAAGAGAACAGATGCAGGCTGATTATTAATAAAGAACGTACCATTCACCACTTCATTGTCTGCTTGTGCCTCTTGAGCATTCATGTTGAAGACTCGTCCTCGAGCCGGATCCTGATTCTGATTCTGGTTCTGGTTTGCTAGCCTTGGGCACTGGTTCCTGTAGTGGGTCAGATCCCCACAATTGTAGCACGAACAAGGAGGAAAATGAGGTCGTGCAGCTTGACCTTGTTGCTGAGCAAGAGGCTGAGCAACTTGTTGGGCTTGGTTCTGAACTGCCTGGTTCTGGTTAACAGGAATGCGACAAGTAGCGGCAAGATGACCAATTCTCCCACAGTTAGTGCAATGACGACATTGGAGATGTGGTAGGTGATGGCCGTTACACCTGTTGCACAAAGGTGCAGTGCCAAGATATGGCTTCTTGGCTAGTGGTTGCGCAGGCTGATTTGGTGCAGCTTGAGCCTGTGTAGTAACGGCATAGTTTTGGGAAGCCTTTCGCTTCCTTGAACTCTTTGAGGAACCAGAATTCTTTCCATTCTTGTTTTGACCTTTCTTGCTATCCCCCTTGTCAGCCGCCTGTTTCTTACCCTTGTCACCCTTTTTATGCAGCTTTCCCTTTCGAACCTGCGAATCAGTCAATGTCGCTGCTAACTCGATAGCCTGACGGAGTGTGGCAGGGTTACTACCAGTAATGATGTCTTGCACTGAGTCAGGTAGGCCGTCGATGTACCTTTCGATAGCCTTGTCGAGTGGGGTAACCATTGTTGGGCAAAGCAGACTCTACTCCTCAAACCTATCAGCATATGCCCTGTGCTCGCCACTGTCTTGTTTCAAGTCATCAAACTCTTTCTCCAAAGCTCGTTGCTCATGACGAGGATAGAATTCCCTCATCATAAGGGCCCTAAGTTCAGCCCATGTCTGTGCTAGAGCAACTTCTGCACCACGGTCTCTCACAACCCCATTCTACCATGTGAGATCCCCCTTCTGAAACACACTCGAAGAAAACTCGACTTTGCGATTGTCAGGACACTGCACGTGGCGAAAAGTATTCTCAATGCTCTCGAACCATTGAAGAAGCCCTGTCGCTCCTTCAGAACCACTAAACTTGAGTGGTCTAGCCGAGTTAAAATCCTTGCATTGTTGTTGTTGTTGGCTTGGTGCCATTGAGCAAAGAGATTTGGGAATTGAGCAGCCATCTGGTGCGCAATGATTTCTGCCAGTTCGGCAGTCGCTATCTGGTTTTTGCGTCGAGGAGGCATTCTAAAAGAGGAAAACATGAAAGGAAACGAGTGAGATGATTGGATGAAGAGAATGAGATGAAACAAAATTTACAAAAGAAAAGATGGTGGTCATTTGTCCGCATTACTAAGCAAACAAACGACACACAGTGACTAATCAAAGTAAATGTATCAAAAATAATGTATCGCGAAGACATGCTCGCCTATAAGTGAACACTCATCCCAAGAATTCCCAGGTAAGCACAACTGGTCTCGCGTTTGATGAGATATATACGAAGTGCTTGCCTAGACAGAAAACCCAGAATACAGGCATTCACCCTTCCAGTTTGCACGTGTTCACATTATTTAAAACCCAAAACTTTGACGAGATTTTGAAAATTCAGAAGGCAATAAGCCAAAAATTTTAGTTAAACTGGAAGGGTTCAAAACCTTACAAAAGAGGGTTCAAAACCTTGTAATAAATCATTCAAAAACAGAAGATTGTTTTTTTCAAAAATCGTTTCGGAAAATTTGGTTTTTGTTTTGATAATCACCTAAGGATAGGTGATGTGCATGTTTTAAGATCTAAACACAAGATAACTTGTGTTAGGGCCCTAGAAAGGTTATAGTCTAGGTCAAAGCATTACTAATAACCTAATTCCCTATAACCATTGGCTCTGATACCAACTCTTCTGTCACACCCCGACCACGTATAACATACAAAACGTGGCGGAAAACGTCGGGGAGTGTTGTAACAGAATTAATTGTTTCATAACCATGGCATACAAAGTTGTATTTTATTTATCCACATAAGAGTTACATTGTTTTAAACAGGGATCAAAGAGTTTATAACATAATTAAACTAAGTCTATCTTCATTTTATGTCTCTAAGGCACAGGTCCGCCCTAGTGTCACGATCATCATCCTACGCAAAAGCTCCTGAAAACACATGTGAAAATAGGTAAGTCAGCATAAAAATGCCTGTGAGATACATATGTTTTGTGAAAATAGGATTCATGACTTAAGTTTAAGAAAAAGTTGTTTAGTAAAAGTCAGTCATGAACCTTGTAAATTGTTTTGTTTTGTAAATCATTTAAAAAGCGATAAGATTAAATGATATGTATAAATAAAAGAATAATGTATGGTTAAATGTATAACCAAGTAAAATGAGTTGTATAAAGTAAATTGTTTGTAAACCAAAGTCTTGTGAAAATCGTGTTACTTGTGTAAAATGTATAAGTGCAAATTGAATGATTTAAATAACGCCATGATATGTAATATAATACAAACACTTATATATAGGAAGTACCAGCGGCGTATCCACCATGCTTGTATCATATTACTCACATCTCGTTACTTAAGTCACTTAAACAAACCACCAATGTATAAAGTCTATGTTTAAACCAATAGTCAAAAGTCCTTGTATACGCCATGTCAAATGTTTAAAAGTCCAAATGTAGTCAAGTAATGTGTAACAAATGTTATGTATTGTAAGTAAAGTATTGTCACATAGTCCAAATGTAGAAATGTACAAAACAAAGTATTTTGAATATATCAAAAAAGTTATGTTTTGCAAAGTAATGCATGTTACATTGATACAAACATTTATGTGGTAAGTTAACGCATACATTCAAGCCTTGAGACAGTCGGATAACCCTTTCAGTCAAGGTTATCAAAAGAAATGTTTTCGGATTCAGTCATTCCTTACATCCAAACAAACCCGGGATGTCAAGAATGGGATTTGTCAAGTCCTATGGTACCAGTACTTACTACCGAGCGGCGTAGCTAATGTTAATGAACGTATATAAGTCTCGTTTGTGCAAACCAAATGCTATAGCAATTGTATACATGTCATATGAAAACAATGTACTGAGTATGCTAAGTTAGCATACAAAGCAGAAAAGTCATGTAAATCAATGTGCTAGCATGCTATCAGTCACATACATAGCGGAAATGTAATGTAAAACAATGTACTAAGTATGCACACAATGGACATACATAGCATGAAATGTAATGTAAAATGATGTACTAAGTACGCACACAATGGGCATACATAGCATGAAATGTACTATAATGTACTAATGAGCATAACAAGTATATGATGTGAAAACAGGAAAGCATGAAAGTGACAAGTAGGCACATGTGTTTCACCCCAAAACAGTTTGAAAAACAGTAAAACAGGGGTCTATGTACTCACTTGAGATTGCTCAGAAGTCCTAAGATAACCACCAAGCAATGCTAGAGATCACGGAATCAAACGGCACCTAGTATAGGTAACTATGTTAATAAACCGGACCTAAATCGGAAGATTTAGATAGAATGAGGGTTCGTAAACCAAACGAGTATGGAGACTCGTGTCATATGGTTTAAAAAAGCCTACATACTAAATGAAACCTAACCTAAGTGCTTACGACCCATTACGACCCGTTTAGGTAGCTTATGCTATTTTAACGCGTCGTTCGCGTGAAACGCGTTTGGACCGCCTAACTAGTCCTATGACAAGTAACATATACCTTAACATGTCTAATATTGTTGTCAAATCAGTTTAGATGTCAAAAGTTATGTTACATATGTTTAAAATGAATTTTGGCATCAAAGGGGTATTTTGGTAATTTACCTAAGGCATATAAACTACCTATCATACAACTACTTAAACGAAGCGACCATAAGGTATAACCTCGGAAGGTTATTCCCTATATACTATGGTCACCTAATGTGTTTGGTCAGATCCTAATGATCGACCAAATGGGTCGGGTTCGAAGGTATAAGCGATTTATTAGATCGCTTACCCTTACGACCCTAGACAACGTGGTAATCAGTAGGCATAGTCACAAGGGACTATAACCATCGTGATTACAATCACGTTGCGAAGTTCAAACAAACTTCGCATTGACCATAAACTGGTCAATGCAGAAAGTCAAACAAAGTTTGACTTTCAGACTCGAAAAGCAATAAAAGAACGAAGGAACACTTACAAAGGGTCCCCGAATGCTAATCTAGATCAAAATAGCTCAGGTATGAAACAAAGGTTTCAACTTAGAGCACATTAAATCAGATTCTTGTGAGGAAAAGTGAAGGGTGGAGGTGGGTATTTATATTTTTCGGTTCACCGTTAGGATCGTTTATTGGAGAAGAGGGAATGATCACATCCCTAGACTTGTTGGAATGTTGTGGTAACTGATTTTGCCCACCACAAGAGATTAACATGTGGCACTTGACCTTTGGAGAGTGTTAGGGGTTGTTAACATGTGTTTAAAATGGATTTTGCTGATCAGAAGAGGCCTAGCATGACGCCAAGGGGGCTAGGTGTCACGCTAGGGTCCCCCTGATCAGCAAACACTTTCCAATGTTCCCCTTTCAGTCCCCGTTGCATATTAAGGCCATTTCCGACATGTTTAAGGCTCGTTAAATCATTTTCAAGGCTCCACAAGGATGCCTAAACATTGTGGACATGAAACATGCTCAAAAATTTGCCGGATGTCAGTTCGTTTGGTCGTACGATCGCGATGTTCGCTTAATTACGACCGGAATGCGCATAAGTGCGAAAAACGATCTAAAATGCGTGACGAATGGATTTTTCTTATGCCAATCACTAAAATAAAATATTTTAGTGCTTACATATATTTTTGGATGTCCGGAGGTATTCAGAACGTAAGTTATGCGCGAAAGTGCAAACTTATGCACTTTTTGACACTTTTAGTCCCTGAATGACCCAAAAGTTTATTTTAGCACACCGAACCCCTCAAAGCCTATTTCTAAGCTATGTGAAGGATATTTATGGTATGTTTAACTTATGTTCATATTCCGGAATGTCTGTTACAGTTCAAATTGGCATACTTTCGCAGTTTGTCAAGTTTAGTCCCTGTAAGCGAATTAACTTGTTTTTGCCATACCAAAGCCTTCAGAACTTATTTCTAAGTTATGTAAAGGTTATTTAAGGTATTTTAAGTATATGTTGATGTTCCGGTGTATTTCTCACGTTAAACTAAGTACGTTTACGCACCAGTTTGCGTATAACTCTCTAGAAAGTGATATAGAGTTTGAAATTGGATAAAAGTCAAAACATGAAAAATGTAAAACACAACCAACAAACATTGGGATCAAATAACATTGTTTTATTGATAATAGAACTGTTCACAATGATTACAAGCACATATGTTACACAGGAAGCCTATCAAGTACAGAGGATGCTAAGATTACATATAGCACCTGCGCAGCTGCTGCGCGTTCCACATCCGCGAAACATCAGTTCCATCAATCCTACGCAGCGTGTAGGCTCCTTTCCCCAACACTCGTTGATCGTATAAGGCCCTTCCCATTTAGGCGCGAGCTTCCCAGGGCGTTTGACGTTTGAGGCTTCATTATCTCTCAAGATAAAATCCCCAGGTAAGAAGGTGCATATGCGGACCCGCGCATTAAAATATTTTTCCAATTTTGACTTATGCTTGGCCTTGTTAATTGCTGCATGTAACGCCCCGCGTTTCCATAACTTTCTTAATTTAGTAATCGAGTATTGAATGATTTAAAAGCTTGTCTCTTTGAAAAAAAAATTTAATCCGTTGTAACGTCGAAAAATCTTTTATCTTTAATTTAATTCGTTATAATTATGGTTATTTATTCATTATTTTAATTAATTAAATTAAATTAATAAATTTTACTATTTAAAGGTTTATTTAATAATATTTTGTTAATCTCGTTAGACAATAAAGTTAATAAAATTAACTTAGTTAGTTTCGTTAATATTTTTAAATAATTATATACAAATTAACCTAGTTAGTTTAAAAACTATAAGGTTAACTCCTTTAAAGAGATAATATAGTTAGTTAATTAAAGTCAAGGGGCTGATAGAGCAATTAACTGAAACTTTAAACCTGCAGGAACTATATATGTAATTTCTGAAAGTTTAAAAAAATCAAAACAAAATAAAGGGGCTGGCCAGGACTCGAACCCGGGTCACCCAACTCGTCACGCGGACACTTAACCAGCTGGGCTGGGTCTTCACATTGAAAGAACCCAGCTCAGTTTTCATTTTAACACCTCGCTCAGATAGCCTGATCAGCGCGACCAGATGTCCAGCTCGCTGATTTTGGCGCAAATTTGGTTTTATTTGAGTTTAAGCTCGAATTTAGCATTAATTATCCAACTACAAACTAACCTAATCACTCCCTATAAATACCATGCCTCCTCCAAGCTCAAATCACTTTACAAACACCTCTATTTCACTCAAAAACACTCTCTAATCAGCTGATTATCTCAAGTTCAAGCAGATTGTTCAAGCTTCACGAAAATGAGCATAACTTCTTCATTTCTTGCCGATTTAGTTCATTCTTTTTCCTATGTGCTTGGATTGACCTTAGCTTCGATTCCATGGGTTTTTCACAGTAAATAAGTCCCAGGAACTCGGGCACAAAGGCTCCAAAGCTCACTGTTTTCATTTATCTTTACTAATCCTTGTTCAAACTTGAGTTTAACTCAATCAAACCCACGTCCTTATGCTTATAATCACTTCTATGGTTAGTTAAGCTTAAAACGGGGCTGAGACATACAAAATCAGAGGTTAATGCTCATATACTTTCTGTTTTGTTTAAGGTTTTTAACCCACAAGTGATGTTCAAGCTTCAAGCTTGACGAAGGTGTGATTATGGACTAACTTGGGTTGTCCAACATAGAATCCCCACATCACTTGATGATTTCTCATAGTGTAGTTGTTTCTTATTCTTGTATTGATATTAGTTCATGACCCTCCTTATATGTTTTTACATCAAGTGTAGTGGTGAACCATAAGAGGTACCTAAATGGAAGCTTGTTCTTCCTACCTCCTACATGACTTCCATGATACTAGAGGTGCCTAAATGAAGAAAAATCTTCTACCTCATGCTTGACTAATGGACTAAATAATACATATAATACCTATACATATATATACTATTCGAACTCTTGATGGTAGACTCGTGTTCATTCGTCAAGATATTAGAATAACATCATCTAAGGCATAAGACTTGTTACGATTCTAATGGGCATATTGTCCCATGAAAACATTCAAACTCTTTGAGTTTCATAGTGTCAAGGACAAGTCTTATGTGTGCTAGACGATTACTTTTTCATATGTTTATTTTCATGACCTCAACTCCAAATCCTTAAACCATATGTACACATATCTTAAACTCCAAATCGAATATATTCAACCTTCTAACCTCATCAACTTCGTCACGTTGGATAATCGGAAAGCATATGCAAATTTGTAAGTATACTCGCAACGCCCTTTTTATGTTTACCACTTTTTGGGGGTAACATGTTACCTTATTAAAACACACTTCAACTTATTATTTATGCAATGCACAAAACAATCCTTATACATGAATGCTATGTTATGATACTTGATGCTTACGTGGACCATACTTATGTGATATGTTTTAGTCATTAGCTTTCACGAGCCTCCATTTGACATGTATAGCGCTACAGGAGTAACGCACCGCCCCCCTTAAACTTGTGGTCATGTCGAATTAACTAAACTTTCTTGCGTAAACAGAGGATTGGCTAGAAATATTGCATGCCATGTTAGGTTGATCTTGTATAAACTAAGTTGCCATGTGGATTCGTTTTAAACTTTTATACTTATACTTATGCTTAAACTTGTATACTCGCCTTTGCTTTTGCATTGAATTGTATTTTAAACATGTTACAGGTTGAGGATAGATGATGCTACGAAAATGGATTAGCAAAGATGCCTGGATACTCATTTAGACGTTTAGGTTTAAAGTGTTGTATAAATTTTGTTATGTTATGTTGAACAATGTTGTTATTTGAATTTCTTGTAATGCTTTGACAATTTATCTATGAAATAAAAATGGTTAAATTAAATATTGTCACAATTAGTGTTATGAAGTCTCTTGCAATCTTAAACAAGTCCCACTCCGAAGATTCTGCCATTGGTTGGGGTGTGACAGATTGGTATCAGAGCCATAACTATAGGGAATTAGGAAAAGTTGGAATGCTTTTACCTGGTCTATAGTTTTAGAGCCTTATTTTTACATTTTTCTTGAAACTACTTGCATGCTACTTTAATTACTTCTTATTTATCCTCTTTTATCTGTTAAACGTATATGCCATATATGTGTTAATACTTGATATGCAATTCTTATGTGTTAATACTTGTTTCATTATGCGTTAATATTTGTTTTAATATTCCATTCTTTATGTGCTATTCTTGACATGTTTATACTTGTTTGTTAATATTCAACATACGCTTTTCCTCATACATTTTACTCGACTATTCTAAATCCGTAAACACTCGTATTATAGAAACGAGACGAATTCACCAAAATAGGCGTGAAACCGAAAATTTGGTGAACGACTCTCAATCTACCTATTCTTTTTACACGAAATATCGCCATTAAGCTAGGAGTGAAATCCACATCTTAATGGTAAATTTCAAATTTCAAATTCTAGTGGACCCTCGTCAACGTGTCGAAATTAAATTTTGACCCGACGAGTACTAACCACACTTAGGATACGAAATCGTCAAGTTAGGGGTGAAACCCGCACCTTGTCGACTAGTTCCACTCCTCGATTTTTTTTATAAATCCCGCCAAGTCTCGAAATTTCGATTGATTTGGGGCATGTAGTAACCGGAAGGGTACATACTGTTAACCGACTTGTCGGCGAGAGTATTCCACCTATTAGGCCAAAGCATGCTTCTCGAATTCAAAAGACTTTTCGACCTGTTTGGTTAGTCAAAGTTCCATTTTTGGAACCATCCAAATTTTAATCAAACATGTGTTTCTATTATTTATCTTATACGATACAATCTTTCAAATTCAAATTTACTTTCGATATTTTCTTCTCAGACACACAACATATTAAATCTTTTTCATACATTTATACATATGCATGATTTCATATAATTTAAATTCATATTCCTTGTAACGACAAATGGAGACATATCATCGAGATAGGAGTGATTTCCTTACCTTGACGATTAACTCCACCCCCTTTCCTTAAAACAACCTCACCAACGAGTTAGGGGTGATTCCCTTACCTAGGTGGCCGTTACCAAAACTTTCTTTCAAAATATTTTATTATGCAAACCCGATCATGTTTTATACCTAAATCATTTATCATTATTCAAAATACCTACTTATACCGATTTCAAAATACATTGTTTATCCAACGTACTTCTTATTCCACAATCTATTTTCACTCAACTCATATACGCGAGAATCTTAATCATGTCTTAAAACGTTTTATTTCCCGAATTTCAAAACCTTACAAAATGCTACCTATCAATTTAATCGGTCCAATGAATCTCTGGCCCATGAACTTCTTATTCAGCTTAATCACTAAAACACGCACACGTTATATCATCATACTAGAATCAAACCAACCTTTCTTAATTACTTATAAGATCTTATAGATGTTATATGATCGTTTTACCAAATACTCTTTTCAACATCAACAAATCATTTGTTAAAACTTTTAACAATCACTAAGTCCTTTTGCTAAATTTCTTTTCTAAAGATCCTTGTTTTCACAAGAACCCCCTAAATTCATAATTTCTTGTTTGATGAAACGAACTTACTTTTTATCGAAAACCTTTTTCCTACACCAATTTACAAAACACGTGGGTAAGAAGACTTCATGGGGACCGACCATCTTCGGATTACGTAAACTCTTTTAAACAAAAGTAGTATTTCCGTTCTTTACAAAATACGTTACGTATAAGCAATAAGTACTTTATATTCTTTTACATTCACAAACTAAATTCTACATTCCAAGACGACCTCAACCTATGTTGATTCGATAAACTCAACGTTTTACTTAAACAACTAAACATGCATACCATCGTACACCTTTTAGTCAATATCACACGATAACTTCATGTATCACTCGCTTTTACATACCCACAACTTCTTGATCATTTTATACGCTCAAATTCGTTGTATTCAATTTATTTCATACACATGAATGTTGTTATTTATACCTACTTACATTTATACTTATACACATTTTTATGTTGATACTCATATGATTTATGTCCATACTTACATATTTAATCATACTTGCACTATTATTGATATTCATAGGCATGCATACATTCATACTCATGATTTATACATTCGTACCTGTACGCGAGCATAATCCGAGGGATCCGCTTACGTGGGTCCCATACATACTTTAGCATGGACTTGCTTACATACTACATTCTTGTACGTACTCATTCTTATTTTCGAATTTATGTATACCCTAATTCATACGCAACTAGTACAAACTATGTGGTTCATGCAACGATCAATATAATCGCGGGTGCACACGGGATTATAGTGATAGGCGCATGAGAATCATAAAGTGTACTACTGTGTATGGTAAGACACAGAACGTAACATGACACCGGATACGAAACGGACATAATATGGTTGAAACATGGTGGATACGCCACTGGTACTTCCTATGTATAAGTGTTTTCACCATGTTACAGAACTTTCGTAGAACGTGCCATGAGAAATTCAGTGTTTTGCAAACCCTTTAGACCTAATTCAAACTTTAAACAACTCACGAACGCATTATATTCGATTATCCACGAAGAGACTTCATTCTTAGCAAGCTACTTTCATCTATCCAATACTTATGCCGTTCTTATACTTGCATTCATTAAGAATCACTCGTTCACTTCAATACTCTCATTATCCTCCATTATTCCTTTCTTCTATACGAACCTCAAGCCTGTTTAAACGTTCGAATCCTAACTTGATGCCTTAACTTTAAAACCGTCTTTCTATTCTTATTTCTTGTGTAAACATAGACCGTTATCACTTTATTTAAAGTACCAAACATTCTCGTCCCTCTCAATAAAACAATTTTTTACAAATATGCGATTTAGTAATATTCTTAAACTTTTCATACAAACTACCTCCCTATTCATTAAATACAAACCATCTCGTACAAAGATCTTTCTTAAAACGACACATTTTATATATACCTCTCCGATTTGATTCAAAACTGTTTAAACTCGCACACGTACGCGTTTTTTACCTCGATTCACTTGGCCAAAACGCTCTTTTCTCCATGGTCTTCCTCTTGAATAAATTTCGGGACGAAATTTCCGAAAGGAGGGGAGACTGTAACGCCCCGCGTTTCCATAGCTTTCTTAATTTAGAAATCGAGTATTGAAAATCTGATTTAAAAGCTTGTCTCTTTCAAAAACAAATTTAATCCGTTGTAACGTCGAAAAATCAGTTATCTTTAATTTAATTCGTTATAATTATGGTTATTTATTCATTATTTTAATTAATTAAATTAATAAATTTTACTATTTAAAGGTTTATTTAATAATATTTTGTTAATCTCGCTAGACAATAAAGTTAATAAAATTAACTTAGTTAGTTTCGTTAATATTTTTAAATAATTATAAACAAATTAACCTAGTTAGTTTAAAAACTATAAGGTTAACTCCTTTAAAGAGATAACATAGTTAGTTAATTAAAGTCAAGGGGCTGATAGAGCAATTAACTGAAACTTTAAACCTGCAGGGACTATATATGTAATTTCTGAAAGTTTAAAAAAATAAAAACAAAATAAAGGGGCTGGCCGGGACTCGAACCCGGGTCACCCAACTCGTCACGCGGACACTTAACCAGCTGGGCTGGGTCTTCACATTGAAAGAACCCAGCTCAGTTTTCATTTTAACACCTCGCTCAGATAGCCTGATCAGCGCGACCAGATGTCCAGCTCGCTGATTTTGGCTCAAATTTGGTTTTATTTGAGTTTAAGCTCGAATTTAGCATTAATTATCCAACTACAAACTAACATAATCACTCCCTATAAATACCATGCCTCTTCCAAGCTCAAATCACTTTACAAACACCTCCATTTCACTCAAAAACACTCTCTAATCCGCTGATTATCTCAAGTTCGAGCAGATTGTTCAAGCTTCACGAAAATGAGCATAACTTATTCATTTCTTGTCTGTTTTGTGACCCAAACGAGTCGTTCAGAAGAGATTTATCAGTTTCAGAGGCGGAAACTAGGAAACCGACGTCGAAACAGCTTGAATATCACTTTAAACACTGATTGTATTGATATAATATCGTTTACAATCAGTCTTCACACCGGCAGCACCTCGGTATGGAATTCTATGAACTGTTACAAATGAAATGACCAACACCCTATTTATAGAGTTCAGGTTTCGCTTGAACTATACATGTTCACCTACAAGCGAAACCTATCTAAGTCACTCAAGCGAAACCCCACTTTGACTTTCAAGCGAAAGCTATATAATTTGTCTTCAAGCGAAACCATCAATTGACAATCTGAAACTGTTTTTGTCTCTTGTGATGATGTCACTTGTGATATCATATATGTGATGTCACTTGTGATGTCACATATATGATGTCACTTGTGATGTCACGCTTGTTCAGATCCGCAACGCAACTCAAGACTCGACATAAGACGAAGACGACAGATGAATGCACCAACAGACTCCCCCTCAGATGTTGACGAGTCTTAAATGTCGAGTATTCTCAATCTTCAGTCTTTATCAGTCTCTTTTCTTTCTTAGCATATACCAGGATCTTCTCTTTGGCTCTAACCTCGTCAGACTCCTCCTCTCATCATGATGGGATCGCTGTCTGGAATTAGCTATCACCTTGAGATCAATCTCTGGCTTTATCTCTGTTTAAGCTCATTTCCTGCACAAATTTTCTCACCACCACATAAGTTTTTACTTAAATCAATAAGAAAAACTTATTATAAATAGTTCCATCAAGTTCAAATTAATGACCCTGATTAACTAATCTCAACTTCTTTCTCAAAATAAATTTCTCAATTCAATACACACACTCCCAAACCAGTTCATCATGTTCAGCACTCGGAATTTTGAAAATCAGCTTTTCAACATCAATTGTCGAAAATCTTTTTGTATTTTTCAAAATTTATGCTAAAACACACTGAAAATCTTTTTGAATTTTTGATTTAAATGAAATGCAGAGAAGAAATATTTACAAACAATATTTTTGTGAGTTCGTGCAAGAGGATCATATCAGTTTTTGAGACCAATCACCAACACCGTTAAGCTTGATTTCATTTTAAGCTCTAAACGATTCACGTAGATTGACGATATTGTTGTCCACTTAAACTCAATCTAAAAACTTTCGAAATGCTTACCGATACTTTAAGGTATATTATGATAGCACTAAGTTCTTATGGACCCCACGATCTCAGCATATCCCCTCATCATGCAATACACTGACTCAAGTAATGCCTTTAAACTTTTATCGACTGTGATTTGTACGAAAAACAAAGCAGAATGTTTAAACATTAACAATCAGGTCGATACTTCCGTATACGCAGAGAAAGTCCAATGTTTAAACAAAATAAGAAAAATAAAACAAGTTGAAGTTGTTTAGGCTTTAACCACCAGGTCGATACTCCCGTATACGCAGAGGAGGTCCAAAGCTTAAACGAACCACCAAAGAAAATAAAGCAGAACGTTTAGGCAACAACATCCAGGTCGATACTCACGTATACGCAGAGGATGTCCGATGCTAAAACAAAATAAAGAAATCAAACAAGTTTAAATCTTTGCAAAATGAAATGCACAATCACAGCGACTTTTTAGCAAAGTTGTGAAAGTTCACAAACTTAACCAGTTTTATGTCTTTCGACAATCAGCGATTACTGAGTAGGCACACAATCAAGAAGGACAAAACTAAGTACTATGCTTTCAACCATGTTTCCCACTAGAACTAGGCTTTTTCATTTAGGTTTGTATCGTTATCGCAAATCTACTAGTCTAGCTGAGCCTATCGTCACATCTTTAGTAAGATCACTTATCACATTTTATCTCTCCATTTCTTTAGCATGATGTGAAAGTCCAACTGATCTACTATCATTTCCTCTTTTTACAACAAAACTCATTTTTTCATTTTTCAATGTTTTTGACATTTTCAAATTTTCTATTTTTTTTTATTTTTACTCCCCCTAAAATCAAAATATGTCTCAATTTTGATTTTCTTGGAAAATTTGAAAACAAGATGTACAAGAAATGTGACAACATGATGAGAATCACTTCAATTCTCCATTCACTTGGCTTGAACAATCAGAACTCCCCCTGACAACAAAACATTTTCCCATGATGATTTCAAAACACTTAAGTTTGTTTTAATCAAAATGGTTTTTCCGTAAAATTAGTTTTGTAAGTCATTTCTCAAACATGGGGATCATCACCTTGTTCTTTCAACCACTTGTAAAAACTAACATTTTAAGATCAATTCACAAACATCACTTGTAGAAAATCAAGTACAACTTAATGTCCCTGATTTACCACTTGTAAATCGAAATCACTTTCGTGAATTTCTCAAGAAATGTGCCGATTCCTGTTCCACGCTTACCAACCTGGGAACTCCGGCAAGTCAGGTTTTTCATTTAAACAGCTTCACCCAAGCCGGACGTTCCTTGGGTGATTTTGAATTCTTGTTCAACAGTGGTGGAAAATTTGCATCATCCATTGTTAGACCAGAATTCTCATTTTTTACCTCAACACACGGCTCTTCTGGCTTTACCATACCAGATTCATTGCCTGAATGTGGCTTGTCTGACTTTGATGAGTCAGATTCATGCCAACACGTGGTTCCTTTGTTTCCGGAGAAACAAATTCATCACCAACAACTTTCTTTTTCTTTACTCTCTTCTCTGTCCTCAGATTTGTATCTGATAAATTCGTCTTACTTGACTTTGCCATCGAGGAAGTCGATTTATCAGAACTCTTATTTTTACCAACAGATGAACCCGAGGACAATATCTTCTCGAGATACTCTCTCGCCTTCTTCCTCTTCTTCCTCAGTCTGTCTTTCTGCCCCTGTGAAAGTTTAACTTTCTTTTTTTGAATTATCTGTTCTTGAAATTTAGGTTCTTTGGGCTTGAAGTTGACTGGAATCTTTGCCAATTTTTGAGAATTAGCCCTCAATCTGTCATTCGATCTCCTTGGGCAATCTCTGGCAATGTGACCTCTGATGTTGCAATTAAAGCATCTTCTCGTCTCATAATTCCAACTTTGGCAGTTAACAGCAATGTGTCCTTGATAACCACATCGGTAACACACTCTGTTATCGTACCAATCACCATTTTCAGCCCAAATGCTCAAATCATAGCATTGTTTGGCTTGGTGATATTCCTTCCTCAAGTTTGCTGGATTTGGCTTTTGAGCACTGTGGTCCAACCTGCACCACTTATTGCCAACATTTTTTGAATTTTCATTTTTCAATTTTTGTGATTTTTGATTGCGATTGGATGATTGAACTGATGAGCTTTAATTTTCTTTTTGATCAATTTTTGGTTTTTTATCTTTTTGTTTTAGTTCTACATTCTTCTTTACAGGTTTTTGCTTTGAGCATTCACCTTTCTCACTAGAATGTAGAACAGTTTCTTTAAACATTTCTTTTAATTTCAAAAATGTTTTCTTTTTTTCATCATCATCATCAGTTTTCTCATCACAATCTTCAACTTTGACATTGTCAAAATTTGTGACATTTTCACTTATTGGAACATAATTGATCGGTTTTGGACATGGATAATCTGGTGTTGATGACGAAGTCTCAAAACCTTTCAATTTCTCTTCAAGCTCTTTGATTTTAATCCGAGATTTTGTAGCTTCATTTTCAAGTCGAATGATTTTCTGAAGATGAGAGTTTATTTCAATCTGTTTTTCAAGATTATTTTTAAAAATAGCAGATTTCTCATCTTCTAAAATCTTCATTTGACTTTGAAAATCTTTTTCAAATTTCAATTTTTCATTTTCAAATTCTTTTTCCTTTTCTTTCAAAATCTTGTTTTCCAATGTTAAACTGTTCAAATTACTTAACAGTTTGTCATTTTCTGATTTCAACCTCTTACAATTTTCCTTCATTTCAAGAATCTGTTTCTCATCAGCTTTCTTCTCGTCTTTCAAAACTGAAATTTCTTCAGTCTGTTCCTCTCCCACTTGAACACCTTTACTCTTTCTCTTCTTTAATATTGATTTTACACTTTGACTTTTCTTCTTCTCAGCATTGATCACCATCTGTTTTTCAATCTTTTTAATGAGTGGACTAATTGTGTTGGGATTGAACCCTATCAGAGGAACAGATAATTAAAGCCAAAACTGGATCAGAGCAGTGGATCCAGAATAAGCAGACGATTACAGTTAGTTCATGCAAATCTCTCCCCTTGAAAGTGGTTTTATATCTGCTGACCTCCTATCTGCTGATCTTACTAAGTGCTGTCCTACAACTGCTGCTTTGCATCTACTGACAAATGTCAAAGACTGATGGATGACCAAAGCTCTGCTGACTCAATCTACTGCCTTGAGTCAAGTACTGTTGATCCGAACAGGCACTGCTGGGTTCACAGCAGTGGAAGGATGCAGCAGCTGTTTAAGTGTCTTTTATGTAAAGAAATGTAATAGCAGTAGTTAGTATATCAGAGTTTGTATAGATCAGAGGTTAGAGTTTGTTAGGAGGTTAGATGTCACTTTCATGGTGGCGTCAGCTAAGATGCTCAGTGGTTTGCAAGTGCCTATAAATAGTTCAGTACTTTGTACTGTTCTATTAGCTCTTCTACAACATTGTCTTATTTTCACGAACAAACTACTGAGCTCTGGCTGAGGGGGAGTTTGCATTCATTCATCAATCATTGTAATCGTTGTTGAAACAAATTCAATCTTTCGATTCATTGTGTAAAGATGTTTGATTAAAGTATTACTCTCGTTTGATTGTATGCAAAGTTTGTTTTCATCTTAATTCCGCTGTACAACTCTTTCATTTTCATCTTAATTTCAAACGAAAATACAATCAAAAAGAAACTCAGATCCAACAATTGGTATCAGAGCTTAGACAGTCAAATTTGATTTAACAATCATTTTGACGTAAATAGTTCAGCTCATAACAGTTGATACTGATCGTTTGTTCGTCCGTTGAAAAACAGAGCAAGGATTAATCACCATTAAAGTTGATTTCTCAGTGTCTGTAAAACAACAAGAATGACGTCACAATCTCAGGATGATAAAAACAACATCGGCTCGCTTTTTAAACCACCTATGCTAAAAAGAAATGAGTACAACATCTGGCAGAGGAGGATGGGTCACATCCTCGCTCAACAAAGCATAGGTTGTTGGAAGTCTGTCATTTATGGTCCCCATGTTCCTTCAGTGCCAAGTGCTGAAGATGCTAAAAAGTTCGTTCCAAAACCAGTTGAAAATTATACCGAAACCGATTTTCAAAAGATCGAACTAGATGCTAAAGCGTTTAGCATCGTAGCATCAGCGCTGCCCAATGAGATATATGCTGGACTGTTACATTGTAACAGTGCCAAAGAGTTATGGGACGCACTTAAGGAACAGTTTGGGGTAACTGAAGAAGTCATAGAAAACAATAGGGAAATCCTGAACCAACAGTATGAAACATTTTGCTACGTTAAAGGCGAATCACTAACGCAACAATTTGAGCGTTTCAGTTGTCTCATCAGTGAACTGAGGCTTGTTAACACCACTTTTACAAACTCAACTCAAAATAGCAGGTTCCTCAGGTCACTACCAGAAAAATGGGACACCATAGCTTTTGTCACCCGAAACTCACCTGAATTCAAGGATCTGACCTTGACCCAACTCCACGGTCGACTCCTGACCTATGAAAGGGAGTTGAACCAGAAAAGGAGGTTACAAGAGTCAGGAAAAGTTACCGATGATTACACTTTCGGTAATACTGCTCTTCTGGGTCAAGAAGAATCTGGGAGCAGTGGTAAGGATCAGGGCTATGATCACTTCATTGACATAACTGCTGGTGCAAATTTTAACAACCCTGATCCTCACTCTGCTAGTTATGCATTCACTGCAAATGAAAACCAGATGTCAGACAATTTAAGTTTTGAACTAAATGATTTGCAACATTTTGATCCCACTGATTTAGAGGAAATGGACATCCGCACCAACTGGCTTTGCTAAGTGTTAGAACTAGCAAGTTCTACAAAAGAACAGGGCGAAAATTCCCAGGTTTGCATGGGAATCTAAGGGTTGGGTTGGATAAATCGAAAATCAAGTGCTACAAGTGTAATAGGTTGGGACATTTCGCTAGGGAATGTAGGAGTCAAACTACTGGTCCCATAATTACTCATCCTAGCTCAAATCCTAGACCTCAAAACCAAAACACTGTGCACTATGCCCAATATGCCCCAGCAGCTCAAGTGAACACTGCTCACTATGCTGTTGCCCCTGTGCCAGTACATTATGTCCAAACTACTGTTCCACAAATCCAATATGTTCAAACCCCTGCTCCACAGGTACAAGTGCAACCTGTTGCACCTCAAACCACTGCTCCAGCAGCAGCACAACCAGATCAACAAAGTTTTTTTACTCAAGGGTTTGTTGACTGGAGCAGTATGCCTGAAGACCTTAATGATGAAAATTTTGCACTCTATGCTTCTAATGATTCTTCTCATGATGAGTTTTGTTTGATGGCATTAGAGTCAATACAGGAGGGGGTTGAAACTGAGGAGGAACAACAGAGCTTTGAAACAGTGGAAGAGGTGACTGAAGCAGTGGTTACTGCTGTGGCTGGTGAACTACTGTTGGAAGAAAGTTCAGGTTCCCTGATTGAACCACTGACAGATCCATGGTCCGAAGAGGACAAACAAGAAGAGAAGGAAGAAAAGGCTGGTGAAAAGAAGGTGAAAGCTGATGATGAGGAAGATCATCAATGTGATTGTGCAATGATGGCAGCTGCCAAGGTATCTCCTCAAGTTCTTGAAAAACTGTGTTCTGACAATTGCATAATTGCTTTTGCTAACATTAAAGAGGTGAATGAAAACCTTCGGGATAAAGTCTTGTCTGATGAGGTCAAATTTGAAAGGTCTTTAAAAGAACTTAAAAACAAATTGACTGAAAAAGAAAAAGAGAACAACTGTCTAAAAGAAGAGCAAAGTATAACCAAAACCCAACTTCAAACTATGGTAGAAAAATACCAAGTTTGCAAAAAGGAGTTGGAGTCCGCCCAGATTACTTGTGAAAGATGGGTGGAATCTTGCAAAGGATATGAGGTTATGCTTGAAAAACAGAGAAAAAGCAATGTGAAATTTGGGGTTGGCTATAGAAAACATGATGATGAAAACACTTCTTTTGAAAAATCTGTTCAAACCACTGATGTAACCACTGAGTTCATCCCCACAAACAAGAATGGCCAAGAAGTGAAAATCACTGACAAACTTGGTAACAAAATCACACTTGACAGACCAATGGAATCCTCTACTTTTGAGGAGCTTGAAGAATACCAGTTTAAACCAAAATGGTCTGATGAGTGTGACATTCTTGAGAATTTCAAGCCAATGGACTTTACATCAACTGATGGTGTCAAGGCTCCAAAAGCTAAAGTCATACCTCTCAAGGACATCCCAGCAGTGGTTAAAACCTCTGCTGCAAAGGAGTCTGAAAAGAGAAAGAAGAAAGAAAAAATTGATATCTTGTTTTGTGAATTCTGTGAGAAAAGGAATCATCTTACAAAAGATTGTTTCCACTTAAAAGCGTATGATTTAAACAGAACAAGTGTCATTGTTTCAGCTGAAGGTTGCATTGTCTGTGGTAAAACAAACCACAAAACTCAAGCATGTGTGTATCTCAAAAACTTTGATGTGAAAAAGAATGAGTACATTGCTAAAACATCCTTGAGTCCATCATCATCATCAACATCTGTCAAATTCACCAAGAAACAACCACTGTTTGTGCCAGTTCAAACAGCTGTTACAAAACAGCTGAACCAAACATCTGTCAAAAGAGATGTTCAGGTTACTGATGCACCCCCTGCCAATCAGTTCAGAAAAGGCAGAGAAAAACAGTCTTACCAAAGGATTCCTCACGTTTATGAGGACTACAAAAGGCCCTCTAAACCCAAAGTGAACAAGCATCCTTTTGGTTACCAGCAGATGATTGGTCAGGACCCACAACAGTGGTTAGAGAAACACTGTCCTAAAACAGTTCAAACTCCTGACCTAACCACTGTCCATCATTCTGCATCCATCCTAGACACTGTTGAGACCCCATCCAAAGCCTTGTTGGCTTTGGAGACCTTAATGAACTAATCCTTTTACTTCATGTGCAGGGAGCTTCTACATGCTTTGATAGTCTTTGGTATGTAGATAGTGGAGGCTCTAGGCACATGACAGGATGTAAAGCCCTCCTCAAAGACTTTAAAATCCATGGAGGGGGTGATATATCCTTTGGGAATAATAGTAAAGGAAAAGTTCTGGGGTCGGGTACAGTGGAGTCTGGAAAAGTAAAATTTGAAAATGTCAGTCTAATAGACAATCTAAAATTCAACCTTCTGAGTGTGTCCCAAATGAGTGACAAGGGTTTTGGGTCATTCTTCACAAAAGATTGTTGTAGGATTGTTGGACCAAAAATGGTCAAAAAGATTGAAGCAATAATCAAAACTGGTCAAACTAAACTTGTTGCTCAAAGAAGTGGCAATGTTTATGTTGTTGGCATGTCAAAAGAGTGTCCCAGAGCTGATGCCTGTCTGTTCTCAGCTGCCTCTAACAAAGAGACATAACTTTGGCACAGAAGGCTGGGACACACAAATCTTAAGACAATCACAGAAATTTCAAAAAATGGTTTGGTGAGAGGCCTACCACAAAAATTGTTTTCATGTCCTGAACATTGCATTTCCTGTTTAAAAGGAAAACAACATAAAAGTTCTTACAAGTCCATTGAAGAGTCCAAAATAACCCAGTGTTTGCAAATGCTACACATGGATTTGTTTGGCCCAGTTCAAGTCATGAGCCTCAAAAAGAAAAGATATTGTTTGGTTATTGTTGATGACTTTTCTAGGTTCACATGGACTTTCTTTTTGCACTCAAAAGATGAAACTGCAGGCATTTTGCAAGACTTTGTTATACAGGTTGAAAAGCAATTTGACCTTCCAGTGAAAAGCTTCAGGAGTGACCATGGCACAGAATTCAAAAATAGGGAGTTGGATGCCTTCTGTGTGAAGAAAGGGATTGTAAGGCAGTACAGCATCCCAAGAACACCAGAGCAGAATGGGGTAGTGGAAAGGAAGAACAGAACTCTGATTGAGGCTGCCAGAACCATGCTTGCAGATTCAGGTTTGCCATTAACTTTCTGGGCAGAGGCAATAAACACTGCTTGCTATGTTCAGAACAGAGTTTTAATAAACCCCAGGCACAAAAAGACTGCCTATGAAATTCTGTATAAAATTAAACCACTGATCTCATATTTCAAAGTGGTTGGCTGCCCATGCTTTATTTTGAATTTAAAAGATTCCATTTCAAAATTTGCAGCCAAAATTGATTGTGGTTATTATCTGGGACACTCAACCACTGCCAAGGCCTACAAAGTGTTCAATACACGGACCAAGGCAGTGGAGGAGACTTTGAATGTTAAGTTCAATGAACTCTCATCAATGAAAATCCCAGCAAACCCTGCAGATCTGTTTGATCTTGAAAAATTCACTTTTGAAAATACTGCTGTCAAGACTAACAGTGCAGGTCCATCAGAGGATACAACACCAGACTATGGGTATGAAATCATCATCCCTCAAAGGTCTGCCACAAAGGGAAAAGCACCAGCTGTTCAAAACAGTTGTCAAAGCTCAATCACTGCTACCTCAACAGTTGTTAACCAAAGTAGCCCATCAACCACTGCTTCCACATCCTCAAACACTGCTGACAAAAGTCCTCAAACAGTGGATAACAGTCAGCAGTTGTCCACTTCATTACCTCCTATACCACCACCTTTTGAAGCCACTGCTGGATCATCAAAGTCCCCAGCAATGGTTAGCTCTGATGATACACATTTGCAGCCTTCACCAACCAATGCCATCATACCATACCAAGGAGATTTAATCTTCTTGAGATCTCATCCACCTGATCAAATCATTGGCAACATAAATGAAGGGGTGCTTACAAGAAGTCAAACCCAAAACATTTGTCTTTTTGCTGGTTTTCTATCACTCCATCAGCCAGTCAAGTACCAAGAGGCACTGAAAGACAACAGCTGGGTAGAAGCCATGCAAGAGGAGCTCCAACAGTTTAAAAGACAACAAGTATGGGAGCTTGTACCACTGCCAGAAGAGGTTAGTCCCATTGGCACAAAGTGGGTCTTCAAGAACAAAACTGATGAAAGGGGTATTGTTGTCAAGAATAAAGCCAGGCTTGTGGTTCAAGGTTACAGACAGGAAGAGGGGATTGATTATGACGAAACATTTGCCCCTGTTGCAAGATTAGAAGCCATTAGACTGTTCCTGGCCTTTGCTGTCAACCACAATATGAAGGTGTTTCAAATGGATATCAAAAGTGCTTTCCTCTATGGTACAATTCAAGAAGAGGTGTATGTTTGTCAACCTCCAGGTTTTGAGGATCCATTTTATCCAGATCATGTCTACAGGCTAAACAAAGCCTTGTATGGCCTGAAACAAGCACCAAGGGCCTGGTATGAAACTCTTTCCAACTTTCTACTCTCCAATGGTTTCAAAAGAGGTACTATTGATAAAACATTGTTTTTAAAATGGAGAGGGAAGGATTTAATGATTGTCCAGATTTATGTGGATGACATTATTTTTGGAAGCACATGTAACTCAATGTGTGAAGAGTTTAGAGAACTCATGACAGCTGAGTTTGAAATGAGTGCAATGGGTGAGCTACAATGCTTTCTTGGTCTCCAAGTTCAGCAAATGCAAAATGGAACTTTCATTCATCAAAGCAAATATGCTAAAGAACTTTTGACAAAATTTGATATGAATGATTGTAAACCATGTAGCACACCCATGGCAACAAATAAGCTAGTCATGTCTGATGAAAAAGATGAGCTGATTGACCAAACACTTTATAGGAGCATGATTGGGTCTTTATTGTACCTAACTGCATCTAGACCAGACATCATGTTTGCAACATGTGTCTGTGCAAGAAGTCAATCAGCTCCCAGAAAATCAAATCTCATTGCTGTAAAAAGGATCTTCAGATACATAAAAGGTGCTCCCACACTTGGTATCTGGTATCCAGCTAATGGGAACATCAAGCTTTCAGGTTTCTCAGACAGTGACTTTGCTGGATGTCACACCACAAGGAAGTCCACATCAGGAGGGTGCCAGTTTCTAGGTTATTGCTTAGTTTCATGGCAAAGCAAAAAGCAAGCAGCTGTTTCAACATCCACTGCTGAAGCTGAATACATTGCTGCTACAAGCTGTACAGCCCAACTCCTGTGGCTTCAAAATCAGTTGCTGGATTTTGGTATCACTGCCTTAAAGACACCACTTATGTTGGACAGTCAGGCAGCAGAAAATATCATCAAAAATCCAGTTTCCCACTCAACCACCAAACACATCGACATCAGACATCACTTTGTGAGGGATTGCTATGAAAAAGGTTTGATTTCTCTGCATCATGTCCCAACTAAAGACCAGCTAGCTGATGTGCTCACAAAAGCACTTGATACAGCCACTTTTGAAAGTTTGGTCTCTAGGATTGGGATGCTGAACATGGAATAACAAGAAACATCTTGTTTTTCTATGAATAAAAGCAACAAAATGTTTTCAGAAAATCAAAACTCCATCCTTAAAAATAGCTAAAAATGATATTTTTCATTAAAATCCTTAAAAGTCTGCCATTACCCACTGATTGTTCAAAAGTCTGCTCTACTTCAAAAGTCTGTCCACTGCTGAAAGTCAACCCCAGCTCTCTCATTACTTTGATAAACTCTGTTGTTCAAAAGCAGTGTCTTATCCACTGATATGCTATCCACTGATAGTAAAAATCATCCACTGCTTTCATACCACTGCTTTCATCTGTCCCTATCACACAAGTACTGTCCTTCACTCTCAACAGGGGTTGTCACGTGGGCAGTACATATTGGTCAGACCTTTTGTAACGGCTGCCACCTCAGCATTCACTTTCTTCCCTATAAAATCCCCCACTCACCACCAAAACAGGGTTTTACTGTCGAATTGAATTCTTAAAAATTCTCTTCTCAAAGCAGTTTTTCTTCTCATCTTTCACAACTTTCTTCGATCATTCATCTTCAAAATGACAAAATCGAAGTCCTCCTCAAAACCCTCATCCAAATCATCATCGAAAACAACCTCTCAAAAGGCAATCTCCACTGAAATTCCACATAAACCATCTCACAATCTCCTGGGTCTTCTCACAAAACCTGGAACCACCAAAGTTTTTGATTCCATCATTGATCTCATGGCAAAATCAAAGTACAAAACTTTGTTCACTGCCGATGCACCAATCTATTTGGCGACCCAAAGGGAGTTCTGGAAAAATGCAACCCTTGAAAAACAAGGAGACACTGCAACCACCATAAACTCTTCGATAAAGGGTAAAGTTGTCCAAATCACGCCACAGTCCATTTCAGAGGTCTTTCAACTCGGTGATCAGGAAGGTAAAATTTCTTTCACTAAAAACGAGTTACAAACTGACTTCATTGAGAGAGGGTATGAAGCCACAATGATGAAGAAAATTACCTTAGAAAAAGGTTATTTTCCGTCTGCAACCAGATTTTTATTTCATACCCTCCTACTATGTGTTTCAAACAAAACCACTTCTTTCAATGAAATCCCTTTAAAGATTCAAAATCTGGGATATGCAATTCTTCAAGGAGAAAATTTTAACTATTCTCGGGAAATTTTTAAAGATTTGGTAAATAATGTTCAAACAAAATCATTCTTACTGTTTCCAAGGTTTTTAAGTTACTATTTTTCAAAGAAATTCAGTAAGGATGATTTAGCTGTAATAAACCAAGGTGATTCTACTCAAATAAACAGTTTAACAAGTGAAACTTTTTCAAGAATGTTAGCACCTTGCAAAACACAAGCAGAGGTGCCTGAGCATATTTTAGCAGTTACAACTGCTCCTCAGGTATCTGCTGCTGAGCCCACTGCTCAAGGTGATCAAAGCAGCAGCACAACTGTTTTGAAACCCACACCTAAAATCACCAAAAATCCAACAAAAAGAAAAACACAAAAACCCCCCAAAACCATCAAAAAGGCATATCTGGAGGATGAGATACCAGCGCACCTGCCAGTGACAACACAAAAGTCACAAGAAACCACTGCTGCTACTTCCTCACAGCAGTTGGTACAAATATCTCAACCCATAACCGAAACTCCTCTTGTTTCTTCAAAAAAAGAACAAGTTGTACAAATAGGGTCTCCACATCATGATGCTCTGGAAACACTCGTTTCTATCATCCACAGTCCAATGCCCGGGACACATCCTATTTCTACACCAATCATCACATCCACAATTCCCTCACCAATAAAACCACTGTTGGATGCAATTGATTTGAACCAGGCATTAACCAGTCCTTCTCAATCACCTACTAATGAGAATATACCTCAACAACTGACTGGGTCTGATGTATCAATCTTTGCTAACCCACCAACACAACCTGAGGAGGTTACACCCCATGAGCTACAAGTAACTCTTGGTGGTAATCCAAGTGAAGCAGCCACTACAACGGTTGAACCTACAGGTTTACAGTTGGACAGTGGTTACATTAATAAGACTTCCTTGGAGGCAATTCCTTTTATAGCACCTCTGCCAACCACCAGTGGATTTATTTATCCTACTGGCAACATCAAAAGGTTGTCAAGTGTTGAAGGAAGAAGACCCCAGTACCAAGAAAAAGGGGCATCAGTGGTTAATGTTTGGATTATACTCCCTACATCTACCACTGATAAAACCACTACTAGTGGGAAATCAGATGATCCCATTAACTTGGGTGATGGTTTAAAATACCAGAAATTGACGGATCGTATTGCAAAGCTTGATAACTCTGTTGCAGAACTCAAAGATATGCTACAACAGGTATTACAAGTTCAGAAGGTACAATCAACTGCTGTTCCACCTCAAGCACCTGCTCCACAAAGGGCACCTGCTACAAATGAGCTCTAGAATCTATTTCAATCTTTTCTCCAACAACAAGCACAATTAGCAGATCAGCAACTTGAAAAACATGTACAACAGCTGAGAAATGCAATGGAGTCAAGGTTCAAGAACACCCAAGCTGATTTAAAGGCTCTCAAAACTCAGATCTTGCACACCACTGGCAATGCTCCTCCAAAAGTCCGCTACATTTATCAAATCCCCGAAGATAATGCCAAAAAGGGCGAGAAAATTAAGGAGTGGAAAAAGAAGGGTATAGAGGATGGTCTCTATCTTGAACCAGAAAATTCAAACATGACCAAAAAGATCCCTTTGCCAGATGGCAGCAAGAAAATTGATGTGACAACAAATGCACTAGCAGAAGCAGTTGCAAGTGTAAAAAGGGATAGAGAGGCCAAAAGGAAAGCCAGGGTGGACAGAATGGATCATCCAGATCAGGGTACTTCTGGGTCAAAGGATAATGAAAATCCTGTTGAGGAAAAGAAGAAGCCTACTAGAAAAGTGAGGCAACCCAAATCCATTCCAACCAGACATTCAAAGTCTGCTAAAAAACCACCATACAAAACAGCTGATGCAACAGGAGTTACAAAAACTACTGCTTGCCAAACAGTTGTTCCATCAACACACACCACTTCAACACACACAACATCCACTGCTTTACCATCATCACCACCAAAAACAACACCTGCTGACATACAGCAGAAGACAGCAGATGTTATAACATCTGTTGTAATGACAACAGTGGTTGAAACACCAGTTGTTTCAACAGCTGTTAGTCAATCACAATCCACTGCCACTACATCTACCACCACTGTTCCATCCAAAACATCATCAGTCCCTCCTACAAAAAGGAGAAGACTAATTCTCAAAGATGATGACAATTCACCACCACAAACATCTTCAAAATCTTTAGCACTTGTCACAATTCCAAAACCTGTTCCTCTCTCTTCAGTTAAAATGTACAAGCCCTTACCTCCTGCAGGTGTTCAATTTCCTCTTGAATTAGCAGCTGTTAGAGAAGAAATAAAATCTTTTTACTTTGAGGATGACCCTGCCAAACGGAGTTTCCCATCAATAAAAGGATATCCCTGGCCTAAAAATGTTGATGAATATTTGGAAATCAAGGCCAAGCAAGCAGAGGATATCTCAAAGAAAAACACACAAGGGAAATCTGATAAAGAAATTGCACAGAGAAGTCAATATTTGCTCACACAAGTCAGATCCCTAGAGCAATTTGCAAAAAATGTTAGTCAACAAATTTCTGAAAGAGCAGCTGAAACTCTGAAGAAAGACTACATTGAAAGCATCATGGCTCACAAGAAGTACAAAGGAGAGAGATACATGTACAAAGAGTGGACTATTCCTGAACTTGAAAACGAAGCAGCACGAATTCAAGACATGATAAAAAGGAAAGTCACTCACACTCCTCCTAACTGGGCAAAATTTAGAAAGAATGTACCTGACAAACAGGAAGAGCTGAGGAGAATGAAAGAGGAACTGGTAGCAGCTGATTATGGAAACAAAAGACAAGTTGTTAGATGGAAAGAAGATGTGGTCAGGGCTACTTACAAAAAGTTGGAACAATTAAGAAAGAAAGATCCCACAGTTCCTCAAAAGCCTGACTATCCTGAAGCAGCGGTTTCAAAAAGACCATCAAAGCTGCAAATCAGGAGATCCACAGCTCCAGTTGGTGCTGCCATCTACAAAAGAAGGCCACAGAAACAGCTGATTGCTGAAACCATCAAAGAGTTAATGGAAGGTGAAGACCTTGGAAAAGAGGGTATAAAGAAAATGATCATGGAAACTCTTGGTTTGGATCAAACTGCAAGTATTGCTCAGCCAGTCATGAATAGGCCAGCCTCTCCAAATACTTCTGCAAATAAACATCTCCCAAGAAACCCACCAGGCTCAAAAATACAAAAGTGGGAAACTGACAAACAGACCTGCGTATTGACTTTGCTCAGGTTTGGTGGAGAAGTGAAGAAAATATCAAGGGAACAAGCTCTTGGCCTGAGTCTTGAAGATTTGCAGGATCTCCTTGATCTTCCACTTAGCAGGGATGATCAAGATACATATGCCCTAGACTTTGAATTACAATTTAAAGGTCAGATAAGGGAGCTGTTGATGAGGCAATAAAGAATTCCACAAATAATGAAGAGTTTTGGCATTATCTGTTCCAGGGGGAGATTGTTGGGATTGAACCCTATCAGAGGAACAGATAATTAAAGACAAAACTGGATCAGAGCAGTGGATCCAGAATAAGCAGACGATTACAGTTAGTTCATGCAAATCTCTCCCCTTGAAAGTGGTTTTATATCTGCTGACCTCCTATCTGCTGATCTTACTAAGTGCTGTCCTACAACTGCTGCTTTGCATCTACTGACAAATGTCAAAGACTGATGGAAGACCAAAGCTCTGCTGACTCAATCTACTGCCTTGAGTCAAGTACTGCTGATCCGGACAGGCACTGCTGGGTTCACAGCAGTGGAAGGATGCAGCAGCTGTTTAAGTGTCTTTTATGTAAAGAAATGTAATAGCAGTAGTTAGTATATCAGAGTTTGTATAGATCAGAGGTTAGAGTTTGTTAGGAGGTTAGATGTCACTTTCATGGTGACGTCAGCTAAGATGCTCAGTGGTTTGCAAGTGCCTATAAATAGTTCAGTACTTTGTACTGTTCTATTAGCTCTTCTACAACATTGTCTTCTTTGCACGAACAAACTACTGAGCTCTGGCTGTGGGGGAGTTTGCATTCATTCATCAATCATTGTAATCGTTGTTGAAACAAATTCAATCTTTCGATTCATTGTGTAAAGATGTTTGATTAAAGTATTACTCTCGTTTGATTGTATGCAAAGTTTGTTTTCATCTTAATTCCGTTGCACAACTCTTTCATTTTCATCTTAATTTCAAACGAAAATACAATAAAAAAGAAACTCAGATCCAACAAATTGTCAGTTGGGAAAATTCTCCAGAAGTCTTCAAGTTTAAGATATAATTTTCCCATTCTTCTTGAGGTAAAGAACTGACAAATTTTTCAACCCATTCTTCTGATTCTTTTTTAATACCCTTCTCAGACATTGAGCGAACAAGATGGCTATACCTCTCAATGATACTCTTTGTACTTTCTCCTGGATAACCTGAAAACGAGTCAAACTCTTTCTCCTATACATTTATTCTATTAATTGTTTCACTTGTCATATTAAAGAAATTGATATCCATGATTCGGAAACCCGTTTTTCAAAACAATCACCTTTCAAACAAATATCTATCTCAAACAAACTACCAATTTAAGTTGTTGAACAAACCCAAACTTTTTGATCTTAGCCCAAATGATATCTCGTGGCCCAAAAACTTTTTAAAGTTCAAAACACTTAGGCCCACACACAGATCCTCGGAATTCACAGCTCAAACTACACTTTATCTTGACAGTTTAATAAAGTGATTTAATCAATTCACTTAACCAAATTTGTAGGATAACATGGGCCGGTGGTTTTAATATTCAATCTTTGAAAATGGCCAACAATCTCAATTCTCATTGGGCCGCTCCATGTCTCAATCACATGTCTCACATGAATCACTGTTATCAATTAAATCTTGTGCCTACAAAATTAATATTGATCAATTGATAATTGGACCAAATGATTTTAGTGGACTGACACCCTTTTATTTACCAAGGAATTCTATTTGACCTCAATATCCACTAAGCCGACAACTATTAATACTCAACAACAATTTCCGATAAAATGAATGAATCGGTGCACCAGTTCACGTGATTTGTAAGTTTAAGACAACCTCTTTTTAATGTTTCAATATCTCGATCACATGCAATTCTTGAACTAATAACTCACATGCAAACTGACAATCTCGATATATGTATCACACAACTCGATGCATCTTTCAAGCGAGAGGTCAATGATATCAGCAAAATCAACACGTATTTTAAGCGAAAGCCGGTGTTTCGCTTCAACAACTACCAAAATTTCAAGCGAAAGCCAACAGATTTCAAGCTTAAGCCTGGTGATGTCAGCAAATGTCGAACCAATTTCAAGCGAATGTCGTGTTTTTAACCAGTTTTAAGTTGATTTAAGCTCTGAAACTTTCCAGGATTTGTTAATTCATGATTACGCATAAGATGTGTAAATTTGAGCCGATTTTAACCGTGAAAAATTTTTAATTTTGAAAAAGAATGGTGTAGAAACAGAAAAAGTGACGAAAATAGGCTGTTTTGGCAAGATCTCTTCCTCCTGAGCTCTGATACCACTTGTAGGATCGTTTTGTGACCCAAACGAGTCGTTCAGAAGAGATTTATCAGTTTCAGAGGCGGAAACTAAGACACCGACGTCGAAACAGCTTGAATATCACTTTAAACACTGATTGTATTGATATAATATCGTTTACAATCAGTCTTCACACCAGCAGCACCTCGGTATGGAATTCTATGAACTGTTACAAATGAAATAACCAACACCCTATTTATAGAGTTCAGGTTTCCCTTGAACTATACATGTTCACCTACAAGCGAAACCTATCTAAGTCACTCAAGCGAAACCCCACTTTGACTTTCAAGCGAAAGCTATATAATTTGTCATCAAGCGAAACCATCAATTGACAATCTGAAACTGTTTTTGTCTCTTGTGATGATGTCACTTGTGATGTC
Organism: Helianthus tuberosus; assembly: GCA_030545235.1. Taxonomy (NCBI): domain Eukaryota; kingdom Viridiplantae; phylum Streptophyta; class Magnoliopsida; order Asterales; family Asteraceae; genus Helianthus; species Helianthus tuberosus. The sequence continues at coordinate 149,558,990 of CM060363.1, read as the reverse complement.
ACGCTTGTTCAGATCCGCAACGCAACTCGAGACTCGACATAAGACAAAGACGAAAGATGAATGCACCAACACCTTAGCTTTGAATCCATGGGTTTTTCACAGTAAATAAGTCCCTGGAACTCTGGAAAAAAGGCTCCAAAGCTCACTGTTTTCATTTATCTTTACTAATCCTTGTTCAAACTTGAGTTTAACTCACTCAAACCCACGTCCTTATGCTTATAATCACTTCTATGGTTAGTTAAGCTTAAAAACGGGGCTGAGACATACAAAATTAGAGGTTAATCCTCATATACTTTCTGTTTTGTTTAGGGTTTTTAACCCATAAGTGATGTTCAAGCTTCAAGCTTGACGAAGGTGTGATTATGGACTAACTTGGGTCAAATTGTCCAACATAGAATCCCCACATCACTTGATGATTTCTCATAGTGTAGTTGTTTCTTATTCTTGTATTGATATTAGTTCATGACCCTCCTTGTATGTTTTTACATCAAGTGTAGTGGTGAACCATAAGAGGTACCTAAATGGAAGCTTGTTCTTCCTACCTCCTACATGACTTCCATGATATTAGAGGTGCCTAAATGAAGAAAAATCTTCTACCTCATGCTTGACTAATGGACTAAATAATACATATAATACCTATACATATATATACTATTCGAACTCTTAATGGTGGACTCGTGTTCATTCGTCAAGATATTAGAATAACATCATCTAAGGCATAAGACTTGTTACGATTCTAATGGGCATATTGTCCCATGAAAACATTCAAACTCTTTGAGTTTCATAGTGTCAAGGACAAGTCTTATGTGTGCTAGACGATTACTTTTTCATATGTTTATTTTCATGACCTCAACTCCAAATCCTTAAACCATATGTACACATATCTTAAACTCCAAATCAAACATATTCAACCTTCTAACCTCATCAACTTCGTCATGTTGGATAATCGGAAAGCATATGCAAATTTGTGAGTATACTCGCAACCCCCTTTTTTATGTTTACCACTTTTTGGGGGTAACATGTTACCTTATTAAAACACACTTCAACTTATTCTTTATGCAATGCACAAAACAATCCTTATACATGAATGCTTTGTTATGATACTTGATGCTTACGTGGACCATACTTATGTGATATGTTTTAGTCATTAGCTTTCACGAGCCTCCATTTGACATGTATAGCGCTATAGGAGTAACGCACCGCCCCCCTTAAACTTGTGGTCATGTCGAATTAACTAAACTTTCTTGCATAAACAGAGGATTGGCTAGAAATATTGCATGCCATGTTAGGTTGATCTTGTATAAACTAAGTTGCCATGTGGATTCGTTTTAAACTTTTATACTTATACTTATGCTTAAACTTGTATACTCGCCTTTGCTTTTGCATTGAATTGTATTTTAAACATGTTACAGGTTGAGGATTGATGATGCTACGAAAATGGATTTGCAAAGATGCCTGGATACTCATTTAGACGTTTAGGTTTAAAGTGTTGTATAAATTTTGTTATGTTATGTTGAACAATGTTGTTATTTGAATTTCTTGTAATGCTTTGACAATTTATCTATGAAATGAAAATGGTTGAATTAAATATTGTCACAATTAGTGTTATGAAGTCTCTTGCAATCTTGAACAAGTCCCACTCCGATGATTCCGCCATTGGTTGGGGTGTGACACTGCATTTTCTCGTCTTTCTTCGAGGAGGTCCAAGTCAAGCCTTCGCTCTTGTTCATTGTTCTGTTTCTCCATGGCCAGCATACGTGGTGAAGGAAGACCGATTTCAGCTGGGATCACGGCTTCGGGTCCATAGATAAGGCTGAACGGAGTTTCACTCGTGCTGGTTTTTGGCATGGTGCGATGAGCCTAAAGAATACTAGGCAACTCATCCACCCAACCTCTTATTGCCGTTCCCAATATTGCCTTGATTCCATCCACAATTTGCTTATTGATGCTCTCCACTTGACCATTTGCTTGTGGATGCGCCACGGAGGCAAAGTTGTGCTCGATGCACATCTCTTTCATCCATTTTTTGTAAATCTTCAGAAGCAAAATTGGTACCGTTATCTATGATGATGCGGAGCGGTAAACCAAACCAACAGATAATATGCTCCCAGATGAACTTCCTGATAACCATTATGGTGGTTGACGCCAGGGGTTTCGCCTCTACCCATTTTGTAAGGTAATCCACAACAACTATGATGAATTTCACGGCGTCGGGCGCATCAGGAAAAAAGACCTACCAGATCGATTGCCCACTGTTGGAAAGGCCATGCTGTGGTTACCGGGACCAAAGGAATTTTTAGGTGGAGGGTCTTTGGAGCGTGGCGCTGGCATGATGCACATTTTCGTAAAGTTTTGACGGCATCCAAGTGCATGCCAGGCCAGTAATATCATGCGCTCATAATTTTTGCCACCACCATGCGAGGACCTACATGAATTCCACATAATCCTTCATGGATTTCTCGAACCAAGTATTACACGTCATGTTTATCAACACATCGTAAAAGAGGCCCCATATAGGATTTCCTATACAGAATTCCATCTGCCATTTTATAATTCAATGCTTTGTTCTGAATTTTCCTTGCTTCTGCCTTTCCTTCCGGAAGAGATCCATGCTGTAAGAACATAATTATTGGAGACATCCAGGATGGATTCCCAACTTCCACCATGTTCACATGCCGTAGAGGAACAGACGGGTTTGTGAGGACTTCGATGCGCACTTCTTTCGCCAAATGTTTGAAACTTGTAGCAGCTAACTTGCTGAGTGCATCCGCATGCTTGTTTTCACTTCATTTAATATGAATGACCTTGAAAGTCTGAAACTTAGCGATTAAGGATTTCGTCTATTCAAGATATAGAACCATTGTCTCACCCTTTGCTTCATAGAGACTGTTGATCTGCCCAGCAACTAACAGAGAGTCAACGTGCGCCTCCAGATTCTTCGCTCCCATTTTAATTGCTAATCGTAGTCCTACGAGGAATGCTTCATACTCTGCTTCATTGTTGGTGCTTTTGAAATCCAACCGAATGGTGTAAGTAAACTCGTGATTGTCGGGACTGACTAACCGAAGACTAGCCCCTGCGCTATCATCGTTAGAAGCACCATCTATAAGCAAGATCCAAACATTGTTGTCGAAGACTGGGACAGGGTTCTGTATAGCTTCACATTCTTGGATTTTGTCGGTGGGAACTTCAGTAACGAAATCTGCTAGAACTTGGCCCTTGATAGCTGGGCGCGGCTTATACAAAATATTATGTCCACCCAATTCAATGGTCCATTTTTCCAACTGACCAGCAACATCCGGTTTGGATAGAATCTGACCCAGGTGATAATTTGTAAGAACAGTTATGACGTGGCCAGAAAAATACATGCGTAGTCTGCGTGAGGCATGAACTAACGCCAGAACAAGCTTCTCCATGATTGAATAACGGGTTTTAAGGCCAGTCAACATCTTGCTGATATAATAAATTGGCGTTTGGACTCCAACTTGTTCCACCAATAACACTGCACCTACCTCAACATCAGATGCAGAAAGATACAAGATTAACGGTTCTTCTTTTCGCAGAGCTATCAAGGTCTATAACTGAATTAAACATTCTTTCATCTCTTGAAAAGCTTTCTCAGCCTCTAGAGTCCATTGGAACTAACTATTTTTGACACAGTTGTGCATTGTGCTTATGAAAGGAAAAGACTTAGCAGCGTGATTCGCCAAGAATCGAATAAGTGCAGCAAGTCGACCAGCTAAGCGCTGCATCTCTTTGATAGATGCTGGTGACGACATGTGCTGAATAGCCTCCACTTTTTCTGGATTAACTTTAAAACCATCTTTGGTTACAATGAATCCTAATAATTTACCTTCCTCCATGCCAAACGAACATTTTACTGGATTCACCTTCAAATTAACTTTGCGCAAGGAATCGAAGGTGCGCAGAGTATTCTTGAGCATTAATTCCTCATCAAGACTCATGATGACGAGGTCATCAATATAAACTTCGATTGTAACACCGATATCATCTCCAAATATTTTATCCACCAGACGTTGATACGTAGCTCCCGCATTGCGGAGACCAAAAGACATCTTTGTATAACAGAAAATACCTTTGTTCGTGTTAAAAGCTGTCTTATCCTCATCTTCCTCTTTCATTTGCACTTGATTATAGCCTTTGTGACAATCCAGAAAACATTTCCAGCGGAAAGAAGCCAAAGAATCTACCTTCTTGTCAATGTCCGGAAGAGAATAACAGTCCTTTGGACAAGCTTTGTTGAGGTCCTTAAAATCAACACACATACGCCATCCGCCGTTATGCTTTTGAACCATCACTGGGTTAGCCACCCATGTTTGATATCGGACCTCTCGTAATATACCTACTTGAAGCAGTTCAGCTACTTGCTCATTCATTGCGCGAGTCTTTTCTCAACCTAGACTGCACTTCCCTTGTACCACTGGTTCTACTGAAGTAAGAACATTCAGACAGTGTTCCACCACATCTTTTTGCTCATGTCTTGCGGGAGATTTTGAGGTAACGAAGGTCGGTTGGAGCTTAAGTTGCGCTCGGGTTGAGCGTAAACTTTAGCTGCTACCATAAGTTTCTCCCAACTCTCTGGTAACCCTTCAGTTTCTGATAACACCTTGATCATATCATCACACTGTACAACATACTTGAATTGTGCGTGAATCAGGTGTTTGTGCACATCACCAATCTTAAGTAACTCTTTGTTATATCGAATAATGAAATCCTCCAAACTTTCATTATCTCTCCACCAGATGTTCATGACATCTGCGGAGTCTCTGATGGAGCGTCTTTGCTGACTAAAATGAATTAAGAATTTCTCCTTAGGATCATTCAAGGAAGTCAGTTTTCCTGTCAGCAAGTTGTCAAACCAAAGGGGCGCATCTGCTGTAAGGGTTTGAATAAACAGGTTACACCACATAGGTAACGTCCATTCGCCAATTAACCCTGCACTGGTGAACAAGCGCAAATGATCACATCAGGATCTGTCAATCCATTAAACTTCCCAACGTTGGATGGTAATTTTGCATGCTCTGTTAGTGCATTATGTCTGTAGCTTCCGTCTGTATCGAGTCTTATGTATTTTTTCATGTATGTGTATTTGTATATTTGTATATGTATGTATTTTGTATCTAGACAAACAGGGAACGAAACGGTAACTGTTAAGTGTGATCCGAACAGATGACATGTGTCATCTGTATGGATGGCCATCCGATCGGATGACCATCCGATCGGATGACCATCCGATCGAGTGACACCTTCACTTCCCTGTGTTGCCTATAAATAGTGGTCTAGGGCCATTTGTCTAGAACCTTTTGCTTAACTGTCATAGCGAAGCTCTGTCCGATTGTCATCTGGATCTGTTGTACTTTCACATTCTATCAATGGAATTGGACATGTTTATCAGTGATTTCATTGTTGGTGATTCTCAGATGATGCCGAGGGATTCCGCACCTCGTCATTGATCGATTCCGCCACGTTCTTCTACTAGAACCATTCCTGCGTTGCACTCACATGGTCGAGGGGAGCCAATGCAATTTCCTTAACAAACTTGGAATTCTCAGTAGCTTCAGCCGGTCGATAGATCAAATTGTAATCATGCTCCGCATCTGGGTTATACATCGCACGTACTTTTCGCTTATAACTAGCATGATCCTTTTGTAACCGATTGAAAACACTTGTGTTATCATCCTCGTTATATGTTCTATCGTATTCATCAGTCTGGGTGTCCCGCTTTTGTGACAAATGCGGGCCCAGCATTGAATGAACAGATTGACGTCTCTGAGAGTGTTACTCTTCACGATAATCCCGACGTCTAGTTCCAGAATGAGTAGACTCATATCAGGTGCTAGATTGAGAGTAAACTTCTGTATCTTCGACCGACATGTATGATGGTGACTCATAATGTAACACTCGAGATGCAGTTAAAGTTTGCACCTGAGCTGCAGATCTACGTGCCTGTGGTGCTGTTTGAGCAGTGTGTGCACAAAGCTGTGCATAAACGACATTCAAAGCACCCTGGTATTTAACATACCAGGAGATCGGAGTTTCACCAGGGGTAAAGTTGAACTGATCGGAATTTCTGGCTGAACTTCTAGAGTGACAGGATCGTTCACATAATTCGCATCATGATGAACATCATTATCATCGGACGCTTCTTCCACGATTCCGTCGACACGAGAAGCATAGAAATAATTGCCTCTGTTCTCGAATTGAGGACCTGTGGTTGGTTTGATGGACCTTCTGCCATGGAAACAGAACAGAAAAAGAAATCGAACGGGAAGATGAAAAATGAAAGAAATAATCGGTGGGCGCCAATGAAGAAACACCAGATCTAAATGACTGGAATCAGTTCAGATCTAGGGGTAGAGTTTCTACATAAACTGGTTAATCCTCTCGCCGATAACTGATGGGCAATACTTCACCGAAAATCACTGCAAAAAAAGAAATGACGTTAGCCTCGCCACAGGGAGAATGGGGGTTCTCTCCATGACCACCCTCCGGTGTGAGAATAAGTACAATGATCTCAAGAAGAAGATGAAGTAGTAAGAGTGAAAGTAAGTGAAAGTGAATGAAAGACTAGTACCTGAATTCTCATATTTATAACCGATGTTTAGCGCCAAAAATATCACGGAGGAAATAACGGAATCTTCTTTTCCGTTAGTAGCTAACTCCCCACCCATGCACACGGATCGCGGATTTGATCATCGGTTGGGGAGATGCCACGTGGAAAGAAGCTTGATCTAGATCTGCATGTAAATTGTTGCCATCATCGTGATTTAAATGAAGGTTGTAGATATTGCCGCGTCACATTCCGTTATAACCGAATGAGGCCATGCACGATGATCATTTAATGCCTTCTAGAAGATCTACAGTTGTAAGCCTTTGATCTTTTGCCACGTGTCTATTCTGTTATAACTAGAAAAGATTCCTTTGTTCACATTCTTACTTCTTCATGCGCGCAGACATGTTTAAGACTTGTCTTTTGTTGCTAAATCTTCAAGTTTAACTGTACCCTTGCGCGGGCCCGCGCAAGGATGTTTATTGAATATTTGTCTTTCCTTTCTCCGGCGCATGATTGTTGAAGACTGATCTTTCCAAATCTTACTTAGACTCGTTGCGTTGCCGCACAAGGTCTATTTGAGTTGAATTTGTAGTGTAATTATGGTATGGTCCTCTGCACTTGCGCTGTGTTTTGGGACCATACCCCTTCAACGATGCATTGATTTTAACATTAAATGGTATAAATGATGGATATTTATATCCTATAATCATTTCTAGAATATTTAGTGATTCACACCTTAGTTTTATTGACATATACTTAACTTCCCTTGAGAAAAAATATTGCATGCTAATTGCCCACTTGAAGAATCTTCTAGTTCTTCAATACGTTTCACATCATCATGGACACGGTGTGGTCTAACCGGTCATGCCAATTAAATAATCATGATCCATAACCTTTTGGTATATGATCGTATATGTAATGCTTTCACTTATGCTTATTTATTGTAGATAGGGGTGTGCAAAAAACCGAATTAACCGAATCATAACGAATTAACCGACAAAACCGAACCGAAAATCGAACCAAAAAAAAAAACCGGTGGGTCAGTTAATGGTTTTTTTAAAACCAAAAGTAGCGGGTCGGTTATGGTTATCAATGTTTCCATTACCACCATAACTGAACCGAACCGACATGTAATAAATCTTTGTAGGATTTATGACTTTTCACCAGTTTTTTAATATTTAGTGTTTTTATTAAAAAATAGTCTTTATTGGTTATTTCATATCGTTTTACGGTTTTGGTTGAATGATTATTTGGATTTATAGAATATATCAGATCACTTTATTTGAATATTCGGTAATAATCGGTATTAATATTATAGATTATATGTATTTTTTTAATACTATGTAATATACTAATATCTACAAATATGCAATAACAATTTATTGCATGTTAAAAAACATTGAGCTATTTTTAGAAAGGCTAAATACACGGTTAACCACCCACAACCGACCCGTTATAACCATCAAAACCGATTAACCATAACCGCCATAACCGATCGGTTATGGTTATGATTTTAGGCTAAAACCGACCCAAACCGACTCATGCACACCCCTAATTGTAGAAAGAAAATATGAAAGAATAATGTATTATCATCTCGTACTATTATGTTAAATCACTTTCGTCCTTTCCATGCTTTATTATCACAAAATTTCTCCCTTAATTTGCCACTTAAGATGGTCGATCTCATTATCAACATGATCATTATTATAAATATGTCCATGATGAGTATCTTTACACCGGTTAATATATAATCACATTCACTTAAGGGAATGTAGTAGAATCAAAACAAGCTTCATAGCTTTTTATTATTTACTCGGTCACACCCATATGAAATTATCTCATACTTTTCATACTCACTAAATGATACCCAGGAGCATATCACACGTGTGACAAATGCAAATTATTATATCCGATTCTTTTTTACAAGCAATCTTCTCTTCACATAAGATTAATCGAGAAGTAACTAAATGTTCGATTCATATAATATTATCGGGCTAACATCTTATAACCTTTGATAATGAGATACAAAGAATATAACACTTTGGATGTCAAATGTAAGCGTATTTATACTTTTCAGGATATTGATAATAAAACATAACTTTGGTGTAGTTGTTCAATTCAATATTTTCTGTGCAAAAATATATAATAACATACATAATGCAATGTATACATAAAGTAAAAAAGTACAATACATGGTGTTATAATGTGTCACTATATAAAGCGAGTTATAATAAAACTTTATAATCCATTTTCATGAGTTAGAACTTACAAATATATATTATGCTATCACAATATAAATATGTGTTATACTATCACACTATACATAATCACAAGTATATCATACATCCAAATATCTCTTTAAGGCTTCCATAATAAACAAATATATATGATTAAATAAACTCCTCTTGGTCTATGATATAAAAATGTAAGTTCAAAAAACTAATATAGAGAGGTATCTAGAAAAACTTAATGTTAACTTAATATGTATTTTTTACACAAACACTTCAAGTATTAAAAGCGTATAGAATTATAAATGAAGTTAGAATATTAACATGGATAATCAAAAACACAATAAAAAGTAATCCAAAATTTGTATTCATCTTACCTTGGACAAATATTTTGAGAAAGTTTAACCATGTTATTGTCATTATTTTATTCTTGAGCTTCCTTCACAGTTAAATCCACTAATGATTTCAAACAAAAATAACATCATAAACTTATATTTTACTAATCATTACAATATTGAAATATTAATTTTAAGGAAATTGTTCTAATTAACCTTCATACAAGAATGGTAACTTTTTCACATTATTAGAATAATATAACAAAATTTTATAGTGGGTGAATAAAAATCCCCATAGATCATAATCATAAATATTAAATATATGATTATAGCAACACTAAAAATAATATTTTAAAACGTACTGTATACCGACTACGGAAAGTGTTTAAGTATACAATCTAATCTAACTTATAATAAAAGATTCCAATAAATACCATTTGACATTTTCTCCTTTAATTTAGTAATAATATTATTAATATATAATCTATAAGACCCCCGTAGTGGGGCGTTTTTTTTTAATTAAAAAAAAAACGCCGAAACACGCCCCATATCCATTACACCATGGCGTTTTCGGGCGTTTTTTTGAAAAAAAATTGATGCGCGTTGTTTGAAACACGCTGCGAGACATTTGACCCACCATTCACAAACTAGCAACGGCTAGTTATCAACGGACAACGGCTACTTTTATTTATTTATTTTTTTAAAACATTTTACCTATATATATATATATATATAAACTCACTCAAATTTAACCAAAACTTTCTCAAAAACACTACCATTTTATAAAACTTGATGGATTCCCCTAGTTCTTCATCCATGGTAAATTTTTACTAGAAAGAGTTTTTTTTTGCGGATGGCGATGATTCCACCAATGAGGAGGTCGAGCAAGAGGCGGTTACGAGTGCTTGTCAACTAGCGGTGAGATATGTGAAGCATTGTCGTCGCCCCCAACCAGAAAAAAATAAAAGAGATTATATAGAACGAGACCGACGCGCGGCACACGATCGTTTGATGAAAGATTATTTTGATGAGGCGCCGACTTTTTCGAACCAAATGTTTAGACGTCGTTTCCGAATGAGTAAGCGGTTGTTTCTACACATAGTCGACGACTTGGAAGCCAACTACGATTATTTTAAACAAAAAGCGGATGCGAGAGGGGCACTTGGATTTACCGGTATCCAAAAGTGTACGTCGGCGTTACGAATCCTTGCTTATGGAAACACAACCGACATCAACGACGAGTATCTAAAAATGGGCGAGAAAACAACGCGAGACACCTTGGAGCATTTTTGTCGCGGTACAATTCCTATACTTTACTATAATGTTTACAATTTTTTTTAAGCTTATGTTTGTGTATGTTTTTTTTATAAAGGTATTATTGATGTGTATGGTGCGCGTTATCTTAGAACGCCCACATAGGACGACCTTCAAAAGATCTACGAGGTACATTCGGCGGAGCATGGTTTGCCTGGTATGATCGGGAGCTTGGATTGCATGCATTGGTGTTGAGATAACTGCCCGACCACATGGCGAGGCCAACACACACGGGGTGATCGAAAAGGACCCACTGTTATTCTTCAGGCGGTTGCTTCACATGACCTTTGAGTTTGGTCGGCTTACTTTGGCGTGGTCGGGTCATGCAATGATATAAATGTTTTTGAACAATCTCCGTTGTTAGAGGAGTGGATTTCTGGCAAAGCTCCAAAAGCGTCGTTTTACGCAAATGGAAACTACTACCCTCATGGATATTATTTGTGCGACGGAATTTATCCTAGGTATTCGATTTTTGTGAAGACGTTTAGTGATCCTATGGATGAAAAAAGAGAATACTTTAAAAAGGTTCAAGAGTCTTCACGAAAAGAAATTGAGAGATGCTTTGGGGTTCTTAAACAACGCTGACAATATTTGAGAAATCCTTGTCGTGCATGGACCAAGCAAAAAATGAGAGATGCTATGTACGCTTGTATAATCATGTACAACATGATTTTGGAAGACGAAGGAAAGGCGATATGCCAGAATTGTGTGCCAGAAGCCGTTCAAGAGGAGCATCCACAGGCGTCAATGGACGAAAGAGTGAATAATGCGCGAGAGTTGCGTTACGAACCGTACCATTCCGTGTTAACGGTTGATTTGGTACAGTAAGCATGGTCGATTCGGTATGTACCACCTGAGGGTTAAGAAGAAACGGAGGACGAGGAAGACGAAGTTGGCGAGGGTGAAGAAAGCGAAGACGAAAACTAATGTATTTTTTTTAATTTAGTCGGTTTTTATTTATTTTTATTTCTAGTATTGTATTTTTTTTAATTTAATGAAGTATTTTAAATTTAAAAAAAATAATTGTTTAATGATTGGAAGGGGCGTTATTGGGCATTATTCCCATTACGCCACTTTTGCAATAACCCCCAATAATGCCCCCATGCTGACTGGACTGCCACGTGGCGCAAAACGCCCAAGGGTGGGGGCATTATTGCTCAAACCAATACACATGGTCTGATAATATTATTAAACATATAAATATCTACTTCTATTTTATAAATTCTAAAAGATAATTACTAAAACTTCAAGCAACAAAACACACATAAACGTGATATATGTGCAATATTTTTTTATAAATAAAAGTCTTATTTCGATACATACATCCAAATTCTCAAAAAGTCTTAGAATTTTATTCGCTTTTATTATTTTTAATTTTTAGTTATCTATCTACCTACCTCACAAATAGATACAAAGTTAGACGGTATCGCTAACATATTTCACCTCGCTAATCTTTTTTCTCACTCAAATCTCTCATAACCATAAATAAAAAAAAAGTTTATAAATAGGCTAAAGACTCATTCTTATTCTTAATATTATTAGTTTTTTACTCATATATGACATAGTAACTTAATCATTAACTATAAAAAAAAATTATTCGTCATACATAATAAACCATTAACTTAGCTCACAATTTAATAATAACTAATTATTAATAAAATCCGTATAAAAATCCTTAATAATAATAACAAATCTAATTTATGACATAACAATAAAATTATTTTTATTACTTTAAATAAAATTTATATTTAGAATACATAAAAATAAAAATAACATTATTTATATACACTATTATATGTAATGTAATACGTAATTTCAGTAGTTCTATGAATAATATATATGTGTATATGTGTGTGTATTGCATATTGTTTAGTATTCAACCCATGTAGTACACGGACTATTATGGTATTTCAGTGTTACTATTTAATATATGTCGTTTTGTGATAAATTCAAGTTAGTTGTATGAATTGTCATATAATAATAAAAATACGTCAGTTATATAAAGATTCTTCACAGGTTATATAATCATATCGTTTCTATTATACAACCACGCGTAATACACGGGTCTATAACCTAGTGATTTTTATATAGCAAACCAAAACTAAAGAAAAAAAAACAAATTAATATGATTGTTGAGCCCGGCTTTAACATGGGTAAGTTTCATTTGCAAAATAATCAACATATTAATCCCAACAATGTGTATCAATGTGCACAGGAGTTCTACCGTGATTTTTCAACTGATAATACACAATGATTAATTGATTAATCATACTTATCTCCCTAATTTCATAATTCACATAATAAAATTATTTAATGAATAGGAAAATAAAATATTGTATAAAATTGTGAGCATCTCATCTAAAATTATGGGTTCAAGATAATAAAACATGATTTCTAAAACACTAATGTCACACCCCCAAAATACCACTTGCGGAAGCCCCGCGTGACGTGTGATGTACCAGGATCCAACCACCAATCACATTGAACTATAACAAGATATTAAATAACAGTTTCCATTTATTACGTAATGTATTCCCAAAACATAACTTAAAAACCAATACGTTCAGCAGAAGCATAAAGCAAATCGTCATTCAATTGTTTCAAAACCAATGTACGAAACCAATAAACATGTCACGTGTATCTAGGAGACTCGACCCATGACCACTCCAGCACTCCCAGATAGCAAGTTCCGAGTCCATGAATCTAACGACCTGCAAGCATGCAGACAAGTGTATCAGCATAACGCTGGCGAGTTCAAAGTTTGTTAAAACGTTTGGTTACCAAATATAATTTTAAAGCTTGTTGATAATAACTCGATACCGCAAGATGGCTCCAGTTTGTTTGCCCTTCCCCAATGCACTATCAGACATTGGTCGAGTGGTTAAGGTAATTAGTTCACGTCCGTCCTCCCGGTACGGTGTGAGGGTGCCAAACCTAATAGCGCTATCAACTAAATCCCCCGTTGCCTCCCCGACAACTAATTCGGTAGTAGATGGGACTTAAGTGATAGAAAATGAGTTTATTATCCAACATCCCAGTTTAACATTCCAGTTAAACTCATTTACCCAATATTCCCCCCCGGAATATTTACCAGATGTCCCTCCCCGGGATGCATCCTTGAAAAGAGCAATGAACTCACCTTAGATTTGGTCGGTAGAGTATGTTACGCTATTCACAGTTAGTCAATCAGACCCTAACAAGATTACCAATGATAATCAGATTCGTATTCCTTTAAATCACGTATGTCATGGTTTGCATACACAGTACAAGTCATCATCATAGCACTGAGATCACATAAGCTCGCATCACAGATTCATGTTTGTACACTAACACATTATAGTTCACTACATCAGTCAACTAGGTGTGCGGCCCAAATGGTATCACAGGCCCATTCAACGTGAGGCCCTTGGACTGTGCAACTGGTCCAAGGTGTGTGACCAAGGCACAAGTGTGCGATTGAGTCCAATAAGGTATCGGCCCAACTAGGTGTGCGATTCTAGGAAATATCCAGCTGCAAGAGGGGCCCCTTGTGCGACCCGGCCTGCATTCAAGTATGTGCCCGGCCCAAGTCCAGATGCGGCCTAGCTAAGTTGTGCGACTAGATGGAGATGTGCGATCACACACCCTTGTGCGATCCTTGTTCTGGTATGCGACCAACTTGTGCGGTCAAACCAGTCAACCCCCTTCCTTGATTTCCGTAAACATGATCCCCATTCATTCCACCCCAGTTATCCAATTAAATCAGTTACAACCCCCCCCCCCCAAGTTATTCCAAACCCTAATCATTCCTTCTATGATTAACAACAATAATTAACACACTCATCATCTTCATCATCAAACAATAGCAATCAAAACATTCCTATTACACCATCCTAGGCATCGATTAAGAACAATCCACACACACTCAAACATTAATAGGTTACCTCTAATCTATAACAAATCAATCATCAATCATTGTGAAACCTAGTTCATGATCATCATCAAATAGTCATCATGTTCACAACACCTTACATCGCTATCTCTCAATTCATCATGTACATAATTATCGATTTCAGTCATACCATCCATTAATTTCTAACAATACAATTACCATGATGATTCATACCATTCCAAAACAATCGGAACACAATCATGCAAACTCGACAAAGAATTGAATTAACACATAACAAACACACTAACCAGATTTCAAGACGTTGAGGAGAGTGTTAAGACCGAGAGGGGAAGCTTCGATCACAAGGGAAGGCTGCCATCAATCTCCAAAATAACAAGAAGAGTGCTAGGGTTTGCAAAAGTTTGGAAAAAGGAATGATATGCATCCCTATATGCATGTACGCGTGCCACAAGGGGTGGGTTTGGGCTCGGTTTGGGTTCAAGGGCTTTTGGGCTTAGAGAAACCCATATGATCTAGAGGGGTGTGCGATCGGTAAAGGCTGTGCGACTCGGGAACATTGTGCGATCCAACTTAACACATACGGTCACGGCCCCCGTCCCAGTTTTACCCGGAACAGGAGCCGGGGGACAGAAAAACTCGTGGTATTGTTTATTTTGGCAGTGGAAAGTTTTAACAGGATCTTTAAAAACTTGAAAATGCCCAATTATTTTATTTCGCAAATTGGAACGAACCCCATAAATTACAGTAAAGGGTATTTCATGAGGAAATCCCTTGTTTTACAAAACATGTTTATTTATTTTACTGAGCCACCACTTCAAGCTTGTTAGTGCTCCGTAGCACGTTTTCCTTGATTCACAATAAGTCACCTGAAACATGTTTAAAAATGTTTTATCAGCGGGGAAATACTGGCGAGTCACTCAATTTTACTAAAACGACTCCTAGTTATAAATTACAGCATAAAAGCGATTACAATGGCTATTATCATATTTTTATCTGGCGCCGTGTCACACCCTGGTGACGATGGTCATACCACTATTGGGTCCTTTCACCCAAGTAGTGATAATTATCACTGTTAGGTTTGTTTACCTAACCGTGAGAAATTAGTAATGTGCACAATACCCCACTTGCCAGTGATTCAAGATAACCAAGACTTAATCCCTGTAATTATAACTTTCGAAAACAATTTGAGTATTGTAAAACATTGTTGATAAAAAGAGAATGACTCACTTTGCAAGTTTAGACGGGCAGAGTTTAGCCTACTGATTTAGCCTTGTAACCTAATTTAATTAACAATGCATACAAAACTAGGTCAGAAACTTAATACAACATTTACGATAAACTTCACGAAATCAAAACCCTCACGACGAATGACAAAGTATAGCCCTGATTTGGGCAGCACTTAAACATCCATCGGATCAGTTTCAATCGATCGGACATTGTATCGTAGCAGTGATCGAGTTAATACCCTGTACTCGTAGCAGCGTTTCCCTATGTGAAATTGTGATTTTGTGCAGTTTCTTTCGTTTTTTATTGAAACTTTCGAGCACAGAAGCAAGTCCCATGCACCAGCAATTTATAGCAGAAAAATGGGTTTTATGCGGCCCGCGTAAACCCTTACAATACTTTTACGCGGCCCGTGAGGGCCCCTAGTCTACGTGTAGGGCTAGCGTGTCATCAGTAGGTTCGCCACATGGCTGCCACGTGGCCTGTAACGCTTATCCGGTGATCATGAGTTTGGCGCGGCCCGCGTAAGCCTAAGCTTACGTTTTACGTGGCCCGCCTGAAATCCAGAAATCTTGTTTTCTTGGTTTTTCATAAGCACTAGGGTTCCAGGGGTCCGGGTTTTCACTTACGGGTCATTTATAGACATTTTTGCAGGTCCTTACACATACATGCATACAAACTTATAACATTCATGTAATGCATAAACTCGTCATTATTCACATTTAATCAAACACTTTAAATAGCGTATACGTAGATTACATCAAAGCACCACACATGAAAAGAAACCAGTACAAAGAAAGACTCTCGAAATTATGGGTTGTCACATCATCCCCAACTTGAAAGAAATTTCATCCATAAATTTGGATAGAAGTTGCAGAGAAGTGAAGTGATAGCTCAGGATGACTGTTGATTTTCCTCGGGTGCCACATCATCCCCAACTTGAAAGGGAATTTCATCCCGAAATTCACCTGTCGCATCAGGAGTTGGTTCATTTGATCTTCGCGTTCCCACGTGAACTCCGGTCCACGTCTTAAGTTCCAACGAACTCTCACGATTGGGATTCGACTGTGCTTACGAACCTTAACTTCCCGATCCATGATTTCAATAGGTTCTTCAACGAACTGAAACTTGTCATCAATCTTTAGTTCTTGCAACGGCATGACAAGTGTTTCATCGGACAAACACTTTTTCAGGTTCGAGACATGAAAGACGTCATGAACGTTACCCAACTCATCAAGTAACTCAAGCCGGTAGGGAACCTTGCCAATTATTTCCAAGATTTTGAACGGGCCAATGTAGCGTGGATTCAGTTTGCCTCGCTTCCCAAAGCGCACCACACCCTTCCAGGGTGAGACTTTCAACATAACGCGATTTTCTTCAGCGAATTCCAAAGGTTTCCTACGCTTGTCAGTGTAGCTTTTCTGACGGTCACGCGCTGCCGCCATGCGATTTCTTATCTGGACAATCGTTTCAGAGGTCTTAAGTACTAGTTCTGGGCCCGTGATCTGGCTGTCGCCCACCTTAACCCAACAAAGAGGAGATCGGCATTTCCGTCCGTACAGAGCTTCGAACGGAGCTGCCTGAATACTGGAATGGTAACTGTTGTTGTAGGAGAATTCCACCAAAGGCAAGTGTTTTTCCCAACCTTTACCAAAGTCAATCACACACGCTCACAGCATGTCCTCAAGTGTCTGGATGGTTCTTTCACTCTGACCATCCGTCTATGGGTGACAAGCAGTGCTCATGTCAAGACGTGAGCCGAACGATTTGTGCTTCTATTGCCACAAATCGGATATGAAACGCGGGTCACGATCAGAGATGATAGAGGTTGGCACCCCATGCCTAGAAACCATCTCTTTCAGATACACGCCGACAACTTGTGAGAACTTATCAGTTTCCCTGATCGCTAGGAAGTGCGCTGATTTCGTGAGACGGTCGACGATCACCCAAATGGTATCATTTCCGTTTTGAGTTCTTGGCAAACCAGTGACGAAGTCGATAGCAATCTGTTCCCATTTCCACATAGGTATTTCTGGTTATTGAAGTAACCCAGATGGCTTCTGATATTCCACCTTGACTTTCGCACAAGTCAAGCACTTGCTCACATACACCGCTATGTAGGCTTTCATCTTCGGCCACCAATATAAGACTTTTAGGTCCTGATACATCTTATCAGACCCCGGGTGAACAGAGTAGCGAGACTTGT
Organism: Helianthus tuberosus; assembly: GCA_030545235.1. Taxonomy (NCBI): domain Eukaryota; kingdom Viridiplantae; phylum Streptophyta; class Magnoliopsida; order Asterales; family Asteraceae; genus Helianthus; species Helianthus tuberosus. Next base: position 149,541,217 of record CM060363.1, on the reverse strand, counting down.
GTGCTTCGTCCATCACAAGTTCTCTAAGGTTTCCATACAAGGAGACCCATATTCGTTCCATGAAATAGTGAATACCGTCAGATCTTTCAACAAGTTGTTTCTCCAAGCCTCGCAGGGCTTCGGCTTTAAGGTTCTCATCCTTCAATGCTTCTTCTTGGGCAGAATGGATCTGGTCAGGTAGATTAGAATGGATGGTGAGCTGCAAAGTACGGACACGCTTGAGTTTCGTTTCCTTCTGAGTAAGGGCATCAACTACAACGTTAGCTTTACCTAGATGATACTTAATTTCACAATCGTAGTAGTTTAAGAGTTCCACCTAGCGACGTTGTCGCATATTCAATTCCTTTTGATCAAGGATGTGCTGAAGGCTCTTGTGGTCGGTATAAATAGTGCATTTAGTACCGTACAAGTATTGCCTCCAGATTTTTAACGCAAAGATCACGGCCCCCAACTCCAAGTCGTGAGTTGTGTAATTCTTCTCATGAATCTTCAATTCTCGGGTTCGTTGTGAAGTTGATCAAGCATGATGTCATCATGTTTAAAGATGACATCATCAAAGTGATATCATCATTTCATCACCTCACAAGAAGACAAAACAGAATATGGAAGATGTGCATGTTTCGCTTGAATATATCATTTTATGTATGTTTCGCTTGAGGACAAATGTGTGAGGTTTCGCTTGAAACATGTACATGTAGGTTTCGCTTGAATTGAATTGTCATGCTTCAAGCGAAAGCTAGAATAGTATAAATAGGCATGAGAGCTATTCATTTGTAACAGTTAGTGAATTCCATACCGAGGTGTTGCCGATGTGAAGACTGATTGTAATTGTTATTATATCAATCAAATCAGTGTTTAAAGTGATAAGCAAGCTGTTTCAAAGTCAGTTTCTTATTTTCCGCATCTGAAACTGATAAAATCTCTTTTGAACGACTCGTTTGGGTCATAAACCGATCCTACAAGTGGTATCAGAGCTCAAGAGGAAGAGATCTTGCCAAAATAGCCTGTTTTCATCACTTTTTCTGTTTCCACACCATTCTTTTTCAAAAATTAAAAATTTTCACGGTTAAAATCGGCTCAAATTCACATATCTTGTGCGTAATCATGTATTAACAAATCCTGGAAAGTTTCAGCGTTAAAATCACTTTAAATCTGGTTCAAATTTGTACTTTCGCTTGAATTTTGTTCGACTTTTGCTGATGTCATCAGGCTTTCGCTTGAAAAGTTCAGGTTTAGCTTGAATCTGGCTTTCGCTTGAACTTACACCTAGATCTGATCTCACTCACGTGTTTCACTTGAATGTGTACATCGAGTGTGTGAAACATTCTGCTTAAGGTTGTCAGGTCACAGCTAGTTGGGAAATGAAATTATGTGTTTGTACCAGTTTGCATTAAAGAATTCACGTTTTCTCGGTTTGTTTTAGTCATCGGTTCAATAAAATCAAGTTTTGAATTAGTTGGATAAGTTCAAGACCAAGCGGCACAATCAAAGTATACCGCATATTTGTTCAGTTAATCGAACCATGTGTTGAAAGATAAAGTGTGTCGGTTGCATGTGATCTCAATTAAGTGTGCATTTGAAGTATCAGACAAATTTCTTGGACAAGTCAATATAGGTCATCGGCACTTGTGTAGTTTTGTCTTATCAAAGTTGTCGACCATCATAGGAATTGCATGTGATTCTGAAATAGTGGGTACATTGAACAAAGTTGTGCATGTGCGTGTTGTCGACAGTACTTCTCGGTCCATGTGAATTAAAAAGGTGATCGGCCCAATCAGTTTGGTTGTCTTAAAGTTTCTCGGTGTATTCAGATTTTGATCACAATCACTGTTTATTGTCGCCCACTATTCAGTTTGAGATCCAATAGAATTGTGTTGTGGGATTCAAGGTTTTCGGCCCAATCATATTATAAGCTTCAAATTTGTTTGAAAAGTGATCTTGCTTGAACTTGATATTTTGCTTAACGGGACTGTCTTGATAAACGTGTTTCCGAATCATGGATATAAATTTCTTTAATATGAGTAGTGAAACAATTAATAGAATAAATGTATTAAAGAAAGAGTTTGATTCGTTTTCAGGTTGTCCAGGAGAAAGTACAAAAAGTATCATTGAGAGGTATAGCCATCTTGTTCATTCATTGTCTGAGAAGGGTATTCAGAAAAGTCCAAATGAATGGGTTGATAAATTAGCCAATTCCTTACCTCAACAAGAATGGGGTACCTATCTTTTGGATTTAAAAAGAACTGGAGAATACTCTAGATTGGCAATTTGTCAATTCATTAAGAAACTTGAAGAACAGATGGAGAGAAATGCTGAGAAGAAGAAAAGTCAAAGTGGAAAATCAATATTAAAGAAGAGCAAGAGTAAAGGTGTCCAAGTGGGAGAGGAACAGACTGAAGAGATTTCAGTGATGAAGGATGAAAAGAAATCTGCTGATAAACAGATTCTTGAAATGAAGGAAAATTGTGAGAAGCTGAAATCTGAAAATGTTAAACTGTTAAGTGATTTGAACAGTTTGACATTGAAAAACAAGATTTTGAAAGATAAGGAAAAAGAATTTGAAAATGAAAAATTAAAATTTGAAAAAGATTTTCAAAGTCAAATGAAGATTTTAGAAGATGAGAAATCTGCTATTTTTAAAAATAATCTTGAAAAACAGATTGAAATAAACTCTCATCTTCAAAAAATCATTTGGCTTGAAAATGAAGCTGAAAAAGCTCGGATTAAAATCAAAGAGCTTGAAGAGAAATTGAAAGGGTTTGAGACTTCGTCATCAACACCAGATTATCCCTGTCCAAAACCGATCAATTCTGTTCCAATAAGTGATAATGTCACAAACTTTGACAAAGTCAAAGTTGAAGATTGTGATGAAAAAACTGATGATGATGAGAAAAAGAAAACATTTTTGAAATTAAAAGAAATGTTTAAAGAAACTGTTTTACATTCGACTGAGAAAGGTGAATGCTCAAAGCAAAAACCTGTAAAGAAGAATGTGGAACAAAAACAAAAAGATAAAAAGCCGAAAAATTTTCAAAAAGAAAATAAAAGCTCATCAGTTCAATCATCCAATCAAAACAAAAATTTAAACAAATTGAAAAATGAAAACTCAAAAATAGTTGGTGAAAAGTGGTGCAGGTTTGACCACAGTGCTTCAAAGCCAAATCCAGTTTTCAGAAGGAGTGATAATTACCACAAAGCCAGACAATGCTATGATCTGAGTGTTTGGTGTGAAAGTGGTGAATGGTACGATAACAGAGTGTGTTACTCTTGTGGTGTTCGAGGACATATTGCTGTTAACTGCCAGAATTGAAGTTATGAGACGAGAAGATGCTATAACTGCCAAATCAGAGGACACATTGCCAGAGATTGCCCAATGAGATCAAAGGGAAGATCGAGGGCTGAATCTCACAAAATGGCAAAGAAAACAGTCAATGTCAAAGCAAAGCCCAAGGAACAGAAAGTTCAAGAACCTAAAGTTCAAGAACAGAAAGTTCTAAAACCGAAAGTGAAGCTTTCGTAGGGGCAAAAAGACAGAATGAGGAAGAAGAGGAAGAAGGCGAGAGAGTATCTCGAAAGGATTTTGTCCTCGGATACAACTGGTAAAACAGATAAAAGTTCTGATAAATCGTCTTGGTCGCCAAAGACTGACAAATCAAGCAAAACGAATTCATCAGATATAAATCTGAGGACAAAGGATAGAGTAAAGAAAGAGAAGGCAGTTAATCAAGAGATTAACAAATCTGGTGATGAATCTGGCTCATCAAAGTCAGATAAGCCACATTCAGGTAATGATTCTGGTATGGTAAAACCAGAGGAGCCATTTGTTGAGGTAAAAGTTGAGAATTCTGGTCTAACAAGGGATTATGAAAATTTTCCACCATTGTTGAACAAGAATTCAAAATCACCCAAGGACCGTCAGGCTTGGGTGAATCTGTTTAAATGAAAAACCTGACTTGCCGGAGCTCCCAGGTTGGTAAGAGTGGAGCAGGAATCGGCACATTTCTTGAGAAATTCACGAAAGTGATATTTTGACTTACATGTGGTAAATCAGGGATATTAAATTGTACTTGATTTTCTACAAGTGGTATTGTTGTTTAAACCGGAAATGTTAAATCTTTACATGTGGTTAAAGAGAACAAGGTGATGAATGATCCCCGAATTTGTGAAATGACACGCAAACCTAATTTTCCGAAAAAAAAACCATTTTGATTAAAATAAACTTAAGTGTTTTGAAATCACTATGGGAAAATAGTTTGTTGTCTGGGGGAGTTCTGATTGTTTAAGCCAAGTGAATGGGGAATTTAAGTGATTCTCATCATGTTGTCACATTTTTTGTACAGTTCATTTTCAAATTTTCCCAGAAAATCAAAATTGAAATATATTTTGATTTTAGGGGGAGAAAATTTTTTAAAAAAATTAGAAAATTTGAAAATGTCAAAAACATTGAAAAATGTAAAAATGAGTTTTGTTGTGAAAAAAGAGGAAATGATAGTAGATCAGTGCGACTGTCACAGCATGCTAAAGAAATGGAGAGATAAAATGTGATAAACGGTCTCACTAAAGATGTGACGGTAGGCTCAGCTAGACTAGTAGATTTGCGATAACGATACAAACCTAAAATGAAAAAGCCTAGTTCTAGTGGGAAACATGATTGAAAGCATAGTACTTAGTTTTGTCCTTCTTGATTGTGTGCCTACTCAGTAATCGCTGATTGTCGAAAGACATAAAACTGGTTAAGTTTGTGAACTTTCACAACTTTGCTAAAAAGTCGCTGTGATTGTGCATTTCATTTTGCAAAGATTTAAACTTGTCTTATTTCTTTATTTTGTTTAAGCATTTGACATCCTCTGCGTATACGTGAGTATCGACCTGGATGTTATTGCCTAAACGTTCTGCTTTATTTTCTTTGGTGTTTCATTTAAGCTTTGGATCACTTCTACGTATACGGAAGTATCGACCTGGTGGTTAAAGCCTAAACAACTTCAACTTGTTTTATTTTCTTATTTTGTTTAAACATTGGACTTTCTCTGCGTATACGGAAGTATCGACCTGATTGTTAATGTTTAAACATTCTGCTTTGTTTTTGCACAATTCACAGTTGTTAAAAGTTTAAAGGCATTACTTGAGTCAGTGTATTGCATGATGAGGGGATATGCTGAGATCATGGGGTCCATAAGAATTTAGTGCTATCTAAATATATCTAACGTATCAGTAAGCATTTCGAAAGTTTTTAGATTGAGTTTATGTGGACAACAATATCGTCAATCTATGTGAATCGTTTAGAACTGAAAATGTTTAAAGCTTAACGGTGTTAGTGATTTGTCTCAAAAATTGATATGATCCTCTTACACAAACTCACAAAAATAGTGTCTGTAAATATTTCTTTACTGCATTTCATTTAAATCAAAAATCCAAAAAGATTTACAGTGTGTTTTAGCTTAAATTTTGAAAAATACAAAAAGATTTTCGACAACTGATGTTGGAGAGCTGATATTCAAAATTTCAAGTGCTGAACATGATGAACAGGGTTGGGTTTGAATGCTGAATTGAGAAATTTATTTTTAGAAAGAAGTTGAGATTAGTTAATCAGGGTCATTAATTTGAACTTGATGTAACTATTATGATAAGTAAGTTTTTTTCTTATTGATTTAAGTGAAAACTTATGTGGTGGTGAGAAAATTTGTGCAGGAGATGAACTGAACAGAGATAAAACCAGGGATTGATCTCAAGGTGATAGCTAATTCCAGACGGCGATCCCATCATGATGAGAGGGGGAGTCTGACGAGGTTAAATCCAAAGAGAATATCCTGGTATATGCTAAGAAAAAAAGAGAGACTGATAAAGACTGAAGATGCAAAGACTCGACACTTAAGACTCGTCAACATCTGAGGGGGAGTCTGTTAGTGCATACATATGTCGTCTTCGTCTTATGTCGAGTCTCGGGTTCATTGTGAAGTTGATCAAGCATGATGTCATCATGTTTAAAGATGACATCATCAAAGTGATATCATCATTTCATCACCTCACAAGAAGACAAAACAGAATATGGAAGATGTGCATGTTTCGCTTGAATATGTCATTTTATGTATGTTTCGCTTGAGGACAAATGTGTGAGGTTTCGCTTGAAACATGTACATGTAGGTTTTGCTTGAATTGAATTGTCATGCTTCAAGCGAAAGCTAGAATAGTATAAATAGGCATGAGAGCTATTCATTTGTAACAGTTAGTGAATTCCATACCGAGGTGCTGCCGGTGTGAAGACTGGTTGTAATTGCTATTATATCAATCAAATCAGTGTTTAAAGTGATAAGCAAGTTGTTTCAAAGTCAGTTTCTTATATTCCGCATCTGAAACTAATAAAATCTCTTCTGAACGACTCGTTTGGGTCATAAACCGATCCTACAAGAACTTCACGTAGAGTTGCTCCTTCCTCAGAAGCTCCAGGATAAGACGCAAGTGCCGCTCGTGGTCCTCCTTTCTCTTATAATAAATTAGAATGTCGTCAATAAACACAATGACGAAATCATCGAGGTACGGTTTGCACACACGGTTCATGAGGTCCATGAAAACCGCTGGTGCGTTAGTCAACCCGAATGGCATAACCAAAAACTCATAATGACCATACCACGTTCGAAAAGCTGTCTTAGGAACATCCTCATCTCGGACTCTCATCTGATGATAGCTCGATCTTAGGTCGACCTTCGAATAGAAACTTGACCCTTGCAATTGGTCAAATAGATCATCGATACGTGGTAAGGGATAACGGTTCTTGACAGTCACCTTGTTGAGTTCCCGATAGTCATTACACATACTAAAGGATTCGTCTTTCTTCTTCACGAATAGGACTGGGGCTCCCCAAGTCGAGGAACTGGGTCGGATAAAGCCCCTATACAACAGTTCTTGAAGCTGATTAGATAATTCTTGCAACTCCCCTAGTGCAAGACGATAAGGAGCACGAGCGATCGGGGGTGCCCCTAGCGTAAGATCAATCTGGAATTCCACCTGACGATGTGGAGGTAAACCTGGAAGTTCTTCGGGAAACACGTCAAGAAATTCACGGACAACGGGTAAATCTTCAATCCTTCTTTCCTCGGGTTTTGTGCCGGTGATTAGTGCTAAGATAGCAGGATAGCCTTTTCGTAAAAATTTCTGGGCTTTCATAGCCGAAATGATGCTAACCAGTGCACCACTTCGATGACCTTGGACAGACAGAGATTCTCCACTAGGGAGAGGTATACGTACGATTTTCTCCTTACAAAGTATGTCAGCACGGCGCTTAGACAACCAGTCCATACCAACCACTACGTCGAAACTACCGAGAGTAATAGGAAGAAGGTCAATGTCAAACACTTGACCCACAAGATCGAGTTTTCACCCTAGGAGAACGTGTGAGGCTTCAATTGACTTGCCATCAGCTAATTCTACTACATGTTTGGCTTCTAGAGGTGTTGGAGTTAACCCTAATCATCGACTGAACTCCAAGGACACATAGCTCCAATCGGCACCGGAATCAAATAACACAGAAGCAAAGAGGTTGTTCACAGAAAACGTACCAGTCACGACATTTTCATCGTTCCTAGCATCACCAGCGCTAATTGTAAATACTCTCCCGCGAGCACCATTTCCACTATTGTTGCCGTTATTATTGTTCCCAACGCTGTTATTGTTGTTCTGGCGGTTGTTGTTGTCATTGGCGTTCTGATTCAACTGAGGACAATCCCGTTTAATATGACTGCCGTCCCCGCACTGGAAACACCATTTCCTGTTGCCTTGGTTCTGATGGGGCTACTGCCTTTGCTGATGTTGCTGATGCTGTTGCTGCTGATTCTGCTGCTGCTGTTTTGGAAACGGAGCTCTGCAGTCTTTTGCCATATGGCCCACCTTATCACACCTATGGCAGGCTCGGACACATGGTCCACGATGATGAAAGTTACACTTTGCCTGCCTTCCCACGTAGGAGCCTTGGTTCGGGTTGTTGCTCTGACCTTGGTTAACAGGGGAAGACTGACTGAAACTACGACTGTTGCTGTTGTCAGGCTTTTTCTGTGATTGACTTGCGCTGGCCACCTTGTCAGCATCGTTCCATTTATGTTTGTTATCATTAGCAGGTGTGGTAGCTGTAGTAGTAGTGGTAGCAGCAGAAACACGGGGTGGTAGCAACCACGCTCGACCTCTTGATCTGTAATCTTGTGTGCTAAACGGATGATTCGAGGCAAGTTGTCAAGATTTGCAGTAGTGATCAAACCCTTGACTTGTGGTGCTAAACCGTTGATGTACAGCTCAATTCATGTCCCAAATCAAGTACTATCAGTTGGAAGAACCGCATTTGTGGAAGGAGTGTGCAGATCAAGTTATAAGAAGATGCATTGATGACGAAGAGATTCCAAGCGTGTTGCAGCATCTACACTCGTTTGCATGTGGTGGTCACTTTAGTGGTTACAAAACGGGTCATAAAGTGTTAAATAGTGGTCTTTATTGGCCTATTATTTTCAAAGATGCAAATGAGTTTGCCAAAAATTGCATAGAGTGTCAAAAATTAGGGGGTATCTCAAAAAGGGATGAGATGCCCAAGCAACCAATCCTTGTAGTCGATGTATGGGGTATTGATTTCATGGGCCCATTCCCCAATTCCTATGACAATTTGTATATCTTGGTGGCCGTTGACTATGTGTCAAAATGGGTCGAAGCAATAGCCACCAAGACAAACGACCATTCCGTAGTGTGTAATTTTGTCCAAACCGGTATTTTTCTCAAGGTTTGGGATTCCTCGTGTCATCATAAGTGATGGAGGCTCCCATTTTAAAAATTTTCGGTTTGGAAAACTTCTAAAGCGGTTTGGTGTTGACCATAGGATTGCCACCCCCTATCACCCACAAACAAGCGGGCAAGTTGAGGTGTCAAATAGGCAAATCAAAGAGATTTTGCAAAAGACCGTGCGGGCGGACCCTAAGGATTGGTCAATTAAATTGAACGATGCTTTATGGGCCTACCGTACGACACATAAGACACCTATTGGCACTACACCTTACCGGTTGGTTTATGGTAAAAATTGTCATTTACCGGTTGAACTTGTGCATAAATCGTTATGGGCTATCAAAGAGGTTAATGTTCAATATGACGATGTAGGTAAGGAAAGGAAACTTAAGCTATGTGAGTTGGAGGAGCTACGGGAAATGGCATATGAATGCGCGTCCAACTACAAGGATGGAATGAAGAAAGCGCATGATGCCAAGTTGAGAAAGAAAGAGTTCGAGGTTGGCCAAAAGGTGTGGCTTTATAATTCGAAGCTCAAGTTCTTTCCCGGAAAGCTCCGGAGCAAATGGATGGGACCCTATGTGATTACCCGGGTCGGACAATTGGGTGATGTTACCATCGAGGACCCGAAGGATGGGATACGACAAACGGTAAATGGTCATCGGTTAAAACCGTTTCTTGATGGTAACGAGAAGGTAGAGGAAAGCAAGGAATCGGTGAGCTTCGTGGTAAGCATCCCGGTTTATGAGGTCGAATGAAAAGGACCGGTAACAAATTTTGTAAAGTTATGTACCATCTATTTAATTGTTTGTGTGTTTTTGTGTTTAATCGTTTTTGTCTCGTACTAATCCTCTTGATTGTGTGAAGTTCGGATATGACGAATAGGTTTTGAAGACAAAAAGGTATGTTTTAAGACTTATTTGTGTGTATTAGGGACAATACACGACTTTTCGGGGGGTGGTAGGGCCGTTAACGGTTTCCGCTTTTTTCGTTTTTAAAAAATTTAACTTATAAAAATTCACAAAAAGAATTTTAATTATTTTTAGGAATTTTGTTTGTATATAGCTCCTTTACAAAAGTTTCATATTTTTCCTCCTATTTAAAAAAAATCATTTTCGAGAAACCGTCGCCGACGGTGGGTCTTCTCGTCGCCTACGGCCTCTATAAAACCTCTGTCGCCCATGTTTGTCCGTAGACAGCAACATAGGCCGTCGCCTGTATTCAACATATACGCTTACCGTCGCCGACGGTCATAACCCCCGTCGCCGACGGTCCCTAGATAATCAGCCGACGCTGATTTATGCTTCACACCAAGGTTCGAACCCAAACTCTTTTGATACTCGTAAAACTCGTTCCAAACATGGTTTTAACCATACAAAAGCCTTGAAAACCACATCACATACCCACCTAACTTCAGCTAGCAAATCCATACGTTCTATTCCCTCTCTTGCAACCCATCTTCTTCCAAAACTTCTCAAGAACCCTAATCCTTCTCCTTCTCATAACTTTCTCAAATCTACACCAAATCAATTGATTCTTGAGCCTAACTTGTGTAGTTTTTCGAGAGGAACAAAACCCCCATAACGGTTTCCATCAAATCTTGCTTGCTTGCACGATTTCTAGACGTGAGTTTTTAGGGTTTTGAAGAGTGTTCATCCAAGTATCTTGTTTGCACTTGTTATTAGTTCTTCTTGTTATCTAACATCAAAGGTATGAACTTTCAGTAAAATTTATGCAGGATTATTATATACATTGTTGATTTCTTCTGAAATTTTAAGCATATTGTTTAAGAGTAGGTTGTTTATCATAATGTAGGATGTGTTAGCCTAAATTTTAGGGTGTTTGTTTGATTTGGGTGGGATTTGAGCATGCTTTAGCTTTAGTGATGTGATTACACTAAAATTTTGGCATGATTGAACATAGTAGTGATGTTGGACATTGTTGAAACCATGATTTTCTTTTGAAAATTCTTAGGATTAAACATGTTTAGTTGATATAGATGATAAAATGAGCGACTTTGAAAGTTTAAAAAGGTGATTTTACATCTAAAATTTAATTGAAGTTCAACATTGCATACCATGTTCAAAGTTTGAGATTGTTGAAGGTTTGGAGTGTACTAATTGTTGTTGTCTTTGTCTTGTGATTGTAGCCATGCTCCGAGGAAGTAAGAAAGCAAAGACCGCCGGTCAAGGTTCATCTTCGGGAGCCGGTTCGGGGTCCGGGGTATATCAAAGACGTTGGGAACAACTAAGTAATGTAGTAGAGGGTGATGGGCAACTTATTAGGCAAGATTGGGATTGGGAGGAAGCAAAGAATAGTCAGTCGGCTTCGGTATGGAAAGAGGAGAAGTTGAAGGCTCTTTCCCGATACCGAAACAAGAGATTGGAAGCGAAAATGTGGAAGATGAAGATGGTTACGGGTGTCTCAAAATCCGTACCCGAAAGGGCAGTTTGTGAGCGTACAGTAGATGTCGAGGAGTTTCGAAAGATCGGCATAGTGAAAAAGTTCGAAAAGCTTGGTTGGGAGCGGGTGATTGACTGGTGCGATGATATTACCACCCGAGTATATTTGGGTGCTGTTTGTGAATGGCTATCTACTCTCCGTTTCGAACATTCTGATAGGCCGGCTCATAGGTGGCAGTTGATCGGAAACATTGGTAAAAACCAAATGATCATGTCGTTTGAGCATATTAATGCTATTGCGAGATTTGACTCGCTTGGGGTCGACGCTTATGATTACTATGGTTATGATCAATTCCTGGATAATAAAAGAAACGAAGCCAATCCGCTACAAATGCTAGCATCCATATTGACAGGTTCTAGGGGTGCGGGAGAGTCGAGAAGCGATTTGTCTTTGATGGGAAAGATACTCCAAGGTATTTCGTTAGAGAACATTATGGTACGGTTCGAAGACCGTGGAAAGGTGAAGGCACCCGACTGTCGGGTTTTGCATGCATTGTTATATGGGACGCCCAAGCTCTCGTGGCGTCAAATTGTTATGATCAACACATGGGATACTCGGGAATCGTTTAAACGAAAAATGATTCCCTATGCAAGGTTGATTAGCGCCATGATTCTCCAACAGAATGCATTGCCTCAAGATTCACTGTGGGTGTCTAAGCCCATTGATCAGTTCAACTTTGCCACTATGAGGCGGCATTGGAAAATAACCGTGAAAGCTTTTGGGCATCTGCACACGGTTGAAGATGAACAAGGAGATCGCTACCAATTCAATGATAAGGAGGGTGATGAAGAGGGTGACGAAGAAGAGGAAGAAGGCGATGAGGAGATGCCTGATGTTGAGGAGGAGACGGATCCTTCTGGTCCACGGGGACCGAGGCAAAGATATAGGAGGAAGCATAGGGAGATTTCTGCCAATGTGGCAGACTTTGTGAACGAAAGGCAGATACCGTCATACCGGTTGTGGACCCGTGGAAATCAAGCGGTCTACGACAATGTGTCGGCGGGTATTGGTGAAGCAAGAGAATACCATGCTAGTAGGAGCGAATGGGAAGAGGCGCAAGGGGCGTACTCGCAGCAACAATGGGGTTTTCAAGCATCTTTCCGCGAGAGGGTGGAAAAGCAGTTGGAGGAACAACAACTGCAAAATGCGTTACAACAGTCACAAATGGAACACATGATACAGTTGCAAGAGGAAGAAAGGGCTCATAGACGGGCATGGGAAGAAGAGGAGGCTAGGCGCCAAACCGCACAAACAGAGTTGGACCAACGCCGATGGGGAGCGTTGGCTTTCTCTAACCAAATGGCGATTAATAACTTCAAGGTGCTCCATGATCAAGAGCGCCATCAAAGAGATTATCAAGCCGGTCTCCCATATGTTGAACACTCGGGGTGGACCGATTACCCCAATCTTCCTCATCCGCAAGGCCCATCTGATCCAACCCCTCATTGGCCCGAGGCAGTCGGCTCGAGTTTTGTTCCGATGTCGTACCAACCACCGCCACAAGGAGAGTCGGGCCCATTAGATAACTATAGGGATATGCTTGAGGCCCTCACTGGTTATCCGTACCAGCCGAACCCGCCAGTGAACCCTAATGAGAGATATCAGCGTTAGAGGCGAGGTATGTCTTTTGTTGTTGTTGTTGTATATTATTTTTTTTTTGTTATTTTCATTTTGTTATTTAAATTCTCTCCTAGTTAAATGAACTTTGTGGGTGTGTTCCCTATATAACCCTCACGAGACCTCTCATCCTCCCAAGCTATTGGGGGGGTTTAAAAGGGCTTGTTGCATAAGCTAAATGCAACCGTGATTCCTACGAAAGTGAGTTAGGTTTGTTGTTGTTGTAATTTATTTTCCACATAAATCAAAGTGAAATAACGTATAGCTTGGTAATATTTTCATAAAAGTGGTAGAACTAGGTAACTAACAAACTTTAATGGTTGTGAGAAGCATGCTTCTACACAAGGGTTAAGATTTGTAGGTACATTTGGTTCGTGGGACAACCGCTTTCATGAAGAGGAGAGGAGCATACGAAGAATGAGCTCACAAACCAGGTGCATACGTTTCTTTTTACTTTTGATCTTTAGATTAGCAAATAAGTGGAGTGTATTTTGTATATTATTTTTCCGGGGTGAAATTTTGGGGGAATTAGCCGTGTCACATCCTTTGTGCGTTTAATACTCTAGTTCTTACACATTGAGGACAATATGTACCTCAAGTGTGGGGATGGGGGAGTAGTAAAACTTTTAGATTTTGACCCGTTCATTTAAATACTACACATTGAGGACAATGTTTACCTCAAGTGTGGGGATGGGGGAAAATTTCAAAAAAATTTCAAAAATATCTTGTTTCAAAAGCGATCTTAAAGCACAAGTAACTAAGTCAACGAGGGATGTCACGAACCATTTGGTCTATTGTCATGGTCAAGTTCAAATTAATAGCATGACGGGTATTTAACGGGTGGTTATTTGGGAATAATCCGCCTAAGAAACTAGTCTTTTATGCATGTCACATACCACACCCTTTTAGATATGTGAGGTTTTGAGCCACTTTTATATCATAGATTACATACCTATGTTTCTTTGTTTGAGTGGACCATTAGTCATATATTGTAGAACTTGCAACTTTTGATACGTTTCAGACTATAGACCGAATACAAGCACGAGAATGATTAAGGCATTAGGTAAACCTTTTCTCTTAAAACCATTTATCTATCCTTACCCAAACAAATCCTCTAGTCGCCCATTTTGAGCCTAAACCTTTCGTTTGACCACCCTATAGCCCATAACCCTTAAACCTTTTTCTTTTTAACCCGTGTGATGGAAATTCGATTATAGGAGTCGTTTTTGTATAGTTGTTCTTGTTTGTTTGCATAGATGTAAAAAAAAATTATGAAAAATAATTGAAAATCGTTGAAGAAAAACACAAAAAGAAGTGTTGGTAGTTGTTGAATAAAAGGCGAATGTTGTTGCCTCATATTCGGTGTTATAGTTAGTTTTGTTAGAATAATCTTTTGTAATAAAAAAACCGAATTTTCATCACCTTAGCCACTTTAAAATATCCTAATTCATACCCTTCGCCTAGCCCCATTACAACCCTTCAAAGCCCTTTTGACTTGTGCTTAGTATTCGTGATCAATGGTGGAGAATGATTGAGTTGCAAGCTTATACGGGTATGTGTTCTAATCGGTTTCGAGTGAATATTCTTTGTAGTGCTAATACATTATAAATATTAGCCAATTTATAAGCCGAGTGGAGAGAACATTGTGAGGGATGTGCATGAATTGTTGGTTTCACGGGCGGGTTAATCTTGGGTAACCATTTTTTGTATGTGAAATCATTTTATCGTTAAATATATTGAACACTGTAAAGAGTTTGAACTTTAGCATGACATTGGACCTTAACCTTCGTCTCGGGAATGGGGAGTGTATTCGTTGTCCGACCCACGTGAAAGTGAAAAACAGATTTGCTTGAGGACAAGCAAAAGACAAGTGTGGGGATGTGATACGTGGTCGAAAACCGGTGATCGTAATTGCTTAATTTGATGTTTTTGCACAAGTTTTAGTTTCGAATGGTCTACTTTTGATTAGATATGTGTTTTGCAGGTCTATCAGAGTTTAAGGAGCTTTTCGGGAGCTTTACGGGTCACCGGAGCGAAAACGGAACCACCGGGACGCGAAACGGGTTAACCGGACTTGAGAAATGGAAAAAACAGAAAGTTGGGAATCTGGGCACCGTCGCCGACGCCAATAAGGGTCGTCGCCGACGGTATGTGTAATGTGCCGTCGCCTGATTTGACCGTAGACAGCGTGTTAAGCCGTCAGGTCAATTTGAACATCTACACACCGTCGCCGACGGGACATCAAGCCGTCGGCGACGGCTCCCCTATATGCATGTCGCGAATTTTTTAATTCCTTGGTCTTGGAACGAATCAAAAGGAGGATGGTCATCATTATTCGGGAGTTACACATTGTTTTGGGTTTTGAACTTGATCTTGAAGCCTAAACTAATAACCATTCATCATCCAATTCCATCATCTTCATCTTTACAACCGAAATCATCATCAAGCATCCGGTGATCAAGTTGCATCAACCATGAGCGGCTAATCATCTCGGTTTCACCCCGGTGTAGGTAGTTGTTGATTTTAGTGTTTCGAATTGTTCTTGTTTCATCTTAGTGAAAATTTGTGTTTGGTTTTTGAAACTCTTGATAATAGTATTACATTTGTTGCGAATTCGTGAATTGTCGAGCGATGTTAAAAGTTATGACTTTGCGAAACAGTGATATGTAATTGTGCATTATCATTGTTAGGATTTACTTGTGTTGATTACAAAGTGTCTTTTTGTCCGTTCTTCAGGGCGTTGATAGCTAGTAGCACCTAAGTCACGGTACACTAAATCCGGTAATCGAATGCATTTGAGTTGAAACTAAAACTTGTAGAAACCCTAGGTTAACAATTACCGAAACCGGGCGTGATTCCTTTTTATTATTATTGTTCTAGTAACCATTTTCTTGTAATCGTTAATTATTAGTTGTTTATCAATTTAATCAATTCAATTAGTCTAAACTCATATCTCTTAATTAAACAAAAAAATACAAAAACATTCTAGTAAGCTTCATAAATTGTGACATTTGTTATAATTCATTCGAATCCACACACAAACCACATACTCTTCGTGGTTCGATCCCTCACTACCACTAGCTATTTATTAAGGGTAATTAGGGCATATAAATATTATCTTTGACCGGAGCGCGACACTCCGATCAACCTTCCATTCCAAACCATTCTTCGTCTTTCTTCATCAAAATGACGAAATCAAAATCAAAATCATCCTCATCTTCATCTCCCAAAGAAGCCACACAAATGGTCGCTGAACCTATTGAAATTCCATACATATCCCCTCACAACTATTTGGGTCTACTCACAAAACCCACCAACAATCACACCTTTGATTCCATCATTGACATAAAAAGAGGGATATTAAAACTTTAGTTACAAGATCTTATGTGTTGAAAAACAGGTTGGGAATCCTGTTGAAAAGGACCAAATCAACTCTGTTATAAACACATTAAGAAAATCGGGTGTTGAAATAGTCCAATTCATATGTAATGTGAGATTTGACATATGCATGTACAAAATATGACCAGATCTTTCAAAAACATTACTGCAAAATGATTCTGGATTAAGTATTTCTTCAATAAAGACCTCCCAGTAAGTATTTCATTACTTATGAATGGGACGGGTAAAAGGGTAAGAAGGAAAATCACAAAACCTCAGAAGTGTGTTTATCTCAAAACTTTTGAGGACTAGACAAGCTATCAGAATCATCACATGGTAACAAAATCTAGAACATGGTTTTCAAAAACTTATGTGTTCATGTGTCCTCATTTTTGCAATCAACTGACAAGAAAATGGCACCAAACAGTGGTCAAAATGTATTTACAATTCCATAACACTGTTGTCAAACCACTGACCATTTTCATAAACTTGAGAATGATATGATTAGGAGCTTTATTGGAAAATTATACCAGATCCTTTTGATGCTGTTTTCAGAAAATCCTTTAATTATTTTTCTGGAAAAGGATTTTCTTAAATAAAGCAGGATATAATATTCTTTATTTTTTTAAGAATAATATATTTTGTACTTTTACTGGTTTTTGATAGTAAAAGTTTCTTTCTCCTGACAGGATATAGAACCTTTATTTTTTTTGGTGATATTATCCTCGAAAATGGATCAAAAGGAAATGGTGTTTGTGTCAAGGTCAAGGTCAGGTCAAGCTCAAGTTTGGTTTTAACACTGATCAAAGATTGATTGCTAACAGTTTTTTTTTTTTAATTTCAAAACCTGTAATTGACATGTGGCAAAACCTTAAATGAAAATCTTTGTAAAAGCTTATTCACTGGTGCACTAACAGTTGTTGATATACTAGTCTTCAAATCCTTATCATTACCTTACCCCTAATCATTGTTTTGTTCAAAGACTTGCTTCCTAAATACTGTCCACTGCTGAAAGTCAACCACTGACCTTTCATTTTCTTGGCAAGCACTGATGTTCAAAATCAGTGTCTTATTCACTGATATGCTATCCACTGATAGTAAAAATCACCCACTGCTCTCATATTATTACCGTTGTAACCACTGATGCCTGCTTCATCAGTTGCTCTCAAAACAACTGTCCTCCATAAAACATCTTTTCATCAGCGGTTAACACGTGGTCAGTTTTTAGCCTTCAGATCAATATAACCGCTGCCACATCAGCGTTCATTCTTTTCCCTAAATAAAACCCTGACCAAAACCCCAAACAGGGTTTTACACTGTCGAATTGAATTCTAAAAATTCTCTTCTCAAAGCAGTTTCCAACCTTCCATTCCGAACCATTCTTCGTCTTTCTTCATCAAAATGACGAAATCAAAATCATCCTCATCTTCATCTCCCAAAGAAGCCACACAAATGGCCGCTGAACCTATTGAAATTCCATACAAATCCCCTCACAACTATTTGGGTCTACTCACAAAACCCACCAACAATCACACCTTTGATTCCATCATTGACACTATGTCTGCGTCAAAGTACAAAACTTTTCTTACAGCAGATGCTCCAATATACCAACAAACCCAGAGAGAGTTTTGGAAAAATGCCACCCTTGACAAACAAGGCGAGAAAGTCATAGCCATAAACTCCTCAATACAGGGTAAAGCGATTCAAATTACTCCACAATCCATTTCGGAAGTCTTTAAACTCGATGATCAGAAAGGTAAAACATCTTTTCCCAAAAACGAGTTGAAAACTGATTTTCTGAAAAGAGGGTATGCAGAACAAACAAAAAGGGATACCTTACAAAAAGGTTATTTTCCTTCTGCACCTAGATTCTTATTTCATACACTTTTAATGTGTGTTTCAAATAAAACAACTGCTTTTAACGAAATACCATTAAAGATCCAATGTCTGGGTTATGCTATTTTAAATAATGAAAATTATAACTATTCCCAGGAGATCTTTGATGATTTAGTGAAAAATGTTGATAGCAAAGCATTTCTACTTTTTCCAAGGTTTCTAAGCTACTATTTTAAACAAAAATTTGGAAAAGAAAATGAAAATTTGCTCAAACAAGTTGTTTATTTTCAAATAAAAGGTTTAACACCGGAAACATTCACTAGAATGTTAACACCTTTAAAAACAAAAAGCAGAGGTGCTGAGCAGAATTTAGCAGCTACCACTGGTCCTCAGACATCTGCTGCTGAGCCCACTGCTCCAGGTGATCATAGCAGCACAACCACTGCTTTGAAACCCACACCTGCCATTACCAAAAAGACCAAAAAGAAATCATGCAAAAAACCCACTAAACCCAAAACAAAGGCAACTCTGGAAGATGAGATCCCAGAGCCACTGCCAGTGACAACACAAATGTCACTTACAACCACTGCTGCTACTTCCTCACAGCGGTGGAAAGAAAGATCTCCACCATTGCCTCAAACTCCTCCTGCATCTACACAAAAGGATCAGGTTGTAAGCACAGGGACCCCACAATATGAAGCTCTGGACCCAATTGGTTCCATCTTCCTCAGTCCTGATCCCAAGGACATGTCTCTTTCAACACCCATCCCCTCACCAATCACATTACGACAATCCATAATACCCTTGTTGCATGCAGTTGCTATAGCTCAGACACAAACCAGTTCCTCTCTATCACCTATCACTGAGAGTACACTCCCACAAGTGACTGGGTCTGATGCTACTACCCCTGCTATCCCAGCAACAAATAAAGAGGTTACACCCCTTGAGTTACAAGTAACTCTTGGTGGTAGTTCAAGTGGAGCAGCAACTACAAGTGTTAAATCAACAAATCTACATATGGACAGTTGTTTCATTAGTAAGACTCCCTTGAAGGCAATTTCTTCTATAGCACCTCTGGTAACCACCAGTGAGTTTGTTTTAACCTCTGGTACCCTCAAAAGGTTACGCGATTTAGCCCTTGGTGAGCATGCTCCTCTTGTCATACTTCGGACCGTTCCTCTATCATATCCTTAATTTGTTTAACTCTTGTCATCTTTAAATGCAAGTGTCCTTCAATCAAGACATTCACAAAAGTTAGTAATGTCAACTTTACTAAATGCCCGTATCATAATACAAGGCTTTTCTACTATAGGTGTCAATGCACGAAATTTTGTTAGCTATTTCTATCATTTGATTGGGGTAACGTGTATTACACGATAACCCTATGTGTTGTTTTCAACACTTTAATACACTGAACGATTATCATACATGCACTTACCGGATTTGCGATCAAGCCTCGAACCGAACACCAATCTTTGTCAAGAGCATAAGGTTTAAGTCCAAGCATGGTTTTCCCCACCATACTTGAATCTCTTAAACCAGGGCTCTGATACCAACTTGTAACACCCTAGTTGCTAATTAACGGTTTTACATGTAAATACCACTATTAGTTGTGTAGTTAAGACTGCACATACTATAAAAATACGGTTTTATTAAAAACTTTTACAAATCATAAGTTATTTGACAAAACATAATCGAATTCGTCGTTTAAAATCTACGACGAGGCAATGTGCGGAAGCATGTATCTTTATCGAGTTCGGTTCTTCGTTGAGCTTGATCGTCTTTCGGCGTCCAAAATGTACCTACATTTCATAAACATGAAATGTTTTAGTCATACGGGGATTAAAATGTGTCTAAAAAAATCCGGTAATGATAATGGAAGGAAAAAGAATCCCAACGTTAAACTCTTGATCTCAAAACAAAGATTTCCAACTGGCCTCCACCGTAACTTACGGTGGTCACCGTAAGTTACGGTGGCCTGTATTACATATCTCATACCGTACCTCAGTAGGCAACCACGGTAACTAAATCAGCTCCACCGTAACTTACGGTGGACATCGTAAGTTACGGTGGTCCCTGCATTCAACCTTTCCATTTTGTCATTTATTGACACGAAAACTTTCGTATCTTTCAATCCGCTTATCCGTTTGACCTACCGTTTCTTCCTACATGATTGTAATTTGATCCTCCATCATATGGAGTTTAAATCCAACATTCGGTTTAACAACATTTTAGATTTTTAAGTCTTCGGCTTATTACCCTTTTTACCAAATTTTGACCCGTTCGATTCTTTATCAAACAAACAAGTTTGTTTGACCCTTATTTCTCATAAACCTATTAAATTCAATGATGTTTAACATATGTGGTTCTAATTACAGGTTCATATACCTTCTTAAACTCATTTTCACTCATAGGCTTATTTTGACCCGTTAAGGGTATTTAAGCATATTTTAAGCACAAATCGCTTTCATTCGTTTCTAGATACTTATGTCCACATTTCTTATCAAATGATCTCCCACCACAACTATATTTGTGGTGGATTCAATGTGGTGATTTATATATTCCAAATTTTACCCTTCAAATCATTATTTTACGGCAAAGACTCTTTATAGATGTCATTTGACCAATATTTTACATCTTTCGCTTTTCATACTTATTCGAAACATTTATTTCATCCTATCACTTATTTCAAAGCAACCTTTATGGTTCGTTTTCTCAATTTCTCTTACAAGGGCGTTTTAGTAAATTTTTAGTCCTTCTTTTACGATGAAGGACTTTTAGTACTTGTTTGACTCAAAAATCCGTCTTTTAACTTTAGTCTTGTTTAGAAACCATTATGTTTCTAAAACGTTATAATCATAAATAAATTTATTCGGTTTACCTAAAAGATAACCAAATATCTATGTTTTAACCTTGTCTAACTCTTATAGAACTCCAAATTCTACATGATGAGTTGTATCATTATACATACCTGGATCGGATCAATATATTGACCTGTTTCAATACCTTTCCTTAGTGGATGCTAAGTGATAGCGATGTAAGCATCCATGTGCTATTTATTTCCTAAAATCATACAACTTGACAACCCATTAGTCGATATTGTCAAAGGGTGATAATTTCACCTTTTGACCCGTTTGGTCTAAATGACCAATTACCATCGTCAAATTGTCAAATTACTAATTTGCCCTTAATGGTTATTATGATTTAACTTATATGATAACCATTAAAAGTACATATTTCATTCGTCATAATATGATCGAATTACCGATTTAACTCATTTTTAGCCATCACTATGTTTTCTTATCATATTTGATTATCTTGTTCCGTACGACTACACGCCGGAACACTATATCTCAATTTGGTATTTGTCTTTTACGTAATTAATACGACAAAAGAATATTATAAAATATATATGACTAGTGTAAGATATACTTACCTTGCATTCATGCCACGCTTTTCTTTCCGTACTCGTTCCATTTGACCCGCTTCCTCCACAAGTTTCCACCTAGCTTGTTAGGCGTCAAACTATCATCATATTTCATAAGATGGTTACTTTAGTAATTGTTAATCATAACTCTTCCACCTTACGTATTTTTCTATCAAAATTATCATTCGATCTTATTAATGGTCGGTTTGACTACTAAAAGTCAAAGGTCCCTTAGCATATAAGATGCACATTCAAGTTCGACAACTAGTTTAAGCGTTCCAACAATTACCCGGTAGGCATTATTTTTAGGCCCCCCGTTTTAACTAAAGGTCTAACTAAGTCCATTGCCTTTTCAACACTTCAACTAGCTCAAGCGATTATCAAAGCTAGTTTGTTCATTCATTTCGCAAGAACTAAGGGTCTCTCATATATGAGCGAAAACCCCATTTCATCCTATTACTAGCATTCATCCAAACATTTAATAAAATCAAGTTCTATCTATCAATTAGTAGATAACATGATCTCATACACTAAGTTACATGATTATGGCTACCAAATTTCATCATAACATTCAAAACCCATTTCAATCATGTATGAACAAGTACCGAAATTCATGGTTAAATCAAACACCTTCTATTTGTTATCATGCATGTTGATTCTAAGCATAGTTATATCATCAAAATCATCATAACATTAAAACCCACTTATCTAAGTGTGTTAATTTATCAAATCCCTCAATTCATAGCATATTATGTATGATTTTCACTTAGGGTTTCGTTCCTAAGCAAGTATACATCACTAATCTTCTTCTCTAATCCATGCCTAATTCGCGATTAGGATGATTATCAAATTTTTACAACTTCATGAATGTTAGAAATTCGACATACCTTAAGATCCCCTTGACTTGGTGATCACAAATATGTGCTTGAATTTCGATTTGGGTTTGATTTGCCCTTCCAATTTTCTTGATTTGTGCTTGTTAGGGTTTTGAGCTCAAGATGTTCTTGGCTCCCGTGGATATCTCGACCAGAACACACACTTAAAGTGTGTGTTTTGGTGTTTAACTTTTGTTTTAATAAAACAAGTTTTCGACTTGGCAATATTAGTCCCTCATGTTTTATTTTGATCAAATGAAGCTATAACTCAGCTTTAGTCATTTAATCACATGCTACTAACTAGGTTAATTATTCCTAGTTACTTTAACGGGTTCGGGAAGTTATAACCCGTTATGTTTTAAGTCCCGTTAATTTGGGCTTTTTATATACTTCGTTTTCTCAAAGTATTTATTTCCCTTTTTAATTAATATTAGGTTTATTTATTTAAAATCCTAAAATTTACCGGGTAAGTTTTACCACTAACTGTATTTTACCCGTCCGTTAGTATTAACGTGGTTTGACAACCAAACCCGTTTTCGGGGTGTTACAAGTCTACCCGCCTTAAAGTGGTTTCGTCCTCGAAACCTTTTCTTACATAATTCATTGAGTTTAAACTCAATGTATTTGATCCGAGATATCTTTTAAACATTACTTATACTTTTAACCAATTGTTCGTGTTACCAGATAAGTATGGTAACATCTTTTTGGTCACTAATTGTATACGTATCTCATACGACATAGTGCAACTTGAAATAACGTAATCTCGTTATTTCCACTAGTTTAGTTAACTTTGCGATATCCTTCGCTTTCATATACTAATGAATTCTTTATGAATCCCGTTACTTTGACCCGTTTAAAGGTCTTTAGTGAAATCTTTCACTTTTAGCAACAAATTCTTTTGTTTTCAAATTTATTTATTCGGTTCAGTTATACCGAATCTACCGCCTACAAGCAAACCAAATTTCTTGATTTGAATTACTGACCTTAACCGGTCTCACTAACTAGACTTATTAGTCCAGTTATTTCTACCGCTCGCTTGGTTATAATGTGATTCTACCTCATATTGCATTTCTTGACCGTGATTTTGTCACATCATGTTTAATTCATATCAACCTTTTATTTTCGAAAACATCACTTTTTCGAATATATCTTCTTGCGCTTATTAGTGTCAAGACTTGTATCCTTCATGCTTACTATTTAAATTCCTATCAGAATTTATATTTGAAAAAACGTTATTTCTTACTAAAATCAAAGTTTTAGTTTTAGGATCTTCTCTTTAACTTTTGTCAGAATTATAGATATTGACAGTCCATAATTTATTCTTTTACAGTCTTAGTTTTATGCGGGGATTCTCAACTGATTCCCTTGCTTTATCTAATTGACCCGTAGGTTTTATCGCTTAGCCTTATAGGCTATTTTGATTAGACTTTCACCTCTTTAGGGCGAAGTCCTTAGAATTCCTTTCTAATCATGACCTGTGGGTCGTTTTAGTCTCGTAGACCTTTCCATTGTTAATAACCCCAAAGGTTAGGTTGATCCTGTAGATCATTCCTTACTCATGTCATTATTAAAATACATGTTTGGTGTCAAGGCATTCCTATTTTTGTTTAAAATCATTTATTTTCGCCTTGGTATTTTCTTTGACCTTGACCGTAGTCTAAGGCTACATTCGTTTCCTTTCGGACAAATTTTCCGACTTTATGACTTCTCACATCATTTATGCGTCTGTTTATCTTATGCTCACCATTATCCAGTTTACATACATTCGTATTTGATTATGTCCCATTACCGGGCTCATTATTCTTTTTCTTTTAACGCTACTATTATCCTGCTTGTATTTACTCATGCCGTCCGGCATGATATTATAATCGACCCGTTCAACTTTAAAATAGTTGAACATAATTTATTCACAATTTTTATTTGCATATTTTGTCGTCTTTTAGTTATGACCCAAAACCCGAGTCTTTTAACTTTCCATCCGAGTTCTCGTTTCTCGGTCTACGCATGTGTTTAATTCTTACCCATCAACCGGGTGTTTTACCGAAGTCATTATTATTGCAACCCTCCCGGTATGCATTAAGACCTCGCTTCATTTTTATATTCCGACTTTGTCCTTGAGTTTGACGTTTTACAAAAACGACCCGTTTAGAGACATATTCGCATTTTCCGGGTTCGAGTGTAAGTACACTCCCTCCCAATGCATATCTTGATCATTCTACATGTTTATATTCTTCGGGTTCGAGTGTAAGTACACCCCTTCCCGATACATGTCTACATCATTTTACATGTTTGCATTTTCCGAGTTCGAGTGTAAGTACACCCCCTCCCAATGCGTACCTCAATTATTTTACATGTTTCTTTGTCCCTTCTTTCGGGCTCATTATCATAATGTAATACGCTTCCGTCACCCGGCTGTGCATTTACATTATTATCAAATATTTTGCTCATTTGATTCATTTGGGTACTTTTTAAGTTAGTCCCATTCACTCTGCCCTTACTACATCGGATGTAAATGTGTCCGCTATAAGAAACTCATGGTATCATATGCCACTACTTACTTGCCCAGAGTAAGCGATTAACACATGGCATACACGACCTTTTTATAGTTTTCACATCACGCCCTATGTAAGTAACGTCTCTATTTAATTTTCTTGGAAATAACATCCTGGATATGTATTTCTATTCAGGTTTTCCAAGTTTCTATTTTATCTATGCAACAATCGTTCTCTACTTGTTTATTGCATATTGCTATTTATGCTTTAAAAGCGTGCACCTTGTAATGTTTGCCCCGTCGGCGTTCCCTGCCATTAACCTTGTTCGCGGTCGTTACGCGATTTAGCCCTTTGTGAGCATGCTCCTCTTGTCATACTTCGGACCGTTCCTCTATCATATCCTTAATTTGTTTAACTCTTGTCATCTTTAAATGCAAGTGTCCTTCAATCAAGACATTCACAAAAGTTAGTAATGTCAACTTTACTAAATGCCCGTATCATAATACAAGGCTTTTCTACTATAGGTGTCAATGCACGAAATTTTGTTAGCTATTTCTATCATTTAATTGGGGTAACGTGTATTACATGATAAACCTATGTGTTGTTTTCAACACTTTAGTACACTGAACGATTAACATACATGCACTTACCGGATTTGCGATCAAGCCTCGAACCGAACACCAATCTTTGTCAAGAGCATAAGGTTTAAGTCCAAGCATGGTTTTCCCCACCATAATTGAATCTCTTAAACCAGGGCTCTGATACCAACTTGTAACACCCTAGTTGCTAATTAACGGTTTTACATGTAAATACCATTATTAGTTGTGTAGTTAAGACTGCACATACTATAAAAATACGGGTTTATTAAAAACTTTTACAAATCATAAGTTATTTGACAAAACATAATCGAATTCGTCGTTTAAAATCTATGACGAGGCAATGTGCGGAAGCATGTATCTTTATCGTGTTCGGTTCTTCGTTGAGCTTGATCGTCTTTCGGCGTCCAAAATGTACCTACATTTCATAAACATGAAATGTTTTAGTCATACGAGGATTAAAATGTGTCTAAACAAATCCGGTAATGATAATGGAAGGAAAAAGAATCCCAACGTTAAACTCTTGATCTCAAAACAAAGATTTCCAACTGGCCTCCACCGTAACTTACGGTGGTCACCGTAAGTTACGGCGGCCCCTGTATTACATATCTCCTACCGTACCACAGTAGGCAACCACCGTAACTAAATAAGCTCCACCGTAACTTACGGTGGACACCGTAAGTTACGGTGGTCCCTGCATTCAACCTTTCCATTTTGCCGTTTATTGACACGAAAACTTTCGTATCTTTCAATCCGCTTATCCGTTTGACCTACCGTTTCTTCCTACATGATTGTAATTTGATCCTCCATCATATGGAGTTTAAATCCAACATTCGGTTTAACAACATTTCAGACTTTTAAGTCTTCGGCTTATTACCCCTTTTACCGAATTTGACCCGTTCGATTCTTTATCAAACAAACAAGTTTGTTTGACCCTTATTTCTCACAAACCTATTAAATTTAATGATGTTTAACATATTAGGTTCCAATTAGAGGTTCATATACCTTCTTCAACCCATTTTCACTCATAGGCTTATTTTGACCCGTTAAGGGTATTTAAGCATATTTTAAGCACAAATCGCTTTCATTCGTTTCTAGATACTTATGTCCACATTTCTTATCAAATGATCTCCCACCACAACTATATTTGTGGTGGATTCAATGTGGTGATTTATATATTCCAAATTTTACCCTTCAAATCATTGTTTTACGGCAAAGACTCTTTATAGATGTCATTTGACCAATATTTTACATCTTTCGCTTTTCATACTTATTCGAAACATTTATTTCATCCTATCACTTATTTCAAAGCAACCTTTATGGTTCGTTTTCTCAATTTCGCTTAAAGGGCGTTTTAGTAAATTTTTAGTCCTTCTTTTACGATGAAGGACTTTTAGTACTTGTTTGACTCAAAAATCCGTCTTTTAACTTTAGTCTTGTTTAGAAACCATTATGTTTCTAAAACGTTATAATCATAAATAAATTTATTCGGTTTACCTAAAAGATAACCAAATATATATGTTTTAACCTTGTTTAACTCTTATAGAACTCCAAATTGTACATGATGAGTTGTATCATTCTACATACCTGGCTCGGATCAATATATTGACCCGTTTCAATACCTTTCCTTAGTGGATGCTAAGTGATAGTGATGTAAGCATCCATGTGCTATTTATTTCCTAAAATCATACAACTTGACAACCCATTAGTCGATATTGTCAAAGGGTGATAATTTCACCTTTTGACCCGTTTGGTCTAAATGACCAATTACCATCGTCAAATTGTCAAATTACTAATTTGCCCTTAATGGTTATTATGATTTAACTTATATGATAACCATTAAAAGTACATATTTCATTCGTCATAATATGATCGAATTACCGATTTAACTCATTTTTAGCCATCACTATGTTTTCTTATCATATTTGATTATCTTGTTTCATACGACTACACGCCAGAACACTATATCTCAATTAGGTATTTGTCTTTTACGTAATTAATACGACAAAAGAATATTCTAAAATATATGACTAGTGTAAGATATGCTTACCTTGCATTCATGCCACGCTTTTCTTTCCGTACTCGTTCCATTTGACCCGCTTCCTCCACAAGCTTCCACCTAGCTTGTTAGGCGTCAAACTATCATCATATTTCATAAGATGGTTACTTTAGTCATTGTTAATCATAACTATTCCACCTTACGTATTTTTCTATCAAAATTATCATCCGATCTTATTAATGGTCGGTTTGACTACTAAAAGTCAAACGTCCCTTAGCATATAAGATGCACATTCAAGTTCGACAACTATTTTAAGCGTTCCAACAATTACCCGGTAGGCATTATTTTTAGGCCTCCCGTTTTAACTAAGGTCTAACTAAGTCCATTGTCTTTTCAACACTTCAACTAGCTCAAGCGATTATCAAAGCTAGTTTGTTCATTCATTTCGCAAGAACTAAGGGTCTCTCATATATGAGCGAAAACCCCATTTCATCCTATTACTAGCATTCATCCAAACATTTAATAAAATCAAGTTCTATCTATCAATTAGTAGATAACATGATCTCATACACTTAGTTACATGAATATGGCTACCAAATTTCATCATAACATTCAAAACCCATTTCAATCATGTATGAACAAGTACCCAAATTCATGGTTAAATCGAACACCTTCTATTTGTTATCATGCATGTTGATTCTAAGCATAGTTATATCATCAAAATCATCATAACATTAAAACCCACTTATCTAAGTGTGTTAATTTATCAAATCCTTCAATTCATAGCATATTATGTATGATTTTCACTTAGGGTTTCGTTCCTAAGCAAGTATACATCACTAATCTAGCCCTATCTTCTCTAATCCATGCCTAATTCGCGATTAGAATGATTATCAATTTTTTACAACTTCATGAATGTTAGAAATTCAACACACCTTAAGATCCCCTTGACTTGGTGATCACGAATATGTGCTTGAATTTCAATTCGGGTTTGATTTGCCCTTCCAATTTTCTTGATTTGTGCTTGTTAGGGTTTTGAGCTCAAGATGTTCTTGGCTCCTGTGGATATCTCGACCAGAACACACACTTAAAGTGTGTGTTTTGGTGTTTAACTTTTGTTTTAATAAAACAAGTTTCCCACTTGGCAATATTAGTCCCTCATGTTTTATTTTGATCAAATGAAGCTATAACTCACCTTTAGTCACTTAATCACATGCTACTAACTAGGTTAATTATTCCTAGTTACTTTAACGGGTTCGGGAAGTTATAACCCGTTATGTTTTAAGTCCTGTTAATTTGAGCTTTTTATATACTTCGTTTTCTCAAAGTATTTATTTCCCTTTTTAATTAATATTAGGTTTATTTGTCACACCCCCAAAATCCACATGCGGAGTACCACCGCTTGGAGGCGTGACTGACCAGGATCTTAGCCACCAATCACATTGAACTCATGCGTATATTTGAATAAATCTTTCATTTAATTAACAACAAGTGTTACACGTTACAATATTTCACAGTTTACAGCGGAAGCATATTTAATTCGTTAAGTGTTTATAAACCACATATAAAAGCTCTTAGTCTTGCGTTGCGTTTCCATGTAACTCGACCCATGACCACTCCAGCTTCCCAGACAGCAAGTTCCAATGTTAAGCACCTAAAGGCCTGCAAGGCATGTAACAACGAATCAACAACAATGTTGAGCGAGTTCACAGTTGGTGTTCATTGTTAAGTTGTTTCAAAAACCAGGAATTCATTTGTAAGTTGTAAGTTAATCAGTTTACCCTGTTTCCCAAACATATCCATAGTTGGTGGGGGCTTCCCCATGTTAACCACTAGACCTGTTTACCATATCGACCACTGACTAAAGTAAGTTGGTGCCCTGACGTCAATGTCTATCATCATTGACTAGTGCCCAGATCCATTAGTTCACGCCCGTCCTCTGCGGCACGGTGTGAGGCTTGTCAAACCTAAATAGCGCTATCTAACTAATGACCCGCTCGCCACTGGCTCGGCGATTAAGTCGATATAAAAAGGAGGGACTTCATGATAGAGAGTTTTGGTCTAGTATCTGTGTTGTCACCCTTCAATAAAGAGGGTGTGTACGTAATCCCCAAACCAGGAGATTACGCAGGTTCCGATTAAGTTCTTAGTACGTGTTGTCACCCTTTAATAAAGAGGGTGTGTACGTGTTCCAAACCAGGATATCACGCGGTTTTAGTTTAAATCCTTTACCCATTCCCAACCCCTGGGAATCCCATGCCTTGTAGAAAGTGTGAACTCACCTTAGTTTGCTCGGTATGTTACGTTACGTTACCCATTCCTATTGATCAACCAAGCCCTAGTGTGGTTACCAATAACAGTTAGTTCATATGCACATAGAACACGTACTCTCTACACGTTCCACACTTGTAGCGTACACAGATTTCACATAACATTATTCAAGTCACTAAAGTACTTCATACAGCATACCAGTTCATTATCATGTATTCACCTAGTGGGTAGTTATTTCATTTACATGTTGATATTACAAGTTCGTATTCCACAAGACGCGTAACCGATAGCATGTTATTCACTGAATGTATAAATTGACAAGTTAAAGTTCCAAACCACATTGTATGACCCAAGCTCCTAATTCCCTAATCAAAACAGTCCATGGCTTATCAATTATACCAATTATTCAATCCCCATATTTGTCGTGAACAACATAACCATCACTCCAATCATATTATTTGGATCTAATAACATGGAACTCCCTAAGCTAAGTAACAGTTCATGGGTTAACAAATACCAAATATCAATATGCCAAAACCACTACATCCGAACCTATTAGATTACCAATTTTGTCACACAAAATCCTAGTTAAACAATTAACATCTATCGAGGTGATATATCTTGACCATCCTAATCACTAGACTCAATCACATCATATATCTCACATCATATTAATACCTTTGACTTCCCTGACAACACCATTAATATGTTCACATGGAATGAATTGATCAAAGCTACAATACACATGCAAACTTGAAACATATGGCAGACAACATGGAGTGCTCATTATCAAATCGGCTACCCTTTTAATACATATCACATGCAAATAATCAGCTTACACATTAATTGATGTTGTCAACAAATGATTCTGCTTAAATCAAGTACATGGGCCGCTATAACAGGTTTCATGTGACTACTGTCAATTCATTAAATACATTTCAATACATTGAGCCACACTAAACTGAATGATCATTGGACCTTTAATAATCAGACCATATATAAGATACCTTGAATCAAACCCACTTAGATTGATTATTATTGGACCAAAGTTTTTAATTGATTTAAAATGGGCCGACAACCCTTGTTAAAACCCATTATGTAATTGGACCTTTATAAGCATTTGGCAATCATTTATTACTGGTTCAAAACAACTCAAAAAGAAACATATACCACACATCAGAATTTATTTGTATTACATAATGGTCCACCCTACGCAGCATTTAGCACTTAATATAATCATCCTCGCTGTTCAACTAGATCAAGTCATCGTGAATTCCCCAAGTGCTTTCATGAAGATTTATCATTATCAATCCAAACCAATCTTTACGTATTACTACTTTATATTAAGCCAAATTACATTCTAGTGGTTGCAAGGAATTCGTAATTTATTCCTACCTCTTAATCATTCCAAGCATCAAAAGAAACCAACAAAATATCTATCATGATCAACGAGCAGGTTAACAAGAATGATTAACAAGAATGATTTCACATACAAACACATAGCACTTTCTATCATGAATATTAAATCTAATATGGCAATAAAGGTGAATTATCTTAGGAAGAACCATACTAACCGTACACAAGAAAACGTCAAACAGAAACGTAAAGCTCCATCCAGACTAATGATGTCGTCGACCAAAGAGGGAGGGATTTAGTGCTAGGGTTTGCGTTGGAGTGTTATAGCAAAATAAGAAAACCACATGCACTTCTAGTTACGTGTGGATATATGATGCGCGTGAAAGTGTCGTATATTTTAGGTGTATATTTTAAGCCCTTTTTAACACTTCTTTTAGCCAAGTTTTAAATTTATAAAACACGATATTTCACTGACACTAGACACACATATGGGCAAGTGCACCCATCGTTGAGTGTAGTATAGTGTTGGTAAGATACCGAGGTCGTCCAAGGACACAAGAGCTTTTAGTACCGGTTTATCCTCAACGTCTAACCAAAATAAAAGTTTAGAAAAATGTTTTAAACTAAGAAAAATAAAACTAAATAAAATGCTGAAAATAAAATAAAAATAAAAACAGATAGACAAGATGAATCACTTGGTTCCGACTCGTATCTAGTATAACCTTTGATTATTTCCGCACTTTTGCACATAATTAAGAAATTATCTTAGTTATTGTAGTAGGCCCCTCTTTTGGAGGTGACGTTACCCTCACCCCAGTAGTTTGAGTCAGCAGGGATACAATCCTAAAGGGGTGGATTATTGGAAGATAATGAATTAAGTTATTAATGCAGTATTGTGGTAGGCCCCGCTTTTGGCGGTGACGTTACCCTCGGCTAAGTAGTCTGAGTCAGCAGGGATACAGTCCTAAATAGCCGGGTTATAGTATTAATAGTAGTTAACTTATGAGGGGATCAAAGAGTTTGGACCCCCGCCATCCAATACCGTGAAGTATTGAAGGAGGTCCTACTAAATTTGACCCAGGTCCATTGCAGGACCTCTAAACGCTGAACAATGGCAAGACCTTTACCAAACCGTTCCCTTAACCCCCTACCAGGTAGCCAACATACCTCCATATAGACCGTGGAGATATGAATGGTGAAAATCCTTTATTTTATATAGACAGTAAAATAATGCCAAGACACCACGGACAAACGATAAGGAAAGATCACCTTCAACATAAGTAACTAGTTATTAAAGTCATTAATACAAAACCAAATAAAAAGTGCAAAAGATTAGAAATAAAAAGTATTATACTAGACACTTTGTCTTCCCCAAGTGATGTAAGAGACTTAGGCAAACATGGCCTTGATTGTCAAGAACTCTTACGATCAATCTTGGATCCCGAGACGACTCACACACTCTACGATGGACAATGGATGATGGTGTTGTGATGGTGGTGGGTGGTGGATGAAGTGTGAGAGAGGTGGTGTGCCAAGGGATGAGATGAAATGAATCCAAGCACTCCTATTTATAGGCTGAACAGAGAGCTGGACACGGCCCCGTGTCCGCTGGGCACGGCCCCGTGCCCGTCTGACACTCTCTCTCCTCATTAATTGTAATTCGCAATTACAATAAATGCGCCTGCTGTACTTTCGACACGGCCCCGTGTCCGCTGAGCACGGCCCCGTGGTGGGCAATGGAAGCTTCTATAGATTTGTCTTTTCTGCTGCTTCTTGGGCACGGCCCCGTGCTGGCTGAGCACGGGGCGTGTTCAGCCTTATGTTTTCTCTATTTTGCTTTGGAAGGTGCCGTTGAGGGTTCGGGCAGTCCACTAATGTTCCTTTCCTTGTATTTATGTTGGATTTAGCTGTCTTTTTGCTTCTTTTGCGTTTTTGAGCTCATTTAATCCTGAAAATACAAAAGGAAGACAAAAACACTCTTTTTCCAATATTAGTACTAAAAAGGGGTTAGTTTTATGCCTCATTTGATGTAATTTATATGTTGCATTTTACACACATCAAATACCCCCACACTTGAACTTTTGCTTGTCCTCAAGCAAAACTCTTTAATATGTGGCTTACACTCCCAAATGGAATAGGTAGAAGAGAAGGTTTTAGGCTTGTCGTAGAGTGTCGGGATTTCCAAGATCTGTTTGGGTTTTATTTTTATTTATTTACACTCCTATTCGTAATGATTTATTTAGAACTGTTCATAAAAGAAATTACTTATTTAGGCATAACATGCCTTTTTAAAATTCTATTTATATACAAGTTCACATACCTCGCGGGGAATTCACTCACACTCGGCCGAAGGTGTATTTTTAATGAATCACTCGAGAGCGGCATGGAACTTATTCCTACCATAGGCTTGCCAAGAAATCAATCCTCCTCCTTTTTAACTTTTATACCTTTGTAGATATCAAGAGGACTTTGTGGGTTAAGGGTTGGCTAGGGTTAAAGGTAGGTGGTTGGGTTAGTGGTTAGTAGAAAAAGGGCTAAAAGCGTAACAAGTGTCGGTTTTCGCATTTTTGCAACTTTTTATTTTGATGAAGCTTTTATTCAAACAAAGTTATTTTTGATTACTTCGTTTGTTTATTTTCTTTTTGCTTTATCATCATTACGATTTTTTTTTTTTCGCGAAGAACCGAACTTGTTACTAAAATAAAGGGTTAAAAATGAAAAAGGGGTTTTGGTGGTTGAAAGGGTTTTTGTTTGGGTGATGAAATGAAAAGGTTTAGGCTCAAAAGGGCTAACTAGGGGGATTTTTGGGTAGGTGGTAAAAGAAAAAGAAAAATAATGGTGTAGAAATGAAAAAGGTTAGTCCTAATGCCTCTATCATTTACTTACTCGGGTTTAAGTTGATAAGGACCGGGAATGTATTGTCATGGCAAGTTCTAGAGTCGTAAGAACCAAGCGGCTATTCACACAAGAAACGAAAAATGAGCATTTAGTCAAATGATATGTAATTGTGTGCTCAATAAAGGCTCAAAACTCACTTTTGTGGGAATGGGTTTTTATGTGATCAAGTATATATAATCAAATTTTAAATAAGTTTGTCACGCCTTTTCATAATTTTCTTATGTTGGTTCTTTTTATCACTACGCTATCGGTTGTAAATTTGTAAAAATATAACCTTTTTGAGAACTTGAATTTCCCGAGTTAAACCTAGACAAGTAAAAAAAAATGAAATTTTTGAAAAAATTTGGGGTGATTAGCGGTTCCAATAGAGTTTTGTGTAAGGCTTGTATTTAGGACTTGCAAAATTCAAGGTTTTAGCATCCCCCCACACTTAAATTACACATTGTCCTCAATGTGTCCCAAAAATAAATTTTTAGGTTGATTAGATGTGTAAAATAGTGTTTAAAAAGCAAAAATTTGTGTTACTGGGCACTGAACACGGCCCCGTGTTATCCGGGCACGGCCCCGTGTTCAAGTGCCAGTAACAAAATTGAAATAAGAGAAATAGAAGTCTGGACACGGGGGCGTGTTGGTTGAACACGGCCCGTGTCCAGTTACCTGTACTGGGCGTTTTCTGCAGGTGGTTCGACACGGGGCCGTGTTGGTTGGGCACGGCCCGTGTTGAATCTTCTGAACAGGAGAAAATTGTCGGGTTGCCTTGTTCTTGTGCATGGGATCATTTTTCTCGTTCCCCTTTTCATCCTTTACCACCATGAGTGTGTTTTATTCATTACAAACCATCCAAACATTAAAACCATCATTTCATTTCATCATAGAGAGAACTTACATAATCCTAAATTAAACTAAAATTAAAACTTAACTAGATAGGTCAGCAGGTACACGAGGTTATCATAAGGAGTTCTACTATTTTAGGAAAATTTCGAGAATGATTTCCCGATAGAGTAGGACTTTTAGCCGGACGAGTTCTTCCCTAAACTTTGTTTAAAGCCATTCTTCGATCTCCCTAGGGAGGAAGAATGCGGCTTCGTTTTCTTCTGCTGTTGGTGGTTGAGGGGGAACATTCACCGGGACTCCTTGCACCACTCTTCGCGGAAGCTCTTGGTGCATGGCGTACCATTCAGCTGGAATGACAACTTCGGGCACCATGTTCCACGCCCTTTGGGTTATTATGGGTACCAAAGGCGGGGAGGCGAGAAGGTTCAACCTCTGGTGCAAGAGGTTTACTTCATGGAGACAGCCCTCCAGCCCCACAGTAAGATGGTTGATACGGTCGACCAATGCTTCTTCCACTCCCGTCATTTCATCAATAGCCTCTCTTAGAGCATAAACATAGTTTACAAGAGAGTCTTCTGTTGTTGAAGATCTCCTCCCTTGTCAGTTATTCCTTGAAGATGATCCGCTTGTTCTGCTTGCCATTTTCTGTGAAGAAAACCGAAGAAAGCTAAATTTTTACAAAACAGAGCCCCTGGACACGGCCCCGTGCTCGTTGAGCACGGCCCCGTGTCCATTTATCTGCAGGATTTTTGGCTAAAGAATCTTGGAGTTTTTAAATTATTTTTATGATTTCTATCTGGGTTTTAAGCTCAGATAATTTAAAATAAAGTTATACAACTAACTTTAGCCCAGAATCTTTAGCAAATAATCTTACAAACTTCACATAGAGGATTGGAATCAAGGGATTTCCAAGCTTCCATGGAGGAACTTTTGAAAAAAATTTGAAAGAGGAGGAAATGAATAAAAGTGGAAGGGACAAGAGGGTCCCTTGGAACCTTCTTTTGACACTTACCTAGGATGGTATGAGTGAAAATCCCAGGGATCTCTGTCAATTGAAGTGGTCAAAATGAGCAGGAATCAGGCTGCATTTAAAGAAAACGACAGCGCCCTGGGCACGGCCCCGTGTTGACTGGACACGGCCCCGTGTTCAGAGAAAATCCTGACACATTTTGTCCGTATTCTGACCAAATCAGCAGAGAATCTTTTTAGTGAGCACGGGGGCGTGTTGACCTGGACACGGCCCCGTGTCTGGAGGCTGCTTTATGAAGTTTTGCTATTTCAAGGATCTCCCCGATATCGGGTGGTTCCTTACTGGTTGGAACAACCCCAAAGTGCCTAAAATACCTTAATTGTCCTAGACTAAGGCGAGAACGCAAGAGGTTGTCGGTGAGGGTAATTCCTATTTTCATTTTAGGTGGACAAGTCCAACCCTTTTCCGGGCTCTTGTTAAAGAAGGTATATGCCGAATCGCTCAGGTCTATGTATGCACCGAACGAAGTCGATGGAGAGTCATTCATGGCACAATCGACACAGGGACGACTATCGTCCAAGTCTTTGCTAGGTACGAAGGTATTTTCGGGAGCAACGAGGTTGTTGGAATGCGGTTCCAACATTTCTTCATGGGTATCGTCTTGGGGTGGATCAATAAAATCCTTCCCAAGCTCTTCTATCCATTTCAGAATTAGCTCTTCTAGTTGAAATAACTCGCTAAGGAGCATTTCCCCTAGAATATCTGGCTGGGCGCATTCGAGGGAGAAATAGTGCTTATTTTTACTTTCGCCCCTCTTAAGGTTATGAGAAGATGGTGGGTTCATGTAGTGGGGCCTATAATTTAGGAAGTAGCATTTTACTTCTTCATGTTCGCCACCACATAATTGACACCACGTACCATAAGAGTGCCGAAAGTAAAAATAATTACTATCACTCATGTTTATGTCAGAAATTACCAACCGTCGGGATCTAACGGTTCTGTTTTCAGTAACTGAAAGTTGGGCACGGGGGCGTGTTGAGTGGGCACGGCCCCGTGTTCAGCTTACTGTCTGATGTAAAACAGGATTGCCAGTTCCAATGATTGAGCACGGGGGCGTGTTCAGCGGGCACGGCCCGTGCTGAGCTCTGCAGAAGCTGAAAAACTAAGAAAATCCTAAAAAAAATAAAAAGAAAAATAAAAGATGATTAGTCCGTTGATTCCTAACTTTCTTAAAATCCTTGTGTCCCCGGCAGCGGCGCCAAAAACTTGATGCGCGTGAAAGTGTCGTATATTTTAGGTGTATATTTTAAGCCCTTTTTAACACTTCTTTTAGCCAAGTTTTAAATTTATAAAACACGATATTTCACTGACACTAGACACACATATGGGCAAGTGCACCCATCGTTGAGTGTAGTATAGTGTTGGTAAGATACCGAGGTCGTCCAAGGACACAAGAGCTTTTAGTACCGGTTTATCCTCAACGTCTAACCAAAATAAAAGTTTAGAAAAATGTTTTAAACTAAGAAAAATAAAACTAAATAAAATGCTGAAAATAAAATAAAAATAAAAACAGATAGACAAGATGAATCACTTGGTTCCGACTCGTATCTAGTATAACCTTTGATTATTTCCGCACTTTTGCACATAATTAAGAGATT
Organism: Helianthus tuberosus; assembly: GCA_030545235.1. NCBI lineage: Eukaryota > Viridiplantae > Streptophyta > Magnoliopsida > Asterales > Asteraceae > Helianthus > Helianthus tuberosus. The sequence goes on along the minus strand of CM060363.1, from coordinate 149,503,793 downwards.
ATCTTAGTTATTGTAGTAGGCCCCTTTTTTGGAGGTGACGTTACCCTCACCCCAGTAGTTTGAGTCAGCAGGGATACAATCCTAAAGGGGTGGATTATTGGAAGATAATGAATTAAGTTATTAATGCAGTATTGTGGTAGGCCCCGCTTTTGGCGGTGACGTTACCCTCGACTAAGTAGTCTGAGTCAGCAGGGATACAGTCCTAAATAGCCGAGTTATAGTATTAATAGTAGTTAACTTATGAGGGGATCAAAGAGTTTGGACCCCCGCCATCCAATACCGTGAAGTATTGAAGGAGGTCCTACTAAATTTGACCCAGGTCCATTGCAGGACCTCTAAACGCTGAACAATGGCAAGACCTTTACCAAACCGTTCCCTTAACCCCCTACCAGGTAGCCAACATACCTCCATATAGACCGTGGAGATATGAATGGTGAAAATCCTTTATTTTATATAGACAGTAAAATAATGCCAAGACACCACGGACAAACGATAAGGAAAGATCACCTTCAACATAAGTAACTAGTTATTAAAGTCATTAATACAAAACCAAATAAAAAGTGCAAAAGATTAGAAATAAAAAGTATTATACTAGACACTTTGTCTTCCCCAAGTGATGTAAGAGACTTAGGCAAACATGGCCTTGATTGTCAAGAACTCTTACGATCAATCTTGGATCCCGAGACGACTCACACACTCTACGATGGACAATGGATGATGGTGTTGTGATGGTGGTGGGTGGTGGATGAAGTGTGAGAGAGGTGGTGTGCCAAGGGATGAGATGAAATGAATCCAAGCACTCCTATTTATAGGCTGAACAGAGAGCTGGACACGGCCCCGTGTCCGCTGGGCACGGCCCCGTGCCCGTCTGACACTCTCTCTCCTCATTAATTGTAATTCGCAATTACAATAAATGCGCCTGCTGTACTTTCGACACGGCCCCGTGTCCGCTGAGCACGGCCCCGTGGTGGGCAATGGAAGCTTCTATAGATTTGTCTTTTCTGCTGCTTCTTGGGCACGGCCCCGTGCTGGCTGAGCACGGGGCGTGTTCAGCCTTATGTTTTCTCTATTTTGCTTTGGAAGGTGCCGTTGAGGGTTCGGGCAGTCCACTAATGTTCCTTTCCTTGTATTTATGTTGGATTTAGCTGTCTTTTTGCTTCTTTTGCGTTTTTGAGCTCATTTAATCCTGAAAATACAAAAGGAAGACAAAAACACTCTTTTTCCAATATTAGTTCTAAAAAGGGGTTAGTTTTATGCCTCATTTGATGTAATTTATATGTTGCATTTTACACACATCAATATATGTAGTTCAGTTGGGTCGCTAAGGATCCCAAAGGTTTGGGCTAGGGTGCAGCCCAATAATGTAAACAAATGGGATAACCCGTTTCTAATTGAAACAATTGTAATTAGTGCTTAACCAAATCCAATAAGTAATTTTAATTAGTGTTTAACCAAGTTCAACAAGTAAACGTGCAAGCATACGTAGCAACACTGCAATCCAATCGTAACCGAAGGTGATTCGGAATTAAAGGCACAGCTTAGGAATACGGGTTGTCACATTATTTATTTAAAATCCTAAAATTTACCGGGTAAGTTTTACCACTAACTTTATTTTACCCGTCCTTTAGTATTAACGTGGTTGGACTACCAAACCCGTTTTCGGGGTGTTACAAATACATGTATAAATGCTGACAAACATGGTGGAGTCAAGATTTAAAGATACTCAAGCAGACATCAAAGCTATCAAGGCTCATATCCAAAGCACCACTGAAAAAGTTCTTCCCACTATCCTCTTCATGAATAACCCCCTTCCAGATAATGCCAAAAAGGGGGAGAAAATCAAGCAGTTGAAGAAGAAGGGAATCGAGGATGGTGTTTATATTGAACCGGAAAAGGAAAACCAGACATCTAAACCACCTCCCAAAGCCTCCAAACCTCAAACCACAAATCTCAAACTTCCATCCAAACAGTTGATATGTCAGTGGTTTCAAAAACTGCTAGCCAAACAGCTGCCATCTCTTCAACACACACCACTACAACCACTACCCTACCATCACAACCTAAAGCTACATCACCACCCACCACCCACCAAATTACCATCTGCTCAAAAGCAGAAGACATCTACTGAGACATTAGTAGTTGTAATGACAACAGAGGTTGAAACACCAGTTGTTTCAACAGCTGTTTGCCAGCCATCCACCACTGCTCTCATCAATGTCACATCACCACCATCACCTCCTGCGAAAAAGTAGAAGACATCAGATGTTACAACATCTGTTGTAATAACAACAGTGATTCAAACACCGGTTGTCCCAACACCTGTCAGTCCAAAAATTTACTTTAGAAAAAGAAAAACAACTCAGGCAGGTGATGACAAATATGATCCTATGGCTGCAAAACATCCACTGGAACCTGAAGCTGTAAAAAATGAGATGAGACAATTCTACACTGAGGAAGATCCTTCAAAAAGAAGGTTTCCTTCTCTCATAGGCTTCATAGTCCTAGAAAATATGGATGAATATCTCGAGCTCAAAGCAAGGCAAGCTAAGATAAGAGCTAAACTTGAATGCAAAGACTAAGGTGACGAAGCCATTTCAGAAAAAATGGAATTCTTGCTCACTAAAGTCAAACAGATGGAAGATTATGCAAGAGATCTGAGCAAAGAAATGTCAAATTTACCACCCAAAGCAGATCTACGAAGAGAAATGAGAAAAGAATATCTTGCATATATCATGAAAGAAAAATTTTATCCAGCTGAAGAAAAACAATTCGAAGAATGGTCAATAGTTGCATTAAAGCATGAGGCAAACAGAATTGAAAGAATAAAAAATGATTCAAGCAAGAAGATGACAGCTCCAAACTGGAACAAATACAAAAAGCTCATTGCTGACCTTACATCTGAGTATAAAAGAAAGAAGCAGGAGTTGGTGGATGCAAAGGTGGATACTGCCACAGCCACAGCAAAATGAACAAAGCAGTATACCGATGAGGCTTATGAAAGGCTGAAGAAAAGGAGGATGACAGATTCTGACACTCCAAAGAAGCCTGACTACAAAAAGCCAGAACAACAGATTAGTGCTCCTAAACCACTGATCACATCAGCAGATACCCCTATCCTTGTGATAAACCAAGAAAAAGGAAAACTGTTGACCAGTGAAGAAGAAAAAGAAAAGGAAGCTGAGTACTTTACAGAAGCCATCAAGAAAATAGATCTAAAAGAAGATAGCTCAGTGAAACTTTAAAACCTTGTCAAAAAGGTATTAACCTGCATCACCAAACACTTCAGCAGACATGACAGCCATTGAGCTAGATCAAATGAAGAGACAAGAGCAGATTGAAAAAGAGACTGTCGAAGATATAGCTGCAACAAATGATGTCATCAAAATGGCATTCAAACAAATGTCTGCTGAAAGTTCACAACTTTTCACAAGGCCAAAATCTCCCAACTCATCAGTAAATAAACCTCTCCCAAGAAACCCATTGGGTTCAAAAATACTAAAATGGCTCTCTGATCAAAAGACCCATGTATTGACCCTGATCAGATCCGATGGTGAAGTGAAGTACATATCAAGGAAACAAGCACTATGCCTTGGTGTTGAAGATCTACAGGATCTCCTTGAACTTACACTGTGAAGGGATGAAGATGGCTCAAGTTCCAAGGACTTTGAAGAAGAATTTAAAAGACAAGCTAAGGAACTACTGATGAGAAAATAAAGATCTAGAATAATGAAGGGTTTTGGCATTATCTGTTCCAGGGGGAGATTGTTGGGATTGAACCCTACCAGAGGAACATATAATTAAAGCCAAAACCGGATCACAACAGTGGATTCACAATAAGCAGTTGTTTACATTAAACTTTCCCCTTGAAAGTGATTATAACAACTGATGATTCTCTATCCACTGTCCGTATATAACTGCTGCTACCCTTTAAACTGTTGACAAAGCCCTGAAGAAGTAAACACTGCTGGTTCTATCTACTGATGACAAAGCACTGCCCACTCAAGGACTGATCAACTTTGAGGAAAGCACTGATGGAAGAAGATAGCAGTAGTTTAGTGTATTACTTGTCTTATGTAGAATCAGTGGTTAAGATTAGCAGTGTTTGTATAGGAACAGTTGTTACACGTTGTTAGGCTGTTAGACGTCGCTTTCATGGTGTTGTCAGCTGAGATGCCTCAGTAGTTTGGTTTGCCTATAAATGGAGCAGTACTCTGTACTGTTACATTTGATCGTTTTGAGTGAGTTCTTCTCCTCAATTCAATCCTTTCATCTTGTGCAACCAACTATGGAGTATCAGGCTGAGGGGAGTTCAGTTTGTAAGCTTGCATTGTAATCTTTTGCTTTGAATTGTAAACTTTCGACTTAATGAAAAGCAAATGTTTATCAAAACTATCTTTCTCTTTGATTGTGTTTACAAAGTTTGTTGTTCATTTCCGCTGCACTTAAGCTCTGTTCATTTCTATTAATTTGTTTAAATTATACAAACAAACACAATCATGAGAGCCTCCGATATTAACAGATTACCATTCCTAAGAAATTTGATATTTTGTCGTGTGTCTTTTTAGCTACACACTTCACACACTAAAATAAAAAAGAAAGTAAAACACACTAAAAATATACAAACGTGTATTACATTTTTACACACTTCAAGGTTATTTATAACAATACCACTTGAATTACTTACGATTTATTATTAACTAACAATTATTTTTTTTTATTAAGTTTTCTTGGTTATAACGTGGAATATCCTGGTAAACTTAAATATAAGAAATTCATAAAAAGTCAAAAAACACCAAAATGTAGCCGTGCCAGAAGACATGAGCACAAAGGTTATAGGTATATTTAAAAAAAGATTAAATATATTTATTTTTCTTTCTTTTGTAAAAAGTCCAAATTTCATAAAAAGTCAAAAAACACCAAAATGTTAACCCCACTAATAACAAAATGATTAAGTAAAACCGGTGGCGAAGCTTGAACTAAATGACCCGGGGGGGGGGGGGGGGGGGGCGGGGGGGCGAAAATGTATATACCAAAAAATTTCTATAAAACCGAGGGGTTGAAAACATAAACACTCAAAAATTTCTATACGAAAACTATATATATAATACTACTGAGCGAAAAGTGCGAGGGGTCGAGTGCCCCTCTCCGCCCCTTCTATATTTCGCCCCTGAGTAAAACCTAAGATGAAAGGCACAAATTATATTATAGAAAATGAAAGTAGAATATACTTTTAGCCTATTGTTTTTTTTCTTAGAATTTAGATTTAGATACAAAAATAAATGAAAAAACACAACTAGGTAATTTCATTATAGCAAAACATTTATACATCTAAGTATACGATTTTGCATCTAGTTTTTGCTGATCTGTTTCCATCTTAAATGTTCGAAAGATTGCCTAACTACTGGGTTATGGTCATCAAACAATACCAGATTTCTGGTAGTAGTTAGGTTCATGCCAGCAACCGCTTTTCCAGCTGTGTTGGTGGTCCAAACTATGTTTCCACCTACACCCTTTAGCACCAAGTCTCAAGCTAAAGTAAAAGTCAGTATTGAATTCTCCCAGACGAGATATTCTTGCTTGGCAGACCAAAAAACTTGACATTGCCCTGGAGATTCAGTGGTCGGAGAAATGAATATGGAGATAAGGTTAAAAGGTACAATTGTCTTCGTAGAAGAAGCCACAGGTGAATACAGCTGCATTGTTTTCTCTACGAAGCATGGGTTTGCCAAACGAGTAATTGGTGGTCCATGTAGTGGAAGAATTTGCTGTAGGATATGATTCAAAAGGCTGAACAACGGGTGATAATATGAGAATTATATAACAGACAAAAAAGAAAGTAGAGACAAGCTGAATACAAACTTCGTTTCTTGGAAAAAGGAAATTTAAAGTAAAAAAGGCTCGACCTATGTTGCCAGGACGCAAGCTCCACAGATGTGGAGCAAAAAGGTGGAGTCTTAATAAAAACGAACCAACTTATTCTATTAACAAACTATGGGTCAGTTGTAAGATTAAATATATTATGTAACAATATTTAATCTATAGCCATTATAATCATTTACATAATAGAGATCAAAATATATTAGAACCTATTATTTAATTAGTTGGTAATTGTTGATGGACCATATTACCCTTAGTAACTAATTGGGTTTCCTCCTGGGTGCTTATATAAGGAGAATTATGTGGAGGTTAGAGGGTTACTCAGTTTCACAAACAGACACACCCCATAAGATCATAACATCAATTCGACCTCCTCTCCTATACCGATTCCCTTATCGGTTTTTCTTAGCCACCATCATCAGTCAGCACCCTAAGGAGGAACCAGACCAAGATGACAATCATGTCAACCTTAATGGCTGCGTCTCCATTGCTGGATTCTCTGCTAACCTGTGCTGATGCAACCAAATGTATGTTTTCATGTTTTCCTTTATGTTTAAACAGAACTGAACCAACATGTGGTATCAGAGCATATGTTGATTAGTCAGTTCTGTTTTCGTATCCATTAATTCTGGGATTGAAACTTGGAAAACGAAATTTTTTTGAAAATCTTATGAGCAAACAGTTTCGAGATCATTATTTTCGAAATATGAATTAATTATATGCTTCATGTTTTAACCGAAATTTGGGTTAAAATTAACTGGATTATGTTTATGACCGAAATCTGTTTTAGAAAAGCTTAAAAATTCGGGTTTCGGGTTCCAGAATCATGTTTTATGTTCTTAGGGTTCATAATGTTCTTAGTTAAATTCGAAATTTCCTATAAGTTTTGGAATATGATTTGATTTGTTAAATGTTTCCCTAATTTTGATCTAATTTGTCTATTAAGTTTATTTCGAAATCTGTTATAAGGATAAGCAGATATTAATTTCGAAATTTTTATGATAAAATAGATCAATGTTATAATAGGAAACTATATAACAATTCATAATTTTCGAATTTTTTGTTATGTTATCACAATAAATAATAAACAGCTATAACAGTAGGTTTCGAAATCATAAGGAATGATCAATCGCACAAGACATAATGGATCGCACAAGGCTTTATGAATCACACAAGTTACTTGGGCCTAACGGATCGCACAAGTTACTTGGGCCCACAAGTTACTTGGGCCTAACGGATCGCACAAGTTACTTGGGCCTAACGGATCGCACAAGTTACTTGGGCCTAACGGATCGCACAAGTTACTTGGGCCTAACGGATCGCACAAGTCACTTGGGCCTTACGGATCGCACAAGTCACTTGGGCCTTATGGATCGCACAAGTCTTTAGGCCTTACCGATCGCACAAGTCTTTGTGCATTACTGATCGCACAAGACTCGTGAATCGCACAATGCATTACTGATCGCACAAGACCTTTTAAGCTGTTTAATGTGACCTAAAAATTTTTTCGATCCGCGCTAACGGGTGGTTTGCTATTAAATACTTGGTTTTGTTTATACTTAATTAATTTATAAGGATCAAATAATGTTTTACAAAACCAAAATAGCTTAACTTGAATGAGCTTCTGATATATCATTTCTGGCCAAAGCTGACTTGATACATCTACTTATCATTCAAGTATTACGAAAGCTATGTTGTGTGTGCATCATAAGCATGAATGTCTTAATTTCTGGCCAAAGCTGATTTAATTCATTCATAGATGGCATACTCAACAAGTGCATAACTAAAGTGATTGTTTCAATTCTGGCCAAAGCTGATTTGTTACAACCACTTTGCACATATGCTTAAATGATTACACTTCTGGCCAAAGCTGTTTTGTCTTCGTTTAAGTAGAATTTTTTAGCTAAGTCTATTATTTTGATGTTAGTAATAGACATATCACAATCTCTTCACATAAATGATCCTTAGCTTAATGATCCTTAATTAGTTTTTATGATCATTTCGTCTGCCTTATTCTTAGTACCCATAATGTTACTCACTATAATTTTTTCTTCTTCGTATCAATATCTCATCCACTCTAAATTTTTAAACCTAAAATGTTTGCTTTATTTAAAGTTTCTATTAGAATTAGCTCTTAAATTAAATCCTTGATTATTTCCTAAGACACGATAATCCTATTGCTCTCTTCTGATAAAGATTATAAAGAAGAAAGTTAGAGCATGATGAATAGGACAAATCGAACATGATGTCTATTATGATAATCAAGAACTCTCTAACGTAAATGCTATCACTAAAGTTATTCCAGATTAAGTCTTTCCTGAGACTAATCTTTATCTGTGGAATAATCACTAGAACTCCTAAGATGCATGCCTTAATTTGAAACTCTAAACTATAAAGTTAAGTGGTATATGTGAATACATTATAATGTACAAAACCATGACCCATAAAGCAAAGGGCTTACGCATGGAAATAAGTACATTTTTTCCAGTACATTACATACTAAGATTTTCACTTGTACAATCTGATGCATTATAAATCAACTACAACACTCAAGAAATACCAAAGTATAACGAGTGTGTTGATAAGCAACATATGTACAAAGAAATAAATGTTTACAGCTGGAGAATAAGTTGTTATTCACCTTACAACCACTAATAGTTTAAAAGAGGATTGTTCTAAGGTCCATAGACAAATTACAAGTGCTAATTCCAACATTAAGGTTCTTCAAGGGAAAATCTCACTACATAATTATGTCATTAGACTAGACATAAACAACGAGACTATCCATTATTCTAAAAGAACAGTTGGGTAAATTAATGAGATAGTCACTTACTAATGATATTTAAGTCTGGTAATTTCAATATTCCAATTAACACATGATTAGTTGACTCTAGTTCCATACGTTTCCTTCCCAGAACTTGACAAATAATTAACACGAGAGTTAGTGACAAAATTAAATGTTAAGGCTATAAGAACCATAATAAGCAGTCTTCTAACAAAGCTTTTCGATACATTACATGTTCTGATTATTAATCGGAATACAGTATCATTACTTAGGCTATGTCATGAAGGTTGTGAGGTTTGCATAGTCAACATAAAGTCACACTTATCTTAAACTCTCATCTTATTTGTTCTAAATATCTGGATAGAAACATTATTAAAATGAAACTAGATGATACCTTACATTTTCACAACTTGTGTCATCATGAAAATGAGAATTTGACAAAAGGAAAATGAGACTTATAAATTTCATCCATTATAACCGAAATTCATGAGACATCATGACTTTCTTAATGAGGATGATTTTTCAACTAATCTCATTCTAAGTGATTTTAAATCATGACGTTGAAGCCCTAAATATGACTTGGCTTAAGGAATAAGTATGGGTCCATCATAAGTCATTCTTTGACATTCGTGGAACTTATTCCAAATGGAATATTCAGACATAATTCATTTATCATTTAAAAGACTATCAACTTGTATCTAAATTTTGCCGCATATGGCACACGGTCTTAGTAGAAATCTACTCATATATATACTTAATTAGATTTCTATTAGATATGTCCCTAACGTTTCTTATGATATCTGGACATTAAAGAAATCAAATAAAGTCTAACGTATATGTGATAGGTTCCCACGTCACGTAGCTCATTGAAATTTCTCTTGTAGCATTCTAGAGATATTAAAGATCAGTGGGAGCATTAAGTGTCTTATTAATAACTTGCAATAGTTGCAAGAGGTGGGGAGTGAAAATTTTACATTACCTCAGTTTGCACCTCTTGTACAAGACACCGCTCCATCACGACACTGTTCTATCAATATTTGTCTCCTTAAAATCTAATGCTACTCTTACAAAGTTTCATAGTTGCTTAATTGTGGGCACACTTAGATTTCTTACCTAAACTAACACAATCCTCAACAAGAGAAATCACAACGACTAACGTCATTAATTTGTTTTCTCTATTAGAATTTGTTGGTCGTTAAGCATTGACCCTAAGCATGCTGAGTTCCTAAAGATTCCTAAGGTCAGTGTGAGCAGTCAAATTCCTTATTATGATTTGCAAGGAATACAAGAGGCGGGGGGAAGAATGTCATTAAATTTCATTCCAAATTTAACTCCGATTACACCTCTTGTACACCATACTGCACCAACTATTATAAACTTAGAATGAAAATGATAGCAACCTAATCAAGAGCTAATCCATAAAACTGAAACTTCTAATGAACCCAATAATCAACTCAGGAGGTCATCTAGGTTTAAAAGCCTACTAATTTTGATGATTACATAACCTCCCTAACTAAAGTTGAAATGGATTTTGGAAATGTTTACTGATCCTATCTCTTCAAATTAAGCCATTAGTGTCAATCAATATTCTTAATGGAATAAAACAGTTTTCTAGTAAGACTGATTTTATGTGTTCGTATAACGTTTGGGATTTGATTGAATTACCTAAGAGTGTTCATAACTAAATCAAATCCTAATATAAACGTTAAGACACTAAGAAGCATGATTGATTGTCAAAGGTTATACTCAGGAAGAGATAAATTATGAAAGAGTTTTTCTTACCTATCTAAAAAAAAAAAAAAAAGATTTCTTTCAGGATCATCACTGTTCTAGTAGCTTATAATAGTTTAAAGCTACATTAGATGAACATTATAAAGAATTTTCCATAACAAATGGCTGACACATTTACATGTTCATTAGATAACAACCTAAAGTTTCAAACTGAAGGTTAAAGAACACTTTATTTGTAAGCCAATAAAATCCATGTATGGGTTAATGCAAACATCATAATGTGATGAAATCTTAACGTAATTATTTTCATCAAGAATCAAGTGGATTAATGTACCTACCTCAAGATGAGTGGGAGCAACTAAGATAAACTTGTCTACATAGATGACATTCTTTTGACAAGTATGTGTTACATAAGTCAAAGTATTGTTAACACAAACTTTGATATAATAAATCTCAGAGATATCTCTTACGTAATTGATATCATAACATACTGAGATAGACCCAATGGGATATTAGTTTTGTTCCATAAGTTTAACATTAAATGGGTCCTTACGTATGTAACAAACAATACTGCTCTCCTTTAGAGGATAATAGGATAAGTGAGATTATTTATTTACGCTTCATTAATTGGAAGCCTTATGTAAGTTTAAGTCTATACTCGTTTAGATATTACTCACTTTGCAACACGCTAGATATGTCTAGATTATTGTGAAGCATCTAATGGAGTATTACAATATCTTTAAAGAAACGAGAGGCTATTATTTAAAGAAGAAGTGAGAATTAAAACCGGTTTATTACTATAACTTTGTGATGTTCAAATATGACAAAATGTAATTTCGGGTATATCCTTATGTTAGCAGACAAAACATATCTCATGGAGGAGTCATAATGCACTGATATTGACAACTTAAGTTATAACGACATAATATAGTCACTAAATGTTATTGGAAATATATCAGTAGACTCATAAGTTTATTAACTCCATATAATTAATGTTTTGAAGACTTAGTGTGATAAAGTCAGCTACCATGATTCCTTGAACAGTAACAGTTCGAGAGGTGCTGCATTAAGTTTCGATACGCAATTAATTATTCGTTTATGAACGAATTGAGGAAACTAAGTTTTGTATCGAATACATTCATGATATGCTTAAGGATCCTATAACTGAATGGTTATTACCCATAAGTCTTATTAAGAGAGCTCATAGACGGGTATTAGTTTATGGCCATGCGCAACTGCATATCGTACTATGAATGACTAAGTATTAGTTAATTTTTCCTCATCAGTTTGATTTTGTACGTCTCTAAGAATATGTCAAGTCGACATAATGGCATATAAGACAAATAAAGTTACAAATCAAACAAAGGGCTTACGCGTATTTTGATCATGACGATTAGGTTTTAAATTAAGGCTATAGTATGATTAATGGGGGTCCTGAGTCGCATAATGATTCAACGGCTGTATTTTTCTGCTATAGTACTTGTTTAAGGCTAAAATGAGTGTTAACTCCTGATCAGGCTTATCTAATACTCATAGTAAATGATTACTCGGCTAAGTGGGAGAATGTAAGATTAAATATATTATGTAACAATATTTAATCTATAGCCATTATAATCATTTACATAATAGAGATCAAAATATATTAGAACCTATTATTTAATTAGTTGGTAATTGTTGATGGACCATATTACCCTTAGTAACTAATTGGGTTTCCTCCTGGGTGCTTATATAAGGAGAATTATGTGGAGGTTAGAGGGTTACTCAGTTTCACAAACAGACACACCCCATAAGATCATAACATCAATTCGACCTCCTCTCCTATACCGATTCCCTTATCGGTTTTTCTTAGCCACCATCATCAGTCAGCACCCTAAGGAGGAACCAGACCAAGATGACAATCATGTCAACCTTAATGGCTGCGTCTCCATTGCTGGATTCTCTGCTAACCTGTGCTGATGCAACCAAAGGTATGTTTTCATGTTTTCCTTTATGTTTAAACAGAACTGAACCAACATCAGTGTTTGCTTCATAGTCGAATTGAACAACCATATATAAAATATAAAAGTATAACACCACCTGATAACATATTTCTACCTATTATATTAAGCTCTATTAAGTCAAATCGTTCAAACTAAAACAAGTGAATGACGACACTTTGATTTAACATAATATAGTTCAAAAGGTAATATATTTAGAAGACAAAATAAGGTATGTTCATTCCAATAACCAGTCGCTGGATTCCTCTTGGTTTCCCTTCCTGTTTCTGCATGGAATAAACATGTTGGTGTAAATAGATTTAAAAAAAAAAAGAAGGAAAGAAAAATAGAGTTAATGAAATATTTAAATTTTATATATCAACAAATGCAACATTATTCCCCAAAGGTATATTAAGAACAACACTTATGTTTCATGTTTCCTATAGTTGAATATAGAATACTAGGTTATTCCCCGGGTAGATACTCGGGTAGGAAAATTTAAATTACAATTAAAAGCAACAATCACTACAAGAACAGGGCACCTTTAGCGGCGACAGGTGTCGCCGGTATTGACCACTATTGTCGCCGCTATTGAGTTTCCTTTTCCTTGTGAAGCGTCGTCGGTATTGCTCGGACGCTATTGACCAGTTGTCGCCGGTATTGATATTCCACTTTTAGCGACGACAGATGTCGTCGCTAAAAGTGTCGCCGGTATTACTATTCGTCGGTGAAGGTTGAAAGGCAATAGCGGCGACACATGTCGCCGCTAAAAGTCTGTTTTTTTTTTTTACAGCAACTGTATATACAGCTACCCAGCCAGTTTTACGGCCGAAAAAAACAAAACCTGCCTATTTTCAAACAACGCAAGCAAACGCCATGAACATAATCAACATATACTAAAGGTGTTATAATTAAAAACTACGTTTAAGTCGTACATACGTTTAAGGTAATATAATTAAAAACAACGCAAGCAAACACCATTAACGCAAGCTTCACTCATCGTTATCGTTGGGTTCATCGTCGGATTCATTATCGAATAAGTTGTCAGAATCGTAGTCTTTTGACTTTCCTTTTCCTTGTGAAGCAAGATAGTTGTTAAGTTGGTTCAAAAATGACGGTGTTTGGAACAAGCTGTTAACAAAATCCAACAATAATAGATAGCAAAACGTATATTAGCATATTAATTAACGCTACCAACATATATTTAACAAGGAAACATGCGTTCGTTTGTCATTTTATAAATTGCGTAGTTTACCTCGGAAAAGGGTTCTTGCGTCCGAGCTTGCGAAGACGACATGTAAGATGACGAGTGCGAGGACGTGTTGGAAGAAGGTTTGGGCCCCATCCCGCGGTACCATCCTCGCCGCTCACCCAACGCTTCCTGATACGGGGCAATTGGCGGACCCTCACCGCTCCATTCACTTGTGGCCTGTTGTATGTTCTGCTGTATTTTACGAAGATGATTAAATATATATGTGTATATCTATACTATATAATAAAAGAAACCAGTTTGAGGACACTTGTCATTTATAAAAAAAAAGATTCGATAGATAAAATTTAAAATTTAAAATTATTATCATACATAATATATACTTGTAGATAGACGGATGTTTGCATGTTACTCTATATTACACGGGGCAATAACCTAGTATATATATATTTGTTATAGAAAATAATACTTAAAAGAAATACTTACGTAATTTTGTTCAGCAACCGGATCAACCCAATTCCCTTGATTGTCCGTGTGGGTTTTAGCATACGTAGGTACCCAATCCATATCCTGTTTAACATTAAACTTAGATTAGACATTAAATAAACAAAAGCTTACACACACGCACACATACATAAAACATTACATTTTTATAGGCGGTGCTACCGTACGACGATGTCCCCCCACGGTATGGGAATTGTTGTTTCTCGCGTACTAGTGTGTTGGCCTCGCTTCTTTTCATATATTTTTCTTCCCGGAAACCTTCGATGGTTCTCAACCAGTTATCATAGGGCATATCCGCGGGATGGAATGCCCTTGCACTCTCAAGATCATTGTAACCTCCCTTGTTCTTAAATAATTTTTTAGCATCGTACTTGCGGTCAGAGTACCGCTTCATAAGCACAGCCCTAATGCCACACGTCAAGTTTTTGGCCTCTATATCACGTTCCACTTCATCAAAATTGAAATTTTCCTACAAATTAAATAAAAAAAGTTAAAATATCATATATAAATTAGATTTGCATGTGCTTAAATATTTGAGAAAATTTTATGCATATAACTTATTTACCCGTAAGTGGTTCATGACGGCATCCTTGTAATGTTGTTCAACGTTATCCCATCCAATTTTATCGAACGAGATGGACCGCCACATATACAGGCCGGCCTTCCGTGAAAACATATCTCTTGTTTTACCAACAGGGGTATACGTGACCTGCCTGTCAAACGTCAGCGATACAGCCCCCCCCCCCCCCCCCCCGCTTTTACCAGACGCCTTAGTTTCTCGTTTTTTGCTTTCCCCCTAACCCTCTTTGGGGGAACCGCTGCAATTAAAACAAAAATAATTAGTAACAACATTTATAATATAAAAAATATAAGGACTACAAAATAATTTAGTAAAAAACTTACCGTCTGTCTCGTGTGTGCCACGAAATCCACCAGGAGGAATCGGTGGATCACCAGCGCCGTCACCCCCATGTCCCCAGGGGGCCACATCAGCCATCAGATACGCGAATATCAACAATAACGAAAACATAATCCCTATAAAGTTACAAATGTTACAGCATGTGTATCTAATACATATTAAGCGTAAGTACAACAACGGTAACTCAAATTCAAATAAATATTTCAAACAAGTGTTTATCAATTACAAATCAATATAAATTACAATAACTTTTCTTTTAGTCAGACTCCACATAATCGGGATCATCCTCATCATAATCAGCCTCGACCTCATCACAATCAGTCTCGACCTCAAACACTTCATCGACGGTAGCCGTTGGGGGATCAACTTCAATTGAAGTCTCACCCGCAGTAACATGAGAAGATCCAATTTGAAAGTATTGGGTCAAGTCAATGACAAGTGGACAGTTAGATGAAGAGTTGTTGTCGACAATGTCATTATCTTCTAAGCCTTTGTCAACATTTTGAACCTTATTGACGCGGTCATCATCACTTAATGGCCGATCCCAAATTCTACGATGATTAACATTTTCGACTACCCACCTATGTTTGTTTTTTTGGTTTCGAGACGTTTCTTGGATGAAGAACACTTGTTTGGCTTGCGAAGCAAATATGAGTTGATCGTCTTTGTCCCATTCACGTTCAGTGCTTATACTGGTGATATTATTGTCATGGTTTACACCCCTTCGAGTATCAAACCACTTGCACCGGAATAGGACAGTGGAATAATTATTTGTATAACGCAACTCAATATTTTCTTCTAATTGGCCATAAAATTTCACACCATTCTCTCCAACCACTTCCACCCCAAAGTTTTGCGTTGTGCATTTTGCATCACGTTCAAGTGTCTTAAACCTAACACCGTTGACTATGCAAGCAGTGTAAGTGTATGCAGTCATTTTCGCACAAATTGAAAGAGCATACAACTCCGGGTGGAATTCTGGAGAATTTTGTGTTTTCATCGAATGTACCTAACAAATATAGAGTAATAATGTTTGTTATATATGTATTACCTAGCAAGTGTAGAGTAATGAGTGTTATATATGTATTATACCTTATGGAGAAACCATCCCGGAAATTTGGTTTTAAGATCATCTTTGGGATGTGTATGTTTGAATTCACTACATTGATGACAAATATAAGAAAGGAATGAAAAATACGAATTAACAGATTATGAAAAGTTAAAGATAGAAGCACTCACTTCATGTACTCCCTAACTTCTGCGCAATTTTCGAGGACAAACCATTCCATCTTGCTTTTTTCGATGAATGATAGATATTTGTCCTTTGTTGCGCCAACAGGACGACATTTGGACTCAAACACCCATAACTTTCTTTTTTCAACAACGACATCAGCGTTTCTATCTGGGCGATTGAACTTAGTCTGAACATCTTTAAGGTACATTGAACAAAATGTTAGAGCTTCTTCAAACACATAACGTTCAGCTATACAACCTTCAGGCCTTGCCGGGTTTTTGACATAGTTCTTTAGTTTTTTCATGTACATTTCAAATGGATACATCCATCTAAAAGCTACTGGACCTCCCGCAATCGCTTCATCAGGTAAATGCACATGTAAATGAACCATAATGTCAAAAAACGCAGGTGGATAGATCATCTCTAACTTGCATAAGATGGTAACAATGTCATCCTTTGCTTTCTTCATATCATCCACCGATAGTGTTCTAGAGCAAAGTTGCTTAAAGAACATACAAAGGTCTACTATTGGTGTAGATGTATCTTTAGTCAAAAGCCCTCTAACCCCAATCGGTATCAAACGTTGCATGAGGATATGACAGTCATGAGATTTCAACCCGGTAATGTTAGCATTGTTATCAGTCACCCTCTTACTAATATTAGATCCAAACCCATCTGGTAATTTAACATTTTTTATAAACTGACAAAAAAGTTTTCGATCATCGGACTTGAATGAGTACTTTGGGTGGGGACTTAAGAACTTGCCACCCGATTGTTTCAGCCATTGTGTCGGCCGAATGTTTAGTTTTTCCAAGTCGGACCGCGCATTTGGCGTGTCTTTGCTCTTATCGTTCATTAGAAGAGTACCGAGCAAGCTGTCGCATACATTTTTCTCTATATGCATTACATCTAAGTTATGTTTCAGCTGCAGAGAAGACCAATACTCAAGGTCAAAAAATATGCTTCTTTTGGACCAGTTCAACTCGAAATCTAACCGGGTTATCCTCCCACCTCCAAAATCTGGATGCTTGCCTGGTAGACGATTAATTAAACGACCGAGTTGAGCTTCTATGTCAGCTGGGCTAAACTGTCTCGGAGGGTCTCGTGTCTCGGGTCTCCCGTTAAAGTCGAGACTTGTTCTCCAAGGATGGTTGGCATCTAAGAACCGGCGATGACCAACATAAGCACATTTACCAGTTACTCGTATTGAAGGAGTGTCTTGGTTACAAGTTGGGCATGCCATGTAGCCTTGTCCGCTCCAACCTGATAGACTACTACGGGCTGGAAAGTCATTTATGGTCCATAACAACGCCGCCTTCATTGTGAAGTATGTGTTTGTTGCTGCGTCTTTAGTACGTATACCTGTCTGCCACAATTGCTTAAGCTCATCCACTAACGGTCTAAGGAAAATGTCCATGCCTTTCCCCGGTGATTTAGGGCCAGGAATCAACAAGGTCAACATGAATGTGGACTCTCGCATGCATAGCCAGGGAGGCAGATTATATGTGGTGAGTATAACCGGCCACGTGCTATGAGTCGAGGATCCACTACCGTTGATAAAGGGATTAAAACCGTCAGCTGCAAGCCCTAAGCGAACATTTCATGGCTCCATCGCGAAGTTTGGGTACTTTTTATCAAAGTCTTGCCATGCAGATCCATCAACTGGATGACGCATAGTCCCATCTTCCGATCGTCCGGTACTATGCCATATCATATCTTTCGCTGTGTGCCTTGAACAATACAAACGTCGTAGTCTAGGCGTCAAAGGAAAGTATCGTAACACCTTACGAGCCACCTTCGTGCCTTTTGTGTCTTTATCGACCCATCGACTCTCATTACAAACGGGACAATTTTGCAAGGACTCGTTTTCTTTCCAAAAGAGAACACAATCATTTGTGCACACATCTAGAATCTCATATGCCAAACCAATCTTCTTAAATGTCTTCTTAGCTACATAATACGAAGGGGGAATCTTGTTGCCTTCTGGCATTGACTCTCGCAACAACGAGAGGAGTCGATCTACTCCTTCATTTTGAAAATGGTACGTATCCTTTATATTCAAAAGCTTTGCTAAAAAGTCGATAGAAGAAAACTTGGTACAACCAGGATATAATTCTGTTTCAGCTTCCTTTACCAGGTCTTCAAAATCATCAACAACACCGCTACTATCTCCATTCGAGTTCTCTTGGTTAAGGTATGTATCTTCTTCCATACGCTCCCCCCTAATGTCTTCAATAACGTTTACCATACCGTCTTGTGGCGCAACATCGTTTACTTCTGCAATTGGACTTGTGGCCCTGTGATAGGTCCACTTCGTGTATTCCTTCCAAAAACTGTTAATACGCAAATGGTATTTCATTTCTGCCATAGATAACAAGCCGGAATTTTTACATTTGGTACACGGACATCTAACTTCATCGTGGTTTTTTATCACTCTTTCACACATCTCGATAAATGACTCGAGTCCTTGCTTGTATTGAGGTGAATGACGTGGGGAATCAATCCAACTTTTATCGATAGGCATTATGCAACTGAAAGAAAATCTAATTTAGGATTAACAAGATAAGGGTAGGCTGCTAAACCCACTTTTTGAACACTTTATCTCATATGTTAATGTGTATTACATGATTGTTTGTTTAAGAAAAATTCGGCAGCATTTCCTCTTAGCTCCCAAGTATATATGTAATGATATATATACCCGAGGAGCAAAGAGAAAATGATAACCGAATCCTTCTTAAACAAACAATCATGTAATACACATTCACATCCTAAATGAGATAAAGTATTCAAAAAGCAGTCCCAAGATAAACGGGGACAACCCGAAATTAATTTCTAAATCAATTTCGGGCGGGTATTTCTAAGCTCGCTATGTTTAAAATGATTAATTCAAACACGGGCACAGTTTTTTAAGCTTGTTATGTTCTTAATGATTGTTTTAAATTTTGGGCGGAACGTTATGTTTTAAATCATGATTTCAATTTCGATTGGGTGTTTTCTTAGCTCGTTATGTTTGAAATGATGATTTCAATTTTGGCGGGTATTTTCTATGTTCGTTATGTTTTAAATGATGATTTTAATATAAAGAGGGCATTTCCTAACTAATATATATTTGTCAAATTTAAATATAAATGTTTTAAAACCTAAACACAAATATACAAATTATCAAACTTTAACATTTTTTTCAAACCTACACATAAACAAACACACATTTTGATCAAAACCATAAAATTTATACACTTACACCTACATACATACATTCATTCATACACTTACATACCCACATACATGCTTACATACACCTACATACACAAATACATAGACTTTCATATACTCATTTTCTCCAAATACACATACATTATACATTTGACATACAAACATTCATCCTTACATACACATTTGCATACTTTATACAAACATACATACTAACATACACATTTTTCACCAACATACTAACATACACCTACATAAATACATTCATTCAAACACTTACATACCCACATACATGCTTACATACACCTACATACACAAATAAATAGACTTTCATATACTCATTTTTTTTCAAATACACCTACATTATACATTTGACATACAAACATTCATCCTTACATACACATTTGCATACTTTATACAAACATACATACTAACATACACATTTTTCACCAACATACTAACATAAACCTACATACATACATACATACATACATACATACATTCATTCATACACTTATTTACATCCTAAACTAAAAATTATACAATTTCTAAACTAAAAATAATACAATTTACATCCTAAACCAAAAATTATACAATTTCTAAACATATTTACATCCTAAACTAAAAATTATACATACTAACATACACATTTTAGAATTATACATACTAACATAAATCGTCAAAATTATACATACTAACATATACATTTTCACCAACATATTTACATCCTAAACCAAAAATTATAGAATTTCTAAACTTTAAAAAAAAATACATATAAAACTAACCGTTTTTTTCAGGTTTCAAGTAGACTAAGACCGCTGAGACGAGGTGGTGCCGGAAAAGTTTCGGTGGTGACCGGAGAAGAGATGGTGGTGATCCGAATATTCTTCCATAAACACAAATATACACAAAAACGAGCAAAGATTAAAGCCTATAACATGTAAATAACAAAATAGAGAAGAGATTTAAGAAAAACAAAGTTAAACTCACCGATTTGGGCAAAAAACGCGCTTCTACGGCGGTGGTTCGCTGAGTTTTGGGGGGAAAATGAAGGAGGAGGGAAGAAAATGGCGCTGTGTGTGCTTTTACGGAAAGATTAATACCGGCGACAACCTGTCGCCGCTATTGACTTATGTGTCGCCGCTACTATGCTAACTAGGGTTAAAGAGGATAAGATTTATGTGGCTAGGGATTAAAGTCTGACACAAACCTTTAGCGGAGACACCGTGTCGCCGCTATTAATTGTTTCCTGTCGCCGGTATTGCTTCTTGAATCCCCAACCATTAGATCAGAATACTGATCAACGGCTGGGGAATGGGTTTGACGCGGATCGACCAATAGCGGCGACAGCTGGCCTGTCGCCGCTAAAGGTGTCGCCGCTAAATGTGGGCCATTCTTGTAGTGAATATTATACGGGTTCAATAGTCATCAACACACCCTTAAATCTTTTTATGAATATGTGTGTTGAGAAATGATATGTTTTTTATTTTTTGAAAAAAAAATATGTAGGTTATCACCCGGGCTGGAAAATTTAAATTACATTAATCATAAGTGTATAAATAAAAGTAATGCAAATAAAATGACATTACATAAATTAGTAACAAAGTGGATTTTATCATTAGGTGTGAAGTGACCTATTTAAGCCGTTTACAAAAACATCAAGAAAAAGACAAATATCAGTTATGTATACAACTTAGGAATTATACATGTTTCAAACCACTTGGACTAAAGGCTTGTGAATCACTCTTGAACATCTTTTGACACAAGTTAAAATAGTTTCCTTGACATTTGGAGCAAAATGTTTGATTGTTGTTCCAAACCTAACCAACCACAAATTATACACATTAAGTACACAAAATTATAATCATCAAACAAATGCCACAGAATCTTTGGCTCTGCAGTTCTCCCCTTAACTAAAAAGAAATATACGACATCTAGTGACTAAGCGATATTCAACTGCAAAGCATAGTAAACGTATGATTAACACTTCATTATCCCCAAAAATAGATAACAAAATGAGATGCAATTTTTAGTTTTATCACACGAAGCGCATACCCGCTTGTTTAATAAACATAAGAACACGTTTAAAGTATTCTTTTTAACTTTCAACATTGGTCATCCTCTTTCGTTGGCAACAATTTACATCGCGGTATCGGTTTCTGATAGTTATTCAATCCTCTCATAATATATTGTATTGTACGTTTATTAGTTTTCTTATTTGTAGCATTATTGTAGTTTATCTACATGGTTTGGTCCCCATTCTTCATCAAAATCGATATGTAAGTTTTTTGTATCTGTTCCTGTTTCACGGCTACAACTTATGAAAGATGACTATTTTTATATCTTCCCCTTTTTAACTACATGTTCTATAATATTAATATATTGCAAGTACTGTTTCACGGCTATAGCTTATGAAAAATGACTTTCTTTTATATCTTCTCCTCTTTAACTTTTTTTTTTATTTTGAATGATTCTGTTCGAAATCATATCTTAATTTTTCACAAATTGAACTAAATCGAGTTCAAATTACCTACAAAAGGAACTAAACCCTTTTATGATCCAAATAAGGATAAGATGGGGCCAGGGGCGGTTCTTAGAAGGCCACTGGCAGGGCCACGGCCCGGGCAAGTTTTTCGGCCGTAGTGCTAATTTTCCGCATTTCGATCGAAATTTTTTATATATACTATGTTTGGCCCGGGCTTGCCCGGGCTTTTTTTAGTGCCCGTGTCTTTCGACCCTGACACGTTCAACGGGCAAGATCCGCCACTGGATGGGGCATTGAGATGCTACATGTTCTATATATATTAATATATTGCAAGTACTCGGATTAAGACAAAAAAACATTGCACATTACAACATTTCACACAAATTGGTTTTATTCCAATTGGTCGCTTTACCTAAACATAAGATGCATTGAAAAATCCTAAATAAATCTACCTTGTATTAAGCAATGCATCTTTTATATATACATACTTGAGTCACTTTGTATCATAGTCATACTACTTCCATTAAAATTGTCACCATAAGACCACCAGGAGTGGGGCGGTATTTTTTAAAAAAAATTGAAAAAAAAAACGCCCCCAGCCCCATTACAGTCGGCGTTATCCGGCGTTATATTTGAAAAAAATGCATGCTGGCGTTTTTAAGAAAACACTGAAGTGGTTTGCATGTGACCAATGGGAGACCAATGGGAGTGGTCCAAGTAAGTTTGACTAACATAACATACTCTGACATAGTTTAGTTTCTTTTTTTTAATCCTTTTCTCTATAAAAAAAATAATAATTATTTATTGATTGAATGGGCGTTATTGGAATAATGCCCCACTACACCACTTTTGCCATAATGCCCCATGCTGACTGGGATGACACGTGTCGAATAATGCCCCATGGTGGGGGCATTATTTTTCTTAACCACTACACCCGGTCTAATAATTAGTGTTAAAAAATCAGATGTAGATAGTAATAAGCGAAGCACCAAAATCTTTTAGTTCTTAACTTATTATATCTTGGTAATAATTACAAGAATATAATAAATGTTTGTATTACGAAGATATTAGGAATTTGTTATTCGTAATTATAGGGTTAATGTTGTTGGGTCTGGTTCATGGAATTTATCTATTTTTGGAATATTAATACTACCCAAATTAATTAATAACAATTTAATTGAATTTAAATATTTAAGTTCTCCATGACAAAGCAAAAATGTAAACATGATAAAGCACAAAAAAGTACCAAAACACTAAAAGAGGGCGAAAACGGGTCGGACATTTATTTAAATTGATGCCATGTATTTCATCCACATCGTCAGAACCAGATAGATTAAAAAAAACAGTTTGCTTTTCATCTTGTCTAGGCCCATTATTTGGCATACTTGCAAACTTCACCCCAAATGATAGTAGCAAAGACTTGATATACAATAACCTAACAAATTTGAAGTGCATATGATCCTCATAGCTCCATGCATTTTCACTCATTTGGTTACCTGTAAAAACAATTCATGGCTATTATTATTGGGCATTAAGCTCACAGCAAGAAATATATTAAGTAAACACTTGTTAAAACCATATATCAGTTACTTTTGATGTTCAAATTATATAAATAATATTTAGGTAGCTAAGATAAGTATCATAATCAAAATGAGCATAGAGAAAAAAAAAAGCAAACCTTAGCTAGTTGGCTTCGAATGTAATCTTTAGACTCCTACAACTAACACAAAAAGACAATAACTTAGCATCTTCTATTAGATTTAAAGTTTAATAAGTGCAACGAACGGATCTAAATGTGATCCACATCACCCAACAACCACCTTACACATGTTCATGAACCTATATTCCATCATGCGTGCCTAGCCTGAGATGTGATTGCCTGCCACAATCAAGATTACACAAACAACGATTGGAAACAAAATGAATTTGGAAAAGACCGAGACCATTCACTAAAGGCAGAAATATGGACGGTTCATATGGGTTAGGTAACAGGTCCACATGGTTTCTGGTTAAGGCATGTAACTTTTGGTATAGTTGAGGTAACAGGTCTAAATGGTTTCATGTCAAATCAAGCAAATCTTGGCACAACTGTAGTAGAGGCTCCATAGGATTTCGGCTCAAAGCATGTAACTTCTGGTAGCGGCACCAGATAGTTTCAGGTCAAAACACGTAATCTCAGGTCCAAATGGTTTCATGTCAAATCAAGCAAATTATGTTAGGACATAATTTAAGTTGTCACCTTCCGACACAAATCCGGTACTGAAACACCAATTTGTTGTGTTGATGGCATTTGACTTTGCTAAATCTCAAGTCCACCAACATAAATCAATATAATCTCCGCTCCAAAACAACCTTTCCTACATAATTCTAAAAATCAATTAACCAAAGTATCCATTAAGTCAAGATAACAATGCATGGAGTGAATAAAGAGCTCGACTTCAGAAACGACCTCTTCGACGCCCCTCGGCTCCTACCCCTCGAACTCTTACTCCTCTTCTTATTCCCATTCGTTTCAAACTCCTCAACTGGATACCGTTCCTGCTGATCAACACACTGTTGACCATTAACCCACGAATCTATCTCATCCAAGCTGGAATACGTGGGTTTGTCTCCAACGGGTCAAAGGTGTAAACTCTCTAAAAAATAAGTTCCCTAATCTTCCAGTAACCTGACAAAATTTCTTATAAAGTGTGCCCTATATCTAGTGTGTAGAAGTGGCAGTTTCGACCTGTTATATGAGTGAGCAGGTTTTTCGTCTCAAACGGGTCAAATGTGTAAATTTTATATAAAATAAGTTACAATTGCACAACATATTTAATATTTATAATACTTGAGAGATTAAGAGAAATTGTTGTTGGCAGGTTGGTTGGACCAACGCAATGTCATGATAAAAAGTTATTTGTTTCGATCAACCCAACCAGCATATTTTGCCACCAATTACCGGTTGATATGGATACACAAAATCTCATTGTGTATTAGAAATTATAAGACACTTAATGCTACTATGTACCTGTCATTTTAATTTATTTTATGTAAGTCATTGTCGATCAGCTCCGACATCACCATATGTCATCAAGATAATATCAACTCCTTGAATATTTAGTTCTTGAATCTACAGTTAAGCTAAACATCAGTTTGAACATTTCAAAGATCTCAAATATGTTTGCAAAAATATGTTTTTGTTATAATAATCCACCTGCTCACAAAGTGTTCTTGATCTTCTAAGTGCATGCCTTCCATCATCAAAAAGATAACCTGTTCACAAATAACTTTGACCATTTACAAACCACACGAACATGTTAAGGGGATATATTTTACATGAATTTAGCATAAAGAAATTAGAAAAATGAAAACTGTAAAGAGAAAAAAGGACAAAATATGATGCTATAGCAGATGTATTTAGTTGGAAATAAATTCCAAACAAAATATCATGTTCAATCCATTTTAATTTTTTTTATCCCAACTTTGACCATTGGTCAAAATATTTCACAATCAACAAAGCATCCTTTTGCGTTTTTCTTCTTGCCTGCAATCTCAATCTCCAACTGTAACTTTCGTTTTCAATGCCTCGGCAATAGCACTTTCCTTTTCTTTTGCGAATTGCTTCTTCTTCTAAACTTGGTTCAGATTTGATTAATCTCTTTTAATTCTACCTCTGGCTTCAAATCAATCGGAAATTTTGCTAGGGGATATTACTGATCAAGACAATCAAACCAAAATAATTTTTTAGACTTGTGATTTTCGATGAAACATACCTGGAGATTCGGATTTTCAACATAAATTAGATCTGGTTTGCCGGAGATTTGAATTTTTGCCGGAGTTCAAAACAATTATCA
This sequence comes from Helianthus tuberosus, assembly GCA_030545235.1. Taxonomy (NCBI): domain Eukaryota; kingdom Viridiplantae; phylum Streptophyta; class Magnoliopsida; order Asterales; family Asteraceae; genus Helianthus; species Helianthus tuberosus. Next base: position 149,478,026 of record CM060363.1, on the reverse strand, counting down.
ACCCTATAACAATTATCAACCAATCTATTATACATGAACAATATCAAATACAAAAGGGTTAAGATTAACAAATTTTATTACATTAACAATAAAAATCACAGAGGGGATGAAATAAACAACATACCTTCGATTATCAATGATAAATCGGTGAGAACAGATGAAGCAGGTTTGCGATTTTGGGATTTAGGGTTTGACAGAAGTGAGTTTGTGATTTGTATGGGAAGTATAGATATATAGGATCCGAACCTTGGATGATCAAACCTGCTATTGAACCAGAAATCATGTTTTGCGATTTATGGAAGATGACTTCCTCATAATCTCCCGGAGGTAATAAGAACCAAGGGGACATCGAAGAAGAGATTAAAAAAAAACAACGAAAAGATAGGGATTTACCAAAATTGTAAAGAAATCTCCGGGATGCATTGCTTGAACCAAGAATAAATGATTAACACCAATATGTTCATGCTTAATGATTGTTGATGCGGTAAGAGATGAGAAGAAATGGCTAAAGAATTTAGGTCACAAAGAGAGAAGAGAAGCGGCAGTGGAAGTGATGCGGATTTAGGGTTTTTAGAACATTTAAATACCCGGGTCATAATATGGATCCCGTCTCCACCCATATAAAGGGAAAAAAAGACCCGAATTTTCCTGCCAAAAAGCAAAATCTAGAGGGCTCCTAGCTTGACACATCAGCAAAAATTAACACATTTGTTATATATAATAGATTAATATTAACCACATATGATGAATAGAAGTATTTTGACATCCTCCCCTATACTCTCAAACCTTTCGTAAACAAATCAGACATTTTCTCTAAGTCAATCTTATTATGTTTCAAATTTTAACTCAAAATCAGTTCGTTCGATAGCGAATTATTTTAAGAAGTTTACAAGATATTAACATCCATAAAGTACTTCTAAGCTATACTTTCTTTGAATTAAACAATCAAGTCATCAACTACTTGAATAATTTGAAATATCTTTAACTCTTCAAGATCTTTAACCATTAAACTTCACACAAAACATGCTTAAGTTTCTTAATTCCATATTGCCAGGTTTAAGAAACAAAAAATAACCATCCAAAAGTGGCTTAAAGTAAAGTTGTTCACTTTCATTCCATTTCATAATTAGAGTAATGTTAAATCAAAATCTAACATGACTTTCACTATTGAAAATACCTGATCGTGCAGGGAAGGCAAGGACAAGTTCGTACACCGCTGGAAACAATTCCTCTTCTAACCATGTATCAACTCCAAAAGAAAAAGTAGCAAGATTTTGAGCAGGAGTGTTAAGGTTCGCCCTCGCTTCTTCACGCTGCTGTTGCAACTGGGTGATCTCTGTATTCAGAGCATCACGTTGAGCCTTAAGACCAGCTAGGGTCCAAACAGACCCGGTGATTGTATTTTCCCCACCTAAATGACTGGTTCTGTGGGGACCTTAGCTGGTCTTAAGGCTCAACGTGATGCTTTGAATGCAGAGATCACCCAGTTGCAGCAGCATCATGAAGAAGCGAGGGCGAACCGTAACACTTCTGCTCAAAATCTTGCTACTTTTGCTTTTGGAGTTGATATATGAATATCATTTATCAGGGAGTTTATAAACTCCGCCCTATCCCTAGGTTGGACGTTGTTCGTAAACAGATATCGGAATTGTACCGTGTTGAACACTTCACATATAAGGGAGCAGTGGGCGTGTGGTTCCTCCTTGACGACGAATGCGCAACTAGGCACGCACTCATTGGGAGAAAGAGGGAGACAAAAGGGGCATAACAAGTGTGGCTAGGGTTTCACACTTTCAATCACCAGCCAAAGGACGATTTCTATGATCAAGGTTGGCCCATCCGTATTCTTTGAAATTAGGGTTGTGGGCCCAACAAAGGAAAATGATACATATGGCTTTTTTGGAATTAATTTAGGAAGTTGAGGAGGCCCACTTGTCAGAGAAGCCGTGATTAATAACTTCAATTTTTTACTCCTTTGTCTACGGAATTTTTTGCTTAAATAGGTGGTTTGAGCAAGAAAAGAGTGGTATTAGGTGGTCAAACTTTTTATTTTCAGATTTAGGTAAGTTGGTGTATGAAACAGCGACCTTGTAACACCTTTTCTGCCACAACTGAAAAAGTTCTGCAAAAGCTGCAGAAGTTATTGAAGGTCACTGATTGAATATACAAACTACTGAAAGTCGCAGAATGAAAATACAACTTCCTGAAAGTCGCTGAATGGTAATAGAATCTTGCAGAAAGTCGATGTATCATCTAGCTTTGTTGCAGAAAGTCGCTTTATGGTCCTGCTTTCTTGTTAAAGGTCGCTGTATGGTCCTGCTTTCTTGTTAGATGTAACACCTCGGAAATTCACGTCCTATAATATGTTGACACGTGTCATAATGTTTAAACGTGTGAAAGAAATATTATAAAAGGACTAAAGCTGACAAACATGGAAAGTATGTGAATATACGTATTCTAAGTGTCAACTGTGAATAAATATAATGTATATTAACCCTACGTGGTGCTCATACCTTCAAACGAATAAATCATGGATCATACGAAGCTGAAAGTGAGAGATTACAAGCTACAGGGGTTAAACGTGTCAACATGTTTAATTTATACCTCTGAGTGACCTTTTGACATACCCGAAGCTTTGTAATGATAAATTATGCTCACTAGAATGCACGGTTAAAATTTCATAAAGTTTCGTCAACGTATGAGGAAGTGGTGATCAAATTCGTGTGCGAGGGTTTAAAAGCGTAAACGTTGAAAGTTAGACCTTTTCGGGTAACAATTAAGTTACCCGAGGGCTTAACAAAGTGGGTATATGTTTTAAAGCCCCTATATGTCAATTATAAGGGTCCATACGGCAATTTATAAGTGGCTGTACAAGATTTGAAGAGCCAAGGATCAAACAGCAATTAAATAAAATTTTTTGGCTGAATTAAACATGCTCGCGTAGCGCGAGCCTGATGCCTTTTGGCGTCGCGCTACGCGACTGATTGATCTGGACAGAATGTTTATTTCCTTGGTCCCTTGTCTGCCACAGCCTTGGTGCATGCACTTTGATCGATCATTCATCACCCCTTGGCCCCTAAAACAACCCCTAGAACACTAGGGCATGTGTCAATCAATTGTGGTAAGTCCTAGACCTTGTTGTCAAGCTTTTGTGGTGCTTGATTCACTATAAAAGGCCACCTTCAAGTCACAACATCACTCACACCTTCATCTGCATTTCTTGAGCACTTCTGGAGCTTAGGAGCAGACCCAATACCTTCCTACTCGAGCTTAGGACTTGGGTAAGTATGCTAGACCTTCCTCGGTTTAGTTTTTGCTTAGTTATTAGCTTAAAAGTCAACCGTCGTAATTAACGGTTGACTTAACGATTAATCGCTAATGGTCCAGTGATTAGTCAAACTAAAAGTAGTTTTAGAATGGTATTTATGAGGGAAATAAAACCCCAAAAGGGTTTCCCCTGATCACCATCCTAAACAGGTCAAATGTCGGGTCAAACCTTTACTTAAAAAGTCAACATATTGCTTAGAATGTCATTTATGCATAATTAGCCATCTATAACATGTATAACCTGTTTGAACATTGTTATAACTTAGAAATAAGTGTAAGAACATGTCCCAACATGTTCAACCCGACTATTTCCTGTTTAGACCCGGTTCGGAACCGAAAGTCACATAGTTTGACTTTTCGGTTGACTTTCAGTTCTGACCCGTTTGGGCATATTTTAGAAATGCCTCAGAGCTTTAATTGGATTAGGATACATGTTAGAACAACCCTCTGTGATCATACACCTTGGTTCACTAGTTATCCAATCAATATGCATATTTCCGTTAATTGCTCATACGTTGACCGTTATGCCCTTATTACCTTAAATCATGATTTATGAAAATGTAAAAGTGTAGAAACCTTAGTTACTGATATATAAACTTGTATGCAAATTTTGACATCAGTTCGACTTGTAGATTAAGAGTTATGCTCATTGTCGCTAAATTGAAGCTTTATGTTAACAAAATGGCGTAATTAGCGTATAGCCTAGTTAAACATACTTTTTGATATCAAATCTTTTACCCACTGATGTAATATATTATTTTGGGATTTTTAAAGATTTTTAATTAATTTTAGGCTGAGCATAACTAGTAGTCGTAGGCTTAATCCGGTAATTGTCGGTTTTGCCCTTACGGGCCATAAAATGAGTTTTACTTATCTAAATGACTCCAAACCTTTTGCTACTGATCACATATGATAAATAAATTATTTTAAGCCTTCTGGAAATATAAAAATATCAGATTTAAGTATCAAACCCGGAAATGGCCTTTAATCGCCTTATTAAGCGTTTTTAGCGCATAGTATGTCTTAAGATCATATTGGACATACCCGGGTTGATACCTACTAATATATGAGGCAAATTATGATATTCTAACAGTAAGCAAAGGTTGATAAACTCAGACTTCGTTTTTGAGCTTTTCGGCTTATGTGAAATTACCAAAATACCCCTACGGGGCATAGTTTAGTTAAAGATGATAAATTTCACATATAAGCTTTAGTTACTGATATATAACTTATCAAATTGAGTATGTTTGCTGTTTACATCAGACCTGTATCTCAGTTAAACAATTAAACTCTTTTACAAACTTTAAAATGACCAAACTACCCCTACGGGGCATAGTTTGTGTTTAAATTAGTTCGGGGCATAACGAAAGACATCCTACTGATGTCACAACATATTTGGAGCATATTAACTTAGGAAACCTGTATATGGCTCTTGCGGATACCCGTTACGCATGTTACGCGTTCGGTTCGGTTTATGTAACAAGTTTACATAAATTAGCCGACACGGGTCAAACCTCGTCGGTTTTATCTCAAAATCCAGAATGTGAATAATAAACCCATATTAAACAAGTCTCCGAACTTGTCGGGTCTAAATCACATTCTACCCGGTCTTCGCTTAATCGTGCGTACGAACCGTATCTTTGAAACTAGCCGGTCTAAGCTTAAGCTTAATTAAAGACCCGTTAGGATTCTAATAGGTTATTAAAAACCTTCGTTCCAGATTAGGAGCCCAGTAAAAGCTATCTGTACTTGCTGAATTGATATACGGCTGGGATTGAATTTATATTTAGCTCAGGTAAATACTTTTAACTTATTTTCCCTATACGGGCTTGGGTTACGGTACATAGCGTACCGCTTGATCGAGCATCAAATCTTCCACGCTTAGTGGTTAATTGAATAATTTGATCGGCTCGTTTTAAACAGATGTGTTTACTTTACAGCCTTTGGGGGGTTAATGACCATGTCCCGGATATCCTCGGCATTATCTTACGAGATGGCCACGACCTGAGCACGGGGTGTAGGCGTACACCTGTCAGTGTATAACTCTAGAATTGTGGTGTGTCTATTGATCTTTAACCCGGATACGTTCCGGGCTACTGAACGCATAAGTAACATGTAAATCGTTCACAAGATTATAATATTAAATAATTCTCCCAAGTTAAAAAGATTAATTTTGCCTCCGTGCATTTTAATCAATGTGTCAAGATATTTTGTGTCACGTGCATTCAAAACAATTTACAAACTCTTTTTCCAAAATGAGTCAGTTGAATGTATTTACCAGTGTAAACTGACGTATTTTCCAAAAAGGCTAAATGCAGGTACTATACGAAATTGGCTGGATATGTCTCCTTAGCATCAATAGAAGTCTCGCAAGCTTAAGATGCCTAAAAGTCTGTTGAACTATTGTTTCCATTTTATGTTCGATCCTTCTGTGGATAAACTTCCGAATATTGTGACAATTAATATTACAATAATAAATTCGGTTGTATTATATTTTCAATTGCTTCCGCTGTGCTTAATAATATTGTGTTATTTGACTATTATGTTGCCAACCATGACGTCACGATACTCCCCACCGGGCCCACCGGTGACACGTGGAAATCGGGGTGTGACAGGTTGGTATCAGAGCCAACACTGAGTGAATTAAACACTAACCTTAGTGTTTAATCTCAGTTACACAATTGCACATATCTAAACCTTCTGAGTCTAGACTTAACTTAGGAATATTCTCAATCCTAATTTTAAAAATTTCCGCTTCCAAATTTTTTTATATGGGATACGTCGCCAAGCGAAGAAGCTGTAATAAGAATTCTCCACACCAGGAGCCCTGAGATGCTGAGCTTCGTACCGCGACTAGAATGAAACGAGCATCCAAGGAGAAAGCATTCAGGAATAAAATGAAGAAGAAACTCCTTTTACTGAAGATCGTTTCCTTAATAGTCCTTATAAGGACATAATTACCTTTCAGTCCCTCCGAGGACACATTATTCCTTTTAAGTCCCGCTTAGGGCAACTTTATACTTTTATTTTTATAAATAGAATGATTAAGTTTAAACTTTCATTCTAAATAAGAAATATTAAATAAATGGAAAAATAATATTTTTTTTGCAAGATCTACCATTATAATAAAATGGCAAAATCTAAAAGGGCAAGACCTAGCTTCGGGTCATATTAAGACCGGCCAAGATGGCAGTTCCGCAATTTAGATTCAGATCCATATTTACACCTCAATTTAAAATTGTTCTGCGTTAATTATAAATTAAGAATCTTAAGTGTGAAACCTAGCCTTCGGGTCAATTATAAGACCGGGCCAAGATGGTAAGACCTGTTTAAAAGGTTCAAATCCCTGTTAACATCTTAAAACATGTTAACACTCCTGGCAGATGTGATTCATTTAAAATCACACACGTCATTTTTATATGGAATTCTTCAAAAGATTCCTAACCCAGTTTAATGATCTCTAAATCCTGGGTTTACATCATCAATCAAGATGATCATATTTTAACCATACGTGGTAATATAGTGCCTACGGGCCTTGCTCATTTCTACATGAGCCAAAATACAGTGGTAGCTATGACTCCCTGTCAGATAAAGGTAATGAACTAGGTTCAAACCTCAAATGCTTTGATTCTCTAAAATCCTAGCATATAATTTATAATTGTCTACGTGACTAGGCCTATTGTGCCAAGATACTTTCATGCTTTGATTCTCTGAAATCATAGCTTATAAATTATATATGTCCTTGTGACTAAGCCAGTTGTGCTAATATACTTAAAGGCCTTGAATTCTCTGAAATCATGGCTTATAATTTAAAATTTGTCCTTGTGACTAGGCCTTTTGTGCTATTAAATAAAATAGTTATTGTTGCTTTGATTCTCTGAAATCATAAGCCTAAAATATATAAATGTCCATGTGACCAGGCCATTGGTGCCACTAATAAAACTGTTAATGTTTTATAATTGGGATAAATTATAATGGAAATCCTAAATAAATATGATTAATAAATTAACCAAATATGGTCTCTGTTTACCATGGTTAATGAATTACCCTATGGGGCAATTCAGTAATAAACATCCCTTAGAAGGGAAGTGCCTACGGGCTATAGTTAATGTCCTCTGAGACTAAAGACAGTGGTAGCCTACAACTCCCTGTCAAGAAAAGGTAGTGAACTTTGATTCAAACCTTAATGCCTAGATTCTCTAAAATCATGGCTTATAAATTTAACTTGTCTACACGACTAGGCCATTGGTGCTATTATTAACTTATGAATTAGGATTTATGATAAAAATCCTGAATAAAATAAATATCCTTCCTTCTCTGTCAGTATGCAATTGAAGGGAATTTTAAAGGTGAAACCTAGCCTACGCGGCCAAACTGGTGAAACCTACTCAAGGGATTCACATCCTTGTTAACACCTAGGAATGTGTTAGCACTCTTGGCAAAAGTGATTAGAGAAAATCACAACAGTCATCCTTATATTGGATTCTTCCAATTCTCAAATCTAGCCTAGTGATCTAGGAATCAAGGCTTATATCATCCTATAAGATGATCATATTATAAACATACGTTAGTAATGAAGCACCTACGGAGTAAACTAGTTGTCCGATAAGACAACGACAGTGGTGGTCTTTGACCTCCTGTCTAAAATGTTGGACTATGTCCAAACATAATAGTCTATGTGATCAATGCGATCATGACTCATATCATCTAATACGATGATCATATTATTTAACATCCTTTAAGTGATGTCTTGCCTACGGGCTATAATATATTGTCCATTTGAGACATTGACATTGTTATCTTTATGATTCATTGTCTAAGGTGGTGAGCTATGCTCAAGCCAAATAGTCAATATGATTAATACAATCATGACTTATAGCATCTAATAGGACGAACCAATTATAAACATCCATGAGTGATGTTTTCGCCTATGGGCCAAATAATACTGTCCATGTGTGACAAAGACATTGTGATCTTTACGATTCCCTGTCCAAGGTGGTGAGCTATGCTCTAGCCTAATAGTTCATATGATCAATACGATCATGACCAAAAATCATCAATACGATGATTAAAAATTTTAACATCCGTAATGAGGCTTTGCCTAAGGGCTATATTATATCGTCCAACTGAGACAAGGCAATTGTAATCTTTTGTGATTCTTTGCCAAGGGGGTGAGCTATACTCAATTCCCATAGTCTATACTATCAGTGCGATCCTGACTAGTATCCTCAGTATGATGATCATAATATTAACACCCATCGTGATGAAATGCCTACGGGCTAAACTATATTCTAGTGTCGGTGAGACAAAGATAGTAGTGATCTTTATGATCCCCTGTTCAAAATGGTGTGATTATACCCAAACCTAATAGTCAATATGATCGATGTGATCATGACTAATATCATTAGATACGATGGTTATATATAAACATCCATTAGTGATGTTGATTGGCTTATTTTCTGCCAAAAGAATCGTCTTTCAAGACGATGACAGTTGTAGTCTATGACTCCCTGTCCAAAAGTGAAGAACCACGTTCAAACCTGGAAGCCCTAATCTAATAAGATTGCGGCTAATAAATTAAGGTTCTTGATGATAGATCATCGAGTTATGTTTTAAAGTCATTCATGACAAGCCTATGTGCTATAATTTGTCATTCGTGACAAGCTAACATATTAAAGGTTAACATCCCTGGTAACAGGCCTTAGTGCCATATCCTATAACGTCCTAGAGACAAGGCCATTTGTGCCGTATCTAAATGTCATCACGACAAGGCCTTCGCGCCATATGATTACTTATGTCCTTCATGACTGTGCTTTATGCCATATTTTTTCTACGTCCCTCGCGACAGGCTTCTATGCCATATATGTATATAAATATATAACCGAAGTCATGTAAGCTAGCCTTTGAGCTATTTAGAATCGTCCTTGTGACAAAGACAGTTGTGACATTATGGTCCCTTGTCAAGCAAGTATTGGACTCGCTCCAAACTTTGGATGCCATTGATGGTCCTGTTGTGACCTAGGCTAAATATAATGGAAATACGTTCAAAATAATATTCACTATGAATGTTCGGAACGGAATAGCCCATACGGTTTATGAATGCCGTGGCTAATCTAAGTCAGGTCATCAGGATGATGACTAATAAGTGTTAAATCTTGGTGATTAGTACCAAGCTTCGAGCATGGAAAACTCGGATGAGGTAGACGACAGTCGCAATACTATTAATGCGACGAAAGTTAATAAAACTGCAAACGTAAACCTCTATATCAATGGAGTTAATCTCCAGGCTGTGGTTGACGCAGCAGTTGGAAGGACCATAGAAAAGGCATGAGACAATACAAAGAGCTGAATACTTCTCGCTCTAAATCTCATTCAAAACCATGTTAAATTACTCATGAGGAGAGCTATGTTCACACTTCAAAATATGAAGGATGAACCAAAGAAGGAGGATAACTCCCAGAAATCTGAGAAAGAGAGCGAGTACAGACTTAATAAAAAGCAACGGAAGTTCAGTAAGAAGCTTGTATACCTCTGAGACTGCTTCAACATTATTAGATGGATGTTTTATATCCATTAGGAATCATTTTTCCGATGTCCTAGATCCGTTATATATAAGGACTCAATAAAGAGATAAAAATCGATTGGTTGCCTTAAAAATCAAGCCCATATTGTGGGTGATAAGGAGCAATTAATTATCAAGACTCCTTATGAGACAACCCTCGTAATTACACGTATCCGTGCGATAAAAAAAAATGGTGGAAATTGGCCGTCCCCGGAATCGAACCTGGGTCTAGGCCGCACCCTTTCGCGCGCCTAGCCAGCTGAGCTAGGTGCCTAGTTTGTGAAAATCTCTATTCTAATTAAATATAAGCACTTGTGCAATAAACTTCCTTATCATGTATCATTGATAATTTCTGCTAAGTGTCCTGTTTTTAATACAGGCAATAATAAATCTTCATGAACCATAAACTTAGCAAAATTTTATTATTATCCACAAAGTATAACTTACCTAGGAAACCATAGTAACCGATTCTTCTTGTATCGGCAAGGAATCCTTCCGAAAATCTAAGAGTACTCTTTCTTCGAATAGAGTACGCCAACATATGTTATTTTAATTATTTTCTCATTGTTTTCTATCGCCTGCGAATGCCAAACTATGTTTGATAAAAGTGCCATATGAGGATTGGCGTATCCTAGTGTGTCCCATAGATTATTTCCATGTCTGATCAGCATGGAAGTTTAATACATGGAACCCCTAAGATATCCCAATGGTCATATTGTACTAAAGTCGACTAGTAGTATTCAAAGAAGGTATCCAAAAATGGAAAAAAAAAATTTCAAGTAAATGTTCCCGATTAAGGAATTCGCAGACTTATAACATAAAGGTGTCACCTATTTGACACGAGTAATGGTGGATGAATTGGAGCCTGAAATATGGAAAATCTCTGCAGCCTCCTTGCAATCTTGATTATCTTCTCATAAGTTTTCCCTGCTTACCTTCGGGAAGGCAGGTAGAATTAAGATTGTATCCCGCTATGGGCTGGAGTATTGTGAAAACTCCATATTGATTATGGAATAATCGAAACTTTGACTTAGTAAGTTTTAAAACATAGGCACATATAGCCTGACTCAATATTCTGAGGGTTTTATGTTATTAAATAAGAAAGACGGTTCATATTGCTTATGCATACATGCCGCAACCCTGATTAGACAACGATTAAGAATTTGCCATCAGCTACCCAGGATCTAAGGACAAAATCATGGTGGATAGGCTTGAAAAGTCTGAAGCCACCTATGTAGCTAAATGCTTGACACGTGCGCGAGTCAAAGCCGAGCATCAGAAGCCGTCAGGCTTGCTACAACAACCTGAACTTCCTACGTGGAAGTAGGGAGATGGTAACTATGGATTTTATTACCAAGTTACCCAAGAAAAGGAAAGAAAATGATACGTTATGAGTTATAGTTGACAGACTGACTAAGTCAGCACATTTCCTACCCATCAAGGAGACTTATAGCTCCGATATGCTAGCCCAGTTATACGTTGATAAGATTGTAGCCTTACATGGCATACCTGTGGCTATTGTCTCTGATAGAGATACCAGGTACACGTCGCATTTTTGGAAAAGCTTCCAGCAATCTTTGGGCACACGTTTGAACTTTAGTACGGCTTACCATCCTCAGACTGACGGTCAGAGTGAGCGTACTATTCAAACGTTGGAAGACATGCTGCGCGCATGTGCGATCGATTTGGGAGGTAGTTGGGATAAGAACCTACCATTGATCGAATTCTCCTACAACAATAGCTACCACACCAGCATAAAGGTTGCGCCTTTTGAGGCATTATACGGTAGAAAGTGTAGATCGCCAGTTTGTTGGGCGGAAGTTGGGGAAGTCCAGTTATCAGGACCAGAGATCGTGTTTGAAACGGCGGACAAGATTGTCCAGATCCGTAACAATCTCCAAGCTGCCCGGGATAGGCAGAAGAGTTACGCGGATCCAAGTCGTAAGGATTTTCACTTCGAAGTAGGTGACAAAGTCCTACTTAAAGTGTCACCCTGGAAAGGAGTGATGCGATTTGGTAAGAAAGGCAAACTAAGCCCGAGATACATAGGACCTTTCGAGGTTATCGAACGTGTCGGGTCAGTTGCCTACAAGTTGAACTTACCAGAAGAGCTCAGTGGAATTCACAATGTGTTCCACATCTGCAATCTAAAGAAGTGTTCCGCTGACGATTCACACGTTATGCCACATACAGATGTGCAAATAGATAAGAGCTTAACGTTTGTGGAAAAAAAAAAAAAAACCTTTGTCGATTGAAGATCGACAGGTAAGGAAGCTTCGAAGGAAGCATATACCTTTTGTAAAGGTCAAATGGGATGCCCGTAGAGGTCCCGAATACACGTGGGAGGTTGAATCCACGATGAAAGAAAAGTACCCTTACTTATTTCAGTAAATCTCGGGTCGAGATTTATTTTAAGGGGGTGAGGATGTAACACCTCGGAAATTCACGTCCTATAATATGTTGACACGTGTCATAATGTTTAAACATGTGAAAGAAATATTATAAAAGGACTAAAGCTGACAAACATGGAAAGTATGTGAATATACGTATTCTAAGTGTCAACTGTGAATAAATATAATGTATATTAACCCTACGTGGTGCTCATACCTTCAAACGAATAAATCATGGATCATACGAAGCTGAAAGTGAGAGATTACAAGCTACAGGGGTTAAACGTGTCAACATGTTTAATTTATACCTCTGAGTGACCTTTTGACATACCCGAAGCTTTGTAACGATAAATTATGCTCACTAGAATGCACGGTTAAAATTTCATAAAGTTTCGTCAACGTATGAGGAAGTGGTGATCAAATTCGTGTGCGAGGGTTTAAAAGCGTAAACGTTGAAAGTTAGACCTTTTCGGGTAACAATTAAGTTACCCGAGGGCTTAACAAAGTGGGTATATGTTTTAAAGCCCCTATATGTCAATTATAAGGGTCCATACGGCAATTTATAAGTGGCTGTACAAGATTTGAAGAGCCAAGGATCAAACAGCAATTAAATAAAAATTTTTGGCTGAATTAAACATGCTCGCGTAGCGCGAGCCTGATGCCTTATGGCGTCGCGCTACGCGACTGATTGATCTGGACAGAATGTTTATTTCCTTGTTCCCTTGTCTGCCACAGCCTTGGTGCATGCACTTTGATCGATCATTCATCACCCCTTGGCCCCTAAAACAACCCCTAGAACACTAGGGCATGTGTCAATCAATTGTGGTAAGTCCTAGACCTTGTTGTCAAGCTTTTGTGGTGCTTGATTCACTATAAAAGGCCACCTTCAAGTCACAACATCACTCACACCTTCATCTGCATTTCTTGAGCACTTCTGGAGCTTAGGAGCAGACCCAATACCTTCCTACTCGAGCTTAGGACTTGGGTAAGTATGCTAGACCTTCCTCGGTTTAGTTTTTGCTTAGTTATTAGCTTAAAAGTCAACCGTCGTAATTAACGGTTGACTTAACGATTAATCGCTAATGGTCCAGTGATTAGTCAAAATAAAAGTAGTTTTAGAATGGTATTTATGAGGGAAATAAAACCCCAAAAGGGTTTCCCCTGATCACCATCCTAAACAGGTCAAATGTCGGGTCAATCCTTTACTTAAAAAGTCAACATATTGCTTAGAATGTCATTTATGCATAATTAGCCATCTATAACATGTATAACCTGTTTGAACATTGTTATAACTTAGAAATAAGTGTAAGAACATGTCCCAACATGTTCAACCCGACTATTTCCTGTTTAGACCCGGTTCGGAACCGAAAGTCACATAGTTTGACTTTTCGGTTGACTTTCAGTTCTGACCCGTTTGGGCATATTTTAGAAATGCCTCAGAGCTTTAATTGGATTAGGATACATGTTAGAACAACCCTCTGTGATCATACACCTTGGTTCACTAGTTATCCAATCAATATGCATATTTCCGTTAATTGCTCATACGTTGACCGTTATGCCCTTATTACCTTAAATCATGATTTATGAAAATGTAAAAGTGTAGAAACCTTAGTTACTGATATATAAACTTGTATGCAAAGTTTGACATCAGTTCGACTTGTAGATTAAGAGTTATGCTCATTGTCGCTAAATTGAAGCTTTATGTTAACAAAATGGCGTAATTAGCGTATAGCCTAGTTAAACATACTTTTTGATATCAAATCTTTTACCCACTGATGTAATATATTATTTTGGGATTTTTAAAGATTTTTAATTAATTTTAGGCTGAGCATAACTAGTAGTCGTAGGCTTAATCCGGTAATTGTCGGTTTTGCCCTTACGGGCCATAAAATGAGTTTTACTTATCTAAATGACTCCAAACCTTTTGCTACTGATCACATATGATAAATAAATTATTTTAAGCCTTCTGGAAATATAAAAATATCAGATTTAAGTATCAAACCCGGAAATGGCCTTTAATCGCCTTATTAAGCGTTTTTAGCGCATAGTATGTCTTAAGATCATATTGGACATACCCGGGTTGATACCTACTGATATATGAGGAAAATTATGATATTCTAACAGTAAGCAAAGGTTGATAAACTCAGACTTCGTTTTTGAGCTTTTCGGCTTATGTGAAATTACCAAAATACCCCTACGGGGCATAGTTTAGTTAAAGATGATAAATTTCACATATAAGCTTTAGTTACTGATATATAACTTATCAAATTGAGTATGTTTGCTGTTTACATCAGACCTGTATCTCAGTTAAACAATTAAACTCTTTTACAAACTTTAAAATGACCAAACTACCCCTACGGGGCATAGTTTGTGTTTAAATTAGTTCGGGGCATAACGAAAGACATCCTACTGATGTCACAACATATTTGGAGCATATTAACTTAGGAAACCTGTATATGGCTCTTGCGGATACCCGTTACGCATGTTACGCGTTCGGTTCGGTTTATGTAACAAGTTTACATAAATTAGCCGACACGGGTCAAACCTCGTCGGTTTTATCTCAAAATCCAGAATGTGAATAATAAACCCATATTAAACAAGTCTCCGAACTTATCGGGTCTAAATCACATTCTACCCGGTCTTCGCTTAATCGTGCGTACGAACCGTATCTTTGAAACTAGCCGGTCTAAGCTTAAGCTTAATTAAAGACCCGTTAGGATTCTAATAGGTTATTAAAAACCTTCGTTCCAGATTAGGAGCCCAGTAAAAGCTATCTGTACTTGCTGAATTGATATACGGCTGGGATTGAATTTATATTTAGCTCAGGTAAATACTTTTAACTTATTTTCCCTATACGGGCTTGGGTTACGGTACATAGCGTACCGCTTGATCGAGCATCAAATCTTCCACGCTTAGTGGTTAATTGAATAATTTGATCGGCTCGTTTTAAACAGATGTGTTTACTTTACAGCCTTTGGGGGGTTAATGACCATGTCCCGGATATCCTCGGCATTATCTTACGAGATGGCCACGACCTGAGCACGGGGTGTAGGCGTACACCTGTCAGTGTATAACTCTAGAATTGTGGTGTGTCTATTGATCTTTAACCCGGATACGTTCCGGGCTACTGAACGCATAAGTAACATGTAAATCGTTCACAAGATTATAATATTAAATAATTCTCCCAAGTTAAAAAGATTAATTTTGCCTCCGTGCATTTTAATCAATGTGTCAAGATATTTTGTGCCACGTGCATTCAAAACAATTTACAAACTCTTTTTCCAAAATGAGTCAGTTGAATGTATTTACCAGTGTAAACTGACGTATTTTCCAAAAAGGCTAAATGCAGGTACTATACGAAATTGGCTGGATATGTCTCCTTAGCATCAATAGAAGTCTCGCAAGCTTAAGATGCCTAAAAGTCTGTTGAACTATTGTTTCCATTTTATGTTCGATCCTTCTGTGGATAAACTTCCGAATATTGTGACAATTAATATTACAATAATAAATTCGGTTGTATTATATTTTCAATTGCTTCCGCTGTGCTTAATAATATTGTGTTGTTTGACTATTATGTTGCCAACCATGACGTCACGATACTCCCCACCGGGCCCACCGGTGACACGTGGAAATCGGGGTGTGACATTAAAGGTCACAGTTTCATCCAGCTTTGTTGCAGAAAGTTGCTGAATGATATTGCTTTCTTATTAAAGGTCGCAATATGGTCCTGCTTTCTTGTTAAAGGTCGCTGTTTCATCCAGCTTTGTTGCAGAAAGTTGCTGAATGATATTGCTTTCTTATTAAAGAGTTCATTTAACTTTCATGTTAAATAGGTTCATGGCAGTGGCATGTGAGTTATAATTTTAAATTGGGGCTATGGGGCTACGATTACATGCAACTTTTGTTTGCTACTGTTTGACCTTGTCTTTTTGTAGCAGGACATGTGAGCGGCGAAATTGAATTTCTGGCCATACAGTAACCTTGCATGTAAAGATGATATGACTAAACCCTAGGGTCTCTCACATGATATGGAATCAATCCTGCAAACTTTAATAGGTTTGTGTAAGAATTCAACTGTAGTGTAAGAAAACACTATGCTTCAATATGAATTCGAAAACTGATGCACATAATGAAGTCTTTAAATTTGAACATAAAGCAAAGCACTCGAGATACATTTTCAAAATCAAACGAAGCTTTAATCCTTTCATTACCGATAAATATTCAGTCAACTTTGATCTGCCGAAGATGAGTTTTGAATGTCATCCTGGTCCTCTTGATGCATCGGTGTTGTTCTTGAACAAGGATCACCGGGCGTTTGAGGTATTCAAAAATCCAGCAGAGTATAATGAGCCAATAAATATTAGACGATCAGATCGAGCGTTCTGGCAGCATATGAAAGAAAATCTGGTTGGTCCAAGGGTAGAAGGTTTAATACGTGCAGCAAAATTCAGCGGGATACTGCAAATTGGGTACCGGTATGTAGACCACGCCTTAATAACTGCGTTGGTTGAGAGGTGGAGGCCAGAAACTCACACGTTTCACCTTCCTTTTGGCGAAACCACTGTGACATTACAGGATGTCAACGTGCTGTGGGGGCTACCAATAGATGGGTTGCCTATATATGGGGCTGACACCGGTATGGCAATGTATACTGTAAGAGACAAGTGTCAAGAGGTGTTGGGGTTTACCCCTTTGGAAGCTGAAGTGAAGGGCAAAAGGGTTAAGTCCACGCGAGTTTTACAAGAAATAAAGAATTTTTCTGAAAACCAAGCATCAGATCAAGACTGCATTTTTCATGCACGTCAAATAATATTTTATTTGATAGGGTGCACAGTATTACCTGATAATGCAAACCACCTGATTGATGTCAAATTTTTAGAGTTTCTTGTAGACTTGCCCGCATGTTCGGGATATAGTTGGGGCAGTGCTGTGTTAGCTCACCTTTACAGAAACCTTTGTAACGCTGCAGCACCTAATGCTATAGCCGTTACTGGCCCAGTTGCGCTTCTACAAGTGTGGGTTTGGGAGAGGTTTCGTTGTTTTGCTCCTGCTATTGTCGGGTTCCACTACAATGCCCCATTAGCTGCTCGGTAGTCTGAATTGGAAATAATTAAATTTATTATTTGGTATGTATATAACACTATGTTAATTTATTATTTATCTTTCTAGGTGGAAGGGAAGCTTAACGTGTACAGATATTTCCACACATTGTCTGAGAACATATAATGTCAGCTGCAATTTATGACCGAGGCAACGGTATGGTTGTTAGTTGTTGACATATAAAATTAAAGTTTGTTTGAACACGTTTCTAAAGATTGATTTTTTTTGTTTCAGTTTAATTGGAGACCATACGACGACATTGTGGGTAGACTCCCCGATATATGTCGGAGTGGTATGGGAATTTGACGGAGTTGTTGCCCTCTGCTATGCTACTCGGTTGTGGAGCATCACTATCCTCAACGAGTGATGAGACAGTTTGGCATGTTCCAGTATATACCTAACCCAATTGCCATAGATAATACTGAGCATGCTAGGCTTCATTCCATGAACCGGAGCGGGAAAACCGGGTGGAACTGGTTAACACGTTACGAACCGTATGTTCGTGGGTGGGAGGCACGTCATCAAACCTTGGTCAACGGGGAACTCATCACATCTTTTTCCGTTGCCAATGATTACATGACATGGTACATGCAACATACCGTGTTATATGTGACGAACCCACAGTTGCCAGGTGGCCATACAAGAGGTTTTCAAGACGAAGGAGTAAGGGTCCAAATGATGGTATATACAAGTTTAAAATTATTCAAAGTTACCTTTATTATTGTTAGTATAAAAATTAATTATTAATTTTCGATTCTAAACAAACTAAGATGTCCAAGCGGTCGTTCTAACACTTCGTCTTTTCCAAAGCCGACCCGAAACGTTATCCTAAATAACCCCGGGTCGTTCGCTCAGTCAAGTAAACCTGGTGGTAGCCCTCCAGAAAGGAAAATTTTTGCATTTCCAACCGAAAAGTCCGAAAATTGGTCAAGGGATGCTGTAGATTTTTACCTAAAGGGGGATTCCCCTTTTTGTTATTCTCGCTTTTTAGGGGAAATACAACTACCTAGAAGCTTTTGGGGTAGCCTACTAGGCTACGAATCTAATGCATGCCTAAATGACATTGTAATTTCAATCCTACC
Source organism: Helianthus tuberosus (assembly GCA_030545235.1). Lineage (NCBI taxonomy): Eukaryota > Viridiplantae > Streptophyta > Magnoliopsida > Asterales > Asteraceae > Helianthus > Helianthus tuberosus. The sequence continues at coordinate 149,459,565 of CM060363.1, read as the reverse complement.
ACTATTAGTTTTTATTATACGAATCATTAATTAGATAAATTAATTTTATGGCAGCATGTTCAAGCGTGGACGTTAAGGCTGATGTGGCTACGACAGTCTAAACTTTTAAAAGACCCGTCAAGGAAATTGCGTTGGAAGGTTTTACCTTCGTAATTTTTTGAAGACGTGTGTTATACGAAGGATTGTTTAAGAGCGGTAGACATGGCGGGAAGGAAGGAACCGTACCCTCCATTTTGGGAGGTTGATTATTTGTATATTCTGATATGGATTAAGCAGGAGGACTGGTTACTATTCCGTGTTGATATGTTTAACATGGAAATAACACAATATTGGACTGATAAAAGATGGGGAAATGAAAAACGACGGGTGGTTGAAAACATCATGGACATTTTTCCAATTTTCTTCAAGCATTTTCTTGACCAAATCCAGTATTGGCGAAACTCAAGATACTGCACAAAGAAAAAAGTTTCATTTGGTTATGTTCAAGATGGTGTACCTCAGGACAATGGTAACATTGCTAATTCAGGGGTGCTTGTCTGTATGATGATGGAGAACCTTGTAAGAGGCAAGTCGCTCATTGATGAAAGTGACGTAGAAGAGGCTTGTATCAACTACCATCGCCACATGGCTAACGAGCTTTATAGATGGCGTTGTATGTAGGATGAATGTTGTTTGGGTTTATGAATTGTGGTTTCATACTATCTTTATAATAAAAGTTTAATGTTTCCTCATATTATTGCAATTATGTTTTTTTGTCAAAAAAGGGCCATCATTCCCTTTTCTAGGGTGAATAAGGACTTGGGCTACTGGCGTCGTCTCGCCGGAAGTCGTTTCCTCCCGTTTGGGGGGGGGGGGGGGGGACGGCCTAAACCCCATATTTTAGTTTTTTGTCAAAAAGGGCCATCCTTCACATTTCTGGGCCTGTTATCTCACTGGTGAGTCGCAGCTCGACTTCATCGGGTTTCTCCGTGCCCTATGCTAGGGTGACTAAGGACTTGGGCGACGTCTCGCCGGAGGTCGTTTCCTCCCGTTTGGGGGGGGGGGGGGGGGCAAAACGGCCTAAAACCCAATTTTTAGTTTTTTGTCAAAAAGGCCATCCTTCACATTTCTGGGCCTGTTATCTCACTGGTGCGTCGCAGCTCGCCGTCACCGGGTTTCTCCGTGTCCTATGCAAGGGTGACTAAGGACTTGGGCGACTGGCGTCGTCTCGCCGGAGGTCGTTTCCTCCCGTTTGGTGGGGGGGGGGGGGGGGGCAAAACGGCCTAAAACCCGTTTGTTTCAACTTGTCAATTATTCGGATTTTATTATTCGTTTTAAGTAGTTCTAATTTACCGGATGACAAATTATTATCCAAATTATTTTTGAAATATGATGTTATCCAAAGAAAAAAGTTAAAAATTTACCGGATGACAAATTTTTATCTTTGTTTTTTTTTTTTCCAAATAATAACCACTTATAGATGAAGCTTCTTTTTTTTTTGAGACCGGCTTATTTTCTTACAATCCCTATTAGTGGGGGTCGAACCCCTATCCCCTTAGTTAGAATCTTATCTTCTAATAAATCAAATTTGCATCTTTATCATTATATATTATCAAGAAAAATATCCATTTAAGTGCTAGAACTTACAACTCAACACTTACTACAGTCTCTTTATCGTTATATATTATCAAAAAAAGTATTATCAATCGGCAGCCTTGTTTATGAATCAGCAACCTTCATTAAATTTGTTATATCATTCGGCGACTTTCAACAAGAAAGTATTATGAATCAGCAACCTTCATTCAATTTGTAATATCATTCGGCGACTTTCAACAACATTGTATCATCATTCTACGACTTTCTGCAACATTGTGATATTATATAGCGACTTTCAGCAAGTTTGTAATATCATTCTGCAACTTTCAGCAACATTGTATCATCATTCAGCGACTTTCATCATCATTGTAACATCATTCAGCGACTTTCACAAGGTCGCTGTATCAAACAGCAACCTTCAAAATGTTTTGCAGCTTTTGCAGTTTGGTCAGATTTTATGCAGAAATATAATTGAAAGTCACTGTTTCATACACCAACTTACCTAAATCCGAAAATAAAAAGTTTGACCACCTAATACCACTCTTTTCTTGCTCAAACCACCTATTTAAGCAAAAAATTCTTGTCTACGGCACAATGCCACAGTGGAGAAACCTATGTTACAAGATTTTTTATTTTATTTTTTGTATGTTTTTTTTTGTTGTCCTCAAGTAATCCTTAATGTTGTGATCAAAATGGATCAACAAGTCAGAACAGAATAGGCTGGATAAATATATGAAAAGAAGCAACTAGAGAACAATCAAAATACATATCTAAACAGCTAGTAAACAATATTGCGTGTTGCGATAGAAATTCGATCGGTATTAATTTGCAAAGGCAAATCACGTTGAACCACACACTCTAGTTGCGGTGTGTTTACTTGCAAAGTTAGACCAAAATGTAAACCATATAAAAGAATAACTAAGAATAGCTTAGTAGAGACATGTGCCTCTTAAGGGAGATATATCATGTTCAATCTTTTGCAATGGTGACGTCCTTAGATAGTAACAAATAAAGTGACACATAACACAACCGAGTTTTAAGGATAAAAACACTAAATACTAACTACACACATTTTAAGCAAGCGTACCTTTCAGTATATAGTATAGCCTAGGTAAGTTATTTTTATTGCCCAGTATCATGGAAAATAAGGGATATGCTGGTTAGCATGAAAAGCCATGTCAGTTCATTAATGAAAATGCATGCACCTCTTACAAAACCTATCACATAACTTCTTTCATAAACTAATAATATAAGCAATTTTCTATATACTATATATATAAACTTAACATATTATACTACAAATAATCAAACAACTTATATATAAACCAAAAATTTGTTGTTTTTCTTTATCAATCTAGATATACAAAGTGATATCGGGTTAAAACTTTTAAACATTTAACTTTTAAACTCTTTTACTCGATTCACGCATATAGAAATAGAGAGAAAAGATTGGTTTTGTAAAGTTGCAAAGGGTGTGTGAATCAGGCATCTTTAGGTTCGTGATTCATTCGTTGTCATTTTTGGAACGTTTTGTTTTGAATTATGTTCATTCCGTCGTATTCGGTTTTGAATATGACTGTTCATACTCGTTTGTTATTGAGATTTGTAGGTTTACGTATCAGGAAATCATATAGAACAATAAGCAAAATGTTGACACGATAATGATGCGGGCCCAAGTGTGGAGGAGCGGGCCATCTTGTATTTGGAGGCCCAAGATCGCGTAACAAAAGGGGCTTCACTAAAATGGCTCTAACTTGGGCTACGGAGGTCCGTTTTGGGTGTGCGACCAGGCGAAACGAACGTGAGAAAAAGCTCCATCTTGCTGCAAACCGCCTTTGTCATCGTCCACGCCAAAAAACGCTTATTTCCATTAGTTATTTGCATTTTTATGTTTCTTTAAGTATTTTGGGCTTTTTGTTTTAGGCCGTGTGTTTGGCCCGTTATCTTTTTTAGGCCCGTTTCGAATTTCAGTCTCTATTTATATGTTGCTAAAGCTAATGAGAAGTTCAGAATTGAATTTTGAGAAAACTGTTTTTTCACTTCAAATTCCGTGGCCTTTGGGGTTACAATTTGGGGGTTGGGGAAGATCTGCACGGGTATTCGTAGAATCAACGTGTAATCTTCATTTTTTCCGTTTCACGCGCTACATCATTATTGAGATTTGTAGGTTTACGTATCAGGAAATCATATAGAACAATAAGCAAAATGTTGACACGATCATGATATACAAACACAATTAGTCGTAAATTTGAGTGAGAAAATGTGATCCTGAAATTACGTAATGCGAATGACGATGCGTATAATCATTTATGATGTAAATAAAGAAGTGATCATGATGTTACGTTTAGTGATTATTTGATTAAGCTATTAATTAATTTAATTGAAAGAAATTAAACATATAGAGTAAACTGCCATTTGGTCCGTGAGGTTTGGTCACTTTTGCCACTTTAGTCCAAAACTCAAACCTTTTAAATCTGGGTCCCTGTGGTTTCACTTTTATTGCCATTTTGATCCAAAGATGAAATCAACTGATATTTGTCTAATAAAATCCTGTTATTTTGTCATTTTCCTTTGGAGCAAAATGGTCAATATAATTTTATTATAACATATTATTAATTAAATTAATTAAATTAAATAACCCTTTGACTTTGACCTCATAAAAGCTCAGATATTATCATCTTCTCCAAACCCTTTGTTCTATGATCATCTTGCACTACCCCTGATTTTTGGGAGTTGATTGTAACATTAGAAGATTAAAGTGTAATTCCCAAGCTTATTGCAGATGCATTTATGAAGATCCACTGACAACAATTGATGCAGAGAAACGAACTTTGACAACAAATTCAGGAAAATTGCTCAAATTTGGATCCCTCATAATTGACACAGGGCACACTGCATTTAGGTAATTCTTAGAAAAAAACTTATGGATTGCATGTTTCATTAAGAAAAATTGATTATTCTTTCTGCATTCTTGTAAGTTGTGAATCGTGTCCATTTATACGCATACAATGTGATATACATTTGCTCATATTTCCAGAGAAAATTGGTGGAAACTTACGTGGTGTTCACTATATTCGAGATGTTGCTGATGCTGATTCTCTATGATCATCTTGCACTACCCCTGATTTTTGGGAGGGTTTGGGAGGGTTTGAAGAAGAGGATTTTTGGGGAAGATGATAATATCTGAGCTTTTATGAGGTCAACGTCAAAGAGTTATTTAATTTAATTAATAATGTGTTATAATAAAATTATATTGAGCATTTTGCCCCTGAGGAAAAAGACAAAATAACAGGATTTTATTAGACAAATATCAGCTGATTTCACTTTTGGACCAAAATGGCAATAAAAGTGAAACCACATGGACCCAGATTTAAAAAGTTTGAGTTTTTTACTAAAGTGGCAAAAGTGACCAAACCTCAGAGACCAAAATGGCAGTTTACTCAAATATATAACTAGGGCCGTAGTTACCTGCGCGTTGCGCATGGACACGGTTGGAATTCAGAACGTATAGCACACCATGACAACCGATAAATAAATTTGTAAAATTAATTAAAATGATATATTAATGGGTTATGCTATTTGCGTCGTAACTCGACTCTTAAGATCAAAATAGTAACAAAAGGTAAAATTAAAGTAAACAAAGAAAAAAAGTTAAAATTATCTTCAATAGAGTATCAGCTGTTTGTTAAAAAAATATTAAACTAAAAAATCTTTGCCACCCTCGTTATAGCAAAGAAAAAGAAAAATAAAAAAAATATGTCTAAAACGGTATCAACGTGTTCGTTAAAAAAATTATTTAGGGGTAGAAAAGTAATTTGGTTAAAGTAAAATAAAGAAAATACAATAGTTAAACTACATGTATTGTAAATAAAAAGGTTTACACTAAATGACGAAATAGAATAAAGGAAAAAAAGTTGATGAACTTGTAAAGCATGCATTAGATGATGTACAAAACTATTTGTAAGACCCTAATTCGTTTTGATCCAAAATGACGAAACAGAAAATATGAACTGTAAAATTTCCTTATTACAGTTATTCAACGTACTAGAAATTCATTCAAACAACTTCTTAATAATTTAGTTACATCATTCATTCTTAATTTGGATAACTAAATTAACATAGGATTACAATTACGTGACCACTTCTCCATACAATCCATGATCTTCAATTCGATCCTCGCCCACCAATCTCCCATGATGTTAATGATGATCTGACTAACCTGCGGGCACCATTTACATAACGAACACGTTAGTAAAGGGTGACATCATTCATAGTTAAATGAATATATAAATATTCGATAACTACATAGCGATCTAACTATGTTTACTACTTCGTCATTATATCGTTCTAAATTTGTTCTTTACATCGGGATTCGCACCTTCGAAAGCCCAACACTTACATACCTGCATTCCTGTTTCATTCTCAATAACAATACGGTTAGCAAGACATAATCTCAAATGTATTGAAAACCTACAACTTCGCATAAACACATACCATTGATCTACATTCTATAAATTACAAACCGTGTTTACACTTGCATGTATCAATATACATAAATGCCTATCCCATACAAATGTCTCACATACACATACATATGACATGTACCTACTACGACTTTATATCTAAATACATACATGAAAATCATATTCACTTGTTCACATTCAATTACCATACTTAAATCATACAAACCATATCCATCCAATATCATACTTATAAATAAGTAAATCCTTTCACGCATATAACACATTTGTTCAATCCAAGTTTTAATCATGTACTCGCATAATTGTGTATATGGCACCCACATACGAAACCACGATCATTAATCATATTTCAAGACTTATACTTTCACATGTACTTAAGTTTTACAGCTCTAACGCAACTTAAGAGCCTTAAAAACATCTTTTGGGTTACCGGGACGGAACCATGATCAGCCGAATACGTGAAACAACAAAATCAGAAAAACAAAAATTGGGGGCGGGGTCGCCAACGCTGGCCATATTGTTGCGTCGATGGCTGATGTGCGTAGACAGTGTAGGAGTGCGTCGGAGGGATCTTGAACATCCAAGTGGCGTCGGCGATGTAGGAAACCCCCGTCGGCGACGCGACTCCTGTGTTACCGACGCTGATTTTCTTTGTTTCAGTCGTTTTGACCCCCGTTTATACACCCCGAACATCCCAAACGTATAGTAATTTTTTTTACAAGTCCCCAAATCACACCAACACTTTACCCCCTGCCTTTATGGCCAAAACCTTACTTTACCCCACGTCCTAGTTTTGACTCGTTTAATCTTTATCCGACACTTTCCGAATTAGTTAACCATTTTCTACTCATTACCACAAAACTTACCTTAATACTTCCATTGATTTTACGTTGTTGCATACCTCTCAACATTTACCCTATAGCAAAATTAACAATTCTCTTTAAATACTAAAAAGTGATTCCAGAAATCACTTACCTTAAGCATTCGAGTCCGTGCTTGCTTCCTTGCCTCCTTTTGACCCGTTAGCCTTCCGTGCATGAGTCCGTGCTAATGTAGCTCCTATCCACATGTCACCACATTCATACTCTTCATTAGCATGCATACTTGTACATATTATCAATCATTTCCAATTCATACCTTTCATTAGACTTTCATTGGTCAAATTTAACAACACAAGGCATAGGTCAACAATTGCATCTTTTTTAACCCATATAATTCAACATGTCATAAAATGATATAACATATACCACATGATTTCGCAAGTCTTACAATCGTGTTAGGAAGCCTGCCATACTATTTATACATAGTTTACTTTCAGAAAGTCTGCTGTCTATCATATGAACTTTCAATTTAACCTTATACATCCACATCATTATAGTTGACTATACTAGTGAAACTATATACATTTCATTCTCGTGTTTTAATACATATACAACCACTTGATCATCTAGTTATATGCACACAAAACATAATCAATTGCTTTCATACTAGTATTCTCATACTTCTACAACTAAACTAATCCCACATTTAGCTAACCCAATATCATTCCAACTTCATCCCCATCTAATGATCTCATATACTTCACATTTAGTGTACATTTACTTCTTAATTTTAATCAATCGATTATTCAACATGGTAATTTAATGTGTTGAACATTTCTACTAATGGGTGAACATTCTCTAAAATGGGTGTTTGGATGGGTTTAACTCTTTAGTGAACATTTCTACTAATGGCTGAACATTATTTAAAATGGGTGGTTGGATGGGTCTAACTCTTGAGTGAACATTCCTACTGATGGGTGAACATTTTTATTGAGTGAACATTTCAACTGTTGAGTGAACATTCTTGCTGATAATTGAACGTTCAACTCTTGAGTGAACATTTCAACTGGTGACCCATCTGGGTATAAAAATACATTTCTCATGTTTAATTATCACCCAATTACATCACCTTCACACACTATACATTTTCATCCATCATTTGCATACCATTTCATCTATTAATCTCACCTAGGCATTTCAACAAACACTTGGTGTGCGTACCACTTTCTTAGCATAATGTACAAGTATTTTAAGCATGTTTTTCCCAATTCATCTCCCGAACCATCACATCAAGCAAAATCACATATTCATCAATGCTACATCAAGTTTCTCTATCACAATCTATCATATAATACCTTATGCATCACAAAATCATAATATAACATCTACATGTTCATCATGATCATTATCTTTACACTCATGCAGTGGATTTCATTCTAAATCATCCAAATAACTAGAATTTAACCATGATTCAACTTCAACATGATAGCATTAACAAGTATTCATTCTAATTTCAACCAAATTCACGGATTCATCCTAACCCACTTCATATCAAATCAGAAATTTCAACTCACCTTGTGTTAAGAACACTTAGATGATGGAGAATTTGTGTTCATGCGTGAAATCCACCTTCCAATTGCTTGTCAATTTGCATAATTGTGAAGTGTGTGTGTGTGTGTTTTCTCCTTTCTCTCTCTCAATCTCGATACATACACAACACACACCTGCACATTTTTATTCTTAATATTTACTTTCCAATTATTCACTTTTGGTCCCTCTTGTTTAGGTTATATGACCCCTTTGGGTCTTAACTTATTTCCAACGTTTTACTTCCACTAAACTAGCCAAATTTATTAACTTGGTTAGTTATTTCATGAAATGGCACTATTAAAGACCATATTTCATAAACATTACATTTTGGGGTGTTACACTATTCATCTTCTCTTCTTTAATATTATATATAATTGTTATTAATTTATATAAGTTAAATAAAACTAATTGTTAATGTATTTAAATTATCTTTCAAGATAATTATCTGATTAGTATGAACTACTTCGTTAGATCAAATAAATTAATCAGATAAATCATAGCCCATTAGAGATGAATATGGGGACTTGTTAAAGATAAACCTAAATCAGGTTTTGAGGAATTATAAATAAGGATCATCAGTTTAATTTTTCCAGTTAAACAATTGGGATAAAAAAACCTAAAAAAACCCTAGCCTCCCTCTTTCCCTCTCCATTTGTACCCACCACCGTCGGGTGATGTGTTTAAAAGAACACATGTATTTCGATACGAAAATCCCTATAATTGTAGTTTTTTTATTGAAGATACACCCTGGATTAGTTAATTGTTTGTATTTAGTGTTTTGTAGATCCCGAAGCTGAACCGAATGATTATTAAGGTAAAAACGAGCTTAAACAAATAAATTCAAATAAGAAGGTGAAAAGACAGAGTACGGCTAGTACGGACAAGAAGAGGGTACGACCCATACCATTACAAGACAAATACGTCGCCAGATGAAAAAGTCAAAACCCTAGGTGGGTCCAATTAGAAAAGAGCACGCCTCGTACGCTCTTAACAAGGGTATTCACGCAAGTTGGTAACTGTTATAAACTATAGGGTTAAAAAACGAATATTATTTATAGTATAAGGTGTAATTGAAACTGAAAAATGAAAAAGTCAAAAATGTCAAAGTTACTATTCACCTAAAGTTACACACACATATATATATATATGTGTGTGTGTGTGATAAAACTCATTAGATATATATTTATAAACGAGATCTAGAGAAAACGTCCTAAAGTGTGAAAACGGTGAGAACGAATCCTAGAGTGACATGTGGCGTAGGCGTTAAATAACATGTGAGGGTATGATCGTCATTTCCACTTTATATTTTGAAACATTCCTTTTTTTTTTCAGGGCAACAAACTCCAAAATTTTCGTTTTAGTTGTTACCTCATCTCCAAGTTTTGCAAGATTCATGGCGTCTGATATGGATTGCGAGTTTCAAAGTAATTATGTTCATATTTGAATTATTTTTTCTCTGTTAAAGACCTGGCGTTTTTTTAATTAATTGGCTTATAATGGCGTTTATTTTGGTATTTCATCAATAATATCAACATCAATATTAGTTTTGGCATTTGTTTTTTATTCATTCTTTCATATGTTTAATGACCTTTCAACTAATATAATATTTTGGCGTTTTTCATGTTTCCATTTATTTTTGTTTAATTTATCGTGTTTTATATATATATCAACATTGAATTCTGTTAGATTTTCCGTTCAAGCAATTCATGTTTAATGATCTTTTGTTTTTGATTATCTATGTTACAATGGCGTTTATTTTTGTTATTTATCATGGATGTTAGTTTTGGTGTTTGTTTTTTAACTCATCCATTAATATGTTTAATGGCATTTCTATTAATATAATTTGAACGTTCTTTCATTTTGGGTTTTATACATATGAAAATTGAATTTATTCATGGTATGTATTATTTTTAATGCTGATGTATTTAAAAACATGTCGTGTTTTCTTTGTTTACTTTTGATGTATCACATATCATTTTGCCAAGGCGTTTTTGTTTGTTTAGGTGAGCATGTTGCGACCATTGAAAGGATTTGTCCAAAAATTGGGCCTGCTTTGTACATTTCCGACGTTATAGAAGATCGAAATCCTAATATATGAATGACTTTTGAAAGCCTTGATGAGTGTTATTCTTTGTATGTTAAGTACACGACGACTGGTGGTTTTGCTGTCAGGAAAGGGACAGAAAATATGTAACACCTTGGAAATTCAAAACGAATAATATGGCAACACGTGTCCAATTAACTCTCAAATATTCCCGATAAGTTGGACGAGAGGGACCAAATACGTAAATATGTGGAAGGATGGAAGTGGAGGGTCAAATATGGAAAAATGCCAAATTTTTGGCTTCTGAAGGTCCCTTACGGTCCGTAGGCATTAAAATTATTTTGGTCTCTAATGGCTCCTTACAGACCCCAAGGATTATGCCTTACAGTCCGTAAGGCATTCATTGTCACACCCCAACCGATGGCGGAAACATCAGGGCATGGCACTGAGCGAAACAGATTGTCCAAAAGTTTCCATAACAACTATATTTACCATATATTTAAAGCAACACGTCCCATACCATGTCATAAATGATAATACAATTATTACAGAAAAGATCTAGCCAAATTGTTCTGTTCCGACAACTCATATTCTTATTACAGACAATTATTTATTGTTGACCTAGGTCTTTCCTAGCCTCGATTTCACACCACAGAAAGCAAATAAGCATCCTAAGTACATGTCACATACGTTAAAGTAAAAGTCAATACACATAGTGTAAAGGTGAGCATACAAGTTTGATAATAGCATATAGAGTTCGAAAGCGTTACGCATAACCAGCACGTACACAGAGTGAAATGAGGCATGTTAGTTATCGACATGAACCTATCGATACCAATGACTGCGTGTTGACTGGCCAAGGCAGTTCGTGACACATTCTCACCACTGTGAGCCATGTAGGTAATTGTCCTTAACAACCCCCGAGTAAACGGGTGCTGAGTCCAAACTAATAGTACTATCGTTGCTAAGGTAGGTAGACAACATTCCATGTGTAAACATAACAAACAAGCATTCATTAAGTCACGTATAACATGCGGTAACGGTTAGCGTTTAAAGAATTGCGTAGTGTGTTCAATGTGATTTAGTATAAGTAACGTATGTAACACCCAAAAGTGCGTAAAGCAAAAAGGGATCGAGTATACTCACAGCGGTTGATGGATTAAAGGGAGCACTAAAGAGTAGGGTTAGCCTGAACAGATTGATAGCATAACGATAAGCGACGCATAAAACGATGCAAAGTACAAGTGGTTCGGACAGTAGTCCGGTCGGATGGTAGTCCGATCGGACAGCCAGTCGTGCGAGTGGTAGTCCATTCGGACGGTCGTCCGGTCGGATGACTGTTCGAGTGGATTGTTTCTCCCTTTGGGAAGGATGTGTTTGTGTATGATGGCTTGACTTTTGAAGTTTTCGTTGTAGCATTTTGAAAAGATTGAAGTATCTCTACCTTTCAGGTCGGTCGATCGGACGGTCGTTCGATCGGACGGACGGCAACCCGATTGGTTGGGCACTTCAGTGAGAATAAGTTCACAGCAGGTTGTCACTCGATCGGACAGTCGTTCGATCGGGCGGCATCCTTGGTGCATTGAACATGTTGAAAATTGTTTAAGTGTTGAAGTTTAAATGTCACATGATTCGAATGGCAGTTTGATCGGATGGTAATCCGATCAGACGACAATTCGTTCAACATTCAGACTTCAAATGTTGGCAAAAATGGTTAAGTGTGGGACCAAGGTGCAAGTCGTTCGGCTTGGCCAGTCGTTCGGATTGGCTGTTCGATCAGACGGCACTCCGTCCTAGTCGACCTGTTCGTCTTACACTTGGTTGTTTTGATTGATTGTCGTTTAATCGAGATGTGTTGATATCGTGCTAACCAACGGAACTCCATCCTAAGCTCTAGTGACCAGATCGAGCAGGAACCACCCAAGTTCGGTCAGTCCACCGGTTCAGGACGATTGTTCTTGGTTAACCCGGAATCGATAATCTCGTGGATAGAATATGGACCTTGAACCAACACAATCACAATAATGAGTAGTACGCCGGCACAAGTTTCGATTCTATCGGTTTTGAGTGTATTGAGTGTAAAAGAGTTGAAAGAAAGTTGGTAAACCTTCTCTCAATCCTTTTCACCATGAATATGTTTAGATCTATGAAGGATCTTTGTTCGTTTATGTGAAAATCGGTCAGATCTAAGTTGTTCTTGGTGGATTAAGGCCAAAACATGAAGTTCTTCAAGAACACATGATGACGTCATCCTAAAACACCTTGAATCTTGATGATTTCACGGTTAAAAGTTAAGATTCAAAAGATAGAAAGGTGTAGGAGTGCGTGTAGATTAAGGAAGTATAAGATCTAGGATGAGATCTTACCGGAATCGCGAGAAATCTGAAGAAAAGTGAGGAAAGCGAGCTGGTCGGACGTCAGTTTGTAGGATCGTTTTCACGACCGAAACAAGTCGTTCAGAAGAGTTCTTTTCAATACGAGTGGCGGAAACAAACGTATCAAAGTCATTTTAGCTTAATTGCACAGAAAATCACTTTAAACTGTCTTTGTATTGATTTCAGATCGATTACAATGCAGTAGACACTTCGGGAGAGCTTCGCTACCGGAATCAGAATTGTTACAAATGAAATGACACGACTGGTATTTATAGGCATGGTGGTTTCGCACGAAATGCTTCAAACGAAAGCTGGTTTCGCGCGAAATACTTCGAACGAAATGAGCAGACTATTTCGTACAAAATGACCATGTCATTTCGTGCGAAATCACCCAAATTTCATTTCGTGCGAAATACCTATAAACACATATTTCTCGTATTTCGTGCCCTGATCTAACTAATCTAATACAAGACTCGATACAAGACGAAGTCGACAGACGTATGCACCAACAGACTCCCCCTCGGATGTTGACGAAGTCTTCGGTGTCGAGTCTTCGTTTGTCAAACCTTCAGTCTTTATCAGTCTTCACGCTCTCTCCAAAGATTCCCCATTGTAAGCATCCTCAATCAATCTCTTTCTTTTCTCTTTCTTCTAATCTTTCCTTGGATGTTGATCTGGTTCTTGAGCTTTCTAATTCCTTAAGTTCATCAGCATCAGGAACTTGTGAGAACTTCAGGATTCGAACCTGGCTTTCTACATTTTCAAACTCCCTCTTGATGTCTTCAGACTTCCCCTATCGATAAGCTGGGATCGCAGTCTGGAATTCTTGTTCTAGGATCGAGATCTGGTTCACTCTCTGCACAGACTTTCTCAGGAATCAGAATCTAGCTCTTTCCAAGCTTCATTCCTGCACAAACTCTACCTCACAATAAATTTTACAAATTTAAAACTGTTACAAATTTAAACTTCACATGCAAGAATTCTTTCAAAATGATTTATCATTTAAAATCTCTGATGACCACTTGTAGGAACTACATTTTTCATTTCAAAAACACTATTCCAAACCTGTTCATCATGTTTAGCACTTGGAACTTTGAAAATCAGCTCTTCAACATCAATTGTCGAAAATCTTTTTGGGTTTTTTAAAATTTTGTGCTAAAACACACTAAATTTTTTTTAAATTTTTGAATATAAAGAAATGCAGTAAAGAAATATTTACACGCCATATTTTTGTGAGTTTGTGTAAGAGGATCATATCAGTTCCTGAGACAAATCACCAACACCGTTAAGCTTTAAACATTTTAAGTTCTAAACGATTCACTTAGATTGTCTGTATACTGATCCACTTAAATTTTCACACAAAGTTCAATTGTTTCGAGATACGAGATTAATGTTTTAAAGACTTAAACTTATTCGCGTGTCCCACCTCAGAATATACTCCCATATCCAGATCCCAATATTCAGTCTTACAGGTGAGTATACCTAGATGATATCTGTAAAGGGTTAAATGCGAGGGCCATGAGAGTTCAGGCTATTGCTTCCGCAAAATCAGAAAGATGATGGCTTCGACTTTAGGTGTGTTCCCTTTAGAGAATCTTTTCTTCAACAGCACATGATTAGCATTTTTCAATGTTTCATCATTTTTATGCTGAGGGGGGTGCTATATTTCAAGCAAGCGAAAAGTATTATACGGGGACTAGGCCATTGCTTCTGCAAAATCAGAAGTCCCGGGATAATACCCCAGATATCACTAAGCATAAAGACCTAGTATCTCAGAAAGAGGGAGCTTTCAAACAAGATTTTGGGGGTTACCATATATCCGAGAGATGTTCCCCACGAGATAAGTAAGTTTGATATTTAGGTTTATATCACGAACAATCTACTAAATGAGCAAAAACCTACTGGCACATCATCAGTGAGACCGTTTATCACTTTTGAACTTTCCAATTCTTTAGCGTGCTGTGATAGTCCACTGATGTACTATCATTTCCTCTTTTTCACAACAAAACTCATTTTTGATTTTATCATGTTTTTGGCTTTTTCAAATTTTCTAATGTTTTTGGATTTTCTGAAATATCTTACTCCCCCTAAAATTCAAAAACTATTAAAAACAAATTTGAAAACAAACTGTACAAATAAAGTGACAACTGATACCGAATCACTTCAATTCGCCATCCACTTGGCATAAACAATCAGAACTCCCCCTTACAACAAACTATTTTCCCATTATGATTTCAAAACACTTAAGTTTGTTTTAATCAAAATGGTTGTTCCTGAAGATTAGTTTTGTTGAAATTCGCAAACCATTTGTAGGTTAGGGGATAAACTCATCACTTTGTTTATTTTTAATCATATGTAGGAAAGATAAATCAAGTACAACTTAATGTCCTTGATTCACCACTTGTAGGTTTTCCACAAACACACATAATTCAAGAATGATGCCGATTCCTGCTGCACGATTACCAACTTGGGAGCTCCGGCAAGTCCAAAATTTAGTCTTGATAGGTTCTATCCCAGTTACTAATCCGGGATGAACCATCTCCATCTGGTTTCTTCGTTTTCTTTTCATAAAATTCCTTAACCCCCTTTACCTTCCCATCAATCATTTTTCCAAAAATGTTTTTAACTGTGGGGTTAAAAGCTTTTTCAACATCAAATTCTTTTTTCTCGATAAAGAATTGATTTGAAATTTCAAGTTTGCCAACTTTTGATTTCAAATTCTCAGCCCGCAAAGGTGGAAAATTTGCATCATCCAATGGCGGAACTGATTTCTCTTCTTTCATCACAACTTGTGGCTCCTCTGCTATTGTGGAATCAGATTCATCGCCAAAAGATGGCTCCTCTGATTTTGATGAATCAGAATCATTGCTAGAACAATCAACAGATATCTTAACAACCCATTTTCGGTTGTTAAGTTTCTCCTTTCTTTTGTAAACACTTTTCGAACATTCACCAACCTCAAAAGTTGAATTTTCAAAAACTTTAAACTTGTTGGTTGAAAGTTCGGTTTTCTCAACAACTTTCTTTTTGAATTTTTCAAAGACTCCCTGTTTTGATTTGATTGCCTTTGGACAATTCCTGGCAATGTGACCAACAGTTTTGCACTGAAAACAGGTTCTTGTCTCTTTCTTCTTCTGAACAACGACTTTCTTCATTTCTTCTTGCTTCTTAGCAAGGAATTCTTTGTTTGATTGTTTCCAGAACGATTTCTTTTCTTCTTCTACCGAGCTTGCTCTTGAAACAAATACAGTTTTTGTTTTATAAGTTTTCTCATTTTTATGATTTTTCGGTGGAATAAAACCAAGACCTTTCTTTTTGAAATTACCGTTATGGTTTGGTTTCTTTTGATAACCTGAACCAGAACTGTAACCTTTTTTCATCTTTTATTTCAGAAATATTAATTTCTATTAGTTTGAAAACTTTTTTTATCATTTCTGGTTTAACACCTCTTATTGGAAAATGTTCATCAGAATATAATTTGTCAGAATAATTCAAAATAAATGCTACTTTGATTGGTTCATCATTCAAAAGATTTTGATAACATAAATTCTTTATTGTAAACTCTTTTGCCCTGTTTCTCTTTTGAACTTGACGTGTCAGACTCAGACTTTGACTCTGATTTTGACTCCAACTTTGAATCCTCAGTTTCGTCTTTATCCAACACCTGATCGACCACTTTCTTTGTTAACTCGGACTCATGATCAGTGTCAGACGATGTGAAAATGACATCAATGTTTTCTGGCAAGTTATCTGAAGACTCAGATTCCCACTGTAAATTGGTTGCCTTTTTTACTCTTTCTGAATTTGGATTTCGTGGAGAATATCCATTTTCAAGCGGGGGTGGACATTTGTTATATCCAACACTTTGTTTCTTACCAGAATTCTTCTCTTCTGTATCCTCTTTTGTATCGGAAATCTTCTCTTCAGACGTTTCTTCTTCAAATGTCTTCATACCTGCCACTACAGGATAAATTTTGTCAATTACATAAGCAGAACATGAATAACTTTTCAACAATTTATTTACTCTCTCAGATTCAATTTTCTGAGTTTCCAATTTCTGCTCAAGCTCAGCAATCAACTCAATGTAATAATTGATCATTTCTTGCTTTATCATGTATGCTCCATTGAGTGTCTTCATGGCTGTAGCTTGTTCGCTGCTAGACTGGTTGTATTGATTCATTGCTTTGTTTAAGATATCATATTATTCTTTCAGCATATTCATGTTGTGAATCAATTCACTGTTTTGCTTCTTCATGGTCTCACAGTTTTCACAATTCTCAGACACTTTTCCTGCAACAACTTCCTTTTTTATCTCAAACTCTGGAATTTCTTTATCTTGCTTCTTTATCACACGAACCTCCTCTTCAACTTTTTTACCTTGCCTGGCTAAATATTTTGTTATTTTTTCTGCCCAATAATCATCAGTATTATTGTCAACTTTTTGAGCAACAAAAGCTTTATGAATAGAAGTTCTGTTAGGATCAAAATTATCCCAACTGAAATCTTTCCAATTGAAACCCTCTGGAAGCCTTTCATCATCTTGATCTATCAGACATGCCTTACTATCAGTCGAAATGTATTTATCCCAACTGAAGTCTTTTGATGAACTTTCATCATCTTGATTAACAAGACACACTTTCTTTGAATCTTCGATCACCTTCCTAGCATGTGCAGTTTGTTGCTGTTCTTGTTGATACGGCTGTTGAGCAACTTGATGATAAATTGCTTTTCGATAATAATCATTGTTTCCAAAAGGATTTTGAGCTCCACTTGCTTCGCGGTTTGTGCATTCTCTCTTGAAATGCCCTTTTTCCCTGCAACGAAAGCAAGTAACTTTAGATTTATCAAATCCTAAAGTAGAAACATTTGCATCACGAAAATCATCTCTTCCCGTAATTTGTTTAAACTTTTCAGCTCTTCTCAACACACTCGCTAAACACCACTTTATATCCATCAGCTCCATCTCCTCAGCATTGACCTGATCGTAATCCTCCTTAGTCAGCATTGGATTTCCAATCCTTCCTGCAACCAAACTTCCATACGACTCTAATACAGTTACCAACAGAGACATATGACTTTTAGCAACTTCTTCCGAGTAATTTTGATCATTTTCAAGATTTAAAGCAATGTTGCACTGAAGAACTTTCCCACTCTTGGTTGCCGAAAAATTTGGAACAAATGATGGATATGAAGAGAATCCCATTTTGCTACTTGATCCTTGAGATGAATTTTTAGAAGAACTTTTTGCATTGAAAGCAGTTTCAACCTTTGGTGAAAAATTGGTTTTATCACTAACTCCACCTTTGTAATACAACCCAATATCTTGTTCTCCATAATAGTTCTTCATTCTTGCTATCTTTCGTTGTTCCATCTCTTGAGCTTCAAGCTGTTTAATAAATTCGCTCAGCGTTAGCTTGTTAAAATCCGGTTTATTTTTCAACATCATAAGATACGTGCCCCAAACATCATGTGGCAACGCATCAGCCAACTTTTCAATCAATTCATCTGTATCCTTTTGGATGTTTAATCTTTTCATATTCTTCAATAAATTGCAATATCTTTCAATAATCTGCTTGGTGTTTTTAGTTCTTAAACCTCGGAATAAATCAAATTCTTTCTTCATAAGCGATTTTTTGTTCTTGATCATTTCATCACTTCCAAGAAACTTTGATTCCAATTCTACCCATATCGAATGTGCACTTCCATTGTGTTGAAGTAAAATCAAGATGTCTTCTTTAACAGCTTGCTGCAAAAGACTAACCATCATTTTTTCATCGTTGTATTTCTTTTTCTCTTCAGCACCCAGATTTCTAATTTCAATTTTCACTCCATTGTCACCGACTGGTCTACTATATTGATATTCAGTATGTTCCCAAGCATCTAAGTGATATGCTTGAACCCAGTTTGCAAAACGTTCGACCCATCCACTGTATTCCTCGATACTCATGAGCTTAGGTGGTTTTTGCGTTGTCCCCATTTCATTTTCTAGCATAGTACTCTGAGTGATAGTTATCGGACTAGCAAAGGCATTATAAAACTCGTTTTCCATGATTCGGTTTTCAAAATTCCACAAATCACCTTTCAAACGAAATTAATCTCCAAACGAAATGATTCTTCATGCGAAATGATCTTCCAAACGAAATGAACTTTCTTAACTGTTTCGTACGAAATGACTGATTTCGTACGGAATGAGATAACTTTCACACGAAATAGATGATTTCGTACGGAATAACTATCTGATGAACACCTTTCAAGCGAAATAGCAGTTTCGTGCGAAATAAACCACTGATTTCGTACGAAATGAAAATCCAATAAACTGCTTCACACGAAATAGTGGTTTCGTGCGAAATGAAGTCTGATTTCGTGCGAAATCAAAGCAATGTTCAAACGAAATGATATCAGCTTTCGTGCGAAATGAAAGTTTCGGACAGTTTTTGGAAAAATTGAACCAGTTTTAAACCGAATTAAGACCTGATTCTTTCTAGGGTTTGTTAAAACACTGTTTCGCACAATATATTTGAAAATCAAGCCATTTAAACCGTGAAAATTTGTTAATTTTGAAAAAGAAGGTGTAGAAAACAGAAATTGCAACTGAAATGGTAAGAACTCCTCCTCCTGAGCTCTGATACCACTTGTAGGATCGTTTTCACGACCGAAACGAGTCGTTCAGAAGAGTTCTTTTCAATACGAGTGGCGGAAACAAATGTATCGAAGTCGTTTCAGCTGAATTGCACAGAAAATCACTTTAAACTGTCTTTGTATTGATATCAGATTGATTACAATGCAGTAGACACTTCGGCAGAGCTTCGCTACCGGAATCAGAATCATTACAAATGAAATGACACGACTGGTATTTATAGGCATGGTGGTTTCACACGAAATGCTTCAAACGAAAGCTGGTTTCGCGCGAAATACTTCGAACAAAATGGGCAGACTATTTCGTACGAAATGACCATGACATTTCGTGCGAAATCACCCAAATGTCATTTCGTGCGAAATACCTATAAACACATATTTCTCGTATTTCATGCCCTGATCTAACTAATCTAATACAAGACTCTATACAAGACGAAGTAGACAGACGTATGCACCAACACAGTTGCCAAAAGTAGAAAGTATGAAAGTGACAAGGGGTATTTATAGGGTTACCCAAAGTGGAAAGGAGTGGAAAGGGGCTGGTCGATCAGTTAGGCAGTCCGATCGGACAGCTGTCTGATCGAACGGCTGCTCGGTCGATCGGCTGGCCGATCGACTAGTCGCCTGGTCGATCAGTCACCTTGTTCGAGTGTTCGGTGCGACGAGTTTTGCTGTTTCGATTGCGATTGCGAGCGTTGCGATGCGATAGAGTTTCCTAGTCAAATTACTTTTAATCCCAACTACTCATATCTTGCACTATCTCTTTTCCAGCAATTATCATACCATTTCGATTGCGATTAAGTTCGATTGCTTTTCGATTGATTACCACACATAACATAAATTAATCATGCACAAGTAACACATAAAGCACACACACATATAATAATAACCAACAATACGTAATTCGAGTTGCGAGTGCAATTGCGATAGCGATAAAGCGATTAAACAAGCGATAAATAGCGATTACCATGCGATTGTTAATAGATACTCCACATAATACAACTTAAGCGAAAATAAAATAAACTAATTACAGTCAAAGAAGTCAAAACAGGAATTGAGCAAGGAGAGACAGACCGCAATTAGTAATCTTTTCTTCCTTTGACTTCAATCTTGACTTTGACTTTGACTTCCGAAACACGGGGTGTTACACTCAATATATTTGTGGGTGCCTAAGGTCCTTACGGACCATAAGGCATTACCCCTTACGGTCCGTAAAAGGTCTGCAGGAAACAACTGGTAGTACAACAGTTGTCTTTTGCGACCTTTCTCGCAAATTGCCACATTCTCTCTGCTTCTTCCACCTCAATGGACACTAAGCAACTCCTAGGGAAGCCTTGTGAACACTAGGCGTCACCTTGTGAGTCTTGTGCAACTATAAATAGAGGTGATTTTTGCACCTTCTCAACTTGCACCTTCACTTCTTATTCTCTAAATCTCTCTTGGATAGCTTCTGGTCTACAGAGGCTTCCCTCTTGGAGTTTAAACACTCCCTTGAACACTTGTAAGTGTTCTAACTCAGTCTTGTTTCATTTATAGGCTAGTTCTTAGCCGAAAGTTAAGCAAATTGACTTTTTCTTTGACTTTTGGTTATGACCATTTCGGTCAAGCCAATGTTCGAATTGAACATGGCTACGTGATCGTAATAATGTAAGTGTTAATCACCTACGAGGGCACCTTCTGAAGATCACGTTAAGTTGGTCAAATGACGGGTTAAAGTTTTATTAAATAAAAGTAAAAAAAAACGCAGATTTTGTAATTAACGTTAAATGAACTTCTAAGTATCGAAACCTTAATTTTGACACTATATCAGTTTATATAACATATTTGGACAATATAGATCATGTTCAATCCGTTATTTCCTGCTTAGAGCTCGGTTCGAAACCGAAAGTCAAACAGTTTGACTTCTACTTTGACTTTCGATTCTAACCCATTTAAGATAGTTTAGATACTGATTTGAAGTTGTTATATGATCGTATTATTGTAGGGAATAACCCCTAAGGGTTATACCTTCTGATCATATCATTTGTCGGGTTTTATGCAAGTCCACATACTATGCCTAAATAATACCCAAAATGCCTTTTTTGCGCATAAATTGATTTTGAAAGATAATTGACATATAAACTAAGTTTGAAACTGATGTAACATTATATTAAACATATTTTGTCATATTGGACTTACCATAGACCCATCCGATCACCCGATACCGCCTATGCGCGTACGGTTGACTTATATAACATAGTTTATATAAGTTGGTCGAATTGGGTTAAAACCTTTCCAAATTAATTCTAATCAGAATATATGACTGTTTAACCCATATTATACAAGTCATAGTACTTGTGAGGGTGCAAACCATATTCTATCCGGTCTCCGCTTAATTTAGCGAATCGTACCTATTTATTATAAGTTAATCGGTCCAAGTCATATGACTTGAATAAGACCCGTTAACATTCTAACGGATCATAGTTCTGTCCATTCCATACTAGGAGCCTCCAGTAAATTGTGCTTGTATTAGTTGTTTCAATTAACAGTTGTGCTTAAAATATCTTTGATTTGTAAAGATTAAGCTCACATAAATACTCTTAGCCTATTTTCCCTATATGAGCTTGGGATACAGTAAAATATTTGCCGCTTGGTCAGGTATGGGATCAATGATGTCACACCCCCAAAATACCACATGCGGTAACCCCGCTAGGCGAGTGACGTACCAGGATCTAGCCACCAATCACATTGAACTAACCATAAGATGTTTAACAAATTCTCATTCATTAAGTAAAATATTCATAAAACATATTTCAAGTTAAATAGTGCCAGCGGAAGCAAATAGTAAAACACTGTTCAAATATTCCCAAAAGCCAACGTATGCGAAATCAGTAAACAAGTCTCGTAAATCCAAGCGACATGACCCATGACCACTCCAACCATCCAGATAGCAAGTTCCTCATCCAAAGTACCTAACGACCTGTGAGCATGCAACAAGTGTATCAGACAACGCTGGTGAGTTCATAGTTTTACGAAAACATTAACTACCAAGTGTTTAATCCAGTTTGTTTATAAATCCGCAAGTAATGTTGATAGTATCTCGTTACTGAACAAGACGGCTCCTGATGTATGTTTTGCCCATTCCCCAATGCTCCCCCAGTGCTCCTATCAAAGCACTGGGCATAACTGGGTCATTAGTTCACACCCGTCCTCTCCGGTACGGGGTGAGGGTGCCAAACCTAAGTAGCGCTACAAACTAATACCCCGTTACCTCTCCGGTAACAAAAAGATGGGACTTAAGAGTGATAAGGTGAGAGTATTATCCAACATTCCAGTTTTTACCCCAAAGACTTATCCCTCCCCGGGATACCCACTGACTTTCCCAACCACCGGGACGCATGCTCAAGAGTAGTGAACTCACCTTGGATTGCTCGGTAATGTAATTTACTTGTTCACAGTTGATCTACCAACCACGTCCTAATCATGGTTATCAATCTAATCAGTTTCGTTCACTATTGAACACGTATTTAACAGATATATCACATAACACGTAATAGATGGCACATAGCATGCAAGTCCAATAACGACCACTACATAACAGTCTAAGTCATTAAACAAAACCGCATACGACCCAAACACTCGGGCCCACTTATCTTGTGCGAACCGGGTAGCCTTGTGCGATTCGAGTGTAAACCCGGCCCAACAGTGCACAAAGCCCAACTGGCTTGTGCGACTGTCATCCTCTTGTGCGATCCGCGCTGGGCTGACGCTCAACCACTTGTGCGATCCAACCCTGTACCCGGCCCAAATAACTCCCGGCCAATAACTTGTGCGATCCACATTACTTGTGCGATCCACATTACTTATGCGATCCACAGGACTTGTGCGATTGCAGTCCCCTTGTGCAACGGGGACTTGTGCGATCAAGATAACAATTGTGAGATTTGTTAGGTCAAACTTTCCATAACTTCCCCCTCCTAACGAACCACTAATTTCGCCCCCCACCAAACATTCGATTGAAACAGTTGCACATTGATTATCAAATTAATCAATTAAATTCATTAATCAACCCCAATCATCATCATCATACACGGATTTGCAAAACATCCATTAATCACCATTCATCGATTCATCAAGCAACATTGATCATCTAATCATTCCCCTAGAATACCAATTATCATCATGTTGAGTTCTTTGGCGCCTAGTACACATGAGTCCTAACTCATCGATCATCATTATATTTCTAGATTAGATCCAATAACTAATTATCATAACATGTTCAACCAATTTCTATCATCATACAAATCTTGTTTAATCAAACCGTAAGCAATGATACATCACACAACACATCATAGCAACATATCACCCAATACAAGAAGAAGTTAAATCAAACAAGAGTATTCATGTACTAACCGAACACTAGATAGAATGGAGAAGAAGCTCGAGAGAAGGGGCTGCCGTCTAGATCGAAGGAAGAGGAGAGAGCTAGGGTTTTGTGTGTTTTTGTGTCATGATATCATTATGAGAAAACCACACACACACCCCTAAGGGTATGTGCATAGGTGACATGGGCCGAAGCCCATCCTTGGGTTTCATTTTGGGCCACGGACTAACCCACCATATGGGTTGTGCGATGAGGAGGTTGTGCGATTAAGCACACCTTGTGCGACCGTGTCTTATATACATATATATACACACACAATCAAGTAATAATCAAACTCATATCATTCTATTAAAACTAGCCACATCACATGATCACATAACGTTTATACGAGCTACATTAAAATATCAAGGAAGTCTAAGATACGGGTTGTCACATCATCCCCAACTTGAAAGAAATTTCGTCCCGAAATTTGACAAGTAGTCGTAGGGAAGTGAAGTGATGGATTAAGATGACTGTGGATTTTTCTCGGGTGCCACATCATCCCCAACTTGAAAGGGAATTTCACCCTGAAATTCACCAGTTGCATCGGATTTAGATTGGTCAGTTGGGAATAAGTGCGGGTACTTGATCTTCATTTGATCCTCGCGCTCCCACCTGAGCTCCGGTCCACGTCTTGAGTTCCAACGAACTCTCACAATTGGAATCCGACTATGTTGGATCGTCGTATGACCCGAATGAGTCGTTCAGAAGAGTTTTGACTCAGAATCAAAGACGGAATCAGTGATTCTAACTTGATACAGCTTGATTCTCCCTAATTATCTTCTTATTAATGATTTCAAAGCTTTTACAGATCGTTTGACAAACTGGCAGCACCTCGGCTCTGAAATCGGAAAGTTACAAATGAGAAACCAGCTCAGCTATATATAGGGATACCATTTCGTACGAAACAGGCATGGCTCATTTCGTGCGAAATGGATCAGCTCCATCTCGTACGAAATGGTTCTTGCCATTTCGTGCAAAATGACCCATTCACATACAAAACCTATTTTCTAACATCTGAGCACTGGTTTATCCTACCTAGACACAAGACTCGATAAAGACGAAGTTAACAGACATTTATGCA
Source organism: Helianthus tuberosus (assembly GCA_030545235.1). Lineage (NCBI taxonomy): Eukaryota > Viridiplantae > Streptophyta > Magnoliopsida > Asterales > Asteraceae > Helianthus > Helianthus tuberosus. The sequence continues at coordinate 149,434,557 of CM060363.1, read as the reverse complement.
CCAACAGACTCCCCCTTGGATGTTGACGAAGTCTTTGGCATCGAGTCTTCAGTCTTTTCTTTCTTTCCAAAATGTATCTGACATCGAAAGCTTCTTTTAATTCCTTCTCTTCTTCTATCCACATCTAATCTCCCCCTTGAATGTTGGTTTAATCTTTAATCTCCTCTTTGCTCGCAGACTCCCCCTTAAGCTGTGCTGGGATCGTATTCTGATCTTCATAGGTTTAGAATCGATTCCTGACTCTATTCTGCATATGCTCATGCGGAAAATCTCTTCAGGATTCGAAACCTGGCTAACCTGCACATTCTCTACCTAAAACATGAGTTTCACAAATTTTTAAAATTTAACAAATTTAGAAATTATCACTAGGTAGATATCTCATCAAAAATGATTTTACAATATTAGTCGTTGATTACCATTTGTGAAAATAACATTTTTCTTGTTTCTAAGACATCCTCTCCCAAACCTGTTCATCATGTTTTGCACTTGGAATTTTGAAAATCAGCTTTTTAACATCAGTTGTCGAAAATAAGATGAAATAAAATATTTTTGATTTTTTTTTCAAAATTTATGCTAAAACACATAAAAATATTTTTGGATTAAGGAAATAAACTATATACAAACATCCTTTTATGAGTTTGTGTAAGAGGATCATATCAGTTTTTGACAAGTCACAAGTACCGTTGAGCTTAGTTAGAACATTAAGAATTAAACAGTTCGCTTAGATTTTCGATATACTGATCCACTTAAATTCTTACACAAATTTCAACTGATTCAGGATATGAATTAGGTGTATTAAGAACTTAAACTCATTCATGTGTCCCACCTCTTGAATATACTCCCGTATCCAGATCTCAATATTCAGTCTTACAGGTGAGTATACCACCGATGTTATCTGTAAGGGGTTAATTGCGAAACCTTGAGAGCTCATATTTTTTGCTGAGTTGAAGGCTTGACTTTTGGTGTGTCCCCTTTAGAGGATCTTTTTTACAACAGCACATGATTTGTATTTTTTCAATGATTCATCATTTTTTATCCTGAGGGCGGGCTTTTATTTCAAGCAGCAGTAAAGTATTATACGGGGACTAGGTCATTGCTTCCGCATTATCAGAAGTCCCGGGATAATACCCCAGATATCACTGAGCATAAAGACCTAGTATTTCAGAAAGAGGGGTCTTTCAAACGAGATTTCAGGGGTTACCTATATATCCAAGTAGTGTTCCCCACGAAACAAGCAAGTTTGAATTTAAGTTTATATCCCGAAAAAGTTTACTAAATGTGTAAAAATCTATCGGCATATCATCAGTGAGACCGTTTAATGCTATTTAATCATTACATTTCTTTAGCGTACCATAACTGTCTAACTGATGTACTATCATTTCTTCTTTTTCTCAACAAAAACTCATTTTTTTATTTTTCAAATGTTTTTGAAATTTTTAAGATTTTATCATGTTTTTGTATTTTCAAATTTTTGAAATTTCTAAAAATTTTATTACTCCCCCTAAAATCAAAATTATATTTCAAATTTTGATTTTCTGGGAAAATTTGAAAACAAACTGTACAAATAAAGTGACAAACAGATGTAAATTGCTTCAATTCGCCATCCACTTGGCATAAACAATCAGAACTCCCCCTGACAACAAACTATTTTCCCATTATGATTTCAAAACATTTAAGTTTGTTTTAATCAAATGGTTTTTCCGGAAAATTAGTTTTGTGTGTCCTTTCACAAACATGGGGTTTCATCACATTGTTTTCTTAACTTCTTGAAAAAATTTAACACTTGTAGGTTCAATCAACAATATCACTTGTAAGAAAGTTAACTCAAGTACAACTTAATGTCCTTGATTAACCACTTGTAGGTCGAAATATCACAAACATGATTTTCTCAAGAAAAATGCCGATTCCTACTCCACAATTACCAACCTGGGAGCTCCGGCAAGTCAGGATTTTTATTTAAAAAGATCCACCCAAGCCTGAGGTCCTTGGGTTTGCCAGCGTTTTTATTTAAATTTCTGTTTGACAATAATGAAAAATTTTCTTCGTTCATTGTCAACACGGAATCATCACTGTTTATCTCAACTTGTGGCTCCTCTGACTTTGACAAGTCAGATTCATTGCCCGATCGTGGCTCGTCTGACTTTGATGAGTTAGGTTCATCGCCAAAACATGGCTCTTTTGCTTCCAAAGAAACAACTTCATTTCCAGAAGATGGCTCTTTTGTTTTTGCAGAAAAAAATTCATCACCATCTTTTATTTGAACCCAATTCTCATGTAACACCCGTCTTTTTTTCTTTTCATTATTTAATCATAAGAAAAGCGGTATTTGTAAACAGAAGATTTTTAACTAACAAAAATTTAGTAAACTAAATCATACTTCATCATAGTATTTAACATAATAAAATATCTGGTTTCAAATATAAGTCATTCAGTAGTGTTTACAATACTACTTAGATCAAGTAGATTAGATTAGTGCGGAAGCATCCAAAAGTTTCGTGTTCGGTTCTTGAAGTATCAACTTGATCATCGTCCGTATACTTGCAATACCTATAAACTGAAATTTTGACAAATATTAGTATGAAAGTTCTTAGAAAATTTGCATAATCGAAACTACGCTCAGAAACGGATTCAATTAACTAAATATGCAGAAGTTTAACAAACATTTCTGGACTCTACCGTAACTTACGGTATCTACCGTAAGTTACGGTAGTCGCTAAGTGACACTAGTCCACCGTAAAACAGTAGTGAACCACCGTAACGTTTTATTCTCTACCGTAAATTACGGTAGAGACCGTAACTTACGGTAGGTTCTGTAACTTTGTTGTTTGACCCATTTATTTCAATTCACCCAAATTTTCAGTTTTAAAATCAGTTTATCTTTATTTTGGCTCTTTATTTATTTGGCCTGTTTGCCTACAAGTTTCAACATCTTGTTTCATTGTCATCTCATGTTTACAACCGATTTACTCAATCTCGGTTTACAATAGATGGTTATTAATTTCTATATTTGTAACTCAACTTGTTTTAACCCGTTTGGATGCCGAATGGGTGTCAACATTACAAGACACCTCGAAGCTCTATTTCTAGCATATGTTTTGACCCGTTTTTCTTGTCTAAGACACCCTGTCACTACCGTGACTTAACGGGTTTTCCTTGTTTACCAAATTTCAGTATAACAAAGTAAGACTAACAAATAAACATAATGTAGCAAAACTATTGTAGGATCAAATTGTGACCCGAAAGAGTCGTTCGGAAGAGCTCAAATCCGTTTCAGAGGCGGAAACAAAGAAACGGATGTGAAAACAACTTGAATATCACTTTAATCCTCTTATATATTGATTTAACACCTATTACATTCAGTAGACGGACCGACAGCACTTCGGTACCAATTCTGAAATCCGTTTCAAATGAATTAACAACTAGCCTATTTATAGTGTTCAGACTTTCGCTTGAAATGAACATATCTTGTTCAAGCGAAACACCTAATTTACTACAAGTGAACCCCATGTCTTTTGTCTTCAAGCGAAACCATCTTATACATGTCAGACTCTTGTTTTGTGTGAACTTGCAAAGATGTTGTCATATTATGATGTCACTTGTGTGATGTCATCATCAAGAATGATGACATCATGCTAGTTTAGGTCCGCAACGACACCGAGACTCGACTTAAGATGAAGACGACAAATGTGTGCACTAACAGACTCCCCCTCAGATGTTGACGAGTCTTAAGTGTCGAGTCTTTGCATCTTCAGTCTCTTTTCTTTCTTAGCATATACCAGGATCTTCTCTTTGGCTCTAACCTCGTCAGACTCCCCCTCTCATCATGATGGGATCGCTGTCTGGAATTAGCTATCACCTTGAGATCACATCCTGGCTTAATTCTGTTCAGTTCAACTCCTACACACATTTTCTCATCAAAACATAAGTTTTCACTTAAATCAATAAGAAAAAACTTACTAGTAATAGTTACATCAAGTTCAAATTAATGATCTCGATTAACTAATCAAACTTTTCTTTCTCAAAACAAATTTCTTCTGTTAAACTCACACTCCCAAACCTGTTCATCATGTTCAGCACTCGGAATTTTGAAAATTAGCTCTTCAACACCAGTTGTCGAAAATCTTTTTGGATTTTTGATAACAAAGGAATGAAATGCAGTAAAGACATATATACAGACAATATTTTTGTGAGTTTGCGTAAGAGGATCATATCAGTTTATGTGACAAATCACCAACACCGTTAAGCTTGATTTCATTTTATGCTCTAAACGATTCACATTGATTGACGATATTGTTGTCCACTTAAACTCAATCTAAAAACTTTCGAAATGCTTACCGATACGATTAGGTATATTTAGATAGCACTAAATTCTTATGGACCCCACGATCTCAGCATATCCCCTCATCATGCAATACACTGACCCAAGTAATGCCTTTAAACTTTTATCAACTGTGATTTGTGCGAAAACAAAGCATAATGTTTAAACATTAACAATCAGATTGATACTTCCGTATACGCAGAGAAAGTCCAATGTTTAAACAAAATAAGAAAAATAAAATAAGTTGAAGTTGTTTAGGCTTTAACCACCAGGTCGATACTTCCGTATACGCAGAGGAGGTCCAAAGCTTAAACGAAACACCAAAGAAAATAAAGCAGAACGTTTAGGCAACAACATCCAGGTCGATACTCACGTATACGCAAAGGATGTCCGATGCTTAAACAAAATAAAGAAATAAAACAAGTTTAAATCTTTGCAAAATGAAATGGACAATCACAGTGACTTTTCAGCAAAGTTGTGAAAGTTCACAAACTTAACCAGTTTTATGTCTTTCGACAATCAGCGATTACTGAGTAGGCACACAGTCAAGAAGGACAAAACTAAGTACTATGCTTTCAACCATGTTTCCCACTAGAACTAGGCTTTTTCATTTAGGTTTGTATCGTTATCGCAAATCTACTAGTCTAGTTGAGCCTATCGTCACATCTTTAGTGAGACCGTTTATCACATTTTATCTCTCCATTTCTTTAGCATGCTGTGACAGTCCAACTGATCTACTATCATTTCATTTTTTTACAACAAAACTCATTTTTTCATTTTCAATGTTTTTGGCATTTTCAAATTTTTAATTTTTTTAAAATTTTTACTCCCCCTAAAATCAAAATATATCTCAATTTTGATTTTCTAGGAAAATTTGAAAACAAGTTGTACAAGAAATGTGACAACATGATGAGAATCACTTCAATTCTCCATTCACTTGGCTTAAACAATCAGAACTCCCCCTGATAACAAAACATTTTCCCATGGTGATTTCAAAACACTTAAGTTTGTTTTAATCAAAATGGTTTTTCCGGAAAATTAGTTTTGTGAGTCAATTCACAAACATGGGGTTTCATCACCTTGTTCTTTCAACCATTTGTAAAAACTAACATTTGCAAGATCAATCCACAAACATCACTTGTAGAAAATCAAGTACAATTTATTGTCCCTAATTTACCACTTTTAAATCGAAATCACTTTCGTGAATTTCTCAAGAAATATGCCGATTCATGTTCCACGCTTACCAACCTGGGAACTCCGACAAGTTAGGTTTTTCTATTTAAAGAGTTTCACCCAAGCCTGACGGTCCTTGGGTGCTTTTGAAATTCCATTTGACAATGATGGAAAATTTTCATCATTCATTGTCAAACTGGAATCACCACTTTTTACCTCAACACATGGCTCCTCTGGCTTTACCACACCAGATTCATCGCCTGAACTTGGCTTGTCTGACTTTGAATAGTCAGATTCATCGCCAACAACTGGGTCCTTTGTTTCCGGAGAAACAAAATCATCACCAGCAACTTTCTTTTTCATCTTTCTCTCTTTCGTCCTCAGATTTGTATCTGATGAATCTGTTTTGCTTGATTTGTCATTCTTTGGCGAGCAAGACGATTTATCAGAACTTTTATCTGTTTTACTAGTTGTATCCGAGGACAAAATCCTTTCGAGATACTCTCTTGCTTTCTTACTCTTTTTCCTCAGTCTGTCTTTCTGCCCTTGAGAAAGCTTAACTTTCTTTTCTTGAACTTTCTGTTCTTGAACTTTAGGTTCTTGAACTTTCTGTTCTTTGGGCTTGACATTGACTGATTTCTTTGCCAATTTCTGAGATTCGGCCCTCGATCTTCCCTTTGATCTCATTGGGCAATCTCTGGCAATGTGACCTTTGATATGGCGTTCAAAGCATTTCCTCATCTCAAAACTCCAACTTTGGCAGTTAACAACAATGTGTCCTCGAACACCACAAGTGTAACACACTCTGTTATCGTACCAATCACCACCTTCAGCCCAAACATTCAGATCATAGCATTGTCTGGCTTTGTAGTGATCATCACTCCTCTTGAAAGCTGGATTTGGCTTTGAAGCACTATGGTCAAACCTGCACCACTTTTCACCAACTATTTTTGAGTTTAGTTTTTCAGATTTTTGTGATTTTGTATAACGATTGGATGATTGAACTGATGAGCTTTTATTCTTGTTTTGACCATTTTCTGACTTTTTAACTTTTTGTTTCTGTTCCACTTTCTTCTTCAAAGGTTTTTGCGTAGAGCATTCACCCTTTTCAGTCGATTGCAGAACAGTTTCTTGAAATTTTTCTTTTAATATCAAAAATATTTTCTTTTTCTCATTTTCAGCATCAGACTCTGAATCAGACTCGTCTGCTGAATAAAACTCCTCATTTTCATCATCAGTTTTCTCATCACAATCTTCAACGTTGACTTTGTCAAAGTTTGTGACATTGTCACTTATTGGAACATAATTGATTGGTTTTGGACATGGATAATCTGGTGTTGATGAAGAAGTCTCAAAACCTTTCAATTTCTCTTCAAGCTCTTTGATTTTAATCCGAGCTTTATCAGCTTCATTTTCAAGTCGAATGATTTTCTGAAGATGAGAGTTTATTTCAATTTGTTTTTCAAGATTATTTTTAAAAATAACAGATTTCTCATCTTCTAAAATCTTCATTTGACTTTGAAAATCTTTTTCAAATTTTAATTTTAATTTTTCATTTTCAAATTCTTTTTCCCTTTCTTTCAAAATCTCGTTTTTCAATGTCAAACTGTTCAAGTCTCTTAACAGTTTAACATTTTCAAATTTCAGCTTCTCACAATTTTTCTGTAAATCAAAAATCTGTTTCTCATCAGCTTTCTTCTCGTCTTTCAAAACTGAAATTTCTTCAGTTTGTTTTTTTCACTTGAACACCTTTACTCATGCTCTTCTTTAATATTGATTTTCCACTTTGACTTTTCTTCTTCTCAGCATTCCTCTTCATCTGTTCTTCAAGTTTCTCAATGAATGGACAAATTGTCAATCTAGAGTATTCTTCGGTTCTTTTTAAATCCAAAAGATATGTACCCCACTCTTGTTGAGGTATGGCATTAGCTAATTTATCAACCCATTCATCTGGACTTTTCTGAATACCCTTTTCAGACATTGAGCGAACAAGATGGCTATACCTCTCAATGATACTCTTTGTACTTTCTCCTGGACAACCTGAAAACGAGTCAAACTCTTTCTTTAGTACATTTATTCTATTAAAAGTTTCACTTGTCATATTAAAGAAATTGATATCCATGATTCGGAAACCCATTTTCAAGACAGTCCCGTTAAATGAAATATCAAGTCCAAGCTAGATCACTTTTCAAACAAAACACTTTTCAATTTTTCAGAAATCCGAGTATGAAGTAGACTGCATTAAACAGTGATTGGGCCGAGAACTTTAATCACACAACACTTAATTGGGTCGATCAATATGTTCAACTAATGGGTCGATAATGTCCTGTTGGGCTCCGAATTTGGATAACATGGGCCGACAAACTCTAAGTCACAATGCAATTCTATTTGGCCTTCTCACCAACTCACATGGATTGACACCCACTAAGACTAAATGATATTATCGAGACTTTGAATTTATCAGCTATCACATGCACCTTACAACAGTGGCCGACAACAACATAGATCAGATCAAAAGTTCATATTTTCTCGAGATATTTCACATGCAGACCTTGACACATGAAAGCTGGCAACAACTCTTGTAGATTACAAACAAACGAAAAGCGTATACTGACACATTATCTAGAAACTTGTAAGAATCACTTGTTCGTGGGAGAGTGTGTACAAGATATATTTAAACCGACAACCTTTCAATTTGATTGCACCTAATTTCTTAATCACTTGATATTATAACCGACAACCTGGATACAATTTCTTTTCCCAACTATCAAAGACAATATCGTTTAATGTTTTCATAAATTTCGATACGTGTTTTCAAGCAAATGCCAGATTCAAGCGAATGCCAACATATTATCAAGCGAAAGCCTGTGTTTCGCTTCAAACACCACCAATTTTCAAGCGAAAGCCAGATGATGTCAGCAAATGTCGAACATATTTCAAGCGAAAGTTCAATTTGAATCAATTTTAAGCCGATTTTTGTTCCGAAACTTTCCAGGATTTGTTAGAACATGATTACGCACAATATGTGAAAGTTTGAGCCGTTTTTATCCGTGAAAAATTTTAAATTTGAAAAAGAATGGTGTAGAAATCAGAAAAAGTGACGAAAACAGGCTGTTTTGGCAAGATCTCTTCCTCCTGAGCTCTGATACCACTTGTAGGATCGAATTGTGACCCGAAAGAGTCGTTCAGAAGAGCTCAAATCCGTTTCAGAGGCGGAAACAAAGAAACGGACGTGAAAACAGCTTGAATATCACTTTAATCCTCTTGTATATTTATTTAACACCTATTACATTCAGTAGACGGACCGGCAGCACGTCGGTACCAATTCTGAAATCCGTTTCAAATGAATTAACAACTAGCCTATTTATAGTGTTCAGACTTTCGCTTGAAATGAACATATCATGTTCAAGAGAAACACCTAATTTACAACAAGCGAACCCCATGTCTTTTGTCTTCAAGCGAAACCATCTTATACATGTCAGACTCTTGTTTTGTGTGAACTTGCAAAGATGTTGTCATATTATGATGTCACTTGTGTGATGTCATCATCAAGAATGATGACATCATGCTAGTTTAGGTCCGCAATGACACCGAGACTCGACTTAAGACGAAGACGACAGATGTGTGCACAAACAACTATAAATCGCGTACCTTTAAAGCGCACCCTTCAAGCGCGTATCTCCTCCTCCGGCTTGTCCGCTCGACGATCCGGGTTCTTTGCCTAAGGAGTTCAATTCAACTTCAATTTAGAACCCTTTTTGTAATTATAAGCACATAATTTGCCATAACAGTCAATTATGCGTTTTCATCCGATTTTTAATATATTAATCCCCACTTAGGCATTTCAACAAACACCTAGCGGGTCAGATTTCTACATAATCATTACCAAGTTCATGACTTGTTATTTTATCTAAATCAACTTTAATTAGGCGATTGTACACATAGTTCAACATCACTTTTTCAGAAATTATCTCATAAATTCAGATTACACTAGAACAAGAATCTTAATCCTAGTGTTTATCGAGTTCTACTAACTTATTAATCACCCACTATGGTGATTATGAACCTTACAAGTATCATGCAAGACTTTGACAAGAAATCGTCTAGGGTTTGTCCCTAAACCTCATATCACTTCCAATTTCATATATCCAACACATAATCAAGCTCAACATTCGATTTCTATCACATGCAAGGAATTTGAGTTGAATCAAAACAACCTAATTTGGCATACCTTATTAGTTTGATTACGAATCTATATTCAGATCTCGATTTTGACTTGGTTTGAGCCTCCAATTTGTGAATGTTGTGTGAAAACTGGGGTTTGGAGGAACCCCTTGTCGCCCCCTGCTTCTTGATCGACCAGACACACCATTTGAGTGTGTTTGGTGTGTTTTAATTTTGTTTTAAGTGATTAAGTTTCAATTTTAACAACATAGGCCCCTCCACTTTTATTTAGTTTATATCTTTGGCATTTTAAATTCATTCGTGCTTTAAAACAAGATAACTAACTAACTGGGTTATTTATTTCCTAGTTAGCTCATTCTCGTTTATTTTTACTTTATATAATGCTAATATAAATCTTCTTAAATTTCGGGGTGTTACATCTCACAGGATTTCGGTTTTCCAAATTCATCAACCTGTGACATGAAAAACCTTTCACAGTTTCTTTTATGCATGAAAACTTTGATAAATATTTTATCCAAAAAATTAACTTTCTTTGATCTTTTATCAGTTTGATTAGTTATTTTTTCTTTCTTTATCCTCTCTTTTGTCCTCAGATTTGTATCTGGTGAATTCGTTTTGCTTGATTTACCATTCTTTGTTGAGCAAATCGATTCATCAGAACTTTTATCTAAATTACCAGTTGTACCCGAGGACAAAATCTTTTCTAGATACTCTCATACTTTCTTCCTTTTCTTTCTCAGTCTGTCTTTCTGCCCTTGTGACAATTTCACTTTCGGTTCTTTGGGCTTTTCGTCGACTTGATTGATTTCTTCACCGTTTTCTGAGATTCAGCCCTCGATCTTCCCTTTGATCTCATTGGGCAAACTCTGGCAATATGACCTCTAAATTGACATTCATAGCATCTTCTTGTCTCAAAACTCTGACTCTGGCAGTTAACAACAATGTGTCCTTGAAAACCACATGTGTAACACACTCTGTTATCATACCATTTTTCTCCTCCAAACCACACACTTAAATCATAACATTGTTTGGCTTTGTGGTAATCATCACTCCTCTTGTAAGCTGGATTTGACTTTTGAGCACTGTGGTCAAACCTGCACCACTTATTACCAACTTTTTGTGAGTTTTGATTCTCAACTTTTTGTGTTTTTTTATAATGATTGGATGATTGAACTGATGATCTTTTATTGTTGGTTTGAAAATTTTTCAAATTTTTAACATTTTATTTTTGTTCTACATTCTTCTTAAAAGGTTTTTGCTTTGAGCATTCACCTCTTTCAGTAGATTGTAAAACAGTTTCTTGAAATTTTTCTTTCAATTTCAAAAATATTTTCTTTTTATCATCTTCATCATCAGTTTTATCATCACAATATTCAATTATGACTTTGTCATAATTTGTGACATTGTCACTTATTAGAATCTAATTGATAGGTTTTGGACATATATGATCTATCAATACTGATGAGGTTACAAAACCTTTCAATGTCTTTTCTAACTCATCAATTTTATTTTTAGCACTCTCAACCTCTTTTTCAAGTTGAGAGATTTTTCACGATGAGAATCTATTGTTTTTTCATTTTCAAGTTTATTTTCTTCAAGAAAAAATTTTTCAATTTCTAAAACTTTTATTTGATTTTGAAATTTTATTTCTTTTTCTTTTAAATTTTTGTTTTCCAATTTTATCCAAAAATCTTCATTTTCTGAAGATTTTATTTTGTTTTCAAAATCTTTTTCATTTTCTTTCAAATTTTTGATTTCCAATGTCAAACTCTCCACATCCTTCAAGAGTTTAACATTGTCTGATTCAAATTTATCACATTTTGAGCACTTTTCAGACATCTTTTCAGCATCAGCTTTATTCTCATCCTTGATAGCTGAAATTTTTTTAATCTCCTTCTTTTTCTCTTCTTCTTCATTTCACCACCACATTCTCTGTCTCTCTTCTTCCTCTTCTGCTATTTGCTCAATAAGAGTCTCAACACTGATAGTTGTATAATCAACAACTATGTTTCCTTTAGGATCCAAATAGCATTCCCGATCAGCATCCTATCTATTTGCGCTTTTTGCCTCTTTCCATGTTCGATAAAGTCTATCTTTCATTGTTTGAGCTAACATCTTCCTGTTGACATATTTTACCTCTTCTGTCCGGGTATCTTTGAAAGGAACGATCTTTGCCATGATTTTATCTCCTTGAATTACTTGAAACAATTAACAAACACTTAGACAAATTTTTGAAATTTTAAGAACAAACTCAAACGAAATGGATAGCTTCAAGCGGAATGGTCTTCAAGCGAAATGGTTCATGCGAAATGGAAGTATCTTTCACACGAAATGGCAGCTTTGATGCGAAATGAACACTTTCAAACGGAATGGAACTTTCACAGGAAATGGTCTCTTTTCACGTGAAATGGTCTTCACACGAAAAGGTCTTCAAATGAAATGCACTTTGGTACAAAACGGATGACTCTTTCGTACGAAATGAAGTCTACAATGTTGATTCCGTGCGAAATGAGATTTTCAAGGTCGATTCCGTGCGAAATGATGATCAAGATGTTGATTCCGTGCGAATTGAACTTCAACAGGTTGATTTCGTGTGAAATGAAGTTATCCAAGATGATTCCGTGCAAAATGAACTTCTCAATTCGTACGAAATGATGCTAACATCATCATATCGGCCACAAAATTGTCAAATTGATCTGGTTTTAGGTCGATTTTAGGTCCAATTCTTTCAAGGATTGGTTAATACTGTATTTCGCGTGTAATGTGTGATAATTAGTCCATTTTAACCTTAAAAACTCTGTTAATTTTGAAAAACGTGAACAAGAATGAGTAGAAGTTAGAAATTCCGGTGAAAACAAGCTGAATCGGTATGAACCTTCCTCCTGAGCTCTGATACCACTTGTTGGATCGTCGTATGACCCGAATGAGTCGTTCAGAAGAGTTTTGAGTTAGAATCAAAGGCGGAATCAGTGATTCTAACTTGATACAGCTTGATTCTCCCTAATTATCTTCTTATTAATGATTTCAAAGCTTTTACACATCGTTTGACAAACTGGCAGCACCTCGGTTCTGAAATCGGAAAGTTACAAATGAGAAACCAGCTCAGCTATATATAGGGATACCATTTCGTACGAAACAGGCATGGCTCATTTCGTGCAAAATGGATCTGCTCCATTTCGTACGAAATGGTTCTTGCCATTTCGTGCGAAATGACCCATTCACATACAAAACCTATTTTCTAACATCTGAGCACTGGTTTATCCTACCTAGACACAAGACTCGATAAAGACGAAGTTAACAGACATTTATGCACCAACAGACTCCCCCTTGGATGTTGACGAAGTCTTTGGCATCGAGTCTTCAGTCTTTTCTTTCTTTCCAAAATGTATCTGACATTGAAAGCTTTTTTTAATTTCTTCTCTTCTTCTATCCACATCTAATCTCCCCCTTGAATGTTGGTTAAATCTTTAATCTCCTCTTTGCTCGCAGACTCCCCCTTAAGCTGTGCTGGGATCGTAGTCTGATCTTTATAGGTTTAGAATCGATTCCTGACTCTATTCTTCATATGCTCATGCGGAAAATCTCTTCAGGATTTGAAAAACGTGAAGAAGAATGAGTAGAAGTTAGAAATTCTGGTGAAAACAAGCTGAATCGGTATGAATTCTTCCTCCTGAGCTCTGATACCACTTGTTGGATCGTCGTATGACCTGAATGAGTCGTTCAGAAGAGTTTTGAGTCAGAATCAAAGGCGGAATCAGTGATACTAACTTGATACAGCTTGATTCTCCCTAATTATCTTCTTATTAATGATTTCAATGCTTTTTCAGGTCGTTTGACAAACTGGCAGCACCTCGGCTCTGAAATCGGAAAGTTACCAATGAGAAACCAGCTCAGCTATATATAGGGATTCCATTTCGTACGAAACAGGCATGGCTCATTTCGTGTAAAATGGATCTGCTCCATTTCGTAGGAAATGGTTCTTGCCATTTCGTGCGAAATGACCCATTCACATACAAAACCTATTTTCTAACATCTGAGCACTGGTTTATCCTACCTAGACACAAGACTCAATAAAGACGAAGTTAACAGACATTTATGCACTGATGCGCGTGAAGTGTCGTATATATTAGGTATATATTTTAAGCCCTTTTTAACACTTATTTTAGCCAAGTTTTAAATTTATAAAACACGATATTTTACTAACACTAAACACACATATGGGCAAGTGCACCCATCGTTGAGCGTAGTATAGCGTTGGTAAGATACCGAGGTCGTCCAAGGACACAAGAGCTTTTAATACCGGTTTATCCTCAACGTCTAACCAAAATAAAAAGTTTAGAAAAATGTTTTAAGCTAAGAAAAAATAAAAACTAACTAAAATGCTGAAAAAATAAAAATAAAAGAAAAACAGATAGACAAGATGAATCACTTGGTTCCGACTCGTATCTAGTATAACCTTTGATTATTTCCGCACTTTTGCACATAATTAAGAGATTATCTTAGTTATTGTAGTAGGCCCCTCTTTTGAAGGTGACGTTACCCTCACCCCAGTAGTTTGAGTCAGCAAGGATACAATCCTAAAAGGGTGGATTATTGGAAGATAATGAATTAAGTTATTAATGCAGTATTGTGGTAGGCCCCGCTTTTGGCGGTGACGTTACCCTCGGCTAAGTAGTCTGAGTCAGCAGGGATACAGTCCTAAATAGCCGGATTATAGTATTAATAGTAGTTAACTTATGAGGGGGTCAAAGAGTTTGGACCCCCGCCATCCAATACCGTGAAGTATTGAAGGAGGTCCTACTAAATTTGACCCAGGTCCATTGCAGGACCTCTAAACGCTGAACAATGGCAAGACCTTTACCAAACTGTTCCCTTAACCCCCGACCAGGTAGCCAACATACCTCCATATAGACCGTGGAGATATGAATGGTGAAAATCCTTTATTTTATATAGACAGTAAAATAATGCCAAGACACCACGGACAAACGATAAGGAAAGATCACCTTCAACATAAGTAACTAGTTATTAAAGTCATTAATACAAAACCAAATAAAAAGTGCAAAAGATTAGAAATAAAAAGTATTATACTAGACACTTTGTCTTCACCAAGTGATGTAAGAGACTTAGGCAAACATGGCCTTGATTGTCAAGAACTCTTACGATCAATCTTGGATCCCGAGACGACTCACACACTCTACGATAGACAATGGATGATGGTGGTGGATGATGGTGTTGTGATGGTGGTGGGTGGTGGATGAAGTGTGAGAGAGGTGGTGTGCCAAGGGATGAGTTGAAATGAATCCAAGCACTCCTATTTATAGGCTGAACAGAGAGCTGGGCACGGCCCCGTGTCCGCTGGGCACGGCCCCGTGCCCGTCTGACACTCTCTCTCCTCATTAATTGTAACTCGCAATTACAATAAATGCGCCGGCTATACTTTCGACACGCCCCCGTGTCCGCTGGGCACGGCCCCGTGGTGGGCAATAGAAGCTTCTATAGGTTTGTCTTTTCTGCTGCTTCTTGGGCACGGCCCCGTGCTGGCTGAGCACGGGGCGTGTTCAGTCTTCTGACTTCTCTATTTTGCTTTGGAAGGTGCCGTTGAGGGGTCGGGCCGTCCACTAATGTTCCTTTCCTTGTATTTATGTTGGATTTAGCTGTCTTTTTGCTTCTTTTGTGTTTTTGAGCTCATTTAATCCTGAAAATACAAAAGGAAGACAAAAACACTCTTTTTCCAATATTAGTACTTAAAAAGGGTTAGTTTTATGCCTCATTTGATGTAATTTATATGTTGCATTTTACACACATCAAATACCCCTACACTTGAACTTTTGCTTGTCCTCAAGCAAAACTCTTTAATATGTGGCTTACATTCCCAAATGGAATAGGTAGAAGAGAAGGTTTTGGGCTTGTCGTAGAGTGTCGGGATATCCAAGATCCTTTTGGGTTTTATTTTTATCTATTTACAATCCTATTCGTAATGATTTATTTAGAACTTTTCATAGGAGAAATTACTTATTTGGGCATAACATGCCTTTTTTTTTAAATTCCATTTATATACAAGTTCACATACCTCACGGGAGAAATCACTCACACTCGGCCGAAGGTGTATTTTTAGCGAATCACTCGAGAGCGGCGTGGAACTTATTCCTACCATAAGATTGCCAAGCAATCAATCCTCCTCCTTTTTAACTTTTATACCTTTGTAAATATCAAGAGGACTTTGTGGGTTAAGGGTTAGGCTTGGGTTAAAGGTAGGTGGTTGGGTTAGTGGTTAGTAGAAAAGGGCGAAAAGCGTAACAAGTGTCGGTTTTCGTAAGATTTTCTATTTTTGCAACTTTTTTATTTTGATGAAGCTTTTATTCAAACAAAGTTATTTTTGATGAACTTGTTTGTTTTTCTTTTTGCTTCATCAACAGCACACATTTTTTTTCACGAAAAACCGAACTTGTTACTAAAACAAAGGGTTAAAAATAAAAAGGTTTTGGTGGGTAAAAGGGTTTTTGGTTTGGGTGATGAAATGAAAAGGTTTAGGCTCAAAGGGGTTAACTGTGGGGATTTTTTGGGTAGGTGGTAAAAGAAAAAGAAAAATAATGGTGTAGAAATAAAAAAAAGGGTTAGTCCTAATGTCTCCATCATTTACTTACTCGGGTTTAAGTTGATAAGGACCGGGAATGTATCGTCATGGCAAGTTCTAGAGTCGTAAGAACCAAGCGGCTATTCACACAAGAAACGAAAAATGAGCATTTAGTTTTAATGATATGTAATTGTGCTCAATAAAGGCTCAAAACTCACTTTTGTGGGAATGAGTTTTTATGTGATCAAGTATATATAATCAAATTTTAACTAAGTTTGTCATGCCTTTTCATAATTTTCTTATGTTGGTTCTTTTTATCACTACGCTATCGGTTGTAAATTTGTAAAAATATAACCTTTTTGAGAACTTGAATTTCCCGAGTTAAACCTAGACAAGTAAAAAAAATGAAATTTTTGAAAAAATTTGGGGTGATTAGCGGTTCCAATAGAGTTTTGTGTAAGGCTTGTATTTAGGACTTGCAAAATTCAAGGTTTTAGCATCCCCCCCACACTTAAATTACACATTGTCCTCAATGTGTCCCAAAAATAAATTTTTAGGTTGATTAGATGTGTAAAATGGTGTAAAAAGCAAAAAATTTATGTTACTGGGCGCCGAACACGGCCCCGTGTTATCCGGGCACGGCCCCGTTTTCAAGTGCCAGTAACAAAATTAAAACAAGAGAAACAGAAGTCTGGACACGGGGGCGTGTTGGGTGAACACGGCCCGTGTCCAGTTACCTGAACTGGGCATTTTTCAGCACGGGGCCGTGTTGGTTGGGCACGGCCCGTGTTGAACCTTCTGAAATGGAGAGAATTGTCGGGTCGCCTTGTTCTTGTGCATGAGTTCATTTTTCTCGTTCCCCTTTTCATCCTTTACCACCATGAGTGTGTTTTATTCATTACAAACCATCCAAACCTTAAAACCATCATTTCATTTCATCATAGAGAGAACTTACATAATCCTAAATTTAAACTAGATAAAACTAAGAAATAATAAACCATGGAGCTCTAGCCTCTACTTTATTTTAATTAGCAAAATTTCCAAGAAGTAACTAATCTTGGTTAGACAAGGCCTTTTTGAACTCCTTCTTCCGCGTGCGGTTCTCCTCATATTTCGGCAAGCCACTCTTCCACCTCCCTTGGAAGGAGAAAAGAAGGCTCATTGGCATTAGTTTGAGGAGTTTCAACTTCCACCGGGATCTCTTGTTGGTGTTCCACAGGAGGTTCCGCCGGAAAGTCTTCCCACCCGGTAGGGTTGTTGATTCCGAGCGCCAGGTTCCAATCCTGCTGAGGAAGGAGTGGTTCCATCGGGGGTGCTACAAGAATATTTAACCTCTGGTGCAAGAGGTTAATTTCTTAGAAGCTGCTTTCAAGTCCCATCGTAAGATCGTTAATACGGTCGATTAGGACCTCCTCTACTGAAGTCATTTCGTCGAGAGCCTACCTTAATGCTATCACATAGTGCACAAGTGTAGCTTCAATGGAGGGTCTTCTTCCTCTTCGGCTGTTTGACGAATGCACAGAAGATGTTTTGCTGTTTTCACTTGACATTCTACGAAAAATAAACTGAAAAAGTTTATTTAAATGAAACAGTTACCGAACACGGCCCCGTGCTCAATGAGCACGGCCCCGTGTTCATCTTTCTGCAGAATTTTGGAGCAAGGAAACTTGGATTTTTAAGTTATTTTCTGAACTTGTGGGGTCTTTTTAGCTGCTAATAACTTAAAACAATGTTACATAACATGTTTTTACCAAGATTCCTTGAACAAAACTCATTAATCCTTACCACAAAGTTGGAAGAATTCAAACTTTTAATGGTAGTTCTTGAAGAAAGATGGAGAAGAAGGAAATGGCTAAAAGAGGAAAGGACAAGATGGGTTGTTGGAACCTTCTTTTAGACTTACCTAGGATAGTTTGAGAGAAGATTCCTGCAAATCTCTGCCCCAAGTTGGTCCAAATGTGCAGAATTCTTGGCTGCATTTATAGAAAATGACAGCATCCTTGACACGGCCCCGTGCCCAGTGGACACGGCCCCGTGTGCAGGTGGAGTTCTGACACAGTTTGTCCGTATTCTGACGTACTGATCAGAATGGAATCTTTTGATGGACACGGGGGCGTGTTGGCTGGACACGGCCCCGTGTCGAGGGACTGTTTTATGAAGTTGTCTAGTTTTTTAAGGAACTTGTTAGTATCGGGTGGCTCCTGACTGGTTGGAACAACCCCAAAGTGCCTAAGATACCTTAATTGTCCTAGACTAAGGCGAGAACGCAAGAGGTTGTCGGTGAGGGTAATTCCTATTTTCATTCTAGGTGGACAAGTCCAACCCTTTCCCGGGATCTCGTTAAAGAAGGTGTATGTCGAATCGCTCAGGTCTATGTATGCACCGAACGAAGTCGATGGAGAGTCCTTCACGGCACAATCGACACAGGGACGACTATCGTCCAAGTCTTTGCTAGGTACGAAGGTATTTTCGGAAGCAACGAGGTTGTCGGAATGCGGTTCCAACATTTCTTCATGGTTATCGTCTTTGGGTGGATCAATAAAATCCTTCCTAAGTTCTTTTAACCAATTCAGAATTAGTTTTTCTAGTTTAAATAACTCATCAAGGAGCATTTCCCCTAGAATATCTGGCTGGGCGCATTCGAGGGAGAAATAGTGCTTGTTTTTACTTTCGCCCCTCTTAAGGTTATAAGAAGTCGGTGGGTTCATGTAGTGGGGCCTATAATTTAGAAAGTAGAATTTTACTTCTTCATGTTTGCCACCACATAATTGACACCACGTACCATAAGAGTGCCGAAAGTAAAAACAATTACTATCACTCATGTTTGTGTCAGAAATTACCAACCGCCGGGATCTAATGGTTCTGTTTTCAGTAAGTGAATCTTGGGCATGGGGGCGTGTTGAGTGAGCACGGCCCCGTGTTCAGCTTACTGTCTGACGTAAAACAGGATTGCCAGTTCCAATGATTGAGCACGGGGGCGTGTTCAGCGGGCACGGCCCGTGCTGAGCTCTGCAGAAGCTGAAAAACTAAGAAAATCCTAAAAAAAAAAATAAAAAGAAAAAGGAAAAATGATTAGGCCGTTGATTCCTAACTTTCTTAAAATCCTTGTGTCCCCGGCAACGGCGCCAAAAACTTGATGCGCGTGAAGTGTCGTATATATTAGGTATATATTTTAAGCCCTTTTAAACACTTATTTTAGCCAAGTTTTAAATTTATAAAACACGATATTTTCCTAACACTAAACACACATATGGGCAAGTGCACCCATCGTTGAGCGTAGTATAGCGTTGGTAAGATACCGAGGTCGTCCAAGGACACAAGAGCTTTTAATACTGGTTTATCCTCAACGTCTAACCAAAATAAAAAGTTTAGAAAAATGTTTTAAGCTAAGAAAAAACAAAAACTAACTAAAATGCTGAAAAAATAAAAATAAAAGAAAAACAGATAGACAAGATGAATCACTTGGTTCCGACTCGTATCTAGTATAACCTTTGATTATTTCCGCACTTTTGCACATAATTAAAAGATTATCTTAGTTATTGTAGTAGGCCCCTATTTTGAAGGTGACGTTACCCTCACCCCAGTAGTTTGAGTCAGCAAGGATACAATCCTAAAAGGGTGGATTATTGGAAGATAATGAATTAAGTTATTAATGCAGTATTGTGGTAGGCCCCGCTTTTGGCGGTGACGTTACCCTCGGCTAAGTAGTCTGAGTCAGCAGGGATACAGTCCTAAATAGCCGGGTTATAGTATTAATAGTAGTTAACTTATGAGGGGGTCAAAGATTTTGGACCCCCGCCATCCAATACCGTGAAGTATTGAAGGAGGTCCTACTAAATTTGACCCAGGTCCATTGCAGGACCTCTAAACGCTGAACAATGGCAAGACCTTTACCAAACCGTTCCCTTAACCCCCGACCAGGTAGCCAACATACCTCCATATAGACCGTGGAGATACGAATGGTGAAAATCCTTTATTTTATATAGACAGTAAAATAATGCCAAGACACCACGGACAAACGATAAGGAAAGATCACCTTCAACATAAGTAACTAGTTATTAAAGTCATTAATACAAAACCAAATAAAAAGTGCAAAAGATTAGAAATAAAAAGTATTATACTAGACACTTTGTCTTCACCAAGTGATGTAAGAGACTTAGGCAAACATGGCCTTGATTGTCAAGAACTCTTACGATCAATCTTGGATCCCGAGACGACTCACACACTCTACGATGGACAATGGATGATGGTGGTGGATGATGGTGTTGTGATGGTGGTGGGTGGTGGATGAAGTGTGAGAGAGGTGGTGTGCCAAGGGATGAGTTGAAATGAATCCAAGCACTCCTATTTATAGGCTGAACAGAGAGCTGGGCACGGCCCCGCGTCCGCTGGGCACGGCCCTGTGCCCGTCTGACACTCTCTCTCCTCATTAATTGTAATTCGCAATTACAATAAATGCGCCTGCTGTACTTTCGACACGCCCCCGTGTCCGCTGGGCACGGCCCCGTGGTGGGCAACAGAAGCTTCTATAGGTTTGTCTTTTCTGCAGCTTCTTGGGCACGGCCTCGTGCTGGCTGAGCACGGGGCGTGTTCAGTCTTCTGACTTCTCTATTTTGCTTTGGAAGGTGCCGTTGAGGGGTCGGGTAGTCCACTAATGTTTATTTCCTTGTATTTATGTTGGATTTAGCTGTCTTTTTGCTTCTTTTGTGTTTTTGAGCTCATTTAATCCTGAAAATACAAAAGGAAGACAAAAACACTCTTTTTCCAATATTAGTACTTAAAAAGGGTTAGTTTTATGCCTCATTTGATGTAATTTATATGTTGCATTTTACACACATCATGCACCAACAGACTATGCTCACGAACTTTGACCTCCCGGTTCATAATTTCTATTGGTTCCTCGACAAACTGCAATTTGTCGTCAATTCTCAGCTCTTGAAGTGGCACCACCAGTGTTTCATAAGACAAACACTTCTTTAGTTGTGAGACATGGAAGACATCATGAACGTTACCCAACTCAGCAGGTAACTCGAGTTTATAGGCCACTTTACCAATACGCTCCAGAATCTTGAATGGTCCTACATAACGTGGATTAAGCTTGTCGCGCTTCCCAAAGCGCACCACACCCTTCCAGGGTGAGACTTTCAGCATAACGTGGTTGCCTACAGCGAACTCCAAGGGTTTCCTACACTTATCAGCGTAGCTTTTCTGACGGTCGCGCGCCACCGCCATACGGTTTCTGATATGGACAATCTTTTCAGAAGTTTCAACAATAAGTTCCGGACCTGTGACCTGGCTGTCACCCACCTCAGCCCAACAAAGAGGAGAACGGCATTTCCGGCCGTACAACGCTTCAAACAGAGCTGCCTGGATGCTAGTGTGGTAACTGTTGTTATAGGAGAACTCGATCAACGGCAAATGTTTCTCCCAGCCCTTACCAAAATCAATCACACATGCTCGCAGCAAGTCTTCAAGTGTCTGGATGGTTCGCTCACTTTGACTATCTGTATGTGGGTGATAAGCAGTACTCATGTCGAGACGTGAGCCGAACGATTTATGCATCGACTGCCATAAATCAGATATGAAATGCGGATGACGATCAGAGATAATAGAGGTTGGCACCCCGTGCTTAGAAACCACTTCCTTCAAATAAACAACAGCAAGTTGAGAGAACTTATCCTTTTCCTTGATCGCAAGAAAGTGCGCAGATTTCGTGAGGCGATCAACGATCACCCAAATGGTATCGTTTCCGCTATGAGTCCTTGGCAGGCCAGTGACGAAATCCATAGCAATCTGCTCCCATTTCCACATGGGTATTTCTGGTTGTTGAAGCAGACCTGAGGGTTTCTGATACTCCACCTTGACTTTCACACAAGTCAAACACTTATTCACGTACGTCGCGATGTTAGCTTTCATCTTCGGCCACCAATACAAGATTTTGAGGTCCCGATACATCTTATCCGAACCTGGATGAATAGAGTACCGATACTTGTGCACTTCGTCCATCACAAGATCTCTAAGATTGCCAAACAAAGGAATCCATATCCGCTCCACAAAATAATAAATACTGTTAGATCTCTTCTCAAGTCGTTTCTCCATGCCCCGCAAATACTCGGCTTCCAAGTTTTCTTCCTTCAACGCTTCGGCCTGAGCCGAACGAATCTGATCAGGAAGATTTGAGTGAATGGTGAGATGTAAGGCTCGCACACGCTTCGGTTTTGATTCCTTTCGGCTAAGGGTATCAGCTACAACGTTAGCCTTACCGGGGTGATACTTGATGGCGCAATCGTAGTCATTCAATAGTTCTACCCAGCGACGCTGTCGCATATTCAATTCCTTCTGGTGGAAAATATGTTGGAGGCTCCTGTGATTGGTGTAGATAGTGCACTTGGTACCGTACATATAATGCCTCCAGATCTTCAACGCGAAAACCACGGCTCCCAACTCTAAATCATGAGTCGTATAATTCGTCTCGTGAACCTTCAACTGTCGAGAGGCATAGGCGACTTTCTCACGTTGCATCAACACGCAACCGAGACCCTGAATGGAAGCATCGCAATATACCACGAAATCCTCGGTACCTTCAGGTAGGGACAAAATCGGTGCACTGCAGAGTTTCTGTTTCAAAAGTTGGAAAGCATCCTCCTGCTTCGTTCCCCAAGAATACACAACACCTTTCTGTGTTAACGAGGTAAGAGGTTTAGCAATTGATGTACTGTAAAGTACATATGTTTATAGTGTATATTTTGGTCAATTTCAGTTGTTTTGAGTCTAGTTTAGGTTAGAATTGTGATACTGCTGACGTTAAGCTTTGATTTCAGGTTAAGCTTTGATTTCAGGTTAGAATTGTGATACTGCTGACGTTAAGTTGTTTTGAGTCTAGTTTAGCTTAAAGTGATGAAAAACGAGTCAACACGCAGTTCGGAAGAAAAACGGGATTCGTACACGCGTCGGAGAAGCTGGAAATTGAATAAAATAACAAATAAAGAAAATCTGACATTGGAGGCGGCGCGCGACGTGACACCCCCTTAGCGTCGCGCGAGGGGTCTTATTTCGATTAACATGTTTTCCAATTAGGGTTTGGTTAGATGAATTCCCAAGAAACTTAATTGAAAACCCTAATTACGAATTTGTGAGTTCTTGGAGCAATCTTGGAGCATTCTTGGCAAGCAATTGGAGATTTCATGGCATAGGAATCATTGGTACGAATCGAGAGCGAAGAATCGAAGAATCTATCGGGTTTTCTAATCCCTTGTTTTGTCGATTACTTTCTTGGAACTTTGTTACAATGAATTCTGTTCTAGACATATTTGTTTTGTTTTCATTTACTGAGATGCTTGGCTAATTTCATAAACCACCTAGACTTGATGAATGGATTCATATAAAGATTTTACCGGTTTCGTTATTTACATGATTGTTATGGGTGATTGTGTTTAGTAAGAGGTTTGATTTAATGGTTTGATGTATATGCGTACTTTGATTTGGTTTATTGTTATTACTTGCTTCATATGATTCTTAGTGACGGTCTATATCACAACGTAGAGTCATATTAGGGTTTAGCGTTTTGGTGAGTGTCTATATCACGTTAGAAAACCTTCACTCTTTAGGGAGCATTGGCCAATAACCCCTAGAAGTAAGTGTTAATAATTTGCTAAGTCTTAGTGTTCTACTAGTCCTAATACCTGGAAAGTGAGGGGCTATTGGTAGGTCTTACTCGATGAATTGCTTTAGATAGGCCTTGGAAAAGGTTATGTCTTGGTTTACCTGTCGGTCTTATTAGTCTATCAAGTCAAACTAATTACTTCAAACTACCCTAGATCTAGGATTGGAAAAGAATAGGTCAATATTAGGGTACTTACACAATAATTAGACAATTGGAAAAGCGTCTAATAACCGGTAGGATTAACGGCCTAGGTAGCTCCACAGGTTTCTCCTTGAGAAGGGTCGAGGGGCCACGTTGGTTCTTAATAGGTTTAGTATTATAAGATCCCGGTTCCATAACTCATGTATTTAACTTAATCGGTAACCTCTTAAAAACAATCCAGGATTCTTGTCTAGGTGGTCCTGTTCTCATATAAGAAAAGTTCACAGTCTTCGTTCGTCTTTAGTCTAGTTTTTAGTAGTTTAATATAGATTTCCTAGTTTTCCGTAACCCCCCCCCCCAAACAATTAAACAATTCTTAGTCGTGTCTGTCAGTGTCTATTAGAGTCTAGTTTACGTAATTTATAGAGTCCTGTGGTTCGATATCCGGACTTCCTAGGTTATACTACATTGATCGGTACACTTGCCGATTGTGTGGTTTTAGGTCGAGTCTAGAATTAAAGCTTTATAGTGTCTAGAATAGAGAGTCTAATTTAGTTGTTTTTAATAGTCTGTTTAGCACACATCAAGTTATTGGCGCCGTTGCCGGGGATTCTTGGTAATTGCGTTCATTAGCTTTGATAGATTTACTTGACAAATACGTGCTACGTGTCTACTTTGTTTTGTGTCTTTTCTTTTTATCTTGAGTCGTAGTAACTATTGTTTGATTTTCTTGTGTTCAGGTTTTTGCTCGTAGTGGATGCCACATCTGCGCTCGCACGGACCACCACCACCAGTCAAGCAGTCATCATCTCAATTGGGCGAAGGCCCACAGGTTACTTCTACATCCTCTTCTCGTTTCCCCAATTTCGATTCCACCCCGTTACCCACCCCACCTCCTACACCTCCACCTTCGCCTAACCATTCACCTAAAACCTCACCTAAGGGTTCCCCACCCAATAGCCCTACTTCTAGTACCTCTAGCAATCTACCAAACTTAGAACCAATGGCAAACCCTAGGCAAACCGTCCATCAGCAAGCCACTCAGGATTTCACCGGCCTTGCTTCACCCATCACCGTCCCGCCCATAGTTAGTGAAAATTCATGGCAGATTCCATCTTATGCCATGCAGGCTATCACCAATACCATCCAATTCCATGGCCGAGATGATGAGGACGCCCCGGCCCACATTAACCGTTTCTCCCGCATCCTAGCCACCTTTAACCTTCACGGTGCACCCAACGATGCCACCTACCTACACCTTTTCCCATTCTCATTAGCCGGCCGTGCGGCTACTTGGTTGGACTCTCAACCAACCGGCACTTTTACCACTTGGGCAGGGCTTCGTCAAGCCTTTTTGAACAAATATTTCCCGCCCGCAAAAGCCTCACGTCTTAGGGACCAAATCCACTCCTTCCGCATGGAGCCCGACGAGCCTTACTACCTTGCTTGGGAGCGTTTCCAAAACCTTTGTGCTCGTTGCTCCCAGCACGGTCTTTCTGATTGGGCTTTGTGTGAGAAATTCTATAACGGTCTCACCCAAGAGACTAGAGATAGGTTCGATACTAACGCGGGGGGGCATATGATGGGTATACTTACAGTTGCAGAGTGTCTAGAGCGTTTTGAGGCATTTGCTCAGTCTCAATCCCAATCACGATCTGATCAGCGATATCAAAGTGGTAATTCTAATACCACTACTAGTGCACCCGCCCGAGGGGTGAACCATGTCACCATGGATCCTAGTTTAGCCGCTGTCTTGGAAAACGTGACTAGGGAACTTAAGGAAATTAAGGCTAAGGTAGACAAATGTGAGTTTTGTCGTGGGGGTCACGACACGAGTTCGTGTCCATTACTTGTTGGTGAGGAGCAGGTCGATTATTTAGGAGGAGGGTTTGGTAGAGGTCAGTCTAGCGGTTTTGGGGGTAATAATAATTTTGGGTCGGGTTGGCGTAATAATAATAATAACTTTAATAATAACACCTTTCGCCCAAATGGACCCCCTGGCTTTCAAATGGCTCAAAACCCAAATAGGGGCCAAAATTCACTCTTTGGTGGGGGTTCAAGTGGGCAGTTCAACAAAGGGTTCAATGGGCAGGTCAAGGATGGGGGGTCAAATAACCCAGGTCAAACAGGTCAAGGTCCAAGTTTTGATTTAGGGGGTAGCATAGAGAGAATGGAGTCCATGATGAGTCAACTAGTTGTTAGGGACCAAACCACTCAAAAGACCCTTAGTGAACATGACCTAATGCTTAAGAACCATCAAGCATCCTTCCAAGACCTTCAAAGGGTCGTAGGGGACATGTCTAGAAAGCTAGAAGAGAGATTACCCAGTCACTTTGCGGGTAACACCCAACCGAACCCTAATGCCCATGCTAAAGCCATTACCACCCGTAGTGGCAAGACCGTAGGAAACCCTAGAGTCGAGGAGAGAGTAGTTGATGAAGAGGGAGATGTGATAGATGAGGAGATCGAAATGGAGGCTCCCGGGAAAGTGCAAAAGAGGCTAAGCCCAGCAAGTACCGCACAGCCCGGTGAGTCCCAAAGTGAGAAGAAAGTTGAGAAAACCCCAGTAGACGTTAGACCTTCACCCTACGTGAACCATGCGTATGTCCCGTTTCCCTCACGCCTTAAAAACCAAAAATACTCGAGGGAATACGGGCAGTTTTTGGACATCTTCAAGCAATTGAAGATTAACCTTCCATTTATAGAGGCACTCCAATCAATGCCTAAATACGCTAAGTTCTTGAAAGATCTCCTTAGGAACAAAGAGAAATTAGGAGAGTTGTCTAACGTCCCGTTGAATGGGGGATGTTCCGCCGTTGTGTTAAATAAGCTTCCCGAAAAGCTTACCAATCCGGGTATTTTTACCATTCCTTGTCTATTCGGTAGTAATACCAACACTCGAGCCTTAGCCGACTTAGGAGCTAGTATCAACTTGATGCCCTTTTCTCTTTATGAGAAGCTAGACCTAGGAGAGCTTGCACCTACCCGAATGACATTGTCTTTAGCCGATCGGTCCGTTAAATACCCTAGGGGTATAGTAGAGAACTTGCTAGTTAAGGTAGACAAATTCGTGTTTCCCGCCGATTTCGTAATTCTAGATATGGAAGCGGATGAGAGAGTTCCCATTATCTTAGGTCGTCCTTTCCTACGTACCGCCAAAGCCCTTATAGACGTTTACGATGGTAAGATCACCCTTAGGGTCGGTGAGGAAAAAGTTACTTTTGAGATAGATCGTTCCATGAACCACCCGAGTGGTTCGGATGACTATAGTGGCCCTTGTCATTCCGTCTATTTTTTGAACTTGTTTATCTCGTGTGTCGACCATTGCTTAGAGTACATTAGTGGAGCGGACCTAGTGGTAGGAGAGAAGGTAGGAGAGACAGTCGGAGAGAAGGTAGAAGAGGAGTTAGAGAGTGTAGGTGAAGTTGAAGAGGAGGGGATTCCTTTAATCCCTAATGTGTTAGCGGTTAGTGATGACACCACCCAACCCCCACCCTTAGAGCTTAAGGTACTTCCATCTCATTTAGAGTATGCTTTCTTAGGGGAGGGTTCCGAGCTACCCGTTATTATTTCATCCGAGTTAGAGGAGAGTGAGAAAGTGAGGATGCTAGATGTGTTGAAGGCCAACAAAGAGGCCATTGCATGGAGATTGTCCGACATTAAGGGCATAAGTCCTTCCTATTGCACCCACCGGATACTCATGGAGGATGACTATAAACCGGTGGTGCAACCCCAAAGGAGGCTTAACCCCAACATGCAAGATGTAGTGAAAAAGGAGGTCCTTAAACTCTTAGATGCCGGGATGATATATCCCATTTCTGATTCACCTTGGGTTAGTCCCACACAGGTTGTCCCCAAGAAGGGGGGGATGACCGTTGTCATGAACGAAAAGAACGAGCTTATCCCTTCACGTACGGTCACGGGTTGGCGCGTGTGCATCGACTACCGAAAGTTGAATGATGCCACCCGTAAAGACCACTTCCCATTGCCTTTCATAGATCAAATGTTGGAGCGTCTCGCCGGTCAACAATTTTATTGTTTTCTAGACGGTTTTTCCGGTCACTTCCAGATCCCCATTGCACCGGAGGATCAGGATAAAACCACCTTCACATGCCCTTACGGCACCTATGCGTACCGACGCATGCCGTTCGGGTTATGTAACGCTCCGGCTACCTTTCAGCGTTGTATGGTCGCCATATTTCAGGATATGATAGAGACTTCCATGGAGATTTTCATGGATGATTTTTCAGTTTATGGTGATTCTTTCGAGGTGTGTTTGAAGACTTTGGAGAGGATGTTGAAGCGGTGTGTAGAGACGAAGCTTATGCTAAACTGGGAGAAGTGTCACTTCATGGTGACGGAAGGAATAGTACTAGGGCATAAGATTTCTAGAGAGGGTATTGAGGTAGATCGTGCGAAAATAGATACCATTAGTAGGTTACCTCCACCCACGAGTGTTAAGTCGATTAGGAGTTTTCTAGGGCATGCGGGTTTCTATAGGCGCTTTATTAGGGATTTCTCAAAAATTACTCACCCCATGACCCGGTTGCTAGAGAAAGATGTTCCATTAGTCTTTGACAAGGAGTGTCTTAAGGCCTTCAACTTCTTGAAGGAACAGTTGGTTAGTGCACCTATTCTTATCTCACCCGACTGGAGCTTGCCCTTTGAGCTCATGTGCTATGCGAGTGACTATGCCGTTGGAGCGGTACTAGGACAAAGAAGGGATAAGCACTTCCACCCCATCTACTACGCGAGCAAAACGCTCAATGATGCTCAAGAAAACTACACTACCACGGAGAAAGAGCTTTTAGCCGTAGTTTTCGCCTTTGATAAATTCCGCTCGTACCTCGTTTTATCCAAGACTATAGTTTTCACCGATCATTCCGCGTTGCGTTTTCTTTTTCAAAAGAAACACGCTAAACCCCAACTCATTCGGTGGATTCTTTTGTTTAGCGAGTTCGATATTGAGATTAGGGACAAGAAAGGGGCTGAGAATGTGGCGGCCGATCATTTATCACGGTTAGAGGTTCCCAAGAGGGAAGAGATTCGTGAGGAGGAGATTGGAGACACATTCCCTCACGAGTCTATAGAGTTTGTTGAAGCTGAGAAAGAAGGATTGCCATGGTTTTGCGACATAGCAAATTATCTCTCTAGTGGTGATGTGGTGAAAGGGATGTCTACACAACAAAGGAAGCGATTGTTTAGTGAAGCGAGAAAGTATGTTTGGGATGATCCTTTTCTCTTTAGGATAGGAGGAAATAGAGTTCTTAGACGTTGTGTGTCGAGAGAGGAGGGTTGGAACATTATTAAGCATGTGCATGAAGGCCTCACGGGAGGACATCATGGTGCACACACCACCGCCCAAAAGGTATTCGATTGTGGTTTCTATTGGCCTACCGTTCTTAGAGATGCCGAGGAGTTCGTGAAGATGTGTGATGCATGTCAACGAACCGGCAATATTTCCGCCAAAGATGAGATGCCTCAAAATCCGATACAAGTAGTAGAGGTTTTTGACGTTTGGGGCATCGATTTCATGGGACCCTTCCCAAACTCCAAAGGAAACCGTTACATACTCGTGGCAATCGATTACGTTTCCAAATGGGTTGAGGCTCAAGCTCTTCCCACAAACGAAGCCCGAGTAGTATTGACGTTTCTTAAAAAGCTCTTTTCACAATTTGGTACTCCTAAAGCCTTAATTATTGACCGTGGCACTCACTTTTGCAATGCATTGATGGAGAAATTGCTTGCACGCTACGGTGTCACTCATCGTTTATCTACCGCATATCATCCACAAACGAGTGGACAAGTGGAGAATGCGAATCGCGGTATTAAACGAATCTTAGAGAAAACCGTGGGTAAGAATAGGAAAGATTGGTCCGACAAGCTAGACGATGCATTGTGGGCGTTTAGAACCGCCTACAAGACGCCTTTAGGAACTACACCTTTCATGATCGTCTACGGAAAAGCTTGTCATCTCCCCGTAGAATTAGAGCATAGAGCGCTTTGGGCATTGAAAACCGTTAACTTAGATATGACCGAAGCCGTGAGGAAGCGTTTCTTTCAAATTCATGAGCTTGAAGAGCTTAGGGATACGGCGTATGCTCGATCGTTGGGAATAAAAGAGAAAACGAAGTTGTTGCATGATAGGAGGTTGAGGAAAGTGAAAGAGTTTAGTAAAGGCGATAAAGTGCTTCTTTATAACTCAAGATTGAAGTTATTTGCGGGAAAATTGAAATCGAAGTGGTCGGGACCTTATATGGTTCATTACGTGTTTCCGTACGGAGCGGTGGAGATCTTGGATGAAGCGGATGGCCGTAGTTGGAAGGTGAACGGCCATCGTTTGAAGCATTACATTGGAGGAGCGATAAACAAGGATGAGAGGGAGGTAACTCCTCTCGAAATCCCACCTAAAGCCGCCAATTAGTGTTTTGGGTGAAAGCCCAAGTGTACATTTTGTATCGTTTGTATAAGAGTCTTTGTTTGAGTATTTTCGTGTTCTAACACGTCTTTCTGTAGTTTTTCGGTTTGTGTTTTGTGTCGTTGAGAATTTTGCAGGATTCGTCACCGCTATGGAACAGGAAAAAGCATGAGAAAAGAGGTTTCAGGTAAGTTTTCTTCATACTTAGAAAAAAATTCTAAGTGTTTTGGATGTTGGGAAAGTAATCACAAATTTTTCTAAGGCATGGAAACACTAAAATACTCGAAACCTTCTTTTGAAAACGACCCTAGGCGTGACGCCAAGGGCCGTCGCGTCACGTCTAGGGTAAAAGTCCAGAATTAATTAAAAATGAGGGTGCTGCGCGACGCGAGACCCACCCCTGACCCCTTAGCGTCACGCGAGGACCTATTGAACCGGCTTAAATCGTTTTAAATGAACCTGTTCGCTGAAATCAATCCTTTTTTCACATCTACAAACCCTAAACGCGAAATTCACCTAAATCACCATAACTCACTCGTTTCTTCACTAAATCACTCCATTCTTCATCCTAAATCATCACAATCACATTCCCCACAATCTACACCATAAATTTCACCCGATTTCGCGCTGCATTTTCGCGTTTTTGGACAAATCCGTGCACCACAACTTCAAGACTTCATTTTTCTTGCTTAATCCGAATCCAAGGTATGATTTCTGTGATTTCTCGCTAGTAGGTAACTTTATTGTTCGTTTGTAGTGTCGGGTCAGTCATGTATTAGATCTAGGGTTTGTGTAGGTTGCTAAAGTTTGGATTTTTGACCCGTTTGTGATGTTAGTGGTATGCGGGTGTTTATGTTTGGGATGTTTACATATAATGGGGCTTGCGGATGGTTCGGGTTGGTTTGCTTGGGGTTGTTTGAGACGTGTGAGGAATGTTTGGACAACTAGACAACATGTTTGAGCTTTACGGGTTTGTTTGGCTATAACTAAAGAATTTTTTGCTAAAAAAATAGGTTGTTGAACTGATTTTTGCAAATGTGATTAGTTTTCTAAACGGATTTTGTTGCCTCAAACGTTGTGTTAAGGTTTAAAAGTTGAAACTCTCACGTGTTTCGCCTCAAGTGTGGGGATATTTCGGCACTTATGCTTAATTGAGGACAATTAAAGTGCCGGGAGGAGATAGTGTACATTGAGTCTTAGGTTGTTCGAGTTAGTGAGTCTAGTAGTCGTCTTAGAAGTAGTATTTAGAGTCTAGTGTCGGGTTTACTTATATGCATGTACAAGTTTTCAACATTTTGCCCGTACTCAATCTCCATTCTGGTAGAATGATGTTTAACTTACGCTTTTGTAAACGGTAACCCATTGTTTTTCTTTTACTTTATTTTCAGAATTAGCCGTGAATGAAATGCTATACGGCTATTCTATTTTAAAAAAAAATTAAAAAAATTAAAAACACCAAAAATAGTTTGTGAATACTAACTTTCTGCATTGTTTTCTTGTAAAATCCTTCTTGTTTTGCAGAAACATGTCGGGTGAAGGTTAACAACCGTAATACCTGCCAAAATAAAGCAAATCACCAAAGTCAATAACCATCCACCAATATCTCCTGGAATCACTCCTTACCACGTTTAATTTACATTCAAATTGTATAGTCAAGATTATTTGTAAATGAGCATAATTATCTCCTTGTATTTAGTTTAGTTTTCCTATTTATATTGTTGTAAATTGGTTAATGAGATCAACAGAAAGTTTTTAC
Source organism: Helianthus tuberosus (assembly GCA_030545235.1). Classification (NCBI taxonomy): domain Eukaryota; kingdom Viridiplantae; phylum Streptophyta; class Magnoliopsida; order Asterales; family Asteraceae; genus Helianthus; species Helianthus tuberosus. Next base: position 149,402,329 of record CM060363.1, on the reverse strand, counting down.
TCTTTCATGGTATCATCCTCAAGGTCCTTTCCCATGTAACTCTCTTCCATCGTTCTTTCTTTTCTTCTCATCACCATGTCCACCAATATCTCTTCCTCCTCCACTACCACTACCGAAACTAAGCTACCCATGGCAACTATTCTCCACATGCTCGCCATCAAGCTCTCCTCCACCAACTACCTGTATTGGCAAAACCAACTTCTACCGCTTCTCGCTAATCAAAACCTACTCGGACATGTTGATGGCTCTCTCTCTCCGCCATCCAAAACCATTACCACCACCTCCGCTGAGTAACCTAATCCCGCTTACACGGCCTGGTCGATCTCTGATCAGCAGGCCATTCTTATCCTTAACTCCTCTCTCACCGAAGAAGCTGTTGCTGAGATCCTTGGTCTCACCACGGCTCGTCAAATCTGGACCGCTCTTGAAGCAGCCTATAGCAACACTTCTCTTGAACGGATGCATTTGCTCCAAGACAACCTTCGTCGCATGACAAAAGGATCCTCCACCTTCGCTGATTATGGTCGCCGCTTCAAAGCCGTCTGCGATCAACTCTCGGCAATTGGCCATCCCGTTAAGGACACAGACAAAACCCACTGGTTCCTTTGTGGCCTTGGTTCCACTTTTGAGAGTTGGTCTACTACCATTCGTACCACCCGTGATCCGCTCCCTTTCCGCGATTTACTCACTAAAGCAGAAAGCCAAGAGCAATTTCTCTTGGCTATCAATCCTCCTTCTACACCTTCAGTTGCCTTTGTTGCCCAAACTAATCAAACACGAAACCCTTCCTCCTCCCAAAACCGAGGTTCACGCCGAGGACAGGCCACTGGTTCCTATAACCGAGGCCCACAATCAAACTTCTCCAACTCCTCTTCAAACACCCCTCGTCGCCCTCCCCACTGCCAACTCTGCCGAACAAATGGCCACTATGCAAACAAGTGTCCAAAGCTCTCATCCTTTGTTGCATCAGCCTCTGGTAATGAAGATATTGCTCGTGCATTTCACGCTCAATGTCACGTGCAAAACGAGGATGCTCCGGACTGGGCTGCCGACACCGGAGCCGATAGACACATGACTGATGACACTGGTAATTTAACGTCTTTTACTCCTTACAACGGTGCATCGTCGGTAACCTTCGGTAATGGTCAGTCGTTGCCCGTTACTCATAAGGGCCATGTCTCTTTAACCAAACATGTTAAATTGAATGATGTTTTGGTTGTTCCATCTTTAACTCGTAACCTACTCTCCATTAGCAAGTTGACAAACGATTTTCCAGTTGATGTTCTCTTCTCTAATTCCTTTTTTGTGATTCAGGACCGGAAAACAAGCCAACCTCTCGCTCAAGGTCGGTGTGAAAACGGTCTTTACGTGCTTCGGGACAAGTCTTTTGCTTATGTTGCTTCTGTTTCGTCTAATAAAGCCCCTTTCGAATTGTGGCATAATCGTTTGGGTCACGTTGCTTTTGATATTATGTTTGTATTAAAAAGACTTGGTTATTTATCTTTTGCATCCATTTTACCGAAGCCAACTTTATGTTCCTCATGTCAACTTGCTAAATCACATAAATTGCCATTTACTAAAAATGAAAAACGTGCCTCTTACCCCCTAGATCTCATCCATTGTGATCTTTGGGGACCATCACCAATAACTAGTACCGATGGCTTTAAATACTACGTTGTGTTTGTGGATGATTTTTCTAGATTTACTTGGTTATATCCACTTAAGCACAAAACCGACTTCTATTCGGTCCTTCAAACTTTCATGCGTTTCGTTCAAAACCAACTCTCACGCAAAATTAAAGTTTTTCAAAGTGATGGTGGCACGGAATTCACAAACCAACATGTGCGAAAAATTTTTGATGAGAATGGCACATTTCACCGTTTCTCGTGTCCATACACCGCTGCTCAAAACGGTCGAGCCGAAAGGAAACATCGACACATTGTAGAAACCGGTCTTGCTATGCTCTTTCATGCAAGTGTTCCTATCACTCATTGGCATGATGCCTTTAGTTCTGCCACTTATATCATAAACCGCTTGCCAACAAAACTTTTAAATGACAAATCGCCATTTGAATTATTATTCTCCTCGACACCTAATTATTCTAATTTTCGGGTATTTGGGTGTCGTGTGTATCCATATTTGCGTGACTACGCTCCTCATAAACTCGCACCTCGAAGCATACCATGTATTTTTTTGGGATACTCTTCCCAATACAAAGGCTACAAATGCTTCGATCCCGCGTCCTCACGTATGTATGTAACCCGGCATGCTCGGTTCGATGAAAACTCACTTCCATGTGTCGATAATTCCTCACAAACAGATATTGCATCTCTGTTTTTATCATCATTTAATGATGATTTCTCCACACCTCAACCCACTGATAAACAAAAGCCCAATAAACCCATCTCACCACTTCAGCCTTCGGCCCAATCCAACACTTCTCCAACTCCAACTCCAACTCCTCAGTCCACTTCTCCTCACCCTTCGGCCCATCACCATCCATTCATCAAAGCCCAACAACTATCTCCACCCTCTCCTCATTATCGGCCCAACACCCTTCAACAACTCATCCACCAATCTGTTCCATGTGTGATTCTCCATCGGTCCATCAATCCCCTCTTCACACTCCACCCGTACAACAACCTCACTCTCCATCATCATCACCAACCCCTTCAACACCCTCCCCGTCCACCCTCTGCCCCCCATCTTCACCCGTACCCTCTCCCTCTCCTCCCCCCATAGCTCCGTCTCATTCCATGACTACTCGGTCTAAAGTTGGCACCGTTAAACCAAATCCGAAATACACCTCATATCTTGCTACCATAAACCACTCCTGCCTTCATGCGGCACTTCTCACAAACAGTGTTCCAAAAGGCTTTAAAAGTGCCTCTAAACACTCTCATTGGATGTGTGCCATGCAAGATGAATTTTCGGCTCTTACTCGAAATCACACTTGGTCCCTTGTGCCTCGCCCTTCCTCTACCAACATTGTTGGATCCAAATGGGTTTTCCGAACCAAATTTCGTTCTGATGGCTCCCTTGACCGCCACAAAGCTCGTCTTGTCGCCCAAGGCTTCACTCAAATCCCGGGTATCGACTTCAATCATACGTTTAGCCCGGTCGTGAAAGCCTCCACCATTCGCATTGTCCTCTCCTTAGCCGTCATCAACAGTTGGCCTCTCCGTCAACTAGATGTCAACAATGCGTTTTTAAATGGTCACCTTTCGGAAACAGTTTACATGGAGCAACCTCCCGGTTTCATCGATCCTAAATTTCCAAACCATGTGTGCAAATTAAACAAAGCACTCTATGGTTTAAAACAAGCTCCTAGAGCTTGGTTTCAAAGGTTGAGTTCGTTTCTCATTTCCTTCGGTTTCACATGCAGCCGTGCCGATCCCTCGCTTTTCATTTACAGTCAAGGAGATTCCATCTTGTATCTTCTTGTCTACGTTGATGATCTCATCCTCACGGGAAACAAAACCTCACTCATTACCTCCTTTACGGCTCGTCTACATAGTGAATTTGCCATTAAAGACCTTGGATTGCTAAGTTATTTCCTCGGCCTTGAAGTCATCCACGATGACAAGGGTCTTTTCCTCACTCAAACCAAGTATGCAAATGACATTCTCACTCGAGCCGGCCTCACCGAAGCCAAACCCGTACCCACTCCTCTTGCATCCACCGATTCCTTCACTAAAACCAGTAACCTTTTTTCCGATCCTACCCTTTACCACTCTCTTGTGGGAGCTCTCCAATACCTCACTATTACTCGTCCCGACCTTTCATATGCCGTTAATCAAGCTTGTCAATACCTCCATTCTCCAACCGATCATCACTTTCAACTGGTTAAACGCATTCTTCGTTATGTCAAAGGAACAATCTCTCACGGTTTAGTTTTTACTAGACCAACCACGGCTTCCATTTTAGGCTATTCGGATGCGGATTGGGCTAGGTGCATTGAAACCCGACGGTCAACTTACGGTTACTCAATTTTCTTAGGTGGAAACTTAGTCTCATGGAGTGCGAAGAAACAACCAACAGTGTCACGCTCAAGTTGCGAATCCGAATATCGGGCAATGGCGAATGCTGCAGCTGAAATAGTTTGGATTACTCATTTACTACAGGAACTGCATGCTTTACCCAAGTCTCGGCCGACTCTATTATGCGATAATAGAAGCGCTTTGTTTATGTCTCAAAATCCCGTCTCTCACAAGCGTGCTAAACATATAGATTTGGATTATCATTTTGTGCGGGAACTGGTCATGTCCGGGAAGCTACACACCAAGTTCATTCCTACCAAGCTTCAACTTGCGGATATCTTTACGAAAAGCTTACCGAGACCTTTGTTTGAACATTTTCGAGATTTGCTTAGAGTTCATCCACCGCCGTTTCGCTTGCCGGGGGGTAACAACCGTAATACTTTCCAAAATAAAGCAAATCACCAAAGTCAATAACCATCCACCAATATCTCCTGGAATCACTCCTTACCACGTTTAATTTACATTCAAATTGTATAGTCAAGATTATTTGTAAATGAGCATAATTATCTCCTTGTATTTAGTTTAGTTTTCCTATTTATATTGTTGTAAATTGGTTAATGAGATCAACAGAAAGTTTTTACTCTTTCAAAGGTTCATCGTCAAACCCAAGAAAGAGGAAGATCAAGTATCGGGGGTTTGATAAGAGGGTGTATTCCCGTGTCGAGAGGATGATTGATCACCCGGTCTTAGACTTTGAAGAAGACAGTGAGGAAAGGAAGAAACTGAAGAAGTATGCGGAAACTCACATGTTGGACTCCTCCACAGCAGCCAGTTAGACAGCAGAGACCTGACCCGTTCACTCCCGAGGCTGCTTTTGACTACACACAACAGAGGTTTACTCAGATTGAAGATAGGATGCGGGTTGACCACCAGTGGACGATGCAGAGCCACCACCGACAGGACGACATGCTCAGGTATATGATGTCGAGTATGTCACTGAATGCTCCGATACCTCCACCCTTTGCCGGATTATTACCTCCACCAGTTTATGGAGGCGAGCAGCAGACCCCATATGTCTATGGTCAGTACCCGGGGTATGACCAGTGGGGAGGGCAGAGTGGTTATGCTTATAGTGGTCAGTTCGGGTGGCAGCAGGCTGGAGGATCGGGGACCCAGCAGATGGAGGAAGATTCTGAGGATGAGGAGTGATGGAGCAGACTGCAGCAGCATATATATCCTTTCATGTTTTATTTTATTTATGCTGTTTCAGTAGTTCGATTTGGTTGTATCCGTAGGACATATTTTTATTTTTCGTTTGAACTTGGATTGTTGGAACGATGAACGTTAGGTGGTATTCGGTTTGGTATGCTATGTTTGTTTTAGGTTGATGATTTGAAGCCGCTTTCCGTTCGTGTGTGAGGGAGTTTGGTATTGTTTGCTGAGCACGTTCGGTATTGGAGGGCTTATGTGGAAACGACTGGCACTTTGACAGTCTCACATACTCAGCTAAGTCGTTTCCCTTTTTGTTGTTGTTGTATTTTTTTTATTTTTTTATTTCGTTTGCAGTTTTTATTTTTAGGTAGTTGTTGGGTCGTATTTTCGTTCTTGCATTAGGGACAATGCAATCTCTAAGTGTGGGGATGGGATACTTGTAAATATTTGAGTCATAAATATGAAAAACACAAAAAAAATTGAAAAAAATTAGAAAATGTCTTTCGAGTAAAAAAGAAGTTTGCAATTAAAAGCGGAAAATGATAGAAAAAATGAATTTTTGCTCGGGTTCGAATAATAATAATATGAGATTATAATAAATCGAGCTTGCGTCTAGTTTGGGATATGTGGATAGGCCCGGGTTTGGTTTTAAGTCCCTTTGAGTTAATATACCTTAATTGTCGGTCTGCTAGTGGGTTTTCGCCTGGGAAATATGGGAAACTAAAATTACCGATAATAGTATAAGGGGCACCGTTATAAGTTAAAACTGTTAGAGTTTGTGATCTTGCGAAAAAAAATAGAATAAAAAGTGAGCTAGAAACTAAATGAAAGTAACACAGGTCTATGTAATCCGAGTTGGGGATAGCGACTCTACAGCCGGAATGCCTCTGGGATGTGTGAAATCGACTTGCCGAATAAAAGTACCGAAACCTAAGTAATTTGTGGTTGGGGATCGCGACTCTACAGCCGGAATACCTCTTGGTTAGGGAAAGCATCGTCTAGACTCACGAAAGAAAGAAAAAAAACAAAGCAAAAATAGAAAAGAAATGAAAAAAAAAAGTTGATTGTAAACTCTCTTGGTTTTGATATAAGACGGTTAGGAATTGGTCCAGTGATCGTTCCTTTAGTCCTATAAGCTTGAGGTGGGAGTAGGTGGACCGTAAATTCTAGTGTGAGACCCTAGGTAGACTGACCGCACTTAAATTAAATTCACATGATAAGGGCTTAGGATTGGATTTGGGTTTATGGGGACAAGTATATTCGCAATCGCGGCTAACGCAAGTCTTGGTTTTATTTAATTATACCTATGCTTTTGACCCGAGTGATTATTTTTTTCTGATTCCGTTGCATAATTCTTTTTCGAGGACGAAAAAAGAGTAAGTGTGGGGATGCTTGATGTACTGTAAAGTACATATGTTTATAGTGTATATTTTGGTCAGTTTTCAGTTGTTTTGAGTCTAGTTTAGGTTAGAATTGTGATACTGCTGACATTAAGCTTTGATTTCAGGTCCCGTAGCTTAAAGTGATGAAAAACGAGTCAAAACGAGCAGTTCGGAAGAAAAACGGAATTCGTACGCGCGTCGGAGAAGCTGGAAATTGAATAAAATAAAAAATAAAGAAAATCTGACATTGGAGGCGTCGCGCGACGCGACACCCCCTTAGCGTCGCGCGAGGGGTCTTATTTCGATTAACATGTTTTCCAATTAGGGTTTGGTTAGATGAATTCCCAAGAAACTTAATTGAAAACCCTAATTACGAATTTGTGAGTTCTTGGAGCAATCTTGGAGCATTCTTGGCAAGAAATTGGAGATTTCAAGGCATAGGAATCATTGGTACGAGTCGAGAGCGAAGAATCGAAGAATCTATCGGGTTTTCTAATCCCTTGTTTTGTCGATTACTTTCTTGGAACTTTCTTACAATGAATTCTGTTCTAGACATCTTTGTTTTGTTTTCATTTACTGAGATGCTTGGCTAATTTCATAAACCACCTAGACTTGATGAATGGATTAATATAAAGATTTTACCGGTTTCGTTATTTACATGAGTGTTATGGGTGATTGTGTTTAGTAAGAGGTTTGATTTAATGGTTTGATGTGTATGCGTACTTTGATTTGGTTTATTGTTATTACTTACTTCATATGATTCTTAGTGACGGTCTATATCACAACGTAGAGTCATATTAGGGTTTAGGGTTTCGGTGAGTGTCTATATCACGTTAGAAAACCTTCACTCTTTAGGGAGAATTGGCCAATAACCCCTAGAAGTAAGTGTTAATAATTTGCTAAGTCTTAGTGTTCTACTAGTCCTAATACCTGGAAAGTGAGGGGCTATTGGTAGGTCTTACTCGATGAATTGCTTTAGATAGGCCTTGGAAAAGGTTATGTCTTGGTTTACCTGTCGGTCTTATTAGTCTATCAAGTCAAACTAATTACTTCAAACTACCCTAGATCTAGGATTGGAAAAGAATAGGTCAATATTAGGGTACTTACACAATAATTAGACAATTGGAAAAGCGTCTAATAACCGGTAGGATTAACGGCCTAGGTAGCTCTACAGGTTTCTCCTTGAGAAGGGTCGAGGGGCCTCGCTGGTTCTTAATAGGTTTAGTATTATAAGATCCCAGTTCCATAACTCATGTATTTAACTTAATCGGTAACCTCTTATAAACAATCCAGGATTCTTGTCTAGGTGGTCCCGTTCTCATATAAGAAAAGTTCACAGTCTTCGTTCGTCTTTAGTCTAGTTTTAGTAGTTTAATATAGATTTCCTAGTTTTCCGTAACCCCCCCCCCCCAAACAATTAAACAAGTCTTAGTTGTGTCTGTCAGTGTCTATTAGAGTCTAGTTTACGTAATTTATAGAGTCATGTGGTTCGATATCCGGACTTCCTAGGTTATACTACATTGATCGGTACACTTGCCGATTGTGTGGTTTTAGGTCGAGTCTAGAATTAAAGCTTTATAGTGTCTAGAATAGAGAGTCTAATTTAGTTGTTTTTAATAGTCTGTTTAGCACACATCAGCGATCTTCGAGAAATCCTTGATAAATCTTCGATAATACCCAGCGAGACCAAGAAATTGTCGCATCTTCGATGGATTCTTTGGTGCTGCCCAATTTCTGATACCGTCAATCTTAGCAGGATCCACGTGTATCCCTGATTCATTAACAATGTGGCCAAGGAAGTTCACTTCTCGTATCCAGAAGTCACACTTAGAAAACTTCGCGTAGAGTTGCTCCTTCCTCAGGAGCTCCAAGATAAGACGTAGGTGCCGCTCGTGGTCCTCCTTACTCTTAGAGTAGATCAAGATGTCATCAATAAACACAATGACGAAATCGTCAAGATACGGTTTGCACTCACGATTCATAACGTCCATGAAGACTGCTGGCGCATTTGTCAATCCGAAGGGCATAACCAAAAACTCATAATGTCCATACCGCGTTTGAAAAGCCGTCTTTGGAACATCCTCCTCTCGGACTCTCATCTGATGGTAGCTCGATCTTAAATCGATCTTCGAGTAAAAACTTGACCCTTGCAACTGGTCAAACAAGTCGTCGATGCGTGGTAAAAGATAGCGATTCTTGACTGCCACCTTGTTAAGTTCTCGATAATCTATACACATACGAAAAGATCTGTCCTTCTTCTTCGCAAACAAAACTGGGGCTCCCCAAGACGAAGAACTGGGGCGGATAAAACCTCTATCCAACAGTTCTTGGAATTGATTCGATAGCTCTTGCAACTTTCCTGGTGCAAGACGATAAGGAGCACGAGCAATCGGGGCTGCTCCTGGCATAAGGTCAATCTGAAATTCCACCTGGCGATGTGGAGGTAGACTGGGTAACTCTTTAGGAAACACGTCAGAAAACTCACGTACAACTGGAAGGTCCTCGATCTTCCTTTCTTCAGGTTGTGAATCGTTAACAAGAGTTAGGATAGCAGGGTAGCCCTTTCGTAGACACTTCTGGGCTTTCATGGCTGAGATGATGCCGACCATGGCACCACTACGATGGCCTTGAACCAATAAAGATTCCCCACTAGGGAGAGGGATACGCACGATTTTCTCTTTACAGAGAATTTCCGCTTGATGCTTAGACAACCAATCCATGCCAACGACCACATCAAAGCTTCCAAGAGTGACGGGGAGTAGGTCAATGTCGAACACTTGACCCATGAGATCAAGTTTACAACCAAACAGAAAATGAGAAGCTTCTATCGATTTACCATCAGCTAATTCTACTACATGCTTATTTACAAGAGGTGTGGGAGTCAACCCTAACTGACAACTGAACTCCAAAGACACATAACTCCAATCGGCACCAGAGTCGAATAAAACAGAAGCAAATATGTTGTTTATGGATAACGTACCAGTCACCACGTTGCCATCATTTCTGGCTTCCCTAGCTCCAATAGTGAACACCCTCCTGTGCTCACCATTTCCACCATTGCTCCCATTGTTGTTGTTTCCGTTCTTATTGTTCCCATTGTTGTTACCACCAGCATTCTGATTTAGTTGAGGGCAGTCTAGTCTGATGTGACCCTCGGCTCCACATTGAAAGCATCCCTTACGATTTCCACGGTTTTGTTGGGGTTGTTGCCTTTCCTGCTGCTGTGGTTGTTGCTGTTGCGGGGTGTGCTGCTGCTGTTGGTTCGGAAGTGAATCCCTATAATCCCTGGGAATATGCCCCACTTTGTTGCACCTGTGACATACTCGGGTACACGGCCCCCGATGGTGATAGTTGCACTTATTACACTTTGGTTGTTTCCCCGCATAAGAACCCTGACCCGAACTATTGCCCTGGCTTTGATTAACGGGGGACGACTGACTGAAACTGCGATTAGTACTATTGTCTGGCCACTTCTGTGACTGATTCGAGTTTGCCACATTATCAACATCATTCCATTTCCGCTTGCTATCAGTAACGGGCGTAATAGCTGTGGCTGTAGTGGCAGTAGTGCCAGAAACACGCGGTGGTAGCGAGCCATACTCCACCTCCTAATCTGTGATCTTGTGAGCCAAGCGGATGATCTGAGCTAAGTTGTTGAGGTTCGCTGCAGTAACCAAGCCCTTAACCTGCGGGGCTAATCCCTTGATGTACAGCTCGATTCTTCGGTGTGGAGGTCGTGATAAGTTCGGACACATATTAGCTAACTCATGAGACCTCTTCGTGTATGCCTCGATCTCCGACCCCACCATCTTCAGATCATAATACTCATTCTCCAGTTTCTGCACCTCATCGCGAGGACAGTACTCCTCCCTCATCAACTCCTTAAAATCATCCCAAGTGGTCGGATTTGCCATTTCTATACCCAACATCTGAACCTGGGCATTCCACCATGTCAGGGCACCATCCTCGAGTGTGCCTGTAGCATACTTCACTCTATCCCCAGCAGGACAGTTACACATCGCAAACACCGATTATGTCTTCTCAAACCAACGCAGAAGTCCCACAGCCCCTTCAGTCCCACTAAAGGTCTGTGGCTTACAATCCATGAACGTCTTGAACGTACAAGCAGGTGGATTGTTTTGATTCTGATTCGCTTGCTGACCTAAGGACGAAAGAAATTACAACACACGGGTAAGAGTTGTGTACGCGACACAAGAATAAAGGGTAATTGGCACATATTGTACCAGCTTGATAGGCTGCCAAAGCCTCAGCCACACGGGTGTTGATCAGGTCAGTCAATTCTGCCTAAGTCACAGCAATGTGTCCACGTCCGTGACCTCGTCCGCTCATGATTCTATATAAGAAGAGGAGAAGGGTTAAGAGTCGAGATAAGGCAGGAGTCAATCCCCATGATGACTTCTACGGACTACTAGCTTTCACCAACAACAGGGCGGAACCCCTCTCACACTCGTTAGATCTCACTGGGACTCACATGCACCCCACATTGCTATTATGTATGCACCCATAACAGGAATGCGATTTGCATGTTTATCTCAGTTCCTCCCAACTCATGCTAAAAGGTTCCTCAAATTCTCACAACAAGACAGACCACCACTAACATAAACCACAAAAATCTAACGGGATACCGCACTGTGACTCTATCCATCACACAACTCAGGTAAATACACATGGATTCAGTCTGAAATGCTAAGTGTGTGCAATCGCATGCAACATTGTACATAAGTGTATACTAAATATACTATGCAATAAGTAAACGACAGACGAACCTTGCAATGTGGAGCTGAGTGTCATGGTCGCTTTCTGAACTGTTCGGTTATAGTCTGGTTTTATAAAAACATTTTAAAACCTAGTTCACTATAACCAGTTGCTCTGATACCAAACTGTCACACCCCCAAAATACCACATGCGGTAACCCCGCTAGGCGAGTGACGTACCAGGATCTAGCCACCAATCACATTGAACTAACCATAAGATGTTTAACAAATTCTCATTCATTAAGTAAAATATTCATAAAACATATTTCAAGTTAAATAGTGCCAGCGGAAGCAAATAGTAAAACACTATTCAAATATTCCCAAAAGCCAACGTATGCGAAATCAGTAAACAAGTCTCGTAAATCCAAGCGACACTACCCATGACCACTCCAGCCATCCAGAAAGCAACTTCCTCATCCAAAGTACCTAACGACCTGCGAGCATGCAACAAGTGTATCAGACAACGCTGGTGAGTTCACAGTTTTCCAACCCCCACCGTAAGATACTTTATACGCTCAATGAGGACCTCCTCTACCGACGTCATCTCATCAAGAGCCTCACGTAATGCCATTACGTAGCGTATGAGAGTTGCTTCAATTGAAGATCTTCTTTCCCTTCGACTGTTTCTTGAGTGTGTAGAAGAGGTTCCAATGTTTTGGCTTGACATTCTATGAAAATAAATGAAAAGGAGTTCATTTTAATGAAACAGTAACCTCAGACACGGCCTCGTGCTCAATGAGCACAGCCCCGTGTTCACATTTCTGCAGATTTTTGGAACAAGGAATCTCGGGGTTTCAAGTTATTTTTCAAATTTCTAAAGCATTTCTAAGTAGAAATAACGTAAAACAATGTTGCAAAACGTATTTTTAACAACATTCCTTGAACAAAAACCTAACAAACATCACAATAAAGCTTGGAATCATGGTGATTTCAAGCTCTAATGGAGGTGTTGAGGCTAAAGAAATGGAGAAGAAGGAAATGGTCATAAGAGGAAAGGACAAGAAGGTTGTTGAGAAACTTCTTTTAGAAAATACCTAGGATGGTATGTGAGAAGATTCCCTCAAATCTCTGTCCCTTGAATGGTCCAACTGTGCAGGATTCTTGGCTGCATTTATAGAAAACGACAGCACGCTGCACACGGCCCCGTGTCGGCTGGACACGGCCCCGTGTCTAGAGGTTGTTTATGAAGTTTCGTCTATTTCTAAGGAACTTTTCCGGATCGGGTGGTTCCTTACTGGATGGAACAACCCCAAAGTGCCTAAGATACCTTAATTGCTCTAGATTAAGACGAGCACGCAAGAGGTTGTCGGTGAGGGTGATTCCTATGCTAAATGTAGGTGGACAAGTCCAACCCTTTCCCGGGCTCTCGCTAAAGAAGGTGTATGCCGAATCGCTCAGGTCTATGTATGCACCGAACGAAGTCGATGGAGAGTCCTTCACGGCACAATCGACATAGGGATGACTATCGCCCACGTCTTCGCTAGAGTTAGAGGTAATATCGGGAACAACGAGGTTGATTTTATTTGAATGCGATCCCAATAATTCTTCTTGGTTATCGTCTTGAGATGAATTATAGAAATCCATCTTAAGTTCTTTTAACCAATTAAGAATTAGATCTTCTAATTGAAATAGTTCAACAAGAAGCATTTCTCCTAGAAGGTCCGGTTGAGAGCATTTGAGGGAGAGATAGCGATTATTTTTACTTTCGCCCCTCTTAAGGCTACAGGAAAACAATGGGTCTATATAATGGGGCTTATAATTTAGAAAGTAACATTCTAAATCTTTATGAGGACCACCACATATTTGACACCACGTACCATAAGAGTGCCGAAAGTAAAAAATATCAATATCACTCATGTTTGTGTCAGAAATTACCAACCGTCGGGATCTTACGGTTCTGTTTTCAGTAACTGAAACTTGGGCACGGGGCATGTTGAGTCGGCACGGCCCCGTGTTCAGCTTACTGTCTGACTTAAAACAGGATTGCCAGTTCCAAGGATTGGGCACGGGGCATGTTCAGCGGGCATGGCCCGTGCTGAGTTCTGCAGAAGCTGAAAAACTAAGAAAATCCTAAAAAAACAGAAAAATTTAGAAAAAACGATTAGGCCGTTGATTCCTAACTTTCTTAAAATCCTTGTGTCCCCGGCAGCGGCGCCAAAAACTTGATGTGCGTAAGTTGTATAGTTTTTAATGTATATTTTAAGCCCTTTTACACGTTAGCCAAGTTTTAAATTTATAAAACACGATATTTACTAACACTAAACACACATATGGGCAAGTGCACCCATCGTGAGCGTAGTATAGTGTTGGTAAGATACCGAGGTCGTCCAAGGACACAAGAGCTTTTAATACTGGTTTATCCTCAACGTCTAATCAAATCAAAAAGTTTAGAAAAAGGTTTTAAACTATAAAAATAAAAACTAACTAAAATGCTGAAAAATAAAATAAAATAAAAACATATAGACAAGATGAATCACTTGGATCCGACTCGTGTATAGTGTAACCTTTGATTATTTCCGTACTTTTGCACTTTTTAAGAGATTATCTTAGTTATTGTAGTAGGCCCCTCTTTTGAAGGTGACATTACCCTCAACCCATTAGTTTGAGTCAGCAAGGATACAATCCTAAAGGGTCAGATTATTGAAAGATAATTAATTAAGTAATTAATGCATAATGTGGTAGGCCCCTCTTTTGAAGGTGACGTTACCCTCGGCTAAGTAGTCTGAGTCAGCAGGGATACAGTCCTAAGTAGCCGGGTTAAAGTATTAATAGTAGCTTACATATGAGGGGATCAAAGAGTTTGGACCCCCGCCATCCAATACCGGTGGGTATTGAAGGAGGTCCTACTAAATTTGACCCAGGTCCTTGCAGGATCTATACACTGAACAAGGCAAGACTCTTACCAAACCGTTCCCTTAACCCCCGACTAGGTAGCCAACATACCTCTATATAGACCGTGGAGATATGAATGGTGAAAATCTTTTATTTTATATAGACAGTAAAATAATGCCAAGACACCACGGACAAACGATAAGGAAGAATCACCTTCAACATAAGAAACTAGTTATTAAAGTCATTAATACATAACCAAATAAAAAGTGCGAAAAGATTAAAAATAAAAAGTATTACACTAGACACTTATCTTCACCAAGTGATGTAAGAGACTTAGGTAAACATGGCCTTTGATTGTCAAGAACTCTTACGATCAATCTTGGATCCCGAGACGACTCACACACTCTATGATGGATGATGGATGATGGATGATGGTGGTGGATGATGGTGTTATGGTGGTGGTGGAGTGTGGAGTGTGGGTGAAGTGTGAGAGAGGTGGTGTGCCAATGGATGGTTTGCAAATGAGCCAAGCACCCCTATTTATAGCCTGAACAGCAGCTCGGGCACGGCCCCGTGTCCATCCTCCTTCTCTTTCTTCATTAATTGCAGTTTGTCTGCATTAGTTGACCACGCCCCCATGTCCGCTGGGCATGACCCCGATTGCAGAAGCGTATCTGTACTATCAAGATTTCCCCAGATTCTGCGAATCTTAGAGTTGACCACAGCCCCGTATCCAGTGGGCACGCCCCCGTGGTGGGTGATAGAAGCTTCTACAGCTTTGTCTTTTCTGCAGACACTTGGGCACGCCCCCGTGTTCACTGAGCACGGGGCGTGTTCAGCCTTCTGTTCTCTTGTTTTTGCTTGGGAAGATGCTGTCGGGGGGTCGGGCATGCCACGTTTGTTCCTTTTCTTGTATGTATGTTAGATTTAGCTGCCTTTTTGCTTCTTTTATTCATTTGAGCTCATTTAATCCTGAAAATACAAAAGGAAGACAAAAACATACTTTTTCCAACATTAGTACTAAAAAAGAGTTAGTTTTATGCCACATTTGATGTAATTTATATGTTGCATTTTGCACACATCACCGACATAACCTCCGAAGAATTATGTCGACTCGAAGAAGTAATTCTCCTAAAATTAAAGGAAATAGAGCTTGAGATGAACACGAGGTATTCATCACAAGACAACGATAAAGGAGAATTGTTGGGGTCACATTCGGATTCTACCAACATCGACGACACCAAAAGTATCTCAACCTCTTGTAAAAATATTAGCGATAGTCGACCCTGTGTCGATTGTGCCACGAAGGACTCTCCATCGGCCCACACCGATGCCCTCATAGACCTGAGTGATTCGGCATATACCTTCTTTAACAAGAGCCCGAATAAGGGGAATAAAGGTTGGTTTCGCCCACCAGTATTTAGTTTAGGTTTTACCCTTTCCGATAACCTCTTGTGTTCGTGTTTAAATCAAGAGAAATTTAGGTACCTTAGGTACTTCGGTGTTGTTCCCTCGAGTAAGGAACCGCCCGATCCAGATAAAAACCTTAAAAAAAGACGCCACTTCATAAAAACTCTAGCCACGGGGTTGTGTCCATGTCAACACGCCCCGTGCCCACCTCAAATCTGACCACGGGGTAGTGTCTAGGCCAACACGCCCCGTGCCCACCTCAAATCTGACCACGGGGTTGTGTCCAGGCCAACACGCCCCGTGCTCATAATACGGACAAAATGTGTCAGAACCTTGTCTGACCACGGGGCAGTGTCCAGCCGACACGGGGTCGTGGCCAGCGTGCTGTCGTTTTCTATAAAGTCAGCATGATTCCTGCACATTTGGATCCATTCCAAAGACCAAGATTTGCTGGGATCTTCACACATACCTTAAAAGGTATATTCCAAACAAGGTTTCTCACCAACCATCATGTCTTTGCCACTTACCTTCTTCTCCAAATACACTCCAACCTCCATTAAAGCTTGAAACATTCATGACTTCAAGCTTTGTTGTAGTATTTGCAAGGTTTTTAACCAAGGAATCTTATTAAAAATAAGTTTTACAACACTATTTTAAGTTATTTATGTCCAGAAATGTTTCAAAATACAGAAAAATAATCTAAAACAATAATATTCCTTGATTCAAAAACCTGCAGATGTGTGACCACGGGGTCGTGCCCAGCAGGCACGAGGCCGTGGCCGGAGTTCCAGATTCATTCTTTTTGAAATTTCCGTCTTGTTTTCTTAGAATGTCAAGCCAAAACAGTGGAACATCTTCAGCTCACTCGAGAAACAGTCGAAGGGGGAGAAGGTCGTCGATAGAAGCTACCCTTGTCCGATATGTATGTGCACTAAGGGAAGCACTTGATGAGATGTCATCCGTGGAAGAGGTCCTCATTGACCATATTAAATAGTTCATGTGGATCATGGAACACACAATTATTTGATTGATTTATTAGTTTCATTATTATATTATTTTTTAAAAAGAAATGATTCTATCAGTTTGAATAAGTTATTGGCAACGTTACGTCCAAGTTAAGTGGAAGATAAACATTACAACACGCACTCTAATGACTTATTTTAATTAGACTTTTTCAAATAAGCTTTCTTTTAATAATATGTAAACACATGGGTTAAATCACATGTACACACAAATATATATTGCTTATGTAACGAATTTTTCATGCGAAGGCGTATGAAAAATAATTAGAATAAGTTATGTATAAATCGCTCATAACTATGTGTGTAAAAACGTTATAAATAATTACGTAACTTATGTATAAATTGCTTGTAATTGTGTGCGTAAAAAATGCTATACATAATTAGACAACCTTATCTTATATAATTACACAACCTTTACGTATAACTGACCAAACTTTTTAAGTATAACAATTATGCTCAAGTTAAAGATAATAGAATTCTTGACTTAATAGTATCACTTTTATTATATGGTAACGAAGTATATAAATGCTAGGTGTGTCTAGAAAAATATGAAACTAAATTAAAAAATAAATCAACAAGCTTTTCATTTTTTTTTGTCCGTTTTTGCATAATTGTATGATTTTGTCACTACTTCCCTTAACAGTTGAGAAATAAAGTCTCTCTCTCTCTCTCTCTGTGTCTGTATAGTGTGTGGTTTGCCTACAAAGTTCAAATTTCTTAAAAAATGTAAAAAGTCACAAAACACTATAATGTTAGCCATGAAACATACCTAAAACCCACAAATAATAGAGTGAAGATTACTAAAACACCATATTAAAACCCTATTAGTCCATAAAAACTTCAAACACACCATTGTAAAACTAGGAATATAAAACACAACATGCTAATCAACATAAAACACAATAATGTTTGGCATTCGATAATCAGAGCCTTATCATTGAAAACACAAAACAAAACCCACATGTATGATGTTTTAGTAATCTTCATTTTGTTATTCATGGGTTTTGGATATGTTTTATGGTTGACATTATGGTGTTTTATGACTTTTCACATTTTTTTTTAGGAAATTTAGACTTTATACCCAACTCCTGGCCTATATATACACATATTCAAATGATCAAATAAAAACTCAATCATAAAAAGCCACCTCAACGTTTTATACAATATTATTATCATTAACCTATAAATAAGCAACTTAATTGTGCTTAAGGTTGTTGTACCTTTAGCTTTGGGAGATTTTCAAAAAAAAAATGGAATTTTCCTTTTTAACCCTAAAGTTTTAATCTTTGACAATTTAAGTTTAAAGTTTGAGTTAAATGCCATCTTAGTTCCTTTGGTTTGGATCATTTTGCCAGTTTAGTCCAAAGGTTTCATTTTTTATCTGTGGGTCCAAAAAGGTTTCACCGTTGCCATTTTAGTCCACTAGGTTAACTTCATCCATTTTTTTGCTAACGAGAAGGGCAATTCGGTCATTTTATATGTAATTCTGTTAACTAGAAGGGCAATCCGGTCAAATAAAATGACCAAATTGCCCTTCTCCTTAACAGAAATAATGGATGAAATTAACCCAGTTGACTAAAATGGCAATGGTGAAACCTTTTTGGACCCACAGGCAAAAACTGAAACCTTTAGATTAAACTGGCAAAATGGCCCAAACCACAAGGACTAAAATGGCATTTAACTCTTAAAGTTTTAATCTTTGTTTCCTTTTTAACCCTAAAGTTTTAATCTTTGACAATTTAAGTTTAAAGTTTTAATCTTTGGAAATTTAACCCCTTTGATTAATTTGATTTTTCACTTCTACTTCAAAAGTTTTCATCTTATACAATTTAACCCCTTTGATTAATTTGATTTTTTCACTTCTGATTCAAAAGTTTCCATCTTTTGCGATTTAACCACTTTGATTTTTTTTTAATTATGTGTTGTAATCTTGGCTTTGGTGGTTTTTCAAAGAAAAATGGTTATGCATATTGTTGTTGTAACCTTGGCTTTGAGGGTTTTTCAAAAAAAAATATTTTTTTTTACTTTTCACCCGAAAGTATTTCATAAATTACTTTTAACCCAAAACTATTTGTTTTTTTTTTTTGTTTACTTTTAACACAAAACTTTTTATCTTTTGCAATCTATCATCACAACTTTTTTACTTTCAACTTTGGTCCTTTATAGTTTTCATTTTCCGCAAATATTTCGTTTTATGCTTCGTTCTAAATTTTGTGACTTAACACATCGCAACGTGCGTCTTTGGTTTAACGTTTTTACGTTTCATTCTAAATTTTGCGAGTTAACACGACGCAACGTGCGTGTGTGGGTGAACATTTTTACATCGTCTATTTTTTCCCCGTTTGGCAGGTTCAACATAACATGCGCGTCCTAAATCGACTTAGTTGTAACTAAAGAATTCCCGCCGTATTGCGGCAGGTTGTAGTTCTAGTTAGTATTATTATGAAAAAAAAAGTATACTATAATATAGATCTTTATAGCCTTGATATATATTTGTAGAGGAGTCTTCTAAGAAGACTTTTTAAGACCGGTGGGTATGGGGAGGATAGTCTCTTTAGAGACTACCCGCTACGTAGGCGCCACGTAATCACGGGAGGAGGATAGTCTCTATGGGGACTACCCAAGGGTGTGGTGTCACACCCCAACCGATGGCGGAATCATCGGGGCGTGACACTGAGCGAAACAGATTGTTCAGAAGTTTCCATAACAACTATCATTACCATCCAATTAAAGCAATACGTCCCATACCGTATCTTAAATAGTCAAACAAGTTATTACAGATAACATCAAAACAAATATTCTGTTCCGACAACTCAGATTTAAATAAGTAGCAATTGTTTATCTGCTTCTAGAGACCCCTAATACGTTATCTACAGACAACTATTTGTTGGGCTCTAAAGCTTTATTCTAGCTTCCATTTCCTACCACACATGCATCCTAAGCTCCTGTCACATACGTTAAAATAAAGTCAATACATAAAATGTAAAGGTGAGCATACAAGTTTGATAATAGCATATAGAGTTCGAATTCGTTTACGCATAACCAGCACGTACACATAGTGAAATGAAGCACGTTAGTTATCGACATAGATCCATCGATACCAATGACTGCGGGTTGACTGCCCGAGGCAGTTCGCAATACATGATTACCATCGTAATCCACGCAAGTAAAAGATCCTTAACAACCCCCGTGTGAACGGGTGCTGAGTCCAAACTATAGTACTATCGTTGCTAAGGCAGGTAGACAGCATTCCATGTGTAAACATAACAAACAAGCATTCATAAGCCACGTATAACATGCATAAATGGTTTAGCGTTAAAATAGCTTGAGTAGTGTGATTGTTGTAGTTTGAATATTCGTAACGTATGTAACACCCAAAAGTGCTAAAGCAAAAAGGCTTCGAGTATACTCACAGCGATTATGGATTCAAGGGAGCGCTTTTCAGCGAGTACTGTTAGCCTGAACAGATTCGATAACGTAAGGATAAGTGGTACGCAAAACAGTACAAAGTGAGAGTGGTTAGGATGGCTGATCTTGCGGTTCAACTATCCATGAGGGGAAGTCATCCGTGTGAGTGAACTATCCGTACAGATGGTAATCCATGCGGATGGTGACCCACCCGGATAAACTATCCGAGCGAGCGAGCTGTCCGTGCGGATTAGTCGCTCGTGCGGATTGCTTATCCGTACGGACAAGTTGTTCGTGCGGATAAATGTTTGAGTGGATTGTTTCTTCCTAAGTTAAGGATGTGTTTGTGTATGATGGCTTGTGCTTTGGAGTTTTCGTTGTAGCATTTAGAAAACATCTAAGTATCTCTATCCTTCAAGCCGGTCGCGCGGACGACAATCCGTCCGGATGGCAGTCCGTGCGGACAACGTCTTTAAGGCTGAGTCACTAAGTGGATTAGGTAATCCGCCCAGATGGTAATCCGTGCGGATAGTGACAATCCGTCCGGATAGCTTACTCGTGCGGACAGTGACAATCCGTCCGGATAGTCTGTCCGTACGGGCAACCTGTCCGTGCGGATGAACATGTTGGAATTTGTTTTAAGGCCTTAGTATCTCATGATCCGAAGAGTAATCCATTTAGAGGTCGTCCGTCCGGATTGCTCATTTGTCGACACTCAAACCTTGTTTGGAAAGTGGGTCCCAAGGGTAGCTCGTCCGGGTGACAACCCGTACGGGTAGCCTGTCCGTGCGGACAGCTTGTTCGTGCGGACAGCCTCTCGTTCTGGTTGTTCCATCCGTCTACTCTTGGTTGCTGTTATCGTTTTATCGAGACGTTCTGATTACGTGGCAACCACTTAGAATTGTATCCTCACCCGCGTGACTAGACCGGTCAGGAACCACCCTAACTTGGCCTGTCGGCAACTCAGAACGGTCATTCCGGTTGACCCCGAAATCAGGTTTCTGGTGGGTAGAATCCAGATCTGGGGCTAGTGCATCACTATTAACGAGTAGAATACTAGAACCGATCAGATCCGTACCGATCTTAAGGGTAAAAGTAGGAGAGAACTTAGGTTTATTTCTTTCAACTCTTTTATCCTTAGAAAAGTTTTAGATTTAGGTGAAGTTGTTGTGAAATCTTGTGGAAACCGTTCAGATCTGAGTTACTCTTGGTGGAATGAAGTCAAGCTTGAAGTTCGTAAGAACTTCATGATGACGTCACCCAAGAATACCTCAAATGTTGATGGTTTCACGGTCGAAAGTGGAGATTTGAAAGATGGAAAGGTGTAGAATTGTGTAATGATCAAGAATGTACAAGAATTAGAGTAAGATCTTACCTGGATTGAGAGAAATCTGAGAAAAGGTGAAGAATGCGTGCGGTTCGGACGTCACTTACCAAAAGTGGAAAAGTTAGAGAGTGACCCGTGTATTTATAGGATGCTAAAAGGGGAAAGGGTGAGCCGTGCGGATGGCACGTAACCCGGATAGGCTATTTGTCCGGATTGGTCATCCGTCCGGATTGGCAATCCGTGCGGATTGACCATCCGTTCGGGTGTCGCCTGAATTGGTGCGTTCGGTGTGATGTTGCTTCGGTTTCGATTTGCGAGCGATTCGATAGGGTTTCCTAGTCAAATTACTTTCAGTCCCAACTACTTCGTATATGGTTCGACTCGGGATTTGGGTTCGGGTTCGTTTATATTCGAGTTAGACTTCGAGTTCGATTGAGTTCGCTTGATTATCACCACAAACATAAATAAACATGCACAGGTAACCCATAAGGCACACACACACATATAAACAACAAGTAAGATACACAGTTCGAGTTACGGTTCGATGTCGATTTGATTAGTGTAGCTTGATTACTAGTTGATTAACTTTATCGCATTGTTACTTCCTATAGTTCACAGTTGCGAGTTGATTGAAATACGGTTATTATGATTCGATTATTGTAATGAACGACACTTACTCCACATAATATAAATAAAATAAAAACATTTCTACGAGTCAAGTTGCGCGAAATCGATCGTTGACCTTGACCTTGACTTTCACTCGTGAAAACACGGGGTGTTACAGCCTCCCCTTGTTTAGGGAATTTCGTCCCGAAATTAAGCTGAAAGCCGCAACTAACCGTGGATCACATGTGAGCACTTTTCGTTCGAACCACTGAAAATCGTCAAATTAATCGACTTTTTACGGTTAAAAATTGCTGATTTTTGGATATGTTATGCGAAATTCACTGATCTAAAAGCCTACAAAGTTTCACATCTTAATTCGAAGCCGTTTGCGAGAAATCTGAGTTCATTAAAAAAATGTTGAATGTTGCTGTTGATGTTGATGTTTACCGTACGGATGGCAATCCGTGCGGATAACAAATCCGTGTTGACTTTTGTTGACTAGTTTATTCGCATGGATAATTGTTGACTCTGAGTCGTGCGGAATCCGTGAACGCGTGTGACTAAACACAATCGTAACGGAGTCGTAATCCGGTCCTACAAGTGGTATCTGAGCAGGTGCTCGATTGCGCGGATCAAATATACTAGAATGTAATAAAATCGATGATTCTATTGATAAATCTGAAATCGTACAAGCACTAGAATCATAAATTCATTTTATCTCTAACGCTTCCTAATTAAACAACTGTGGATACTTTGCCTTCATGTCGCTTTCGAGTTCCCAAGTGAACTCCGCGCCGCGTTTACCTTCCCATCTGACCTTCACGATAGGAATGTTTGAGCGCCTGAGTTGCTTGGTTTGGCGATCCATGATTTCGACAGGCTTTTCCACGAAGTGTAATGTTTCGTTCACTTGTAGATCGTCTAGAGAAACATGTAAGTCGCGGTCGGCGATGCACTTTCGGAGGTTTGACACGTGGAAAGTCGGATGTACATTGCTAAGTTCCTCCGGTAATTCGAGTCTGTAGGCGACTTTTCCGATCCTTTCCAGAATCTTAAAAGGTCCAACATATCGAGGCGCGAGTTTCCCCTTCTTGCCGAATCGGACTACACCCTTCCAAGGTGATACCTTTAGGAGTACGTAGTCACCAACGCCATATTCACGGGGTTTGCGCTTTTTATCGGCGTAAACTTTCTGTCGTTCCCGAGCTTTCGCTAGGTTGTCTCGAATTTGGAAAATTTTGTCTGTCGTTTCTTGTAGCAGCTCCGGACCGGTTAGTTGCGAGTGACCGATCTCGTGCCACACAATAGGCGATCGACATCTTCTTCCGTATAAGGCCTCGAAAGGTGCCATCTGGATGCTAGCCTGGTAGTTGTTGTTATACGAGAATTCGACTAACGGAAGGTATCTATCCCAATTCCCACCGAAGTCTAGAACACACGAACGGAGCATGTCTTCAAGAGTACGAATTGTTCTTTCAGTCTGACCATCGGTTTGTGGGTGGAACGCAGTACTTAGATTAAGCGTTGTACCGAGTGCCGTTTGGAATGTTTCCCACAATCGTGAAGTAAACCGAGCATCACGATCAGAGATGATGTCACGAGGCGTCCCATGTCGACAAATGATCTCGTCGGTGTAGATTCGGGCTAATCGTTCTACCTTGTAGTGTTCTCGTATTGGCAGGAAGTGAGTTGATTTAGTCAGACGGTCAATAACAACCCAAATGCTGTCGTGACCTGATGACGTGGTTGGAAGCTTGGTTACGAAATCCATAGCTATGCTCTCCCACTTCCACATGGGAATTGGTGGTTGTTCGAGCAAGTCAGAGGGTCTTTGATGTTCAGCCTTGATCCTAGCACAGGTTAGGCATTTTCCGACGTACAGGGCGATATCCCGTTTCATACCCGGCCACCAGTACCTATAGCGAAGATCATGGTACATTTTGTCAGCACCGGGATGGATAGAGTATCAGGATTTGTGGGCTTCATCCATGATAATCTGTCGCAAATTGGTTCGCTTGGGAATCCAAATTCGGTCTAAGAAGTGGAATATCCCATTTGATTTGCTCACAAGCTGGGCTCCATCGTGGTAGATTCTTTCTTTCTTCAGAGTGCGTTCGTTGAAACATGCATGCTGGGCGTCGCGAATGAGAGCTTCGAGGTTATGCTGGGCTTGAACATTACGAGTGCTAAGCAGATAGCTCCGTCTGCTATGTGCGTTGGCAACAACATTTGCCTTGCCTGGGTGATAACGAATCTCACAGTCGTAATCGTTGAGAAGTTCTACCCATCGGCGTTGACGCATATTTAGTTCCCTCTGATTAAAGATGTGTTGTAGGCTCTTATGATCGGTGAAGATCGTACACCTTGTACCATACAGGTAGTGTCGCCAAATCTTTAATGCAAAAACAACTGCGCCTAGCTCGAGATCGTGGGTTGTATAGTTCTTCTCGTGGACTTTGAGCTGACGAGATGCGTAAGCTATGACCTTGTCTCGTTGCATTAGGACACAACCGAGACCAAGGTTGGAAGCATCACAGTAGACAATGAAATTATCATTTCCGTCGGGTAGTGTGAGAACAGGAGCATTGCAAAGCATGTGTTTGAGGGTTCGAAAGGCAGACTCTTGTTTGGTCCCCCAGACAAAAGGCTGGTCCTTATGAGTGAGAGAGGTAAGTGGTACAGCAATCTTCGAGAATCCTTCGATAAATCGTCGATAATAGCCCGCTAGCCCGAGAAAGGAGCGGACTTCAGACGGGTTCTTAGGCGTAACCCAGCTCTTAACAGCTTCAATCTTCGCAGGATCGACGTGAATACCCTGACTATTTACAATGTGACCCAGAAACTGGACCTCCCCCAACCAAAACTCGCACTTGGAGAATTTGGCGTAGAGTTGGTTCCCCTGGAGTAACTCGAGAACCAAACGTAGATGTTCCGCGTGTTCGGCTCTCGTCTTGGAATAGATCAAGACATCGTCGATGAACACGATGATGAAACGGTCAAGATATGGTTTACACACACGATTCATCAGATCCATGAAAACCGCTGGTGCGTTGGTTAGGCCAAAAGGCATGACAACGAATTCGTAATGGCCGTATCGAGTACGAAACGCGGTTTTGGGTATATCCTCCTCCTGTATACGCAGTTGAGGATATCCTGAACGTAGATCGATTTTCGAGAAACACGTAGCGCCTTGTAGTTGGTCAAACAAATCATCGATTCGAGGCAGAGGATAGCGGTTCTTGAGAGTCAACTTATTCAACTCCCGGTAGTCGATGCACATCCGGAACGACCCGTCCTTCTTTTTGACGAAAAGGACTGGTGCGCCCCAAGGAGAGGTGCTCGGGCGAATAAAGCCTTTCTCAAGTAATTCTTGGAGTTGGGTTGAGAGTTCGCGCATCTCGGACGGCGCGAGTCGGTAAGGAGCTCTGGCGGTAGGATTAGCTCCAGGAATGAGATCAATGCGAAAATCAATATCGCGCTTTGGAGGTAGTCCGGGAAGATCCTCTGGAAAAACATTAGGAAATTCTCGAACCACGGGTACGTCTTTCACTTCCTTCTTCTCTTTCTTTTCCTTCTCCGCTGCTACAACGTTAGCCAAGAAAGCCCTGTATTCCTTGCGGAGATACTTGCTAGCTTGGAGGCATGACATAAGTTTGAGACCCTTCGAAGTAGTATCACCATAAACGCGCAATGAATGACCGTTTGCGAGCGAAAAACGAATCATCTTATCGAAGCACACAACTTCGGCATGGTTTTCTCGAAGGAAGTCCATGCCTACTATGACGTCGAAACTTCCGAGTTGCATCGGAATAAGGTCGATTGAGAAAATGTGATTGTTGAGCTCGAGAGTGCAATCACGGATAACAGAATTTACAGCGACGGTTCTTCCGGTAGCGACTTCAACATCGAATGCAGAGGAGAGTCGAGAGCGTTTACGACTAAGGAGTTTCTCAAATTCGAGCGACACAAAGCAATTATCGGCTCCAGTATCAAACAAACATGAAACATAAATACCATTCACAAGGAACGTACCATTGACCACGTTGTTGTCGGCCTGGGCTTGACGCACATTGAGATTGAAAGTTCTGGCGCGTGCGGCCTGTTGTTGCTGCTGCTGTTGTTGTTGTTGTGGTTGCTGCTGTTGTGGTTCTTGTTTCACTACCCTGTTCGGGCACATGTTGGCGAAATGATTTAGGTCGCCACACGTGAAGCATGCTCTGGCTTTGACTGCGGGTGCCGGAGGAGCTTGTTGACCCTGTGGGGCAGCGAGTAGAGCTTGATTGGCAGGAGCTTGGCAAATGCGGTAGTTGGCAGTAAAGTGGCCGTATACATTGCAGTGAGCACAGAAGCGGCATTGAATAGCTGTCGGGTGATGATAGGTGCAAGTAGGGCAGAGCGGGTGCGGCCCAGTATATGCACGCTTCGCAGGTGGTGCATTGGCCACAGGCGCCGCTACTTGACGCTGTTGGGCAGGTACAGCTTGGATCGGTGCAGCAGTAATCGCACAGTTCTTGTTGGTGGAACTGTTCTTTCTCTTGTTCTTTCTCTTGTTGCTTGGTGAGGTGGTTTCAGCAGTTGGTGCAGTAGTGGTGGCTTGATGCAGATGCTTGGAGGTCTTATCCCACACCCCAGCCTTAACCCTTTTGTCATTGATTTCAGCGGCTAGCAGATAGGTTTCCTCGATCGTGGTAGTCTTAGCCGCTTGCACAAAATCAGCAACGCAGTCGGGCAAAGCTCGGATGTACTTCTTGATGGTCATCTCAGGAGTCTTGACCTGATCGGGACAGATAATGCTGAGCTGTTTGAAGCGAGCAGTAAGACCAGCATTGTCTCCATCCTTCTGATGTATGTGCCAAAATTCATCTTCAAGCTTTTGACGTTCGTGAGGAGGGCAGAATTCCTCTAGCATAACTTCCTTGAGCTCATCCCATGACAGACCGTAGGCTGCATCATTCCCTCGCTTGTTCCTCTCGGCCGTCCACCAGTCTAGAGCACGGGACTGGAAGACGCCGGTAGCGTTCAGAGTTCGAAGGTCATCAGGGCAACCACTTTGTCGCAGAGTAACCTCGATAGAGTCAAACCAGTGAAATAGTGCAGTAGGACCTCCTTCGCCTGTGAATTCTTTCGGCCCACATGACTTGAATTGTTTGAAACTGAAAGGTCTCGCGACAGCTTTAGGACCTTCAGTCCTCGACTCCTCGGATGATTTGCTGGCATTCTCATAGGCATCGCTCACAGCTTTGGCTATACTCTTCGCGATGATAGAAGCAAGACGTCTGTCCCTCTTTTCCTGACGAGTGAGTGTATGACGAGATCCAGACAACATTGTCTGCAATTGACATCGCCACGGAACTCAACACATGTATTCGAATCTCACCTCACACGTCTACTACTACTAATGCTCAGTAACACGTACCATGTAACGCAGATAGTCACAAATTCACATAATTACACGAACCACGTAAACACATAGAGCACATAACCACAACACTCCTAAATATGTAAGCACAATATCAAGAAACACATATACCTTAGTCACTAGGGCATTCAGAAAACAGAAACCTAGTATTCCGAGTTCGCGATCGTTCGGACGCAGTGTAGTGCGAGCGATTTGTTAATGATGTGTTGTGTGTTGTGTGTGTGTAGCAAAGGCCAAAAGCATTAGATCGAAACCGGTAGTACCTCAAATTGGTTAACAAATAAGCGTAAAATACATAAAATCTTCATAAGGGTTGATAAATCAAGGGTAGATTGTCTGCGGCTAATAGACTTCGACTAACCAAAGTGGCTCGACTATTCGCAAGGATCTTGTGCGCACAATTACCTCCAGGACTATGCCTTTGCCTCGATTCTTGGGCGTTGGCGCAATTCCCATTGGTTATATTGTGTCTTTAGATCATTGGAGTCCATCGAAACTTTGGTGGGAGTTTTTTGTATAAAAGCAGGACGAGTCGTCAAGGTTAGGGTATCACCCCTATCTTGCAACTTCCGTCCTTGTTCTTGATAAAATTTGAGGAGATTATTTATCAAAATATGGATTTCACTCCTAATTTGGTATGATTCTCCTCGTTTGTAGCTAAAACGCAAGCTGATTAGGCAATTTTTGTCGAGAGTTTGCGGTTTTCACACCTATTCTCGGCCTCATTACCTGTTCATAACTTGAAAAGTCGAGTGCAGTGGTAGAAAAGAGCGAGTGATAGTGGCGAGTGTACGCATACGCGTGAGTTGGTCTGTTGGTTCTTAACTATAGACTAGGTCTCTAAGACTTCGACCCGGACTAGGTCGAGTCTTGCCTAATTCCTTATAGTTATGGCTCTGATACCAATCTGTCACACCCCAACCGATGGCGGAATCATCGGGGCGTGACACTGAGCGAAACAGATTGTTCAGAAGTTTCCATAACAACTATCATTACCATCCAATTAAAGCAATACGTCCCATACCGTATCTTAAATAGTCAAACAAGTTATTACAGATAACATCAAAACAAATATTCTGTTCCAACAACTCAGATTTAAATAAGTAGCAATTGTTTATCTGCTTCTAGAGACCCCTAATACGTTATCTACAGACAACTATTTGTTGGGCTCTAAAGCTTTATTCTAGCTTCCATTTCCTACCACACATGCATCCTAAGCTCCTGTCACATACGTTAAAATAAAGTCAATACATAAAATGTAAAGGTGAGCATACAAGTTTGATAATAGCATATAGAGTTCGAATTCGTATACGCATAACCAGCACGTACACATAGTGAAATGAAGCACGTTAGTTATCGACATAGATCCATCGATACCAATGACTGCGGGTTGACTGCCCGAGGCAGTTCGCAATACATGATTACCACCGTAATACACGCAAGTAAAAGATCCTTAACAACCCCCGTGTGAACGGGTGCTGAGTCCAAACTATAGTACTATCGTTGCTAAGGCAGGTAGACAGCATTCCATGTGTAAACATAACAAACAAGCATTCATAAGCCACGTATAACATGCATAAATGGTTTAGCGTTAAAATAGCTTGAGTAGTGTGAATGTTGTAGTTTGAATATTCGTAACGTATGTAACACCCAAAAGTGCTAAAGCAAAAAGGGTTCGAGTATACTCACAGCGATTATGGATTGAAGGGAGCGCTTTTCAGCGAGTACGGTTAGCCTGAACAAATTCGATAACGTAAGGATAAGTGGTACGCAAAACAGTACAAAGTGAGAGTGGTTAGGATGGCTGATCGTGCGGTTCAACTATCCGTGAGGGGAAGTCATCCGTTCGAGTGAACTATCCGTACGGATGGTAATCCGTGCGGATGGTGACCCACCCGGATAAACTATCCGTGCGAGCGAGCTGTCCGTGCGGATGGTAATCCGTGCGGATGGTAATCCGTGCGGATTAGTCGCTCGTGCGGATTGCTTATCCGTACGGACAAGTTGTTCGTACGGATAAACGTTTGAGTGGATTGTTTCTTCCTAAGTTAAGGATGTGTTTGTGTATGATGGCTTGTGCTTTGGAGTTTTCGTTGTAGCATTTAGAAAACATCTAAGTATCTCTATCCTTCAAGCCGGTCGCGCGGACGACAATCCGTCCGGATGGCAGTCCGTGCGGACAACGTCTTTAAGGCTGAGTCACTAAGTGGATTAGGTAATCCGCCCGGATGGTAATCCGTGTGGATAGTGACAATCCGTCCGGATAGCTTACTCGTGCGGACAGTGACAATCCGTCCGGATAGTCTGTCCGTACGGGCAACCTATCCGTGCGGATGAACATGTTCGAATTTGTTTTAAGGCCTTAGTATCTCATGATCCGAAGAGTAATCCATTCAGAGGTCGTCCGTCCGGATTGCTCATTCGTCGATACTCAAACCTTGTTTGGAAAGTGGGTCCCAAGGGTAGCTCGTCCGGGTGACAACCCGTCCGGGTAGCCTATCCGTGCGGACAGCTCGTCCGTGCGGACAGCCTCTCGTTCTGGTTGTTCCATCCGTCTACTCTTGGTTGCTGTTATCGTTTTATCGAGACGTTCTGATTACGTGGCAACCACTTGGAATTGTATCCTCACCCACGTGACTAGACCGGTCAGGAACCACCCTAACTTGTCCTGTCGGCGACTCAGAACGGTCATTCCGGTTGACCCCGAAATCAGGTGTCTGGTGGGTAGAATCCAGATCTGGGGCTAGTGCATCACTATTAACGAGTAGAATACTAGAACCGATCAGATCCGTACCGATCTTAAGGGTAAAAGAAGGAGAGAACTTAGGTTTATTTCTTTCAACTCTTTTATCCTTAGAAAAGTTTTAGATTTAGGTGAAGTTGTTGTGAAATCTTGTGGAAACCGTTCAGATCTGAGTTACTCTTGGTGGAAGGAAGTCAAGCTTGAAGTTCGTAAGAACTTCATGATGACGTCACCCGAGAATACCTCAAATCTTGATGGTTTCACGGTCGAAAGTGGAGATTTGAAAGATGGAAAGGTGTAGAATTGTGTAGTGATCAAGAATGTACAAGAATTAGAGTAAGATCTTACCTGGATTGAAAGAAATCTGAGAAAAGGTGAAGAATGCGTGCGGTTCGGACGTCACTTGCCAAAAGTGGAAAAGTTGGAGAGTGACCCGTGTATTTATAGGATGCTAAAAGGGGAAAGGGTGAGCCGTGCGGATGGCACGTAACCCGGATAGGCTATCCGTCCGGATTGGCAATCCGTGCGGATTGGCAATCCGTGCGGATTGACCATCCGTTCGGGTGTCGCCTGAATTGGTGCATTCGGTGTGATGTTGCTTCGGTTTCGATTTGCGAGCGATTCGATAGGGTTTCCTAGTCAAATTACTTTCAGTCCCAACTACTTCGTATATGGTTCGACTCGGGATTTGGGTTCGGGTTCGTTTATATTCGAGTTAGACTTCGAGTTCGATTGAGTTCGCTTGATTATCACCACAAACATAAATAAACATGCACAGGTAACACGTAAGGCACACACACACGTATAAACAACAAGTAAGATACACAGTTCGAGTTACGGTTCGATGTCGATTTGATTAGTGTAGCTTGATTACTAGTTGATTAACTTTATCGCATTGTTACTTCCTATAGTTAACAGTCGCGAGTTGATTGAAATACGGTTATTATGATTCGATTATTGTAATGAACGACACTTACTCCACATAATATAAATTAAATAAAAACATTTCTACGAGTCAAGTTGCGCAAAATCGATCGTTGACCTTGACCTTGACTTTGACTTTCACTCGTGAAAACACGGGGTGTTACATGTGGGGACTAGCCAAAACTACCCAACCATTAATAATATATTAATATATATATATATATATAAAGGAGGAGAGAGAAGTCAGATGGGGGGCCCACCACTTAGCCCCGTCTCCATCGTCACAATTGTGACGGAAGTGCCGTGCCGAGCCCCTTGGGGGCGGTGTGTGACTGGCCTAAGGGGGGGGGGGGGGGGGGCTGTGCCGATCCCCATACCCATTGGTCTAACACGAGAACAAAAGAAAAAAGTAATCTCCACCCTACATTAATAAGAAGTAAAAGTAACGATGGTGATAATTCTATAAATAATGTAACAATTTTAATTTTATTTTTAATATTAAATGAACCTTTTAAAGATTTTGGTATAGAACTTTAATGTCGAAATAAAAATATATGGTCTACCATTAGTTATGATTTCTCATCCAAACATTGCAATTTTCTTCTAATATCTCTCTTCCTAAATCAAACTAAATAATGTTTTTTTTTTCGAGTTAATTGAATATGGGATATTGAATTTAAACAATCCAAGGTTTCATCATTTGGTCGATAATATTTCTAACTTACAAATGGTATCATATCACTCTCAACTTTATACTTATTTTTCTCTGGCACTCTCAAACTAGCTGAACCATAACGTAATTAGTTTTTTTTTTTTTTGCTACGTGGCTTTTTTGCTTACATGACATCTGACGTGGCACTGGTTAAGTGACGTGGCATCTGACGTTGGCTGAGTGGGTTAGAGTTTAGTGAGTTTGGGAGTGTGAGAGGAAGATAAGTTGAAAGTTAAGAGTTACGTGATACAATTCATAAGTTTAAAGTAGGGAATGTTAGAGAAAAAAAAGTTAAAAGTTGTGTGCCACATGCTTCTAACCTAGTATGATAATAAACGGTCTATCATTTGGGTTCTATGTTAACGTTTGCTATATTGTTTTTCTTGTTTTTTGTTTTTTGATTTTTGTTTTTTGATTTTTGTTTTTTTTTTTGTTTTTTTTTTTTTTTTTTTGCCTTTCATGATATGCTACGTTTCGCAGTTCCATCCTTTGTCAAGTATAAAACCAATATAAAGCAAAAAAACAGTATAAACATCTTATACGATTATTTCAATAATTGGAACACATTTTCTACTTGTAACAAACATCAAAAGTCTGAATATTCAATGTAATGTTTTTTTTTTTTTTTTTAATATTATACTACATACTTAATAATTAAACTTACTTAAAAATCCCATATTACAAAACATCCAACACTAAGTTACAATTTTTAAATTGTTGAGAATTATAAATTATACATTATATACCTTAGAATTTTTTTTCCTTTGACCCACAGTCGGGTGGAAATTATCCCCGTAGAATTTTAATGGCAATAAAATCATATTATTTATAAAATCTTGTTTGAATTTTATTCTTTTGAATAAAACCAAAATTAGTATGTTAAAAACAGATAGGAAGGATTTCTTTTGATTAGGTTCAGACTACTTTTGTAATGTTCTTTAACAAGAAGACACAGACAAACTGATAAATAAAGGATTATGGATTAAGATAAATATTTTAAGGTATAAAATACATTAACCTCCTTGAATTTTAAATTATAAGGGGTACCTTTGATTCAATCACCACCACATAAATTATTACAATAATCATGCACACTTTTTTAATACAATATTAAGTTTAACATCAGAATTACACGGGTATTTATATATATTATATATTACTGATGGGATATAGCAGGAGAGTGAAATTGAAAGGTATTGGTCCATGTATTGTCACATATTTTGAAATAAAGTCCATATCTTGATGATAATAAAAACATGTTTATTCTTACACATGAGAAACATAAGTACCCATATGTTCATATCATACATTTTCCATTCGTTAATAAGGATATCAAAATTTATAAATTGAAGCAAGTGAATTATAAAATGATGGAGAAAAGTCCTACGGTCAATTCTATGGTTGTATCTATTGAAATATAAAGAATTATTTTATAATTCATATTACAAACATATTGTTATTGGGTCAGATACTTGTATCACGGTATATTGTTGGGCTCTGTTTGTTATTGGGCTGTTACGGTTGTTACATAGTTTGTTATGGGCCAAGGGCTTATATGTACAGGTTATGAAGTCAAGGGGCTTAAAGGTAACTTGTGTTCACCGCTGCTATATAAGAGATGAGAGAGAAAAAGAAGCTCAGTTGTTCGAGATATTTTCTAGGGTTTACTCTTTCAATTCTCTCTATACTTGTTCATCTGTCATTGTAGATCTCTGTGTTGAGATCTCTATTGTCTTAGAGATTGTGTTATCTCTGCGTCTGTATCCTTTGTATTTCTTTTGTACTTTGATTTGTACTCAACAGATTACTTCAGTCTGTTGGATCTGTATTTTTGTATTGTTAAGATCTCATATTCTTGAGATCTAGGGTTTTGGTTGGGATTTTCTGGGTTGGCTAAGTAATAAAACTTTTGTCACCTGTTTTGTCACTATTTCAGGTGTGTTTGTATTGTTCAAGTTTAGATCTATACCATTTTACATGGTATCAGAGCATCTCAAGCTTTGGAAAACAGATCTAAGTCTTCCGCTGTTAGAGTTTTTTTTGTATTTTACTGATTTTTTGGTTGTTTTTTCTAGATCTGTTGGTTCTACTTGTAGATCTTGGGAAGAGTGATGGTGTAGATCTTGTGACAGTGTAGATCTTGGTGTGTGAAGGCTGTGTTGGTCCCTGAAACCCTAGAAGGCTTCAGGGAAAACTGACCAGTTTACATTGTCTTCTTTGTATGATATGTAACCCTAGAAGGTTACAGGTTCATATTAGCTTGGAGTGCAAAGTTGTAAGATCGTTCTTGTCTATTTTATGTTGTTTTTTGTTATTGCATCATATATGTTGAGTCTGGGCATTATTGTTTACCGGACTAGTCGGGTCGGCACTTGATCGAGTCTGTCTTTGTGTTGTTGCATTGTGTTTTGTCTTGCATAGTCTTTGTTGGTTCTGCAACTGTATTATGCTTGTCCAGACACCTATAGAGTGATGAACCTGGAATCTGGCCTCTGATAGAGTCTTGTTGTTGTCTATATTGTGTTTGATCTGTTGCTATTCTTATTTGTGTTCTGTTTGTGGTTACTTGATTCTGGTTGTGAATCTGTTTTTGTTTGTCTTGTTTGTTTCTCTGTTTGTGTTTCTTGTATCTTGTTTATGAATATGGGTGATACTGAACCTGGTCCGTCTGTGCCTCAGACTTTGATAAGTAAACTAGATATAGGAGATCCTTTATATCTTCATCCTAGTGACTCTAGTGCTTTGACTATTGTTAGTGTTAAGTTGAAGGGTACTGAAAATTATTTTGTCTGGTCTAGTTCTATGAGATTGGCTTTAGAAGCCAAGAATAAGTATGGTTTTATTGATGGTTCATGTGAGAGATCCACTGAGGATCATGTGCCTGCTAGTCAATGGGATAGATGTAACTCTGTGGTGTTGACTTGGTTGTTAAATTCTGTGTCTGAGGAGTTGTTTTTGGGACAAGTGTTTTCTAAATATGCTTCAGAGGTTTGGGAGGACTTAAAGGAAACCTATGACAAGATTGATGGTTCTGTGGTTTACGATTTGTATAAAAAGATAAACTGTATTTCTCAAAATGGTTCTACTGTAGCTGATTATTATAATAGGCTAACTACCATGTGGAAACAGTTTGATGCTAAGCTTAAACTGCCCACATGTTCTTGTAAAGCAGCTAAAGATTATAATGATTTTTCAATGTTAATCAAACTAATGCAATTTCTTATGGGACTAGATGATGTTTATCAACCAGTAAGAACTAATTTGTTAACCAGAGAAGAATTTCCATCTGTCAAGGTTGCCTTTTCTGTGGTTTCTAGGGAGGAATCACATAGACTGTCTAGTAGTGGGTCAAAAGGTCAGAATGTGTCTTTTGTATCTAAATCTAATCAATCTTTTGAGTCCAAGAAGAAAGTATCTAATCAAAGAGGACCTAATCCAAATTTAAAATGTACACATTGTAATATGATTGGTCATACTGTTGATAGATGCTTTGAGATCATTGGTTATCCTCCGGGTTTTAAGAAAAGAGCTAACACTATGTCTGGTAAAACTACATTAACTAATAAATCTAATGCTACTGTTGGGTCATCTGCTAGTGTGTCTACTTCTGGTTTGTCGTTTACATCTGAGCAGTTAGCAAAGTTGTTAAGTTTAGTTGGTGAGAAGTCTAGTGTGGAGTCATCAAGTGTAGGAGGAGATTTTTTTTTACTGTTAATAGTTTTGTTAGTTGCTCTAGTTCTATGTTCTTTGGAGGTGTTTTTAGTTGGATTGTTGACTCTGGGGCCAGTCAACACATGGTTAATATTGATAAAGAAATGTTTAATACAATAGATGTTTCTGAATTTGATCTTAAAGTTGGTCACCCAAATGGTACTAATGTAAAAGTTTTGAAAATTGGTAATATCAAGTTAATGGATAATATCATTTTAAAAGATGTGTTTTATGTCCCTGGTTATAATGTGAATCTGATGTCTGTTCATAGATTAGCCAGAGACAATAATATTGATGTTGTGTTTAATGAGGATAGTTGTATATTACAAGATTCCAAATCAAGGAAAATCCTGGTGACTGGTAGTCAAAATAGTGGTCTATATTTTGTTGGTAAAAATGATAATTATGTGAATGTTTGCTTTAATAGTTTTGTTAAGTCAAGTTTGTGGCATAGCAGATTAGGTCACCCATCTGATCAAGTGCTAGCTGTGTTAAAAGAGAACCTTGATGTTAAGAGTATTCAACATGGTCCCTGTGATGTTTGTCATAGGGCTAAACAAGTTAGGGTTCCTTTTCCATTGAGTGAACATAAAACTAAGTCTATTGGGGAGTTAATCCATCTTGATTTGTGGGGTCCATACAAAGTTACCAGCTATGAGGGGTTTAAATATTTTTTAACTGTAGTAGATGATTTTTCTAGAACAGTTTGGTGGTACTTGTTGTCAAGTAAAACTGAGGTTTTTGAAAATCTGTGTAATTTTTATGAACTCATTCTAACTCAATTTGAGAAAAAAAATTAGAAGTGATAATGGAACGGAATTTGTAAATAACCAAATGGGTTTATTTTGTAAAAATAAAGGTATATTACATCAAACGTCTTGTTCTTATACACCACAACAAAATGGTGTGGTGGAGAGGAAACATAGACATCTCTTGAACATAGCTAGAGCTTTAATGTTTCAAAGTAATTTGCCTCTTAAGTATTGGTCTGATTGCATTTTAACTGTTGTTTACTTAATTAACAGGTTACCCTCTTCAGTGTTAGGTGGTAGAAGTCCTTATGAAATTGTGTATGGTTTTAAGCCCTCTTTAATTCATCTAAGGAACTTTGGATGTCTTTGTTTTAGTACTGTTTTGTCTGAATCCGATAAGTTTTCTTATCATGCTGATAAGTGTGTTCTTATTGGATATTCTAATGTTAAAAAAGGATATAAATTGTTAAGTTTGGACAATAGAAAAGTATTTTTTTCAAGAGATGTAAAATTTTATGAGAATGTATATCCTTTTAAATCTAGTCTGATTAATAATCAAGAGTTGTTTAATAAAACTGAACTAAATCGTGTTAATTTTTTTGATTATACTGAAACAATGTCATCTGAAGTTCCTACAATTCCCAGTGATGAAGAGGGTACAACTGGTGCTCAAGATCACTACAGTGATGATCAGCAGCCATTGTCACCCTCTACATCTGCCACTGCCCCAAATGTTGAGAATATTCAACTTGAAAGTGGGCAGTTGGGTAGTAGTTATCCGGGTAATAGTAGCGAGGCAGAGGACACTGTAGGATCACATGATGAGACCAACCTATCTAAGGGACAATCTGTTAGGAGATCTTCTAGAAAAGTGTCTTTTCCAAAAAAAAATTAATGAATTTATTGTTGAAGGAAAAGTTAAGTATGGTATTGAAAAAGTTGTTAGCTATGCTAATTTATCTGTTGATAACTTGTGTTTAGTTGCATCTTTAAATAAGTCAGTTGAACCTAGTTCATATAGTGAGGCTATTAAAGACACTAGGTGGATAGAAGCCATGAATAATGAAATGGAGGCTCTTTATAGGAATAACACCTGGGTGGTTGTTGATTTACCTGAAGGTAGGAAACCAATAGGGTGTAAATGGGTTTACAAAATAAAGTATAAAGCTAATGGTGAGGTTGAAAGGTATAAGGCTATATTAGTGGCCAGAGGCTTTAATCAAAGAGATGGAATTGATTTTGGGGAAACCTTCTCTCCTGTTGTAAATATGGGTACTGTTAGGATTGTGTTGAAACTTGCTGTGAATAATTGTTGGCCTTTATATCAGCTTGATATAAATAATACTTTTCTGTATGGGTCGTTGTCTGAAGAAGTTTATATGTCTTTACCATAAGGATATTTTAATAATGATAAAAATAAAGTGTGCAAAGTTGTTAAGTCCCTTTATGGGCTTAAACAAGCACCCAGAAAATGGAATGAGAAATTAACTTCTGTGTTGATTGATATGGGTTTTGTGCAAAGTTTATGTGATCATTCGTTGTTTATTTTGAGTAGAAATGATGTGATATTAATTCTTTTGGTTTATGTTGATGACATTGTGATTACTGGAAATGATCTTTCTGAAATAACAAGAGTTAAACGATGTTTAAGTGATAATTTTCAAATAAAAGACTTAGGTTTGTTTAAGTATTTTCTTGGTATAGAAGTCTTATACTCCAATAGGTCTATTTGTTTATCCCAAAGGAAGTATTGTCTTGAACTTCTTAATGAGTTTGGATATTTGGGGTGCAAACCTGTTGGAACACCCATTGAACAATCACATCTTGTTACAAATAAAACTGATAAAGATAAAAAGTTTTTGGAAAATGTGAATGGTTTCCAAAAATTAATTGGCAAGTTAATATATCTGTCTTTAACTCGTCCAGATATAAGTTATTCTGTTCAATTCTTAAGTCAATATATGCATAAACCATGTCAAGCACACTTGGATATTGCCTTAAGGTTGTTACGATACCTGAAGCAATGTCCAGGTAAAGGTGTTATGTTTAGGAAAACAGGTAATCTTGATCTTTCAGGGTTTGTTGATTCAGATTGGGCAAAGTGTACTTTGACTAGGAAGTCTGTTACTTGGTTTGGAGTATTTCTTGGGGATACCCTTATATCCTGGAAAAGTAAGAAACAAAATGTCGTTTCGAGTTCCACAGCCGAGGCTGAGTACAGAGCAATGTGCTCGGCCACATGTGAAGTTATGTGGATTAAAAATGTTTTGCAAGAGTTAAAGGTTAGTTGTACTTTACCTATTAAACTGTTTTGTGATAGTAAATCTGCCATTTCTATATCATTAAATCATGTTTTCCATGAAAGAACAAAACACTTTGAGTTAGACTTGCATTTTTTAAGAGAAAAAATTGCAAGTGGAATAATTAAACCACAAAAAATTGCTACTGAGATTCAGATAGCAGACATTTTACTAAAGGATTAAGCATTGCTCAACATAACATGTTGTGTGAAAAGTTGGGTTTATTTGATATGTTTGCAGTATGAATTATGGGGGGATGTTGAAATATAAAGAATTATTTTATAATTCATATTACAAACATATTGTTATTGGGTCAGATACTTGTATCATGGTATATTGTTGGGCTCTGTTTGTTATTGGGCTGTTACGGTTGTTACATAGTTTGTTATGGGCCAAGGGCTTATATGTGCAGGTTATGAAGTCAAGGGGCTTGAAGGTAACTGGTGTTCACCACTGCTATATAAGAGATGAGAGAGAAGAAGAAGCTCAGTTGTTCGAGATATTTTCTAGGGTTTTCTCTTTCAATTCTCTCTGTACTTGTTCATCTGTCATTGTAGATCTCTGTGTTGAGATCTCTATTGTCTTAGAGATTGTGTTATCTCTGCGTCTGCATCCTTTGTATTTCTTTTGTACTTTGATTTGTACACAACAGATTACTTCTATCTGTTGGATCTGTATTTTGTATTGTTAAGATCTCATTTTCTTGAGATCTAGGGTTTTGGTTGGGATTTTCTGGGTTGGCTAAGTAATAAAACTTTTGTCACTATTTCTGGTGTGTTTGTATTGTTCAAGTTTAGATCTATACCATTTTACAGTATCGAGCATCTGCAGGCATTTGTAGAAGAAGATGTGGACCAAACCCCTGTAGTCTGCAAGAAGAAGGATGTTTGTTTTTTAACGTATGTAGACTTCTAAAATAAATTGGTGGTGGTGTACGGGCGGTGGTGGTGCGAGACGGTGGGTGGTGGTGGTGATCGGCGGCGGTGGGTGGTGGTGATGGACGGTGGTGGGTGGTGGTGTTTAACCTTCTGCAGACCTTAGAAGATCTTAGAAGTGGTTGGGTCATGTCTGCACCAAGAAGAGCTCGCGTAGACGTTTTTTAATGAAACGTCTTCGGAAAAACAAACAGTTTGCAGATGACAATGTCTGCGCGAGCTCTGTGCAGCGCAGACGGAAGAGCTTGCATGGATTTAAAAAAACAAACACCACCTAGGTGTCCAAGGTG
This sequence comes from Helianthus tuberosus, assembly GCA_030545235.1. Classification (NCBI taxonomy): domain Eukaryota; kingdom Viridiplantae; phylum Streptophyta; class Magnoliopsida; order Asterales; family Asteraceae; genus Helianthus; species Helianthus tuberosus. The sequence continues at coordinate 149,362,589 of CM060363.1, read as the reverse complement.
CACACTTAATTGTGCAAAGAGTTGTCAACAAGTACGTAAATAACAAAATACAATAGTCATGGTCAGTTTAGTCAAACTTTGATTCTCATGTTGTCGAACATCTACACATCCATTGTCTTATAAAAACTTTAACTTGAGACTAGTTGACATGTGTTTTTGTTTGAGTTTACCAACACTTAATTTCTTTTTTATTTATAAACCTCATAAAGTTACCAATTATAAAATAATTCAAAGTCCATACAAAGATCATTATGCTAATGAAAATATGACATGGAAATTTAAAGTTAAAACCAATCACTAAACCAAGTTTTATAAAATTAGAATGAAACAAACATGATGATAACATATTAAATAATATAAAATATGACATCTTTTCTAAATCAGAGTATATTTAAAGTTAAAACCAATCACTAAACCTAGTTTTATAAAATTAAAAGATTTTAAGTAAATGAAACAAACATGATGATAACATATTAAAATATATAAAAGATGACAGAGTATAAAATAAAATGGTTGGAAGTATCTTTTATAAAATTATTAAATTTTATAACACATAATATTCTTTACTAGTATTTGATACTTTCCTGCCAAGATGTGTATGTAGATAGATATATGTATCCAACTTTAGTTTATGTATAGCTTCATACAGTGGTGGAGTTAGTCCATTAATTTAGGGTTATCATGATTTTTTTTACCATGCAATCATACAATAATAAAAGGATAAATTACACTTTTCGTCCTTTATGTTTATAGTGGGTTGAAATGGATGACCTTTAACTTTAATAATTACAGTTACAGTCCTTTGTTTGTAAAACCTGTTACACCTTAGGTCCTTTAACCCTAACCTAGTTAAAACTTTAAGTTAAATGAGGTCATGTACAACCCATGTGGGGCAAAATAGTAATTTAATAAAAAATATCAAAATTTAAAAATTATAAATCTAAACTATCATTATCATCTCCCATTTACTTTCACTCTCTCCCTCCCCTGTATTCTCTCTCTATACATAGTTACATACCATTTTACAACCATCTTCAACAACTATCATCATAAAGCGACCACCACCTACACCACCGCACCAGAATTAACCAACGGCTGAGATTATTTTCACCTCTCCAAAAAACCGATTCAAAACCCTGTATATATAAACCCTCATCGTCCCGTCATCATTCACCATCTCCTACCTTCTCTCTCTGAAAACACTTCTCCCTCTAGAGAATTTCACAACACAGAACTTTTCAAAACCACAACAACGGCGTCTTCTGGACTCGTTATGGTTATCCTGTTCGCTATGATAGTCGGATCTGCCCTTTCTCAGTCACCGACTGCTTCTCCGACGGGTTCGCCGACTGCTTCTCCGTCTTTTCCGCCGCCGTCCCCGGTCGTTTCTCCGCCGACGGCCGCTCCGACTTCAAACATAGTATACGGCACACTAACAAACATAGTATGATTTGGTAAGAAATTGATGCGATTTTTCTTGTAAAGTACTATATCTGTTGCGATGAGTGTGTATGTATGAGTGATTGGAACAATTGATATGAATTTGAGTGTGAATGATTGGTTTAGGGTTTTGAGAGCTGCCATGGTATGTGCGGATGGGTGGTCTAGGGTTTGGTAGTTGAAAATTGGGGGAATAGATTGAAGAAAATTGGGATATTAGTAAACATGAAGAAGGTGGTATGAGAAGGGATCAGGAACCCTGATTCAGGATTACAATGAATCTGAAGGTTGTTGAAGATTTGTGGACTTTGTTATGTAGAGAGAGAAAGAGAATACAGGGGAGAGAGAGTATAGAGAGATGATGATGATGATATTTTATAATTTTTATATTTTGATGTTCTTTTTTTTTGTTTTTTGTTACATGTCTGTTTTGCCCTCACATGGGTTGCACATGATCTTAGTTAACTGAAAATTTTAACCAGGTTAGGGTCAAAGGACTTAAGGTGTAACAGGTTTTGCAAATAAAGGACTATGAGTGTAATTATTAAAGTTAAAGGTCATCCATTGCAACTCATTATAAACATAAAGGACGAAAAGTGTAATTTATCCATAATAAAAAAACAATAACAAATAAAGTAAAACAAATATTTAATAGATTATTGTTTAGGTCTTTGGCTAACTTTATCAGTTATATTTAGGGTTTTCTTTCAATTCTTTTATTGTTAAAATTTGGGCTTATTTTATCATTCAGGCTTAATTATTATAAAAGTTTTCAGGTTGTAAAATGTTTGGGCTTATAAAAAAATTGGATTTTAGTAATATCATGTTGGCTCATGTCGATTCCACCTTGAGAACAGATGATACAAAGCCAAAATGTCACACCCCAATATTTCCACGTATTACCGGTGGGGAGTATCATGACGTAGTTGATATCATCATAGTCAATAATCACAGTTTAAATGCACAGCGGAAGTCTAAAAGTAAATTATACAAACCGAGTTTAAAGTAACATAATTATTACACAACGGATTGTAGGAAGGATCCACAGGCGGATCAAAACATAAGAAGTATTGTTCAATAGACTTAAAGTGATAAAAGCTTGCAAAACTCTTTATTTAATCACCCAGGAGTTCCAGCCCATTTCGTTTAGTACCTGCACTTAACCTTTTTGAAAATACGTCAGTTTACACTGGTAAATACAATTAACTGACTCTTTTTGAAAAGCATTTATAAAATTGGTTTGAATGCACAAGGCATAAAATCTTTTATAACTTTGGACAATTATTTAAAAATAATCTTGTATACATATTTATATGTTTGTCATCCATTCAGGGCCGATTAGAAGAGTCGGGCAAGATTAATAGACACACCACAAGTATATGCCCACAAGAGAGTGAGATACCGTTTATACATACGCAACTGTCAGGTGTATGCCTACACCCCGTGCAGCCGTGGCCATTTCTAATAAATGTGTCGAGGATATCCAGGACATGGTCATTAACCCCCCAAAGGCATTGCATCAAACAAAATAGATTAAAACGGGTTATGCATCTTTTTAATCACATTCCGATTGTACGAATTCATACCCGACCAAGCGGTATTATTATAATACCGTATCCCAAGCCCGTATAAGGGAAAATAAGTTAAAAGTATTTACCTGAGCAAAAATACAAATTTATCTCAGCCGTATAACAATCAGCAAGTGCAAATATCTGTTACTGGGCTCCTAAATCTGGAACGAAGGTTTTAATAACCTATTAGATTCCTAACGGATCTTATTTAAGTTATAACTTAGACCGGTTAGTTTTAAGGAAAGGTTCACGGTTCAAAACGCAAGATTAAGCGAAGACCGGATTAGAATGTGATTTATACCCGACAAGTATGAAGACTTGTATAATATGGGTAAACTAAACACATTCTGTATTTTGAAGTAAAAATAATAAGGTTTGACCCGTTTCGGTCAACTTATGCAAACTAGTTACATAAACCGCACCGAACGCGAAAATGCATAACGGGTAACCAAATGAGTCATGAACAGGTTTCCTAAGTTAATATCCCTTAAATATATTGTGATATCAGTAGGATACCTTCCATTATGCCCAAAACGAATTTAAACTCAATTTAAGCCCCGTAAGGGTATTTCAGTCATTTTAGAGATTATAAAAGAGGTTAAATGACAATTTGAGGTTCTGGTCTAAAATGATCAGTAAAAATATTTATTTTAATAAGTTATATCAGTAATATATTGCATTTATGTGAAATTTATCTTTTATAGCCAAACTATGCACCGTAGGGGCATTTTGGTCATTTCACATAAGCTTTAAAGGTCAAATTTGGAAATCTGATTTCAAAACTTTTACTTACTGTTACAATGTAAATTTTTACTCATAACATCAATAGGTAATAAGTCATAGGTGCCTAATATGGTTTTAAACCATACTATGCGCCTAAATCGCATAAAAGTCGGGATTTGACGATATTCGGGTTAATTAAGGAAATCTGGGATTTTGATCAGCCTTTACTGTTTAAAATAACTTATTTAATATATAAAATCAGTAGAAAAAGGTTCGGTGTCTAAAGGATGTGTAAAACTCATTTTATTAGCAAAAAGGGCATAACCGTCAATTTCCGAATCAATGCAAGAACCCTATGTTATGATCAGTTTAAAATTTAATAAAAATTTCCAAAAATCCCAAAATATTATATTACATTAGTGGGTAGAAAGTTTGGTGTCAAAATTTGGGTTTAAATAGGTTTTATGCCGGAAATGCCGTTTAATTAATAAAAAGGCTTCAATTTACGATATCGAGCATAACTCCTAATTTAAACCTCAAACTGATGTCAAATTTTCAGGACATGTTTATAAATCAGTAACAAAGGTTTTTGTCCTCTCACATTTTCAAAAATCTCGTTTTAATATCAAAAGGGCATAATAGTCAGCATTTAAGCAATTAACGGAAACATGCAATGAACTAGGATTAAATAGGAACCAAGTTGTATAACCTCAGAGGGTTATACTAACCTATAACATAGTCCTAAAGGAACCCTAAGGCATATCTAAACTAAGCTAAATCGGGTCAGAACTGAAAGTCAAAGCAAAAGTCTACTTTTGCGACTTTCGGTTCCAAACCGAGCCTAAACTCAGAATTGTCGGGTTGAACATGCCTAGACATGTTCTTATATCATTTACCAAGTTATTTTAATGTTAAAACATGTTCCATAACCTCTGCATTGCTAGTTATGAATTTATTTGCAAAAATAGCTTATGTTGACTTTTTAATATTAAGTTTGACCCGACAATTAACCAAGTTAGAGTGAGAATCAGTAGGTGCCCTTTTAAGGGTTTATTACCTACATAATTACCAACTCATAGCACTTTCAATTCGAATAATGGCTGGACCATTAGTGATTTATCACTAAGTTAAAGCTTAATTACGATGGCTTTGACTTTTGGTCATTAAACTAATAAAACTTGAACTTAGGAAGCTAAGAATACTTACTAGTGTCCTTAGCACGAAAATGGAACAGGAGAAAACTTCTTAGAGCTCCAAGGGACTCCAGAGAATGAGTTTGAATGAGAATTTTGAGAGTGTGCAATGAACTAGCAAACAAAGGGCCTTTATATAGGATTTCTAGAGCTCCAAGATTGATCCACATGCCCCTACAAATGATCCCTCATGATTCCAGGTGTCCCCTATGCATGAAAACCTGTTGGCTCAGACCCTGGTATCAAGAAATGGCATGCAAAGGCGGTGGAACTGGTTATACATGCAGCTGTCCACATCTTTCTGCATCTGCAGCTTCTACGCGGGCGGCGTAAGACTCATAAGGAGTCTACGCGGGCCGCGACACTCCTTATGACCGGAAACAAACTTTCAGACTTGGCAGTTTTGGTCCCTGGTCCTTTTTAATTTAAATAACTTCTATTTATTGCACTTTTGACCCCCAAAGTTAACTTTTAAGGGCCTTAGGTCATAAACTAACTCCATTAAGCTCTCGGTTATTGCACGATCACCCGAAAAGTTTTGAATTTCAACGTTGACGCATTTGACCCTTATTTCTTGGAATTAACACTTTGATTATTCATGTGCATCGAAACTCCACGAATTAATATCCGATATTCTTGAGAGCAAAGTATATATAATCATTACAATGTTTTTAGTTTCGTTAAAAGGTCACTCAGAGGTTACTTTCAACATGTTGACACTTTTAACCCTTATGTTTCTTAAAATCCTTATTTTATGCAAAAACGACTTTCCATGTTCGATAAATTATTCGTTAAAGAATACGAACGTCGTGTGAGGTCAATCAGAGGCACATGAATGGCATGTTGACACTTTGGATCCCTTTACTTACATATTTACATTGTTTGGCAAATTTAGCCCCTCCAGATCAATCTATTACACGTTTAAGGTCCATGACACGTGTCTTTATTTTATTGGACGTGATTTTACGAGGTGTTACATCCTCACCCCCTTAAAAGAAATCTCGACCTCGAGATTTACTGAAATAAATAAGGGTACTTCTGTTTAATTGTGGATTCCACCTCCCACGTGTATTCTGGGCCTCTATGGGCATCCCATTTAACCTTCACAATCGGTACGTGCTTCCTTCGAAGCTTCTTAACCTGTCGATCCTCGATCGACAAAGGTTTTTCAACAAACTTTAAGCTCTCATCAATATGCACATCCTTATGTGACATGGCTAGCGACTCATCGGCTAGACATTTCTTCAAGTTGCAGATGTGGAATACATTATGAATTCCACTGAGCTCTTCAAGCAGGTTTAGCTTGTAAGCCACTGATCCGACACATTCGATGATCTCGAATGGTCCTATGTATCTTGGGATTAGCTTGCCTTTCTTGCCAAATCGCATCACCCCTTTCCAGGGTGATACCTTAAGTAACACTTTGTCACCTACCTCGAATTTCAGAGGTTTACGCCTTTTATCTGCGTAGCTTTTCTGCCTATCCCTGGCAGCTTTGAGACGATCACGTATCTGCACAATTTTATATTTCGTCTCCAGGACTATATTAGGTCCTGTTAGTTGGACATCTCCAACTTCTGCCCAATAAACGGGGGTCCTACAATTTCTTCCATACAAAGCTTCGAAAGGTGCAGCTTGAATACTTGAATGATAGTTATTATTATATGAAAATTCAATCAACGAAAGATGATCATCCCAACTCCCTCCTAAATCAGTAACACAAGCTCGTAGCATATCCTCGAGTCTTTGAATTGTGCGCTCGCTTTGCCCATCCGTCTGAGGATGATATGCAGTGCTGAAGTTTAATCGAGTGCCTAACGATTGCTGAAAGCTTTTCAAAAAGTGAGACGTATATCTAGTATCCCTATCGGAGATAATAGATACTGGCACTCCATGGAGAGATACAATCTCATCCACGTACAACTGAGCTAGCTTATCTGAGCTGTGTGTTTCCTTAATAGGTAAGGAGTAGGATGACTTGGTCAGTCTATCTACTATAACCCAAATAGTATCATTCCCACGCTTTGTTCTTGGTAACTTAGTGATAAAATCCATAGTTACCATTTCCCACTTCCAAGTGGGAAGTTCAGGCTGTTGCAGCAATCCTGATGGCTTCTAGTGTTCGGCTTTAACTTGAGCACACGTCAAACATTTGGCCACATAAGTGGCTATAGATTTATTCAAAGCTATCCACGTATAATTTACCTTTAAGTTCTGTTACATTGATGTGTTCAAAATGCAACATATAAATTTCATCAATTGTGGCATAAAACTAACCCTTTTTTAGTACTAATGTTGGAAAAAGTGTGCTTTTGTCTTCCTTTTGTATTTTCAGGATTAAATGAGCTCAAATTAACAAAAGAAGCAAAAAGACATCAAAATCTAACATAAATACAAGAAAAGGAACAAGACGTGACATGCCCGACCCCACGACAGCATATTCCCAAGCAAAACAAGACATCAGAATACTGAACACGCCCCGTGCTCAGCCAGCACGGGGGCATGCCCAAGTGTCAGCAGAAAAGACAAAGTGGTAGAAGCTTCTATTTCCCACCATGGGGCCGTGCTCAGCGGACACGGGGCCGTGGTCAACTATAAGATTCGCACAATCCAGGCAAATCTTCATAGTACAAAGATTCTTCTGCACACGGGGTCGTGCTCAGCGGACACGGGGGCATGGTCAACTAATAAGACAAAGATGCATTAAATGAAGAAAGAGAGGATGTGGACACGGGGCCGTGCCCACTGGACACGGGGCCGTGCCCGAGCTTCTGTTCAGCCTATAAATAGGAGTGCTTGGCTCAAGCTCAAACCATCCCTTGGCACACCACCTCTCTCACACTTCACCCACCACCCACCACCACCATAACACCATCATCCACCACCATCATCCATTGTCCATCATAGAGTGTGTGAGTCGTCTCGGGATCCAAGATTGATCGTAAGAGTTCTTGACAATCAAGGCCATGTTTGCCTAAATCTCTTACATCACTTTGTGAAGACAAAGTGTCTAGTGTAATACTTTTTATTTCTAATCTTTTCACACTTTTTATTTGGTTTCGTATTAATGACTTTAATAACTAGTTGCTTATGTTGAAGGTGATCTTTCTTTATCGTTTGTCCGTGGTGTCTTGGCATTATTTTACTGTCTATATAAAATAAAAGATTTTCACCATTCATATCTCCACGGTCTATATAGAGGTATGTTGGCTACCTGGTCGGGGGTTAAGGGAACGGTTTGGTAAAGGTCTTGCCATTGTTCAGCGTTTAGAGGTCCTGCAATGGACCTGGGTCAAATTTAGTAGGACCTCCTTCAATACTTAACGGTATTGGATGGCGGGGGTCCAAACTCTTTGGTCCCCTCATAAGTTAACTACTATTAATACTATAACCCGGCTATTTAGGACTGTATCCCTGCTGACTCAGACTACTTAGTCGAGGGTAACGTCACCTCCAAAAGAGGGGCCTACCATAATTTGCATTAATAACTTAATTAATTATCTTCCAATAATCCACCCTTTTAGGATTGTATCCTTGCTGACTCAAACTACTGGGGTGAGGGTAACGTCACCTTCAAAAGAGGGGCCTACTACAATAACTAAGATAATCTCTTAAAATAGTGCAAAAGTGCGGAAATAATCAAAGGTTACACTAGATACGAGTCGGAACCAAGTGATTCATCTTGTCTATCTGTTTTTTTTTCTTTTTGTTTTTTTTTCAGCATTTTAGTTAGTTTTTATTTTTCTTAGTTTAAAATATTTTTTTAAAACTTCTTTTTGTTTTGATTAGACGTTGAGGATAAACCGGTACTAAAAGCTCTTGTGTCCTTGAACGACCTCGGTATCTTACCAACACTATACTACGCTCACGATGGGTGCACTTGCCCATATGTGTGTCTAGTGTTAGTAAATATCGTGTTTTATAAATTTAAAACTTGACTAAAAAGTGTTAAAGGGGCTTAAAATATACACCTAATATATATAACACTCGACAACGCATCAAGTTTTTGGCGCCGTTGCCGGGGACACAAGGATTTAAGAAAGCTTAAAATTGACGGCCTAATCAGTTTTTCAAAACCTTTTTAAAACGCGCGCACCTTTTTCTGCATTTTAGTTTAGTTTTGCATTTACAGTAACCTGTACACGGGGCCGTGTTCACTGAACACGGGGCCGTGCTGCACATTTTTCTTAAAACACCCAGTAACAGAAGCTTGAACACGGGCCGTGCTCACTAAACACGCCCCGTGCTCAACGAAATCAGTAAATTTAATTAAAACGCCCAGATACAGATTCTGAACACGTGGCCGTGTCCACTGAACACGGGGTCGTGTCCAGCCTCTGTTTCCGTTTTTATTTTTGTTTTCTGGTCTCGAGACTCGGTTGTGGTCTGCTGAGTGATCCTTATGGATCAATACTCAGGAGGTTACAACTACACCTATGAGGAGGATGATTATAGGGGTAATTATTGCACTAATTATCGTAACTCACGTTCGGTTCAAAATAATCACTCATATCAACCATCCAATTCATACACCTACTATGAGGAGCCCAGGTACGACCCATCGACTTCATACACATCCTATGAAGACCAAAGGTATGAACCTCCTCCCTCATACTCATATTTTGATGAACCAAGGTATGAGCCTTCTTACTCATACTTTGAGGAACCAAGATATGAGCCACCACCTTCGTATGCTTATTATGAGGAACCATGGCATGAACAACCCACCTCATATGAGTATTATGAAGAACAAAACTACGAACCTTATCCATCATATGCTTACAATGAAGAACAATGGTGCGAACCATCGACTTCATATGGGTATTATGAGGAACAAAGGGTCGAACAACCGGATTCAAGCTTAGAAAATCCCGATTCTTTCTCCATAACCGAAGTGACCGATAGGATATTAGAACACATTAGAGTTATCGATCGATGTATAAAAGAATCTCGCGCAAGGGAAGAGGAGTCCCGCGCAAGAGAAGAATTAAAAAAGGAAGAGGTAACTGAAAATGTAAAAATGGAAGAACAAATAAGTGAAAAACCGACACATGAGTTAAACAAGAAAAAAGGTGAGTCCGACAACGTTAAAATTCAAGAAGAGTCTAATTTTAAAGAAATTAATCTCTTGTCACCTTCTTTTGAAAATCATTGTTTAGTACCCACTCATGCTAAGTTTTTAAAAGAGTTAAACACTAACACTAAAATTGACGAAACGGTAAGTGTTAAGTTAACTAATGATCAAACCTCGCTAATAACAGAAGACCCATTTGAAATTAACATTACACCGGTTCCATGTTTCTTTCAAAATTCGTTTATTAGTAATGTCACAATCGATAAAGATCTTTGTGTTAACATAATGCCTAACTACATTTTCGAAAAATTAAGTATTAGTGATTTTTCTCCACTTCAAATACCCATTTTTCTATCCAACCGGAAAGTAATAAAATCAATCGGTATAGTTGAGGATGTATTGGTTCAAACAAATCAAATGGTAATCCCGACCGACTTTGTCATCCTCGATGACGGTCCTCTAGTGTTGGGACGCCCATTTGTAAAAACACACGAAGCTTTGAAAAACCGGAAGTTCAACAATCTACCTCTTCAATTAGGGGCATTTAAAAGAAGTGTCGATCTCGAACGGGCAATGAAATATCCATTCGGCAATAATGACCCCCTAATTGAAGATGAAGATGAACCACCCGATACAAGTGAAGAGATTGACTACTTTGTTGAAGAAGAGGTCGCCATAGAACAAACTTTTAAAGTTCTTGATCAAAATGAGCAACCAAATAAGGAGTCTCCTAAAGACCCACCACTTGAGCTCAAAGAACTTCCAAAAGGTTTGGAATATGCTTTTCTAGACAAAGAGGGTAATTTACCTGTAATTATTTCGTCTAAATTAAATAGCTTAGAAAAAGAAAAATTAATTAGTCTTTTGAAAAAACATAAAATTGCAATAGCTTGGAAACTTGTAGACATAAAGGGAATTAGTCCTTCCATGTGCACACACAAAATTTTGATGAATGATGACTACATGTAACAACTGTGCTTGTAATCACTATGAACAGTTCTGTAATCAATAAAACAATGTTATTTTATCCCAATGTTTGTTTTGTTATGTTTTACATTTTTCATGTTTTGACTTTTATCCAATTCCAAACTCTATATCAATTTCTGGAGAGTTATACGCAAACTAGTGCGTAAACATACGCAGTTTAATGCGAGAAATACTCCGGAACATCAACATATACTCAACATACCTTAAATAACCTCTACATAACTTAGAAATAAGTTTTGAAGGCTTTGGTATGGCAAAAACAAGTTAATTCGCTTACAGGGACTAAATATGACAAACTGCGAAAGTATGTCAATTTGAACTGTAACGAACATTCCGGAACATGACCATAAGTTAAAAACACCTTAAATATCCTTTACATAGCTTAGAAATAGGCTTTGAGGGGTTCGGTGTGTTAAAATAAACTTTTGGGTCATTCAGGGACTAAAAGCGTCAAAAAATGCACAAGTTTGCATTTTCGCGCATAACTTACGTTCTGAATACATCCGGACATCCAAAAATTTATGTAAGCATGACTACATTATATTTTAGTGTTCGCCTTAAGAAAAATCCATTCGTCGCGGCATTTGGATCGTTTTTCGCGCTTGTGCGCATTCCGTCGTAATTAACCGAACATCGCGACCGTACGGCCAAACGAACCGACATCCGAGATATTTTTGAACACAATTTAAGTTCCCTATACTTTAACTTCATTTTAGAGCTTTGAAATGGGGTTAACGGGCCTTAAACGTGTCAAAAATGGGCTGATTGCAATACAGGGACCAAAAGTGTAAATCTGCCAAACTTAGGCCTAGCGGTGCGCTACACTTTTAGTGTAGCGGTGCGCTAGCCTATGCCAGAACAGATAATAACAAACAGTCAGCAGATTATCAGCAGATTAAACCACAACCACATGTTTGCAACTTGCATTTTCAGCTGATAAACATCATTTCTAGCCACCACAACTTTGTGACAAGTGTACGGCTCGGATTGTGGCACGATATTCAAGAAACGATCCTAACGGCTCTACTTTTACTATAAATACCCACCCCCCATTGCTTCAAAACCCACAAATCTGATCATTTGGGCTCTAAGTTGGAACTTTCGTTTCATACCTGAGTTACTTGGATCGGGATTAGCATTCGGGGACCCTTCGTAAGTCCTCTTTCGTTCTTTTATCGCTTTCGAGTCCGAAAGTCAAACTTTGTTTGACTTTCTGCATTGACCAATTTATGGTCGATGCGAAGTTCGTTTGAACTTCATAACATGAGCGTGATCACGATGGTTATAGTCCCTAGCGACTATACCTACTGATTACCACGTTATCTAGGCTCAGTGACGAGCCGTAGTTTCGGGCAGAATACGTATTCTTACGTATTTTGTAACCAAACTACTCTTAGGTATCACAACCGTTTGTTGTGATACCAAACCTGTTTTCTAAACTTAGTTAAGCATGTTTTAACATGCTTAGCTCGTCACTTTTAGTTTAGTGCTTAGATAGGGTCGTAAGGTAAGCGATCTAAACAATCGCTTATACTTTCGAACCCGACCCGTTTGGTCGATCATTAGGATCCGACCAAGCACATTAGGTGACCATAGTATATAGGGAATAACCTTACGAGGTTATACCTTATGGTCGCTTCGTTTAAGTAGTTGTATGATAGGTAGTTTATATGCCTTAGGTAAATTACCAAAATACCCCTTTGATGCCAAAATTCATTTTAAACATATGTAACATAACTTTTGACATCTAAACTGATTTGACAACCATATTAGACATGTTAAGGCATATATTACTTGTCATAGGACTAGTTAGGCAGTCCGAACGCGTTTCACGCGAACGACGCGTTAAAGTAGCATAAGCTACCTAAACGGGTCGTATTGGGTCACAAGCACTTAGGATAGGTTTCATTTAGTATGTAGGCTTTGTTAAACCAAATGACACGAGTCTCTACACTCGTTTGGTTTACGAAACCTCATTCTATCCAATCATCCGATTAAGGTCCGGTTATTAACATAGTTACCTATATTAGGTGCCGTTTGATTCTGAGATCTCTAGCATTACTTGGTGATTATCTTTAGACATCTGAGCAATCTCAAGTGAGTACATAGACCCCTCTTTTACTGTTTTCCAAACGTTTTGGGGTGAAACACATGTGCCTACTTGTTACTTTCATGCTTTCCTGTTTTCACATCATATACATGCTATGTTCGTTAGTACATTATAGTACATGATTTTATGACATTTCATGCTAGGTGTGCCCAATTTTGTGCATTTCTTAGTACATTGTTTTACATGACATTTCATGCTAGGTGTGCCCATTTTGTGCATTACTTAGTACATTGTTTTACATGACATTTCATGCTAGGTGTGCCCATTTTGTGCATTACTTAGTACATCGTTTTACATGACATTTCACGCTATGTATGTTCATTTGATTACATACTTAGTGCATTGTTTTCACATGCTTACAATTCTGGTATGACATTTGGTTTGTTTACATGGGACAATACATTCATTAACATTAGCTACGCCGTTCGTTAGTAGGTAGTGGTACCATAGGAATTGACAACTCCCGTTCCGGACATCCCAGGGAAAGGGGACAGAAAGGAATGACCGAATTCGATGATATAAGACAGATAGACCTTTAATTTGTTTAAAGGGTTTATCACCACAGTCACAAGGCTTGGATGTATGCATTTTTACAATACCGCATAGATGTTCATATTAAATAGTTGCATGCATTTACACAAAACATAGCTTTGATTTAAACCAAGTTTTACTTCAATACTTTGTTTTTGTGCATATGGTTTAGTTGAGACATTTCACTTGCCATACATGACATTTTGACATGGATATTTCACATAGACATTTGACATGGATATTTGACATAGACATTTGACATGGATATTTGACATAGACCTTTGACATGGATATCTGACATAGACATTTGACATGATTTACATCTTGACATAAACACTTTGACATATTATTCAATACATTTGACAATTGGTTGGTTTGGTTTGATTAAGTGATTAAGTAACGATGCGTGTGTAATATGATACAAGCATGGTGGATACGCCGCTGGTACTTCCTATATATAAGTGTTTGTATGGTATTACATGTCGTAACGTTATTTGAATCATTTCAATATTGAGACATGGAACATTTTATACAAATAACATACTTTTCACAAGACATTAATTTATAAACAACTTATCTTATACAAACACATTTTTACATGGTCATTTATTTAACCTGACAATTACTCATACATATCATCTGATCTTATTGTTTTCAAATGATTTACAAGACAAAGCAAACTACAAGGTTCATGACTAAACATTTTTCTTAAACATAAGTCATGAATCCTATTTTTACAAACCTATGTATCTCACAGGCATTTTTATGCTGACGTACCTATTTTCACATGTGTTTTCAGGAGCTTTTCCGTAGGATGTTGATCATGATACTAGGGCGGACCTGTGCCTTAGAGACTTTAAAAGAAGATAGACTATGTTTAATTATGTTATAAACTCTTTTGTTTATTGTTCAAGACAATGAAACACCCTTGTTTAATAAATAAATAAAACTTTGTATGCCATGGTTATGAGACAATTAATTCTGTTACAACACTCCCCGACGTTTCCGCCACGTTTTGTATGTTACACGTGGTCGGGGTGTGACAGAAGAGTTGGTATCAGAGCCAATGGTTATAGGGAATTAGGTTATTAGTAATGCTTTGACCTAGACTATAACTTTTCTAGGAACCTAACACAAGTTATCTTGTGTTTAGATCTTAAAACATATACATCACCTATCCTTAGGTGATTAACAAAACAAGGAACCAAAATTTTTCCGAAACGATTTTTGAAAAACAATCATCTGTTTTTGAATAAATTTTTACAAGGTTTTGAACCCTCAATTGTAAGGTTTTGAACCCTCTGTTATATGGTTTTGAACCCTTTTCAGTATTGGTTTTTGGCCTTGTGCCTTCAAATTTTCAAAATCCCGTCAAACGTTGTGGGTTAAATAATGTGAACATGTGCAAACTGGAAGGGTGAATGCCTGTATTCTGGGTTTTCTGTCTAGGCAAGCACTTCGTATACACCTTAACCAGACGCGAGACCAGTTGTGCTTACCTGGGAATTCTTGGAGTGAGTGTTCACTTATAGGCGAGCATGTCTTCGCTAATACATTATTTTGACCCATTTACTTTGATTAGTCACTGTGTGTCGTTTGTTTGCTTTGTGATACGGACGAATGACCACCATCTTTGCTCTTGTTGATTTTTGTTTCATCTCATTCTTTTCATCCAATCATCTCACTCATTTCTTTTCATGTTTTCCTCTTTTAGAATGCCTCCTCGATGCGAGAACCAGATAGCTACTGCCGAACTAGCAGAAATTATTGCACAGCAGATGGCTGCTCAATTCCCAAATCTCTTTGCTCAATGGCAACAAGCCAACAACAACAACAATGGTCCGTGCAAATACAAGGATTTTAACTCGGCAAAACCACTCAAGTTTAGTGGTTCTGAGGGAGCGACTGGGCTTCTTCAGTGGTTTGAGAGCATAGAGAATACTTTTCGCCACGTGCAGTGTCCGGAAAATCGCAAAGTCGAGTTTGCTTCGAGCGTATTTCAGAAGAGGGCTTTGACATGGTGGAACGGGGTTATGAGAGACAGAGGTGCAGAAGTTGCTCTCGCACAGACCTGGGCTGAACTTAGAGCCCTTATGATGAGGGAATTCTGTCCTCGCCATGAGCAGCGAGCGTTGGAGAAAGAGTTTGATGTTTTGAAGCAAGATAGTGGTGAGCACAGGGCATATACTGATCGGTTTGAAGAATTGAGTCTGCTTTGCCCAACAATGGTCACCCCACTCGACAAGGCTATCGAGAGATACATCGATGGCCTACCTGACTCGGTACAAGACATTCTTACTGGTAGTAACCCTGCCACACTCCGTCAGGCGATCGAGTTATCTGCGACATTGACTGAGTCGCAGATCCGGAAGAACAAGTTACACCGGAAGGGTGACAAGGGCAAGAAGCAGTCGGCTGACAAGGAAGATAGCAAGAAAGGTCAAAACTTGAATGGAAAGAACTCTGGTTCTTCGAAGAGGGCAAAGAAGCGTAAGGCTTCCCAAAACTATGCTGTCACTGCCCAAGCTAATCAAGCAGCTCCCAACCAACCTGCACAGCCTCCAGCAAAGAAACCCTATTCAGGGAATGCACCTTTGTGCAATAGATGCAACAGTCACCACCAGCCGCAACTTCCATGCCGTTTCTGTACTAACTGTGGGAAATCAGGCCATCTTGCCAATGTTTGTCGGTCTGCTCAGAATCCCGCGGTTCAGAACCCGGCTCAACAAGTTGCTCAGCCTCCTGCTCCGCAACAGGGTCAAGCTGCACGACCACAATACCCACCTGGTGCTTGTTACAATTGTGGAGATCTGACCCACTACAGGAATCGGTGCCCAAGACTGGCGAACCAGAACCAGAACCAGAATCCGGCTCCGGCTCGAGGCCGAGTCTTTAACATGAACGCCCAAGAGGCGCAGGCGGACGATAACGTGGTGAACGGTACGTTCTTTATTAATAACCAGCCTGCATATGTTCTCTTTGATTCGGGTGCCGACAAGAGTTTTGTGTCATTGTCTTTTGAGCCAATGCTTCGAGTGTCTAGAACAAAACTAAGTAAATCTTTGACAGTAGAAGTTGCTAGTGGTGAACCCATTATTCTTGATTCTGTTCTTCGCAACTGCCAGTTGAATCTTAACAACCATCTTTTCCCTATCGATCTCACGCCTATGCAACTTGGAAGCTTCGACGTTATTGTGGGAATGGATTGGTTATCCAAGCATCACGCAGAGATAGTTTGTTCTGAGAAGATTGTTCGTGTGCCGCTTTCGTCAGGCGAGATTCTGCAGGTTCAAGGTGAGAAGCCTATCGGTGGTCTCAAACTCATGTCTTGTTTTAAAGCTCGGAAGTATTTGCGGAAGAACTATGTGGCTTTCTTAGCACATGTTACAGAAGATAAAGGCAAGGGTAAGTCTATTTCAGATATTCCTGTCGTTCGGGATTATTCTGAAGTGTTCCCTGAAGATTTACCTGGTCTACCTCCAGCACGCCAA
Source organism: Helianthus tuberosus (assembly GCA_030545235.1). NCBI lineage: Eukaryota > Viridiplantae > Streptophyta > Magnoliopsida > Asterales > Asteraceae > Helianthus > Helianthus tuberosus. The sequence goes on along the minus strand of CM060363.1, from coordinate 149,345,469 downwards.
GTCGAGTTCCGTATTTATCTCGTACCTGGTGCAAACCCCATTGCCAGAGCTCCATATCGTCTTGCACCATCTGAGATGCAAGAGTTGTCTAAACAGATTCAGGAGCTCTCCGACAAAGGCTTTATCCGTCCCAGTTTTTCACCTTGGGGTGCTCCCATTCTTTTTGTCAAGAAGAAGGATGGATCCTTTAGGATGTGTATCGATTATCGTGAGCTTAACAAGCTTACCATCAAGAATCGATATCCCCTACCTCGCATCGATGATCTCTTTGATCAGTTACAAGGCGCTTCTTATTTCTCGAAGATTGATCTGCGATCTGGATATCATCAACTTCGGGTGCAAGAAGAAGACATTCCGAAGACAGCGTTCCGTACTCGTTATGGGCATTATGAGTTCACAGTCATGCCATTCGGTTTGACTAATGCTCCGGCTGTTTTCATGGACTTAATGAATAGGGTCTGCAAACCTTATTTGGATCAGTTCGTCATTGTTTTTATTGATGACATCTTGATTTATTCTAAGACGCGAGCTGATCACGAGCAGCACCTTCGTCTTACTCTGGAACTCCTGAAGAAAGAGCAACTTTTCGCCAAATTCTCCAAGTGCGAATTTTGGCTTAAAGAAGTTCAATTTTTGGGACACATTATCAACGAACGAGGTATTCATGTAGATCCCTCCAAGATCAGTGCGATTAAGGATTGGGATACGCCTACTACTCCTACTGAAGTTCGTTCTTTTCTTGGTCTAGCGGGTTATTATCGCCGCTTCATTGAAAACTTCTCTAAGATTGCAGTTCCTCTAACTGCTCTAACTCAGAAGAAAATGCCCTTTTACTGGGGATTCAAACAAGAGGAAGCTTTTCAACACCTGAAGCAGAAGCTTTGCGATGCGCCTGTTCTATCATTGCCTGAGGGTGATGATGATTTTGTTGTGTATTGTGATGCATCGAAATTGGGTCTTGGCTGTGTTCTTATGCAAAGGAACAAAGTCATAGCTTATGCATCGAGGCAGTTGAAGATTCATGAGAAGAACTACACCACTCATGATCTTGAGTTGGGTGCAGTTGTCTTTGCTCTCAAGATCTGGAGACACTATTTGTACGGTACAAAATGTGTGGTTTTCACTGACCACAAAAGTCTTCAGCATATCTTCAACCAGAAAGAACTCAACATGAGGCAACGACGTTGGGTTGAGCTTTTAAACGACTATGACTGCGAAATTCGCTACCATCCTGGTAAGGCGAATGTCGTAGCTGATGCATTGAGTCGCAAGGAACGTACTAAGCTTCATTGTGTACGTGTTCAATCTGTTATTCAAGCTCGATCTGATATTCAAGCCCGCATTTCTCAGGCTCAACAATCTTGTGTTGCACAAGGTTTGATGGATAAGGAATTTCCCTATCACATAACACCTGCTCTGGAACTGAAGGACAATGGATCATATTACTTCATGGACCGTTTGTGGGTCCCAAGCCAAGATGATCTTCGTACCTTGCTTATGGATGAAGCCCATAAGTCGCGTTATTCTATTCATCCGGACTCAGATAAAATGTATAAGGATCTTCGTATTCACTATTGGTGGCCTGGTATGAAGAAAGACATTGCCTTATACGTGTCAAAATGCCTTACTTGTCTTAAGGTTAAGGCTGAACATCAGCGTCCATCTGGTTTATTGGAGCAACCAGAGATCCCAGTTTGGAAATGGGAAAACATTACTATGGATCTCATTACTAAACTCCCGCGCACAAAGAAAGGTCATGATGCCATCTGGGTAGTTGTTGATCGTCTTACAAAGTCAGCACATTTCTTGCCAATCCGTGAGGATTTTCCTGCTGACAGACTTGCTCAAATCTATGTGGATGAAATTGTAGCTCGACACGGTGTTCCTTTGAACATCATTTCTGACAGAGATGCTCGTTTCACTTCTCACTTTTGGAGAACCATGCAATCTGCCATGGGGACCCAACTTAATCTGAGCACAGCTTATCATCCGCAAACGGATGGTCAATCTGAGAGAACAATCCAGACTCTGGAGGATATGCTAAGAGCTTGTGTGATCGATTTTGGTGGTAGCTGGGATTCACATCTTAAATTGATTGAATTCTCCTACAACAACAGTTATCACACTAGCATCAAAATGGCTCCTTTTGAGGCTCTCTATGGTCGAAAATGTCGTTCACCAGTCTGCTGGAATGAGATTGGCGAGGCTCAACTTACTGGACCTGCCCTCATTCTAGAGACAACTGACAAGGTCAAGAAAGTTCGTGATAACCTTCAGGCAGCTAGAAGCCGTCAGAAGATTTACGCGGACCCAAAACGCAAAGCCTTGGAATTTCAAGTCGGTGATCGAGTATTACGTAAGGTCTCACCTTGGAAAGGTGTGATCAGATTTGGAAAGAAAGGAAAACTTGCACCTAGATACATTGGACCATTCAAGATCGTCGAAAGAATCGGAAAGGTAGCCTACAGACTTGAGTTACCTCCTGAACTGGGAAATGTTCACCCAACTTTTCACGTGTCCAATCTCAAGAAGTGTACAGCTGATGAGAATTTCTCCATACCGCTTGACGAAATTCGTGTTGGCCCAACACTGAAATTTGTTGAGAAACCAGTGGAAATCATGGAACGTGAAGTCAAGTGGCTTAAACGCAAGCGCATTCCTTTGGTCAAAGTTCGCTGGGAAGCTAAACGTGGACCCGAGTTTACTTGGGAACGCGAAGATCAAATGAAAGCGAAATATCCGCATCTTTTTCCACGAGTTTCCTCTAAATAAATTTCGGGACGAAATTTCCACAAGTAGGGGAGACTGTAACAACTGTGCTTGTAATCACTATGAACAGTTCTGTTATCAATAAAACAATGTTATTTTATCCCAATGTTTGTTTTGTTATGTTTTACATTTTTCATGTTTTGACTTTTATCCAATTCCAAACTCTATATCAATTTCTGGAGAGTTATACGCAAACTAGTGCGTAAACATACGCAGTTTAATGCGAGAAATACTCCGGAACATCAACATATACTCAACATACCTTAAATAACCTCTACATAACTTAGAAATAAGTTTTGAAGGCTTTGGTATGGCAAAAACAAGTTAATTCGCTTACAGGGACTAAATATGACAAACTGCGAAAGTATGTCAATTTGAACTGTAACGAACATTCCGGAACATGACCATAAGTTAAAAACACCTTAAATATCCTTTACATAGCTTAGAAATAGGCTTTGAGGGGTTCGGTGTGTTAAAATAAACTTTTGGGTCATTCAGGGACTAAAAGCGTCAAAAAATGCACAAGTTTGCATTTTCGCGCATAACTTACGTTCTGAATACATCCGGACATCCAAAAATTTATGTAAGCATGACTACATTATATTTTAGTGTTCGCCTTAAGAAAAATCCATTCGTCGCGTCATTTGGATCGTTTTTCGCGCTTGTGCGCATTCCGTCGTAATTAACCGAACATCGCGACCGTACGGCCAAACGAACCGACATCCGAGATATTTTTGAACACAATTTAAGTTCCCTATACTTTAACTTCATTTTAGAGCTTTGAAATGGGGTTAACGGGCCTTAAACGTGTCAAAAATGGGCTGATTGCAATACAGGGACCAAAAGTGTAAATCTGCCAAACTTAGGCCTAGCGGTGCGCTACACTTTTAGTGTAGCGGTGCGCTAGCCTATGCCAGAATAGATAATAACAAACAGTCAGCAGATTATCAGCGGATTAAACCACAACCACATGTTTGCAACTTGCATTTTCAGCTGATAAACATCATTTCTAGCCACCACAACTTTGTGACAAGTGTACGGCTCGGATTGTGGCACGATATTCAAGAAACGATCCTAACGGCTCTACTTTTACTATAAATACCCACCCCCCATTGCTTCAAAACCCACAAATCTGATCATTTGGGCTCTAAGTTGGAACTTTCGTTTCATACCTGAGTTACTTGGATCGGGATTAGCATTCGGGGACCCTTCGTAAGTCCTTTTTCGTTCTTTTATCGCTTTCGAGTCCGAAAGTCAAACTTTGTTTGACTTTCTGCATTGACCAATTTATGGTCGATGCGAAGTTCGTTTGAACTTCATAACGTGAGCGTGATCACGATGGTTATAGTCCCTAGCGACTATACCTACTGATTACCACGTTATCTAGGCTCAGTGACGAGCCGTAGTTTCGGGCAGAATACGTATTCTTACGTATTTTGTAACCAAACTACTCTTAGGTATCACAACCGTTTGTTGTGATACCAAACCTGTTTTCTAAACTTAGTTAAGCATGTTTTAACATGCTTAGCTCGTCACTTTTAGTTTAGTGCTTAGATAGGGTCGTAAGGTAAGCGATCTAAACAATCGCTTATACTTTCGAACCCGACCCGTTTGGTCGATCATTAGGATCTGACCAAGCACATTAGGTGACCATAGTATATAGGGAATAACCTTACGAGGTTATACCTTATGGTCGCTTCGTTTAAGTAGTTGTATGATAGGTAGTTTATATGCCTTAGGTAAATTACCAAAATACCCCTTTGATGCCAAAATTCATTTTAAACATATGTAACATAACTTTTGACATCTAAACTGATTTGACAACCATATTAGACATGTTAAGGCATATATTACTTGTCATAGGACTAGTTAGGCAGTCCGAACGCGTTTCACGCGAACGACGCGTTAAAGTAGCATAAGCTACCTAAACGGGTCGTATTGGGTCACAAGCACTTAGGATAGGTTTCATTTAGTATGTAGGCTTTGTTAAACCAAATGACACGAGTCTCTACACTCGTTTGGTTTACGAAACCTCATTCTATCCAATCATCCGATTAAGGTCCGGTTATTAACATAGTTACCTATATTAGGTGCCGTTTGATTCTGAGATCTCTAGCATTACTTGGTGATTATCTTTAGACATCTGAGCAATCTCAAGTGAGTACATAGACCCCTCTTTTACTGTTTTCCAAACGTTTTGGGGTGAAACACATGTGCCTACTTGTTACTTTCATGCTTTCCTGTTTTCACATCATATACATGCTATGTTCGTTAGTACATTATAGTACATGATTTTATGACATTTCATGCTAGGTGTGCCCAATTTTGTGCATTTCTTAGTACATTGTTTTACATGACATTTCATGCTAGGTGTGCCCATTTTGTGCATTACTTAGTACATTGTTTTACATGACATTTCATGCTAGGTGTGCCCATTTTGTGCATTACTTAGTACATCGTTTTACATGACATTTCACGCTATGTATGTTCATTTGATTACATACTTAGTGCATTGTTTTCACATGCTTACAATTCTGGTATGACATTTGGTTTGTTTACATGGGACAATACATTCATTAACATTAGCTACGCCGTTCGTTAGTAGGTAGTGGTACCATAGGAATTGACAACTCCCGTTCCGGACATCCCAGGGAAAGGGGACAAAAAGGAATGACCGAATTCGATGATATAAGACAGATAGACCTTTAATTTGTTTAAAGGGTTTATCACCACAGTCACAAGGCTTGGATGTATGCATTTTTACAATACCGCATAGATGTTCATATTAAATAGTTGCATGCATTTACACAAAACATAGCTTTGATTTAAACCAAGTTTTACTTCAATACTTTGTTTTTGTGCATATGGTTTAGTTGAGACATTTCACTTGCCATACATGACATTTTGACATGGATATTTCACATAGACATTTGACATGGATATTTGACATAGACATTTGACATGGATATTTGACATAGACCTTTGACATGGATATCTGACATAGACATTTGACATGATTTACATCTTGACATAAACACTTTGACATATTATTCAATACATTTGACAATTGGTTGGTTTGGTTTGATTAAGTGATTAAGTAACGATGCGTGTGTAATATGATACAAGCATGGTGGATACGCCGCTGGTACTTCCTATATATAAGTGTTTGTATGGTATTACATGTCGTAACGTTATTTGAATCATTTCAATATTGAGACATGGAACATTTTATACAAATAACATACTTTTCACAAGACATTAATTTATAAACAACTTATCTTATACAAACACATTTTTACATGGTCATTTATTTAACCTGACAATTACTCATACATATCATCTGATCTTATTGTTTTCAAATGATTTACAAGACAAAGCAAACTACAAGGTTCATGACTAAACATTTTTCTTAAACATAAGTCATGAATCCTATTTTTACAAACCTATGTATCTCACAGGCATTTTTATGCTGACGTACCTATTTTCACATGTGTTTTCAGGAGCTTTTCCGTAGGATGTTGATCATGATACTAGGGCGGACCTGTGCCTTAGAGACTTTAAAAGAAGATAGACTATGTTTAATTATGTTATAAACTCTTTTGTTTATTGTTCAAGACAATGAAACACCCTTGTTTAATAAATAAATAAAACTTTGTATGCCATGGTTATGAGACAATTAATTCTGTTACAACACTCCCCGACGTTTCCGCCACGTTTTGTATGTTACACGTGGTCGGGGTGTGACACACATATCAGCCATACAACCACAACGTCGAGTGAATCCAAATGTTCAAGAAGTGGTTAAAAATGAGGTCATCAAACTACTTGACGCCGGACTTATCTACCCTATCTCCGATAGTCCGTGGGTGAGTCCCGTCCAAGTAGTTCCAAAGAAAGGAGGTATGACGGTAATAACTAACGAAAAGAATGAATTAATACCAACAAGAACCGTCACAGGATGGAGAGTTTGTATAGATTATAGACGATTAAATGAAGCAACAAGAAAAGATCACTTTCCTTTACCCTTCATTGATCAAATGTTAGAAAGATTATCCGGTCATAAATTTTACTGTTTCTTGGATGGTTTTTCAGGTTACTTTCAAATCCCGATAGCACCCGAAGACCAAGAAAAGACAACTTTCACATGTCCCTATGGAACTTTTGCTTATCGATGCATGCCATTTGGTCTATGTAATGCCCCCGCAACATTCCAACGTTGCATGGTAGCCATTTTCCATGATATGATAGAAAAGACAATGGAAGTCTTCATGGACGACTTTTCTATCTTTGGGGATTCATACGACCAATGCCTCGATAACCTTGAATGAATGCTATCCCGATGTGAGGAAACTAACCTCGCCCTTAATTAGGAAAAATGTCATTTCATGGTAACAGAGGGAATAGTACTCGGTCACAAGATCTCAAGCGAAGGAATGGAGGTGGATCGAGCCAAAATAGATACCATTTCTAGATTACCACCTCCATCCTCCGTAAGAGCTATCAGAAGTTTCCTAGGGCATGCCGGATTTTATAGGCGGTTTATCAAAGACTTTTCTAAAATCTCAAGGCCTCTAACAAAATTACTTGAAAAAGATGCCCCTTTCATCTTTGACAAGGATTGCAATCAGGCATTTCTAACCCTAAAGGAAATGTTAGTCAATGCACCTATCATGATAGCACCTGATTGGAAATTTCCTTTCGAAATCATGTGTGATGCGAGTGACTTTGCAGTTGGAGCTGTCTTGGGACAAAGAAAAGAAAAGCACTTCCACCCAATTTATTATGCTAGTAAAACACTTAATGATGCACAAGAAAATTACACAACAACTGAAAAAGAATTGCTAGCTGTGGTATTTGCTTTTGATAAATTTCGTTCTTATCTTGTTCTTTCTAAAACTATAGTCTATACAGATCATGCAGCCATTCGATATCTCTTCAAAAAGCAGGACGCAAAACCACGTTTGATTCGGTGGATTCTAGTCCTCCAAGAATTCGACATTGAAATCAGAGACAAAAGAGGAGCAGAAAACACTGCAGCAGATCATCTTTCGCGCTTAGAAGACCCAGCTTTAGAAGCGACCAGGGACGAACAAATCAACGAAAAATTTCCAACTGAGTCTCTGGAAATGGTGGAATACAAGGAAGAACCATGGTACGCCGACTATGCTAACTACTTAGCTAGCGGTATAGTCGCAAAAGGGTGGCCACATCATCAAAGAAAAAAATTCTTTGCCAATGTGAAACACTATTTTTGGGAAGATGCATATATTTTCAAAATCTGTGCCGACCAACTAGTCCGACGATGTGTACATGGTAGCGAAGCCCGAAGAATTCTCCACCATTGTCATGAAGGTCCATACGGAGGGTATCATGGTGCCGCTAATATTCTCTCATTTTGGCACTTCCAACAAATGATAGAAGAGTCGTGGTAAGATTTCTGAAAAAATTATTCTCTCGTTTGGCACGCCTAAAGCATTAATAAGTGATAGAGGTACCCATTTTTGCAACCATCAACTCGAAATTTTTTTAACAAGATACGGGGTCTATCACCGGGTCTCAATAGCATATCACCCTCAAACAAACGGACAAGCCGAAGTGACTAATAGAGGTTTAAAACGAATACTCAAAAAGACCGTAGGATTAAATAAAAAGGAATGGGCGGATAAATTAGATGATGCTTTATGGGCTTTTCGAACTGCTTATAAAACAACAATAGGCACAACCCCATATAAGCTAGTCTATGGAAAAATTTATCACTTGCCAGTAGAAATTGCACACAAAGCCTACTGGGCAATCAAAAATGTAAACTTAGATTTAGAATTTGCTGGTAAAAATCGATTTTGTCAATTAAATGAATTAGACGAGCTTAGGAATTATGCATACTCAAACTCTGAAATTTAGAAGGAAAGAATGAAAAATTTGCATGACAAACATATTAAACCTAATGAATTTCGGGTAGGAGATCTAGTTCTTTTGTTTAATTCACGACTTCGATTGTTTCCTGGTAAATTAAAGTCTAGGTGGTCAGGACCTTTTTCCGTCACCCATATTTTCCCACACGGTGCAGTAGAAATTAAATCTCGAAATGGGCCTCCATTCAAAGTCAATGGCCAACGGCTGAAACTCTATCAAGGATTTATTGAGGATGAAGAGGAGGAGATCTCGTTTCAAACGGTGGAAGAATGAAACCAACATCATACCTGGTAAGTTACGAACGATTGGGACGACAAATAAAGCGGTAAGTTTTCTAACCAAAGCTTATGGGAAACAAGGGCACTCACACGAGCACTTAAAAAAAATTATTTCAAAACTTTGCTCGGCACGAGGCCGTGTCCTCTAGACACGGGGCCGTGTCCGCGCTGCAGTCGGGATATATCCCCTTTTTCAAAACAGTTACTTCATTCTACACGCCCCGTTTCCCCGAAAAAGCTCTGGTTCCAGGCGATTTTTCGCAAAATTTCGACGTCTCCTATCACTCTAACAACATCAAGGTATGATTCTATCACTTTTAGTAGTTAGATTAGTTACTTGCATGTAGTTAAAACACCAAAAATTTGGGGAAAAATCTAGGGTTCTTGAAGTTCATCCGGATCGAACCTCAAATTTTTGTTTAGATCTGTTTGAATTTAGTTAGATTAGTGTTAAGGGAAGTAGATACACTTGTATTGTTCACAGATTCACCCGATTTCTCATAAAAACCCCAAACCCTTGTTTTTGAACCGAAAAAAGATAAAATTGATAGGGTAAACGGGTTGTTTTGGGAAAACGGCACTTAGGGTTTCATTTTCGGGGGAAACCGCACCTATTGGACCAAAAAATTTTCAAGTTTTCGAAACCGGGTCGAAAAATGGAATTTTTTAGTAACAGACGCCTGGACACGGGGCCGTGTTCGCTGAACACGGGGGCGTGTCCAGCCCACTGTTTGCAGTTTTGTCCGAAAATATTTCTGTTTCATGCTAACTTTTGGTGTATTCTTTCAGATGGCTAGGAAGTTCACAAGATTCAACGCCAATGAGCTCGATGCTAGAGCTAGGTACGAGATACTTCAAACAAGGCCGGAGGAATACCCGAGGCAAGCATGCACGGAATTGTTAACTATGGTGAATCAAATCGACCGTTTCAACAACATTGTCACGGGACCACTCAGAGTCGCCCTAACAACTCGACTCCGTTCCGTCCACGAATGCACTTTGGAGTTCTATAGCACCTTCACATTCAACTCGAGGTGTGACCCGTTCGACAATGACGGGGTATCATTCCGATGTGGCGAAACGAGGTATTCGATCTCTATGGCACAATTTGGGTCGATTGTCAGGTTGTATGCGGAAGAGGATGCGGGAAACGAAGAAAATACTGGAGGAATGCGAGAGATAGGTGAGAACGAACGCCAAGCCATTTGGGCTCAGATTGGTGAAGGGTACTACAATCCGAGCAGCACTAAGAGTACGAAGTTGAGGGATCCGCTATACAGATACATTCATAGGCTCCTCGGCTACTCTCTTAGCCAAAGGCATGATAGTAGTGGCGTCGTTGGGTGTCCTCCACTGCATCCACAACCGCAGGCCGCTCGATGTTCCGTTCCTCATGCTCCGAAACATGCATCACAACCGCCTTGCTAGTGCACCGACTCCTATCTTCTTTGGGGGATGGGTGTACCGTCTCTTTAAGCACTTCGCCCACATACCTAGGTCATTTGAGAGGAGCCCATGGTCGGGTATGGTGGATATACACATATGCCGCTCAATGAACCTGATTTATGAGGCGGAAGATGGGACGGTAAGCTTTCAAAGGATGCAAGGTCATGCATGGAACCCGCAAGAAGCACTTTTCCTCCAAGCTCCGCAACATCATCAGTACCAATACCAACCCCATGGTGATCCGGGCCAATCATCCTCCTAGGGAGGCGGTTTTCCTAACTTTCAAAGTTTGCATGATTTGTTGCAGGAAAACCTTATGTGCACCAGGAACACCTATAACATGGTGAGCAACACCTACCACCGGGTCGGAGCTATCGAAAGAAACATATCTGATATCCAAGATGATATTGGATATATTCGAGACCACATTGCACGCCATGGAGGGGATGATGATGATGATGATGATGATGATGATGATGATGACGACGATGACGATGCTATGGAATAGGCGGGAGGAGCGGAGGAAGAGGAAGCGGTTGGTTGATGACTTCCCAGGTTAACCCTTTTTAATCTTGAACAATTGATGGCCTGCGTGCCAAGTGTTGAACAATTTACTTTCTTTAACTTCTTTTATTTTCTGCATTTTTTCTTTTAACTTTGACATGGATGTTGAATATTGGTAAAAGTAGGATGTTTGCTATGGTATGGTATGGTGTTTATTGATTAAGCAGGTACATACGAAGCTTAGAGTGCTAAACATTAGTACTACTAAAGCCGGGACAGGAAAACCGACGAAAGAAACCTGTTTTTCAACTTTGCAGACTGTCCACACGGGGCCGTGTCCATCCGACACGCCCCCGTGCCCACTCCCCTGAACCCGCTGATTGTTTTAATTCTGCAGACCTTGACAGACACGGGGTCGTGTCCAACCAACACGCCCCCGTGTTCACCTTCTGTAAGTTTTCGTTACTGGCACCTGAGCACGGGGTCGTGTCCACTCAACACGGGGCCGTGCCCAGGTAACCAGTAACACAAAAATTTTGCTTTTTACATTTTTTTTACACATTCAACCTAAAAAACTTATTTTTGGGACACATTGAGGACAATGTGTAATTTAAGTGTGGGGGGGATGCTAAAACCTTGAATCTTGCAAGTCCTAAATACAAGCCTTGCACAAAACTCTACTGGGAACCGCTAGTCACCCCAAATTTTTTAAAAAAATTTCAATTTTTTTATTTGTCTAGGTTTAACTCGGGAAATTCAAGTTCTCAAAAAGGTTATATTTTTATAAATTTACAACCGATAGCGTCGTGATAAAAAGAACCAACATAAGAAAATTATGAAAAGGCATGACAAGCTTAGTTAAAATTTGATTATATATACTTGATCACATAAAAACCCATTCCCACAAAAGTGAGTTTTGAGCCTTTATTGAGCATACAATTACATATCATTAGAACTAAATGTTCATTTTCGTTTCTTGTGTGAATAGCCGCTTGGTTCTTACGACTCTAGAACTTTCCATAACGATACATTCCCGGTCCTTACCAACTTAAACCCGATTAAGTAAATGATGGAGGCATTAGGACTAACCCTTTTTTTATTTCTACACCATTATTTTTCTTTTTTTTTTTACCACCTACCCAAAATCCCCCTAGTTAGCCCCTTTGAGCCTAAACCTTTTTCATTTCATAACCCAAACCAAACACCCTTTTAACCACCAAAACCTTTTTATTTTTTTTTAAACCCTTTGTTTTAGTAACAAGTTCAGTTCTTCGTATGACTATTCAAAAAAAAAAACATTTTTGTGTTGATGATGAAGCAAAAGAAAATAAACAAACAAGTTCATCAAAAATAACTTTGTTTGAATAATAGCTTCATCAAAATAAAAGTTACAAAAATAGAAAGTCTTACGAAAACCGACACTTGTTACGCTTTTTAGCCCTTTTTCTACTAACCACTAACCACCAACCCAACCACCTACCTTTAACCCAAGCCTAACCCTTCACCCAAAAAGTCATCTTGATATTTACAAAGGTATATAAGTTAAAAAGGAGGAGGATTGATTGCTTGGCAAGCCTATGGTAGGAGTAAGTTCCATGCCGCTCTCGAGTGATCCACAAAAATACATTTTCGGCCGAGTGTTGAGTGATCCCCGTGAGGTATGTGAACTTGTATATAAATAGAATTTTACAAAGGCATGTTATGCCCTAATAAGTAATTTATCTTATGAAAAGTTTTAAATAAATCATGACGAATAGGATTGTAAATAAATAAAAATAAAACTAAATAAAGAATCTTGGAAATCCCGACACTCTATGACAAGCCCAAAACCTTCTTTTCTACCCATTCCATTTGGGAGTGTAATAGCCACATATTAAAGAGTTTTGCTTGAGGACAAGCAAAGATTCAAGTGTGGGGGTATTTGATGTGTTCAAAATGCAACATATAAATTTCATCAATTGTAGCATAAAACTAACCCTTTTTTAGTACTAATGTTGGAAAAAGTTTGCTTTTGTCTTCCTTTTGTATTTTCAGGATTAAATGAGCTCAAATTAACAAAAGAAGCAAAAAGACATCAAAATCTAACATAAATACAAGAAAAGGAACAAGACGTGACATGCCCGACCCCACGACAGCATCTTCCCATGCAAAACAAGACATCAGAAGACTGAACACGCCCCGTGCTCAGCCAGCACGGGGGCGTGCCCAAGTGTCAGCAGAAAAGACAAAGTGGTAGAAGCTTCTATTGCCCACCACGGGGTCGTGCTCAGCGGACACGGGGCCGTGCTCAACTATAAGATTCGCACAATCCAGGCAAATCTTCATAGTACAAAGATTCTTCTGCACACGGGGTCGTGCTCAGCGGACACGGGGGCGTGGTCAACTAATAAGACAAAGTTGCATTAAATGAAGAAAGAGAGGATGTGGACACGGGGCCGTGCCCACTGGACACGGGGCCGTGCCCGAGCTTCTGTTCAGCCTATAAATAGGAGTGCTTGGCTCAAGCTCAAACCATCCCTTGGCACACCACCTCTCTCACACTTCACCCACCACCCAGCACCACCATAACACCATCATCTGTGACAACTGGCACAAACCGGTAATTTCCGTACACTTTAATTAGTGCTTAATGACTGCAATTATGTCCTTAATTGTCAGCAATGGCTGAACACATAATAAGCAAGTGAATTCATGCATGTTGTATACTACAAAATATTGCTTTATGCATAAACGAGAGCGTTGCGTCAATAGTAAACTCACCGGTAAGACACTATGTGTCAACGGAACTGCAGAAAGCAGTCAGACAAAAAAATTGGAACCTAGGTGTAGGTCCGACAACAAGAATGCATTAAAACCCAAGAGTACATACAAGGGTTAATATATATGCAATACGAAAGCAAATATAAGCACTAAAAAGCACCCGAAACGCACTTTAAGTGCAGAATTTATAAAATTCAGCAATAATTCAGCATTTAAACATATGAATGTTGTGCAGAAATGTCGTTTTATTATCCAGAATATTTCCCTAAGTGTTGGGAATTGAAAGAGTACAAGAAGGGTACTTAAAAGACCCTAAAAAGTGTAATTTAGCACTTTAATGAATCGGTATGCAACCGAACAACCGGACTATACCCGGAACATGAAAATATTATTATTTTCATTATGTATCTTTTACTGAACTAGTTAGGGTCCCTGATTACCCTAACACCCGCTAAAACACGCTATACATTAGTAACGGGGTTAAACACTTAACTTAACTTAGTTTAACCTAACTAATACTTGGAACCGAACTAGAACCCCCCCCCCCCCCATGGCCGATTTCGGTCCCCATGTAACTAAGAGGAGACATGCCTAGTACTCCCTTGATTATTTTAATCCTTGATTGCTTAATATCTTCTAGACACAATTACCATTGGGTAATGCACAATTAATTTGCTTATAAGACCAAGCTTTTGCACTAGAGATCATTCATTACACACAACACCAACTCAAACCCTCTCTTTCTCTCTACCAAGCTCACGGCCAAACATCCCTATATCCATCAATTTTTCGAGCTTCCTTCATCACATTCCAACATCACACAAGTGTTAAGGGTCGCATATTAGGAACCTTGGAGCAAACGGAACGCGAAGGACCTCTCTACCTAGCTTTTATCCACCTCTTTTGCGCATAGATTCTTCCCTAGCCTCGAGCTAGAGGTATAACACTTAAAACTCATATTTGAACTTATCTAAAGTGGTTAAAAGGATTTGTGTTGGTTAAATCTCGTTAAAATGCGAAAAGATGCACAAAAGTCTACTAAAAGCATGAAAAATGATGGTTAATAGCACATAAGTTGTGTAAAAGTTGTAGTATTTGAAATATATGGTTATCTAGACCCGATCTATGATGTGGTAGCTCGGATCATCGTTTAACCCGGTTTGGTAAGATCATGGATCTTAACATAAAGCTATTTTAGAAGTAACAAGGGTTAAAAGGTGAAACCCTACCACACATAAACCATGAACTTGTGTAAAAATGTTTTAACTTGTACAAAAGTGTTTAAAACTAGTAGATCTATGTATCTACAAGTGGTATTTTCAAAAGACCAAGCATCAAAAGAAATCACATGTTCTAAACCGGATCTTACACAAACAAAAGTGGTTTTTGTGAACAAACAAGTGTATGGACACTTGTGTAACATGAGTTTTAACAAAGAAATAATTTGCGTAAAAACCGACTAGAAGTTGTGAAACTTCATATTCTTTAAAAATAAAGTTTTTAAGAAACTAAATTTATTTTTAAAGATAACAAGACTTACTAAATGTGCTAGTAAGTTACTACACATTTTTGTAAATATTCAAGTTCATGAAATGGGGAAAAGTAGTGATTATTGTTGATAATTGTTGTTGATGATTATTGATGATTGTTGACAATTCAAAAGAAAATAAACACATGTTTTGAAAACATGGGAAACGTCCATTTTTAGGGGAAACTCTGTCAAAATTTTTATAAATTTTGACACTTAGAAAAATATAAGTTTTTGAGAAACTTATTCCCTAAAAATGTGTTTAAAAGTATTACTAAGGTTTCCCTAATTTTTGGTGATAAGAAATGAGGATTTCTTCAAGAATAAAATGGATATTAAGTATATATTTTTGAAAGAAAAATATATATTATTTGATCACCAACTTTTGTGCTAAGTGTATATAGTATGTGTTATACGTGCTAGTGTATTAAGACTTAAAAATACACTAAATACTCATGAGGAGTATAAACATAAAAATACACATACAACATACAAGATACATAATTCGGGTGCAAAGTGCAAAACATAAAAGACTTATATTTATTTTTGGAGAAAATAATATAAGTGAGATACGTAGTTAAAAATATAAGAATATTTTTAACACAGGAAAATATACACAAAAGAGAGTGACTGTACTTGTGCGACGCAAGTCTAGTGACTAACGTTAAGAAAACGCGTATAGGTTACGACGTTAATTAAGCAAATCCGGTGGAGTTTACGACGCTAGGAACGCAAAGTTGTGAGTTCATGCTCCCCCTTTTCTCTTTAACTGTTTTCAGTTTTTATAACTTCGGGGGTGAAATACATGTACAAATGTACAAAATTTATAATTGGTATGATATAAATACAAGAAGTACACTTGGTGAGAACGAGAACCAAGTGTGACGAAATATAAGAATATGAGAAGCGCACTTGGTGAGAACGAGAACCAAGTATGAGGCGCTATGAGAAATGATAACAAGAAACGCGCTTGGTGAGGACGAGAACCAAGTAGGATGCGTTATGAGAAATAGTGTCACGAATAGGGTACAGAAGCACCATTAATCGTGTACATACTTAGACCGCAGAACAAAAGGTTAGATCTAACGGGTGCCTGGCAGCCACACTACCGATCGGGGCGAGAATCGAGTAGTGCTTTTGTGTCTCAGAATATACCAATTAAATGCCTTAGGTTTGGTGACTTCCTATGTCGTGCCACATGTTAATGGCTTTGCAACCCATTAACAATCTGATAATTACAGAAATATTGTATTTACAAAAATTCATACCATACTAAAATTGATATATAACTTGAAGTACGTGGGGTACTCAAGAGGATTGATATATAACTTGAAGTACGTGGGGTACTCAAGAGGATTGATATATAACTTGAAGTACGTGGAGTACTCGAGAAAAACTTGATTTATTCACAACTATGTTTTTATACAAAGTATACAAACGTGAAATACAAAACTGCATGAATTCACACCAACTTTATGTTGACGTTTTTCCAAAAACTCACATGTATTTCAGGTAACTAGGATGGATGTGCGCGTGGTCTTACTCATGCTCGTGGATGTCGCTTATGTTTATCTTTAAATAAAGTTGTAAACTTTTAAGACAATGCTTTATGCGACTTAGCGATGTAAACGCTAACGTATGTTTTCAAATTATGGTATTTGAAGTTATTTTCTTGAGCATGTAGCATGTTTACTCTTCGTATGCAATGAGAACCTTTCATGATCACACCTCGTGCTTCCGCCGTAGAAAGGGGTGTGACATCATCCACCACCATCATCCATTGTCCATCATAGAGTGTGTGAGTCGTCTCGGGATCCAAGATTGATCGTAAGAGTTCTTGACAATCAAGGCCATGTTTGCCTAAATCTCTTACATCACTTGGTGAAGACAAAGTGTCTAGTGTAATACTTTTTATTTCTAATCTTTTCGCACTTTTTATTTGGTTTCGTATTAATGACTTTAATAACTAGTTGCTTATGTTGAAGGTGATCTTTCTTTATCGTTTGTACGTGGTGTCTTGGCATTATTTTATTGTCTATATAAAATAAAAGATTTTCACCATTCATATCTCCACGGTCTATATGGAGGTATGTTGGCTACCTGGTCGGGGGTTAAGGGAATGGTTTGGTAAAGGTTTTGCCATTGTTCAGCGTTTAGAGGTCCTGCAATGGACCTGGGTCAAATTTAGTAGTACCTCCTTCAATACTTAACGGTATTGGATGGCGGGGGTCCAAACTCTTTGATCCCCTCATAAGTTAACTACTATTAATACTATAACCCGGCTATTTAGGACTGTATCCCTGCTGACTCAGACTACTTAGTCGAGGGTAACGTCACCTCCAAAAGAGGGGCCTACCATAATTTGCATTAATAACTTAATTAATTATCTTCCAATAATCCACCATTTTAGGATTGTATCCTTGCTGACTCAAACTACTGGGGTGAGGGTAACGTCACCTTCAAAAGAGGGGCCTACTACAATAACTAAGATAATCTCTTAAAATAGTGCAAAAGTGCGGAAATAATCAAAGGTTACACTAGATACGAGTCGGAACCAAGTGATTCATCTTGTCATCTGTTTTTTTTTTCTTTTTATTTTTTTTTTCAGCATTTTAGTTAGTTTTTATTTTTCTTAGTTTAAAATATTTTTCTAAAACTTCTTTTTGTTTTGATTAGACGTTGAGGATAAACCGGTACTAAAAGCTCTTGTGTCCTTGGACGACCTCGGTATCTTACCAACACTATACTACGCTCACGATGGGTGCACTTGCCCATATGTGTGTCTAGTGCTAGTAAATATCGTGTTTTATAAATTTAAAACCTGACTAAAAAGTGTTAAAGGGGCTTAAAATATACACCTAATATATATAACACTCGACAACGCATCAACATCTTATCACAACCAGGATGAACAGAATATCTGGAGCTATGAGCTTCTTGAAGAATCACTTCTCTGAGTCCTCCATAAATTGGAACCCATATTCATCCATTCAATCTTAGGATTCCGTCCTTGCCATATGATAACTATTCAGCAGTTACTCCTAATTTCTCATTTGGATAGTTAGCTTCTAACACAGCTTCCTTTTGAGTGGCTAATAACCTTTCATTCAGGCTATTCTTTAATTCAATGCTCTTGGCATTGATTCTAATGGGCTTAACCCTTTCTTTCCTGCTCAAGGCATCGGCGACTACATTCGCCTTGCCTGGATGATATCTGATTTCACAATCATAATCATTCAGTGTCTCCATCCATCGACGCTGTCTCATATTCAGATCCTTTTGGTTAAAAAGATGCTGAAGGCTCTTGTGATCAGAATAGATCACACACTTAGTCCCATACAGGTAATGCCTCCAAAGCTTTAGTGCAAATACAACGGCACCCAACTCCAAATCATGGGTGGTGTAATTATTCTCGTGCACTTTTAATTATCGGGAAGCATATGCAATAACTTTGCCCTTCTTCATAAGCACACATCCCATACCCGTGTGCGATGCATCACAATATACCACAAATTATTCAATCCCTTCAGGCAATGTCAGCACAGGAGCATTGCTCAACTTCTGGTTAAGAATATCAAAGGATTCTTGTTGCTTAGGACCCCATTCAAACTTTATATTCTTGCGAGTCAATGAAGTTAAGGGTGCAGCAATCCTTGAGAAATTTTCAATAAAACGCCTGTAATATCCTGCCAGACCCAAGAAGCTACGAATCTCTATGGGCGTCTTCGGCTCTTGCCAATTCATGATGGCTTCAATCTTAGCAGGATCTACCTGGATACCACGCTCGCTAACCACATGTCCAAGAAATTGGACTTCACGAAGCCAAAACTCACATTTTGAAAACTTGGCGTAGAGCTTCTCTTGCTTAAGAAGTTTAAGAATACATCGAAGGTGCTTTTCATGATCAGCCTGGTTCCTTGAGTAAATAAGTATGTCATGAATGAAAACAATGACAAACTTGTCCAAGTATGGCTTGCAAACTCGATTCATGAGATCCATGAACGCCGCAGGTGCATTAGTGAGCCCGAAAGGCATCACCAAGAACTCGTAGTGACCATAACGAGTCCTGAATGCAGTCTTATGCACATCTTCATCTCTGACCTTCAGCTAATGGTAACCTGACCTTAAATCAATCTTGGATAAATAACCTGCCCCTTGCAGTTGATCGAACAGATCGTCGATCCTGGGCAATGGATATCTATTCTTGATAGTAACCTTGTTCAGCTGGCGATAATCAATGCATAGACGCATCTATCCATCCTTTTTCTTTACAAACAGAAGCGGCGCTCCCTAAGGAGATGAGCTAGGTCGAATAAAACCTTTTTCCAACAAATCATCTAACTGAGTCCTCAACTAATTCATCTCAGTCGGTTCCAACCGGTAAGGTGCTCTTGCAATTGGCGCTGCTCCAGGAATGATATCAATTCTGAACTCCACTTGCCTATCTGGGGGTAAACCAGGTAGTTCTTCAGGGAATACATCTGGATATTCAGAAATGACAGGGATGTCTTCGATCTTGGGTTTTGGTTCATCAATGGTTACTTGTGCCATATAAATGACACAACCTTTCTTCAAACACTTCGACGCCTTAAGCATAGACACTTGCTTAGGCAATCCGTACTGAGTATCTCCTTGAATTGTAAGTGGTTCACCATAAGGAGTTTTAATAACCACTTGCTTCTTATCACATACAATCTGAGCTTGATTAGAAGACAACCAATCCATGCCTATCACTATGTCAAATCCAGCTAGTTTCAAAGGAAGCAAGGATAGTGGAAAAGAGTGGTTCCTAATGGATATAAAACATCCATCTAATACGGTTGAAGCTGTTTCTATTGTAGCATAGGCCAATTCTACTTCATATTTTATGCTTAGGGTTTTAACATGTAGATTTAATAACTTACAAAATTTATTATCCACAAAAGACTTGTCTGCACCCGAATCAAACAACACTCTAGCATAAACATCAGTGATAAGAAAGGTACCTGTTATCACGTTGTCATTCTGAATCGCTTCTTGAGCATTCATTTGAAAGACCCGAGCATTGGTCTTTTTACCTTCTTCAGGTTTCTTTGTAATTTTCGGGCGGTTGGTCTTGCTGTGTCCCTTTTCGTTGCAACCGTAGCAGGTTGCGTCTTTCATCTTTTTACAATCCAATGTCTTATGATCCTTGGACTTGCAGATCCCACATGCGATAGGCTTTGCCTGTGAGTGCGATCTTGACTCGAGTCTACATTTCCTGAAATCATGTTTCTGACAGGTCTTGCATTTGGTTTCTCACCCGACTGTTGGTTATCCTTTTTAGATCCGGAACCCTTCTTATGACCCGAGTTCCCTTTATGTTTCTTATCAGAACGGCGTGAGTTCTCCTCCTCGCGTTTCCTCTTTCCCTCATTAGAATTCTTAAGCGACCTTTGCCTGACCGCATCGAGAGTAAGAGATAACGACAAATCAGCCGCTGACCTGAAAGTGGTAGGTCTAGATGCTTTCACACTTGCTTTAATTTCTGGAGCTAGACCTCCAATAAAACGAGCTATACGTTTCGGTTCTGGCGTGACTAAGTATGGAACCAATCGAGACATGGTGTTCAAACTGGTAAGGTATGCCTGACAATCCAAGTTCTTCATAACCAAGGTCAAGAAGTCAGTTTCAATCCTTTCCATCTCATGCTGAGGACATAAATTTTCTTTGATCAACGTAACAAATTGATCCCAAGTCAGATTATACAATGGAACCTTTCCTGTAGCTTGAATTAGAGACCTCCACCAAGCTAAGGCCTCGCCTTTGAAAGATTGTGAAACAAACTTCACAATGTCCTGTTCGGCACAACCACTAATATCGACCACTGTATCCATCTCATCTAGCCACGTCATACAATCAATGGCTCATTTCTCCCCTGTGAAGTCTCTGGGCTTGCAGGAGACGAAATACTTATATGAACAGGTTTTAACACGTGGTTCTTGATTGAGCTCAACCTTTTTAGACAGGACACTCCTTTGGTTTGATGAATGATGAGAATCGCTCTTGCGAGCTGTATGAGTCTTTGAGGGTGGTTTTGGATGAGGTACAGATAGGGTCTTGCTCCGAGTACCACTTGATTCTCTAAACTGCCTGTCCATGGCTTTAGTAACATCATTGTCAATCAACGCTTGAAGATTCGCACCAGTTACGTTGATTCTGGTAGTATCATTATTCTCTCTCGGGTGACTGTTTACCTCGTCGGATCCAGCCATGTAGCTTGATTGCTACATAAACAAAATGATGACAATGTTTCATTCAGAAGTCTTTAAAAGGATTGTCTTTTATGGCAATTCATTAACCATGGTAACTAGAAACCATATGGGTTAATTTAATTTATTTAAATTTTTATTATATTTTATCCCTGTTATAAACTATTTAGGATAATAGGGTGGCATACAAAAGGCCTAGTCACAAGGATAATTTTTAATTCATAAGCCATGATTTTACAGAATTAAGGCATTTAGGTTTGAACATAGTTCATCACCTTTTCTTGACAGGGAGTCGTAGACTACAACTGTCTTTTGTCTTTATATGACAATGAATATGGCCCGCAGGCATTACATCACTAATGGATGTTTTTAATAAAGAAAAGGAATTGGAAGAACCCAATATAAGGATAACTTGTGTGATTTTATCGAATCACATTTACCAGGAGTGTTAACATGTTTTCAGATGTTAACAAGGATTTGAATTAAAAAGGATTTACCATTATGGCCCTGTCTTAAAATGGCATGTAGGCTAGGTGATACCTTCAAGATTTTCCTTCAATATTTATTGGCAGATTTATTGTAACAACTCTCACCAAAACTATTATTTCTTAATTTATTTTGTCCAATAGGAAACCCTAATTGAGATCCCCAAGTAATATTGCATGACCCCTAAAATTTTCAGAACAATCGGAATTAGGATCAGGGCCCCTAAAACTCAGGGGGGGTATTCCCTAGGTGATAATATCCTTACAGTTTTACGTGGAAATCGAATTTTTACGAACCGTCGACTCACCCAAGCTACTGAGACACGGGGCTACCCTATGCTATGGGGTACCCCTCATGCCACGCGACAGACCTTAGCGCCACGCGAGGGCGCCGTTTTTCCAGTATAAATGCAGGGGTTTGGCACTTGAAGTTTGGCGTTGGTTCGACGTAAAAATTCAATTCCTACACTGAGATATAGTCTGTTTACTACAAAACACACACACAGCACGAAATTCTACCGTGATAACAGGGTAATAACTCGATCGCTACTATGATTCAATGTCCGATCGATTGAAACTATCCGATGAATGTTTAGGTGCTGCCCAAACTAGGGCTATACTTTGCCATTCATCGTGAATTCGATGGATGTTTAAGTATTGCACTTTGTCATTTGTTGTGAGCGTTTTAATCTCGTGAGTTATCGTAAATGTTGTATTAGTTACTAACCTAGTTTTTCGTGTGCATTGTTATTTAAATTAGGTTACCAGGCTAATCAGTAGGCTAAACTCTGCCCGTTTAAATCTGCAATGTGAGTCATTCTCTTTTTACCAAATTGCTTTCAAAAATCATATTTATTTTCAAAGTTATAATTACAGGGATTAAGTCTTTGTAATCTTCAATTATTGCCGGTATGTGGGGTTTTGTATACAATACTTGATAACCGTCACCGTTGGACAACGGGTTAGCCAATGGGTGATATGACCATAGTCACAGAAACGAGTCGAGTGAAAAATACCGTTGGGTAATTGGTTGATATATAAACAATGTAATCGCCCTTAATACTGTATATTATAACAATGTGTCGTTTTGTGCAAAATGAGTGACTCGCCAGTATTTCCCTGCTGAAAAAAAACCTTTTTAAAAACATGTTTCAGGTGATCTGCTGTAATCCAGGAAAAAGTGCCGTGTAGCACTACACGCTTGAAGAAGTGGCTCAACTAAATAAAGAAACATGTTTTTGTAAAACAGGGATTTCCCAGTGAAATTCTCTTATTATAAATTACGGGGTTTGTCCCTAATTATGAAATAAAATAAACGGGTATTTTCAAGTTTTAATCGATCCTGTTAATAATTCCGCTGCCAAATTAAATAAATACCACGGGGTTTCTGTCCCGCGGCTCCTGGATCGGGTCAAACCGGGCAGGGGGCCGTGACAGAAAAATGTGGTATCAGAGCCACTGATTTAAGCCAATTAAGTATTTAGAAATACTTAATTTTTTCTGATTGCCATTCTGTGATTATGTGTTTTTGTGTTATTTGACTATTTGTTAGTTTACAGTATGGGTAAGCAAAGAGTTTTGGACATCTATCGTCAATTAGATAGTTCACCAAAAGATAAGGGAACCTCATTTCAATCAAATTCCTCAAGATATTCAGCAGATACGGAGGAAGGAATATTTGTTCGTAAGGCACAGTGGGAGAAACCACTTACCACTAAGAAAAGAAGTTGGATTATTAGAAAAAGTCAAGAGAAAATAAAGAAGTCACAACCAAAAGGAGTGATGATTAATAAGGAAACTCAGGAAGTAGGCAATAACCCACCATGGGAAGATGAATTAGATGAACAATGGGCAAATCTCTATATGTTAGCCACTACAGCAGTAAATATTAACTTTTAATTAAGTTAAACCCGGACCAACCAATGAAATTAGATCTCAACCAGAAAAGTTTATAAATTATCTTATATCTCAACACCCTGACCCAGTACTAGCACCCATATCTTCTATAAGCCAGAAACTTTAGAGGAACTTTGCCCATTAGATAAACAACTTAGTAAGAGAAGATAGAATAAACCATGCTAAACATAATATTCCTAGATAGACTAAAATAAATTATGAATGCACAACCCCTAGTATATTTTGAATTTCAGTGATTTGTAATAGTCATGTATATATATATATATATATATATATATATAAGTCGCAATGTTTGTTACAGTGATACTTGAATGGTTGTACTAAATATTAGCCGGTGATAATTAATAATTGATAAAAATTCAGATGGAACACACTGGTAATGAATCAATTAACGAAGTTAACCAATCTGAGCAAAACCATGAAGATCAATTTCTGAATAGGCAAGATATCGAAAATATCGTTGCTCAAGGAATAGCCAATGCTATTCCAGCAATCCTTGCTGCTGCCCGAAATCCGGTTGAACCTCAACAAATTATTCCTAGCAAACGTACTCATGAAGACAACTTCAGTAATAGCGTAAATGGAGGCGGTAACATTAATAATAATGATAATGATGTACTGCAAGCCCCAATTCTCAAAAGAATGAAAGCTGCAACGCCTGGTTGCACTTACAAGGAGTTTCTTGCCTGTAAACCTGTTGAATTCGCAGGCAATGAAGGGGCGACTGCGGCACTGCGTTGGTTGGAGAAAACTGAGGCAGTAATCAAAATAAGTAAATGTGCCGCAGAGGATAAAGTCATGTACGCTTCTCACCTTTTCAAGGAAGAAGCATTAGAATGGTGGAACACGGTATTACAAGCTAAGGGAAGTGACATGGCGAACAAATTTCTGAGCCACCGGATGGTGGATATTGATTGCCGAGGGTATACTTCGAAATTTTTTTGAAAATATGCTCGAATTGTGCCTACTCTGGCTTCACCAGAGCCGGTACTTATTTCTCGCTACATTTGGGGTTTAATTATCGAGATCTGTGACATTGTCAAAGCTGCGAGACCCCGCACGATCGATGATGCGGTGGAATTAGCCAACACTTTGACTGACGGACTAGTGCGTACGCGAGAATAAAACACGAAGAAGGAATTGGCTAAGAAAGTTACCCAAGGATTTCGTGTGGGTAATAATAGAAATTTCAAGAGAAAGGGAACTGGGCAATCTTCTACCCGCCGTTCTGCAGAAACTGTAAAAAGAAACATTTCGGAAAATGTAACGAATTCTGTAATTTCTGCAAAATTATAGGGCACCGAGAGGAGGAATGCAGGAAGAAAACAAAGGTCTGCTACAACTGTGGAGAAGCTGGGCATTTCAGACCAGAATGCCCTAAATTGGTTAAACCAGCAGATAACAAGGCTATACCTGCAGAAGGAACGACCAAGAAAAACGAGAGCCTTCCAGTTGACTACTCAGGAAGCCGAATTGATTCCTGACGTAATAGCTGGTATGTTCTTAGTTCACAACGTTTATGCGAAAGTATTATTTGACTCTGGTGCAAACCAAAGTTTTATAAATACTTCATTCTACAAGCTCTTAAGTTACCCTTAACGAAACTTAGGCAAGTTTTTACAGTAGAAACGGCAGACGGGAACTCTGTTAATATAGATACGGTTTTGCAAAAAGAAAACATAGAACTTTTAGGTCATAAATTTTCTGCAAACCTATTACCCATGAATTTAGCTGGATTCGATGTCGTGTTAGAAATGGATTGGTTAGTAGCCAACCATGCTCGAATCCTTTGTGATAAGAACTCCATAGAAATTCGTGCACCCACAGGAGAAGTAATTATGATTACAGGGGATAAGCCGCGTAAACCCATGAAGTTCATTTCAGTAATGAAAGTTGCTAGTTATGAACGGAAACAAGGAGTAGTGTATATGATTTCGGTAATCATTAGCACTTAAGGTAAGGAACTTAAGGAAATTCCTGTAGTCTCAGAATACTCGGATGTATTCCCAGAAGAGTTACCAGGATTACCACCAAATAGGGAAGTAGAATTTAGAATTCATTTGATTCCTGGAACTACACCCGTAGCTAAAGCACCCTACCGATTAGCACCAACTGAAATGTTAGAACTGAAAAAGCAATTAGATGAATTGCTCAGTAAAGTATTTATACAACCTAGTTCATCCATGTGGGGAGCACCAGTGTTGTTTGTGAAAAAGAAAGATGGTTCGATGCGAATGTGTATCGATTATAGGGAATTGAATAAGGTTACAATTAAGAATCGATACCCATTACCTAAGATTGAGGATCTTTTTTATCAATTGCAAGGAGCTAGATACTTTTCTAAAACAGACTTACTCTCCGGATACCACCAGTTGAAAGTACAAGAAGAAGACATACCTAAAACCGCTTTCAGAACTAGGTATGGTCATTACGAGTTTACAGTCCTGCCCTTCGGATTAACAAATGCTCCTGCAGCATTTATGGACATGATGAATAGGATTTGTAAACCGTATTTGGATAAATTTGTAATTGTCTTCATCGACGATATACTCATTTATTCCAAAAGTCAGGACGAGCACTGTCAGCACCTGCTTGCACTCTTAACCTTGTTAAGAAAGGAGAAACTTTACGCCAAATTTTCGAAGTGTGAATTTTGGCTGCAAGAGGTGCAATTTTTAGGTCACATGGTGAATCACGAAGGTATTCATGTCGATCCCTCCAAGATAGAAGCGATCACCAAATGGAAGGTCCCGCAATCAGCTACGGAAGTTAGAAGTTTTCTAGGATTAGTTGGATACTATAGGCGCTTTATTAAGGATTTTTCTAAGATAGCTGTACCATTAACTAAGCTAACCTGTAAATCAGTTAAGTTTTCAATGGGGACCTAAGCAAGAAGAGGCTTTTAGGATTTTGAAGCAAAAGCTAACAAACACCCCAATCCTTGCCTTACTAGAAGGGACGGAAGATTTTGAAGTTTATTATGATGCTTCAAAGCTAGGATTAGGGATGTGTGCTAATGCAACGCAAGAAGGTAATTGCGTAGGCCTCAAGACAATTGAAAAAGCACGAGGAGAATTATACGACACATGACTTAGAATTAGGAGCCATAATTTTTTCCTTTAAAATTTGGAGACATTATCTGTACGGAAGTAAGTTTACTGTCTATACAGATCATAAGAGTTTAAAATACATATTTAGGCAAAAAGAATTGAATAAGAGGCAAAGGAGATGGATGGAAATCCTAAGTGACTACGACTGTGATATTCAATATCATGAAGGAAAGACGAATGTAGTTGCAGATGCCGTAAGTCGTAAGTATCATGAAAAACAACGGCGAGTTCGAGCACTTAGATTAAATCCACAATTAGATTTAATGGAACAAGTGAAAAATGTTCAAGCTATAGCAATCAAGGATGATGTTGAAGGAATAAAAGGAAGAATAAAGGAATTAGAGCAAGGAGCTGACGGAATTTGGAGATTCCACAAAAGAAGAATTTGGGTACCTAAGCAAGGAGAGTTAAGAAGTAAGATTTTAGAGGAAGCCCATAAATCTAGGTATACCATGCATCCTGGTAACAATAAAATGTATCAAGATTTAAGGAATAACTTCTGGTGGATAGGAATGAAAAAGGACATAGCTAGATATGTTTCTAAGTGTCTTACTTGTTCACAAGTTAAGGCAGAACACCAGAAACCTTCAGGGTTACTTCAACAATTAGAAATGTCTGTTTGGAAATGGGAACTAATAACCATGGATTTTGTTACTATGTTACCCAAAACCAGAAAAGGGTAATGATGCGATTTGGGTAATTGTGGATCGATTAACCAAATCAGCTCATTTTCTACCTATGAAAGAAACCTTTAGCAAGGAAAGGTTAGCCAAATTGTACGTAAACGAGGTAGTATCCTTACATGGAGTCCCGCTCTCCATTGTGTCGGATAAAGATAGTCGCTTCACCTCGCATTTTTGGACAAGTTTCCAAGAAGCCATGGGGACGCGATTAAATTTAAGTACAGCTTACCATCCTCAAACAGACGGACAAAGTGAAAGGACGATCCAAACCCTGGAAGACATGCTCATGGCATGTGTAATAGATTTTGGAAGAAACTGGGATGACCACCTACCCTTAATCAAATTCTCCTATAACAATAGTTATCACGTAAGCATTGAAGAGCATTGTAGTTTGCCGCTACGAGATATGGGTCAACATCGGGGGTGTTGTAGTAGTTGTAGCCGGGATAGGTTGGCTGCTCAAAAGGGTTGTACGCCGCTGCACTGGCATATGAAGGAATTGGGTTATCATAACCCATTTGGGATGGTGGTGGTGCGACTGGCGTAGAGTCCACCTCGGAAACTGGGTTTGAAGGCCCACCCATGAGTGGGTCTTTATACAGTGGCGGGTAGTGGCTGCCACTGGAGTGTTGGGGGGTGCTGAAGTGAAATCCCCCTCACACGGACATCCGTGCACCTGATCTTCTTCGCCTTGGTGGTTTGGGAGGCGGCTGCTGCTCTGGCGGCGGCGGTGGCGTAACCGCCTGGAAACGACAATCCTCAGAGGGATCCTGCTGCTGCTGTTGAGGTGGGTTAAAAGGGGGAGTGAACTCCCAAAGGTATGAGGCAAACCTCGCTTCATAGCTGTCTGGGCCCCGGTACGGTGACCCATGAAAAGACGACCCGTCTGAAATCTCGATGGGATACGTGGGCGTCCCAGATGGTGGCTCGGCAGCATCCGGATCTTCGTCCATATCCATGTCTTGGTCATCGGAGAAATGATCTTCTGGTCCCAATGGGTTATAACCCATTGGTTCTTGCACCTGATTTTCCGGGTTGAACCGGCTCTGGAAGTACGGAGTCGGGTCTTGAAAGGCACGGTGTGAACCCGACCGCTGCAGTGGAAAATAGGAGTGGTGTGAATCATTGGGCTCGTTTTCTGATTGTGGCCCAAAGGAGTGGTGATACGAGGGCGAAGAGCAAAGCGAGACAGATCGCCTTGCGGGTTCCAAATACGTCCTCCAGTCTTCTTGAGGACTAGTGCTCATGGTTGCGGAAGGAGTTCGCCGGTGTGATGGCCCGGCCTCGTGGTCATGACTTGTGAAATTGGG
Organism: Helianthus tuberosus; assembly: GCA_030545235.1. NCBI lineage: Eukaryota > Viridiplantae > Streptophyta > Magnoliopsida > Asterales > Asteraceae > Helianthus > Helianthus tuberosus. The sequence goes on along the minus strand of CM060363.1, from coordinate 149,316,536 downwards.
GCTTTTCCGCCTCTGCCTCTTCCTCGGATACGGGGCGACATTTTCTTGTTCATGTTAAAACAAACAAAAGAAATAATAAAGGTCAAAATAAAAGATTAGGATTATTCCTAAGTCCTTTGCCTAGACTCGGAAGTCAAGGAATGTGCAACTGTGTCATTGAGATTAAACACAAAAGGCTAGTGTTTAATTCACTAAATGTTGGCTCTGATACCAACCTGTCACACCACGATATTTCCACGTATTACCGGTGGGGAGTATCGTGACGTAGTTGATATCATCATAGTCAATAATCATAGTTTATGTGACAACTCGAAATTTCCAACATTCTTTATTCGCATTTATTGCACGTTGACCGTCTAGATTATTGCTTACACGAATTATTTACCTGGTAATTGTGCACACTAAATTATAGTTAAGATGATAATCTTGATTTTTGAGTGATAAGGTGTAAGTACTTGACTGCATGATTAACTGTAAACTGTTTGAGACCTGAACAACTCGACGAAACATAATATCTGTTTCGCCATAACCACTCTCGATGAAACAGATTGTTTCGCCAACAACCCTCTCGACGAAACAGGCTGTTTCGCCGAGCCCAGATCCACCGAAGCCCAGTTCGGGCCCAACACGTTATTTTGAGTCTTAAAACGTGAAACATCATCAGTTTCACACATTTATCATAACAACCGAAACCCTAGAACACTCTCCCTTTCTGTGTGACGACAACAACCATCGTTCACCATCATCCCTAGCTCTCGAATCCTTGTTTCTTCATCTCGAATCGGTTAGTGTGTGTTTGTTAGTCGATTCTATGTTTCTGTATTGTATAGATTCTTGCTGGTGCATATGATTGATGTGTGTTACTGCTGTGATGAGTGTATGAGGGTGATGATATAGATTTCGATGTGTATGATATGATGTAGTAGGATATATATTAATGATATGCGAAACTTGATACAATCGAATGCTCGGTTCTGAATGATTGTTTATATGGCCTGATTCTGATTACATTAGTATCTTGATAGGGAATTGATGTGATGATGTTGTATGTTATTTGATATGCTATACACATAAACTAGGGTTTATGCTAGACAATGATTCTTGGATGGTTGATTTATGATGATTCGATATGCACAATGATCTTCATATGATTTCTGTTATTGTTGACGGCTGCTAGAATGATTAGGGTTTATGCGTTATTCGCATCTGCTGTAACTGATGTCTGCGAAGCTGAACTGTCCGACGAAACAGGACTCTCGGCGAAACAGAATGTGTTTCGCCAAGAGTCGTCGACGAATCAGAATCCTGTTTCGCCGAACAAGGCCACGACGAAACTGAAGGTGTTTCGTCAATATCTGTGTTTCGCCAACTTGTGTGTTTCGCCGAATAGCTGATCTGTGCAGGAACTTGAGTTAATTCTGTTAAGTGTTAACTGGAATATGTAACTGCTGTTAAATGTTAAACATGACTGGTATGATTGTGATTACGTGTTACCTGCTTACGTGAGCAACTTGAACACCAACTGATTATTCTATACGTGCGTACTTTAGGACGTGATTGACTTACTTTGAGCACATACTTAGCATACCGAGCAAACTCAGGTGAGTTCACACACTTTCTAAGGCATGGGATTCCCGGTGGTTGGGAATGGGTTAAAGAAATTAAACGGAACCTACATATCCTCCTTGGGTAGGATATGTACCGCCATCCTCCATGGGTAGGATGCCAATATTAATCCTGCGTATTCTCCTTGGGTAGAATACGTACGTTCGTCCTCCTTGGGTAGGACAACAACCTTAACTATACTAAAACGATCTTCGCAAACATGCCTGGAATGGCCGCGAACTATACTAAAATGATCTTCGCAAACATGCCTGGAATGGCCGCGAACTATACTAAAACGATCTTCGCAAACATGCCTGGAATGGCCGCGAACTATACTAAAACGATCTTCGCAAACATGCCTGGAATGGCCGCGAACTATACTAGAACGATCTTCGCAAACATGCCTGGAATGGCCGCGAACTATACTTTAATCTTCGCAAACATGCCTGGAGGGCCGCGATACAAATATAACTAGTCTATAAAACATGGGAAACCCCCACTAAACTTCGCAAACATGCCTTGAGGGCCGCGATGCTATTACATACGATACATGATTACTAATCGAACATACGATTTACGAAATGAACATTATAACTAAATAACCAACTGTGAACTCGCTCAACTAGTTGTTGACTCTCTGTTACATGCCTTGCAGGACCATAGGTACTTACGGAGCTTGCACGGGAGGCACGGTCGTTGTGGACATGGATCGTGAATGTGTTGTTAAACATTATAACATTTTGTACTTAAACTTATGTTGGGTTTTACATTAATGCTTCCGCTACACACTTGTATATATTTGGTTTTGTAAACACCTATCGTATTGAGGAATGACTTTTGATATATATATATACTTATGTTCAATATGATTGGTGGCTTGATCCTGGTCATGTCACGCCTCCAAGCGGTGGTACTCCGCGTGTGGATTTTGGGGGTGTGACAGATTGGTATCAGAGCCATTGGTTATAGAGAACTCGGTTTTAATAAAGGGAAAACGATTTCGTTAAAACCAGACTATAACCAGAACAGTGCTCTCAACGATCCACAACGACGCTTCGCTCCACGTGCAAGGCTCAACATCATAGGTACTACTATTCATGTTACTTTACCTACATGCTAGAACTACATAGAACTTTGCTCGCGGTATGCTTAGATTACAGAACCTACTATATGTTGTTGCTTGAGAATACTTGGGTGCTCACTCTCTTCGCACTATTCGCGAACCTCTCACCCACATGTTCTCCTTGATGTCAAGATCATGTGTGGACGCGTTAACCTAACTTAAGCCCAGTTGGCGGCTTCGATCACTGAACAAGTCACTGCAGCACTCGCAGCTGCCCAGGCAGGAGGTGTAACCTGCCATCGCCACTTACTCTAGGATTTTTAGATCCTACTCTCGTAACTCAACACTTGTGCTTAATTTTGGTTACTCTTACGCACACGACAAGTCAACACGCTCAGCCACCTGTATGCATATACACGACTTTTTATGGACTGTCGTCCTACTACTTTCAACGACACGGAAGGAGCTGTTGGACTCCTCCGTTAAGTTCGAGGAACTCGAATCGGACTTCGATTATGCGAATGACCCGAGGCTAGTAAGGTGAAATATGCCACTGATAGTCTCGAAGACACTGCACAAACTTGGTGGAACGCGCAAGTTACGATGCTGGGGGCTGGCGGCTGCTAATGCCACCCCTTGGGACGAATTCAAGAAACTAATCAAACTAGAATACTGTAACTATGATAACATCCACAAACTGGAAGTGGAGTTCTTTAACCTGAAGATGACGGGGTCAGAAATAGAGGCGTATACGAAGCGATCTAACGAACTGGCAACTTTGTGCCCTACTATGGTGGAACCTCCCATCAAGCGCACCGAGAGCGGTACCTCAAAGGCTTAGTACCAGAAATTCAAAGTCATGTGATGACTGCTAATCTTGCTACTATTCAAGATGTTACTCATCTTGCTCATCGTCCCACAGACCAGGCAGTGGAACAGAACAAGCTGCCTAGACGTATTGGTGCTACTACTTCAACTACTTTTGCTATCCTCAGTGACAACGAATGAAAGTGGAATGGAACCTCTGGCAAGGGTTCGACTACGATTCTGTCCCAGGCACAACAGTGAAAGGTCGATGACAACTAAAGTCCTGATCAGCAACATTTAGTATTCAAGGGCAGGGTGGATACAAGGGAAACCACCCTAAGCGCAAACGATGTAACTTGCACCACAGCGGGCGACGCAACCGAATTCATTGTCAATGATGCAACAAGCTTGGCCATGGAGCCAAAGATGGTAGAAACTCACGTCCTGCAAATCAGAACCAGAATCAGAACCACAACCAAGGAAACGGGGACTAGGGAAGACAACGGGGGTAATAACGACGGCAATGGTGCCAGGAGTCGAGTGTTCGTGATTGGTCAGGGTGATACTAGTAATGACCTCAAAGTTGTGATGGTTTCGACATCGACATTGGTATGGATTGGTTACCTCAACACCGAGCAGAGACTCTTTGCAAAGGAAAGATCATTCGTATTCCCCGTTCTGGTAAAGAACCTCTCGAAGTTCAAGGCAACAAGAGTGGTGTCGTGAGTGGCATCATTTCTTTCTTGAAGGCTCAGAAGTGTTTACGAAAGGGCCACGCAGCTGTTTTAGCACTCGTTACGAATACATCGAAGAAAGAGAAAAAGATTGAGGATATTCCTGTGGTACGCGATTTTCCTCAAGTGTTTCCTGAAGAGTTACCTGGGTTACCGCCTCATCGTCAAGTTGAATTTCAGATCGAGCTCGCTCCAGGAGCAGCACCCATAGCTCGAGCACCTTATCGTTTAGCTCCAACTGAACTGGAAGAACTGTCTAAGCAATTGCAGGAACTCTTGGAAAAGGGTTTCATACGTCCTAGCTCTTCGCCTTGGGAAGCTCCAGTGTTATTCGTAAAGAAGAAAGACGGTACGTTCAGGATGTGTATAGACTACCGTGAACTCAACAAGGTGACGATCAAAAATCGTTATCCTCTTCCGCGCATAGATGATTTATTCGATCAGCTGCAAGGGTCGAGCTACTACTCCAAAATAGACTTAAGGTCAGGATATCATCAGCTGAGAGTCCGGGATGAGGACGTCTCCAAAACAGCATTTAGAACTCGCTACGGCCACTACGAGTTTATGGTCATGCCATTCGGGCTAACGAACGCGCCTGCTGTATTTATGGATCTTATGAACAGGGTGTGCAAACCCTATCTCGACAAGTTCGTCATTGTTTTCATCGACGACATTCTGATTTATTCGAAAAGTCAGGAGGAACACGATCAGCACCTACGACTTATACTGGAACTTTTACGAACAGAACAGCTATACGCTAAGTTTTCCAAACGCGACTTCTGGCTTCGTGAAGTCCACTTCCTAGGCCACGTAGTAAACAAGGATGGGATCCATGTTGATCCATCCAAGGTAGATTCGATCAAGAACTGGCCTGCACCTCACACACCAACAGAAATACGCCAATTCTTGGGTTTGGCGGGTTATTACGTAAGGTTCATCAAAGACTTCTCAAAAATTGCTCAGCCGCTTACACTACTGACGCAGAAGGGTGTTGTTTACCGTTGGGGTAATACACAAGAATCAGCGTTTCAACACTTAAAGGATAGACTCTGTAGCGCACCTATCCTCTCATTGCCTGAAGGCACGGACGATTTTGTAGTCTACTGCGACGCATCTATCCAGGGTCTTGGATGTGTATTGATGCAACGGGATAAAGTTATTGCTTATGCTTCACGTCAACTTAAGATTCACGAACGGAATTACACTACGCACGATTTAGAACTGGGAGCGGTTGTTTTTGCACTTAAGATATGGCGACACTACTTGTACGGTACCAAATGTGCTATCTACACTGACCACAGAAGCCTCGAACATATATTCAAACAGAAGGAACTGAATATGCGACAGCGACGATGGGTCGAACTGTTGAATGACTATGAATGCTCAATCAGGTACCACCCAGGCAAAGCCAATGTTGTGGCTGACGCCCTCAGTCGGAAGGACACCGCGCCTAAGCGCGTGCGAGCTTTACAACTCACTATACAGTCTAGTCTACCTTCTCAGATATGAAATGCTCAGGTAGAAGCATTGAAACCAGACAACGTCAGGGCTGAAGCCCTACGCGGCTCAAGGCAACGCTTAGAACAGAAGGAAGATGGTGCTTACTACGTCACAGGACGCATCTGGATCCCACACTATGATGACTTACGCGAGCTGGTAATGGATGAAGCTCATAAGTCTCGCTACTCGGTACATCCAGGTTCGGATAAAATGTACCACGATATCAAAACTATATACTGGTGGCCTAGCATGAAGGCCCACATAGCCACATACGTTAGCAAATGCTTGACTTGTGCGAGAGTCAAGGCAGAATATCAGAAACCGTCAGGACCACTCCAACAACCTGAGATACCACAATGGAAATGGGAGCAAATTTCCATGGATTTTGTTACTGGCCTACCTAGGTCTCAACGTGGGAATGATACTATTTGGGTGATCGTGGATCGACTCACAAAGTCTGCTCACTTCTTGGCTATCAAGGAAACGGATAAGTTCTCCACTCTAGCAGACGTATACCTTAAGGAAGTTGTCTCGAGGCACGGGGTGCCCACATCTATTATCTCTGATCGTGATGCACGTTTTACTTCAGAACTGTGGCAAGCAATGCACAAATCTTTTGGCTCTCGATTAGACATGAGCACAGCTTATCATCCTCAGACCGATGGGCAGTCTGAGCGCACTATTCAAACTTTAGAAGACATGCTTCGAGCGTGCGTAATTGACTTTGGCAATGGTTGGGAAAAACATCTGCCACTAGTGGAATTTTCGTACAACAACAGTTACCACACCAGCATTAAAGCTGCTCCATTCGAGGCATTGTACGGGCGTAAAGGCCGGTCACCTCTCTGTTGGGCAGAGGTGGGAGATAGTCAAATCACAGGTCCAGAAATGGTAGTTGATACTACTGAAAAGATTGCTCAAATACGACAACGCATGGCGGCAGCTCGTGACCGTCAGAAAGCATACGCTGATAAAGACAGGAAACTACTCGAATTCCAGGTTGGGGATCGAGCGCTACTTAAAGTTTCACCCTGGAAGGGTGTGGTTCGTTTTGGCAAACGAGGCAAGCTCAATCCGCGTTATGTCGGACCTTTCGAAGTTACAGAGAAAATAGGCAAAGTGGCCTACAGATTGAACTTACCAGCTGAACTCAGTGCAGTTCACAACGTCTTTCACGTGTCGAATCTGAAGAAGTGTCTGTCAGATGAGACCCACATAGTTCCTTTTAAGGAACTCACTATCGACGAGCGGTTGCAGTTCGTCGAGGAACCAGTTGAGATCACGGACCAGGATGTTAAGGTCCTCAAGAACACGAGAATCCCTCTTGTACGAGTTCGTTGGAACTCCCGTCGTGGCCCAGAGTATACCTGGGAACGAGAAGATCAAATGGAACTCAAATATCCCCAGTTATTCGGAACCAATGCAACTACTACTGAGGCTGAAGCTACTATTGCAAAATTTCGGGACGAAATTCCAAATCAACGGGGGGGGGATAATGTGACACCCCAGGAAAACCAGTAATCTTCGCATACATGCTCGGGGAGCCGCGATACGAAACAGGTAAACAACGTCACACTATTAGCTTCCTCAGTAACTGCATACTAAATTTCGGGACGAAATTTCTTTCAAGTTGGGGATAATGTGACAACTCGAAATTTCCAACATTCTTTATTCGCATTTATTGCACGTTGACCGTCTAGATTATTGCTTACACGAATTATTTACCTGGTAATTGTGCACACTAAATTATAGTTAAGATGATAATCTTGATTTTTGAGTGATAAGGTGTAAGTACTTGACTGCATGATTAACTGTAAACTGTTTGAGACCTGAACAACTCGACGAAACATAATATCTGTTTCGCCATAACCACTCTCGATGAAACAGATTGTTTCGCCAACAACCCTCTCGACGAAACAGGCTGTTTCGCCGAGCCCAGATCCACCGAAGCCCAGTTCGGGCCCAACACGTTATTTTGAGTCTTAAAACGTGAAACATCATCAGTTTCACACATTTATCATAACAACCGAAACCCTAGAACACTCTCCCTTTCTGTGTGACGACAACAACCATCGTTCACCATCATCCCTAGCTCTCGAATCCTTGTTTCTTCATCTCGAATCGGTTAGTGTGTGTTTGTTAGTCGATTCTATGTTTCTGTATTGTATAGATTCTTGCTGGTGCATATGATTGATGTGTGTTACTGCTGTGATGAGTGTATGAGGGTGATGATATAGATTTCGATGTGTATGATATGATGTAGTAGGATATATATTAATGATATGCGAAACTTGATACAATCGAATGCTCGGTTCTGAATGATTGTTTATATGGCCTGATTCTGATTACATTAGTATCTTGATAGGGAATTGATGTGATGATGTTGTATGTTATTTGATATGCTATACACATAAACTAGGGTTTATGCTAGACAATGATTCTTGGATGGTTGATTTATGATGATTCGATATGCACAATGATCTTCATATGATTTCTGTTATTGTTGACGGCTGCTAGAATGATTAGGGTTTATGCGTTATTCGCATCTGCTGTAACTGATGTCTGCGAAGCTGAACTGTCCGACGAAACAGGACTCTCGGCGAAACAGAATGTGTTTCGCCAAGAGTCGTCGACGAATCAGAATCCTGTTTCGCCGAACAAGGCCACGACGAAACTGAAGGTGTTTCGTCAATATCTGTGTTTCGCCAACTTGTGTGTTTCGCCGAATAGCTGATCTGTGCAGGAACTTGAGTTAATTCTGTTAAGTGTTAACTGGAATATGTAACTGCTGTTAAATGTTAAACATGACTGGTATGATTGTGATTACGTGTTACCTGCTTACGTGAGCAACTTGAACACCAACTGATTATTCTATACGTGCGTACTTTAGGACGTGATTGACTTACTTTGAGCACATACTTAGCATACCGAGCAAACTCAGGTGAGTTCACACACTTTCTAAGGCATGGGATTCCCGGTGGTTGGGAATGGGTTAAAGAAATTAAACGGAACCTACATATCCTCCTTGGGTAGGATATGTACCGCCATCCTCCATGGGTAGGATGCCAATATTAATCCTGCGTATTCTCCTTGGGTAGAATACGTACGTTCGTCCTCCTTGGGTAGGACAACAACCTTAACTATACTAAAACGATCTTCGCAAACATGCCTGGAATGGCCGCGAACTATACTAAAACGATCTTCGCAAACATGCCTGGAATGGCCGCGAACTATACTAAAACGATCTTCGCAAACATGCCTGGAATGGCCGCGAACTATACTAGAACGATCTTCGCAAACATGCCTGGAATGGCCGCGAACTATACTTTAATCTTCGCAAACATGCCTGGAGGGCCGCGATACAAATATAACTAGTCTATAAAACATGGGAAACCCCCACTAAACTTCGCAAACATGCCTTGAGGGCCGCGATGCTATTACATACGATACATGATTACTAATCGAACATACGATTTACGAAATGAACATTATAACTAAATAACCAACTGTGAACTCGCTCAACTAGTTGTTGACTCTCTGTTACATGCCTTGCAGGACCATAGGTACTTACGGAGCTTGCACGGGAGGCACGGTCGTTGTGGACATGGATCGTGAATGTGTTGTTAAACATTATAACATTTTGTACTTAAACTTATGTTGGGTTTTACATTAATGCTTCCGCTACACACTTGTATATATTTGGTTTTGTAAACACCTATCGTATTGAGGAATGACTTTTGATATATATATATACTTATGTTCAATATGATTGGTGGCTTGATCCTGGTCATGTCACGCCTCCAAGCGGTGGTACTCCGCGTGTGGATTTTGGGGGTGTGACAGATTGGTATCAGAGCCATTGGTTATAGAGAACTCGGTTTTAATAAAGGGAAAACGATTTCGTTAAAACCAGACTATAACCAGAACAGTGCTCTCAACGATCCACAACGACGCTTCGCTCCACGTGCAAGGCTCAACATCATAGGTACTACTATTCATGTTACTTTACCTACATGCTAGAACTACATAGAACTTTGCTCGCGGTATGCTTAGATTACAGAACCTACTATATGTTGTTGCTTGAGAATACTTGGGTGCTCACTCTCTTCGCACTATTCGCGAACCTCTCACCCACATGTTCTCCTTGATGTCAAGATCATGTGTGGACGCGTTAACCTAACTTAAGCCCAGTTGGCGGCTTCGATCACTGAACAAGTCACTGCAGCACTCGCAGCTGCCCAGGCAGGAGGTGTAACCTGCCATCGCCACTTACTCTAGGATTTTTAGATCCTACTCTCGTAACTCAACACTTGTGCTTAATTTTGGTTACTCTTACGCACACGACAAGTCAACACGCTCAGCCACCTGTATGCATATACACGACTTTTTATGGACTGTCGTCCTACTACTTTCAATGACACGGAAGGAGCTGTTGGACTCCTCCGTTAAGTTCGAGGAACTCGAATCGGACTTCGATTATGCGAATGACCCGAGGCTAGTAAGGTGAAATATGCCACTGATAGTCTCGAAGACACTGCACAAACTTGGTGGAACGCGCAAGTTACGATGCTGGGGGCTGGCGGCTGCTAATGCCACCCCTTGGGACGAATTCAAGAAACTAATCAAACTAGAATACTGTAACTATGATAACATCCACAAACTGGAAGTGGAGTTCTTTAACCTGAAGATGACGGGGTCAGAAATAGAGGCGTATACGAAGCGATCTAACGAACTGGCAACTTTGTGCCCTACTATGGTGGAACCTCCCATCAAGCGCACCGAGAGCGGTACCTCAAAGGCTTAGTACCAGAAATTCAAAGTCATGTGATGACTGCTAATCTTGCTACTATTCAAGATGTTACTCATCTTGCTCATCGTCCCACAGACCAGGCAGTGGAACAGAACAAGCTGCCTAGACGTATTGGTGCTACTACTTCAACTACTTTTGCTATCCTCAGTGACAACGAATGAAAGTGGAATGGAACCTCTGGCAAGGGTTCGACTACGATTCTGTCCCAGGCACAACAGTGAAAGGTCGATGACAACTAAAGTCCTGATCAGCAACATTTAGTATTCAAGGGCAGGGTGGATACAAGGGAAACCACCCTAAGCGCAAACGATGTAACTTGCACCACAGCGGGCGACGCAACCGAATTCATTGTCAATGATGCAACAAGCTTGGCCATGGAGCCAAAGATGGTAGAAACTCACGTCCTGCAAATCAGAACCAGAATCAGAACCACAACCAAGGAAACGGGGACTAGGGAAGACAACGGGGGTAATAACGACGGCAATGGTGCCAGGAGTCGAGTGTTCGTGATTGGTCAGGGTGATACTAGTAATGACCTCAAAGTTGTGATGGTTTCGACATCGACATTGGTATGGATTGGTTACCTCAACACCGAGCAGAGACTCTTTGCAAAGGAAAGATCATTCGTATTCCCCGTTCTGGTAAAGAACCTCTCGAAGTTCAAGGCAACAAGAGTGGTGTCGTGAGTGGCATCATTTCTTTCTTGAAGGCTCAGAAGTGTTTACGAAAGGGCCACGCAGCTGTTTTAGCACTCGTTACGAATACATCGAAGAAAGAGAAAAAGATTGAGGATATTCCTGTGGTACGCGATTTTCCTCAAGTGTTTCCTGAAGAGTTACCTGGGTTACCGCCTCATCGTCAAGTTGAATTTCAGATCGAGCTCGCTCCAGGAGCAGCACCCATAGCTCGAGCACCTTATCGTTTAGCTCCAACTGAACTGGAAGAACTGTCTAAGCAATTGCAGGAACTCTTGGAAAAGGGTTTCATACGTCCTAGCTCTTCGCCTTGGGAAGCTCCAGTGTTATTCGTAAAGAAGAAAGACGGTACGTTCAGGATGTGTATAGACTACCGTGAACTCAACAAGGTGACGATCAAAAATCGTTATCCTCTTCCGCGCATAGATGATTTATTCGATCAGCTGCAAGGGTCGAGCTACTACTCCAAAATAGACTTAAGGTCAGGATATCATCAGCTGAGAGTCCGGGATGAGGACGTCTCCAAAACAGCATTTAGAACTCGCTACGGCCACTACGAGTTTATGGTCATGCCATTCGGGCTAACGAACGCGCCTGCTGTATTTATGGATCTTATGAACAGGGTGTGCAAACCCTATCTCGACAAGTTCGTCATTGTTTTCATCGACGACATTCTGATTTATTCGAAAAGTCAGGAGGAACACGATCAGCACCTACGACTTATACTGGAACTTTTACGAACAGAACAGCTATACGCTAAGTTTTCCAAACGCGACTTCTGGCTTCGTGAAGTCCACTTCCTAGGCCACGTAGTAAACAAGGATGGGATCCATGTTGATCCATCCAAGGTAGATTCGATCAAGAACTGGCCTGCACCTCACACACCAACAGAAATACGCCAATTCTTGGGTTTGGCGGGTTATTACGTAAGGTTCATCAAAGACTTCTCAAAAATTGCTCAGCCGCTTACACTACTGACGCAGAAGGGTGTTGTTTACCGTTGGGGTAATACACAAGAATCAGCGTTTCAACACTTAAAGGATAGACTCTGTAGCGCACCTATCCTCTCATTGCCTGAAGGCACGGACGATTTTGTAGTCTACTGCGACGCATCTATCCAGGGTCTTGGATGTGTATTGATGCAACGGGATAAAGTTATTGCTTATGCTTCACGTCAACTTAAGATTCACGAACGGAATTACACTACGCACGATTTAGAACTGGGAGCGGTTGTTTTTGCACTTAAGATATGGCGACACTACTTGTACGGTACCAAATGTGCTATCTACACTGACCACAGAAGCCTCGAACATATATTCAAACAGAAGGAACTGAATATGCGACAGCGACGATGGGTCGAACTGTTGAATGACTATGAATGCTCAATCAGGTACCACCCAGGCAAAGCCAATGTTGTGGCTGACGCCCTCAGTCGGAAGGACACCGCGCCTAAGCGCGTGCGAGCTTTACAACTCACTATACAGTCTAGTCTACCTTCTCAGATATGAAATGCTCAGGTAGAAGCATTGAAACCAGACAACGTCAGGGCTGAAGCCCTACGCGGCTCAAGGCAACGCTTAGAACAGAAGGAAGATGGTGCTTACTACGTCACAGGACGCATCTGGATCCCACACTATGATGACTTACGCGAGCTGGTAATGGATGAAGCTCATAAGTCTCGCTACTCGGTACATCCAGGTTCGGATAAAATGTACCACGATATCAAAACTATATACTGGTGGCCTAGCATGAAGGCCCACATAGCCACATACGTTAGCACATGCTTGACTTGTGCGAGAGTCAAGGCAGAATATCAGAAACCGTCAGGACCACTCCAACAACCTGAGATACCACAATGGAAATGGGAGCAAATTTCCATGGATTTTGTTACTGGCCTACCTAGGTCTCAACGTGGGAATGATACTATTTGGGTGATCGTGGATCGACTCACAAAGTCTGCTCACTTCTTGGCTATCAAGGAAACGGATAAGTTCTCCACTCTAGCAGACGTATACCTTAAGGAAGTTGTCTCGAGGCACGGGGTGCCCACATCTATTATCTCTGATCGTGATGCACGTTTTACTTCAGAACTGTGGCAAGCAATGCACAAATCTTTTGGCTCTCGATTAGACATGAGCACAGCTTATCATCCTCAGACCGATGGGCAGTCTGAGCGCACTATTCAAACTTTAGAAGACATGCTTCGAGCGTGCGTAATTGACTTTGGCAATGGTTGGGAAAAACATCTGCCACTAGTGGAATTTTCGTACAACAACAGTTACCACACCAGCATTAAAGCTGCTCCATTCGAGGCATTGTACGGGCGTAAAGGCCGGTCACCTCTCTGTTGGGCAGAGGTGGGAGATAGTCAAATCACAGGTCCAGAAATGGTAGTTGATACTACTGAAAAGATTGCTCAAATACGACAACGCATGGCGGCAGCTCGTGACCGTCAGAAAGCATACGCTGATAAAGACAGGAAACTACTCGAATTCCAGGTTGGGGATCGAGCGCTACTTAAAGTTTCACCCTGGAAGGGTGTGGTTCGTTTTGGCAAACGAGGCAAGCTCAATCCGCGTTATGTCGGACCTTTCGAAGTTACAGAGAAAATAGGCAAAGTGGCCTACAGATTGAACTTACCAGCTGAACTCAGTGCAGTTCACAACGTCTTTCACGTGTCGAATCTGAAGAAGTGTCTGTCAGATGAGACCCACATAGTTCCTTTTAAGGAACTCACTATCGACGAGCGGTTGCAGTTCGTCGAGGAACCAGTTGAGATCACGGACCAGGATGTTAAGGTCCTCAAGAACACGAGAATCCCTCTTGTACGAGTTCGTTGGAACTCCCGTCGTGGCCCAGAGTATACCTGGGAACGAGAAGATCAAATGGAACTCAAATATCCCCAGTTATTCGGAACCAATGCAACTACTACTGAGGCTGAAGCTACTATTGCAAAATTTCGGGACGAAATTCCAAATCAACGGGGGGGGGGGGGGATAATGTGACACCCCAGGAAAACCAGTAATCTTCGCATACATGCTCGGGGAGCCGCGATACGAAACAGGTAAACAACGTCACACTATTAGCTTCCTCAGTAACTGCATACTAAATTTCGGGACGAAATTTCTTTCAAGTTGGGGATAATGTGACAACTCGAAATTTCCAACATTCTTTATTCGCATTTATTGCACGTTGACCGTCTAGATTATTGCTTACACGAATTATTTACCTGGTAATTGTGCACACTAAATTATAGTTAAGATGATAATCTTGATTTTTGAGTGATAAGGTGTAAGTACTTGACTGCATGATTAACTGTAAACTGTTTGAGACCTGAACAACTCGACGAAACATAATATCTGTTTCGCCATAACCACTCTCGATGAAACAGATTGTTTCGCCAACAACCCTCTCGACGAAACAGGCTGTTTCGCCGAGCCCAGATCCACCGAAGCCCAGTTCGGGCCCAACACGTTATTTTGAGTCTTAAAACGTGAAACATCATCAGTTTCACACATTTATCATAACAACCGAAACCCTAGAACACTCTCCCTTTCTGTGTGACGACAACAACCATCGTTCACCATCATCCCTAGCTCTCGAATCCTTGTTTCTTCATCTCGAATCGGTTAGTGTGTGTTTGTTAGTCGATTCTATGTTTCTGTATTGTATAGATTCTTGCTGGTGCATATGATTGATGTGTGTTACTGCTGTGATGAGTGTATGAGGGTGATGATATAGATTTCGATGTGTATGATATGATGTAGTAGGATATATATTAATGATATGCGAAACTTGATACAATCGAATGCTCGGTTCTGAATGATTGTTTATATGGCCTGATTCTGATTACATTAGTATCTTGATAGGGAATTGATGTGATGATGTTGTATGTTATTTGATATGCTATACACATAAACTAGGGTTTATGCTAGACAATGATTCTTGGATGGTTGATTTATGATGATTCGATATGCACAATGATCTTCATATGATTTCTGTTATTGTTGACGGCTGCTAGAATGATTAGGGTTTATGCGTTATTCGCATCTGCTGTAACTGATGTCTGCGAAGCTGAACTGTCCGACGAAACAGGACTCTCGGCGAAACAGAATGTGTTTCGCCAAGAGTCGTCGACGAATCAGAATCCTGTTTCGCCGAACAAGGCCACGACGAAACTGAAGGTGTTTCGTCAATATCTGTGTTTCGCCAACTTGTGTGTTTCGCCGAATAGCTGATCTGTGCAGGAACTTGAGTTAATTCTGTTAAGTGTTAACTGGAATATGTAACTGCTGTTAAATGTTAAACATGACTGGTATGATTGTGATTACGTGTTACCTGCTTACGTGAGCAACTTGAACACCAACTGATTATTCTATACGTGCGTACTTTAGGACGTGATTGACTTACTTTGAGCACATACTTAGCATACCGAGCAAACTCAGGTGAGTTCACACACTTTCTAAGGCATGGGATTCCCGGTGGTTGGGAATGGGTTAAAGAAATTAAACGGAACCTACATATCCTCCTTGGGTAGGATATGTACCGCCATCCTCCATGGGTAGGATGCCAATATTAATCCTGCGTATTCTCCTTGGGTAGAATACGTACGTTCGTCCTCCTTGGGTAGGACAACAACCTTAACTATACTAAAACGATCTTCGCAAACATGCCTGGAATGGCCGCGAACTATACTAAAACGATCTTCGCAAACATGCCTGGAATGGCCGCGAACTATACTAAAACGATCTTCGCAAACATGCCTGGAATGGCCGCGAACTATACTAAAACGATCTTCGCAAACATGCCTGGAATGGCCGCGAACTATACTAGAACGATCTTCGCAAACATGCCTGGAATGGCCGCGAACTATACTTTAATCTTCGCAAACATGCCTGGAGGGCCGCGATACAAATATAACTAGTCTATAAAACATGGGAAACCCCCACTAAACTTCGCAAACATGCCTTGAGGGCCGCGATGCTATTACATACGATACATGATTACTAATCGAACATACGATTTACGAAATGAACATTATAACTAAATAACCAACTGTGAACTCGCTCAACTAGTTGTTGACTCTCTGTTACATGCCTTGCAGGACCATAGGTACTTACGGAGCTTGCACGGGAGGCACGGTCGTTGTGGACATGGATCGTGAATGTGTTGTTAAACATTATAACATTTTGTACTTAAACTTATGTTGGGTTTTACATTAATGCTTCCGCTACACACTTGTATATATTTGGTTTTGTAAACACCTATCGTATTGAGGAATGACTTTTGATATATATATATATATACTTATGTTCAATATGATTGGTGGCTTGATCCTGGTCATGTCACGCCTCCAAGCGGTGGTACTCCGCGTGTGGATTTTGGGGGTGTGACAGTTTAAATGCACAGCGAAAGTCTAAAAGTAAATTATACAAACCGAGTTTAAAGTAACATAATTATTACACAACGGATTGTAGGAAGGATCCACAGGCGGATCAAAACATAAGAAGTATTGTTCAACAGACTTAAAGTGATAAAAGCTTGCAAAACTCTTTATTTAATCACCCAGGAGTTCCAGCCTATTTCGTTTAGTACCTGCACTTAACCTTTTTGAAAATACGTCAGTTTACACTGGTAAATACAATTAACTGACTCTTTTTGAAAAGTATTTATAAAATTGGTTTGAATGCACAAGGCATAAAATCTTTTATAACTTGGGACAATTATTTAAAAATAATCTTGTATACAGATTTATATGTTTGTCATCCATTCGGAGCCAGTTAGAAGAGTCGGACAAGATTAATAGACACACCACAAGTATATGCCCACAAGAGAGTGAGATACCGTTTATACATACACAACTGTCAAGTGTATGCCTACGCCCCGTGCTTAAGCCGTGGCCATTTCTAATAAATGTGCCGAGGATATCCGGGACATGGTAATTAACCCCCCAAAGGCATTGCATCAAACAAAACAGATTAAAACGGGTTATGCATCTTTTTAATCACATTCCGATTGTACGAATTCATACCCGACCAAGTGGTATTATTATAATACCGTATCCCAAGCCCGTATAAGGAAAAATAAGTTAAAAGTATTTACCTGAGCAAAAATACAAATTTATCTCAGCCGTATAACAATCAGCAAGTGCAAATATCTTTTACTGGGCTCCTAAATCTGGAACGAAGGTTTTAATAACCTATTAGATTCCTAACGGGTCTTATTTAAGTTATAACTTAGACCGATTAGTTTTAAGGATAGGTTCACGGTTCAAAACGCAAGATTAAGCGAAGACCGGATTAGAATGTGATTTAGACCCGACAAGTATGAAGACTTGTATAATACGGGTAAACTAAACACATTCTGGATTTTGAAGTAAAAATGATAAGGTTTGACCCGTTTCGGTCAGCTTATGCAAACTAGTTACAAAAACCGCACCGAACGTGAAAATGCATAACGGGTAACCAAATAAGTCATGAACATGTTTCCTAAGTTAATATGCCTTAAATATGTTGTGATATCAGTAGGATACCTTCCATTATGCCCAAACCGAATTTAAACTCAATCTAAGCCCCGTAGGGGTATTTCAGTCATTTTAGAGATTATAAAAGAGGTTAAATGACAATTTGAGGTTCTGGTCTAAAATGATCAGTAAAAATATTTATTTTAATAAGTTATATCAGTAAGATATTGCATATATGTGAAATTTATCATTTATAGCCAAACTATGCACCGTATGGGCATTTTGGTCATTTCACAGCTTTAAAGGTCAAATTTGGAAATCTGATTTCAAAACTTTTACATACTGTTAAAGTGTAAAATTTTACTAATAACATCAGTAGGTAATAAGTCTTAGGTGCCTAATATGGTTTTACACCATACTATGCGCCAAAATCGCATAAAAGTCGGTATTTGACGATATACGAGTTAATTAAGGAAATCTGGGATTTTGATCAGCGTTTACTGTTTAAAAAAACTTATTTAATATATAAAATCAGTAGAAAAAGGTTTGGTATGTAAAGGATGTGTAAAACTCATTTTATTCGCAAAAAAGGCATAACCGTCAACTACCGAATCAATGCAAGAACCCTATGTTATGATCAGTTTAAAATTTAATAAAAATTTCCAAAAATCCCAAAATATTATATTACATCAGTGGGTAGAAATTTTGGTGTCAAAATTTGGGTTTAAATAGGTTTTAGCCGAAAATGTCGTTTAATTAATAAAAAGGCTTCAATTTACGATATCGAGCATAACTCCTAATTTAGACCTCAAACTGATGTCAATCTTTCAGGACATGTTTGTAAATCAGTAACAAAGGTTTTTGTCCTCTCACATTTTCAAAAATCTCGTTTTAATATCAAAAGGGCATAATAGTCAACATTTAAGCAATTAACGGAAAGATGCAATGAACTAGGATTAAATATGAACCAAGTTGTATAACCTCAGAGGGTTATACTAACCTATAACAATGTCCTAAAGGAACCCTAAGGCATATCTAAACTAAGCTAAATCGGGTCAGAACTGAAAGTCAAAGCAAAAGTCTACTTTTGCGACTTTCGGTTCCGAACCGAGCCTAAACCCAGAATTGTCAGGTTGAACATGCCTAGACATGTTCTTATATAATTTACCAAGTTATTTTAATGCTAAAACATGTTCCATAACCTCTGCATTGCTAGTTATGAATTTATTTGCAAAAATAGCTTATGTTGACTTTTTAATATTAAGTTTGACCCGACAATTGACCAAGTTAGAGTGAGAATCAGTAGGTGCCCTTTTAAGGGTTTATTACCTACATAATTACCAACTCATAGCCACTTTCAATTCGAATAATGGCTAGACCATTAGTGATAAATCACTAAGTCAAAGCTTAATTACGATGGCTTTGACTTTTGGTCATTAAACTAATAAAACTTGAACTTAGGAAGCTAAGAATACTTACTAGTGTCCTTAGCACGAAAATGGAACAGAAGAAAACTTCTTAGAGCTCCAAGGGACTCCAGAGAATGAGTTTGAATGAGAATTTTGAGAGTGTGCAATGAACTAGCAAACAAAGGGCATTTATATAGGATTTCTAGAGCTCCAAGATTGATCCACATGCCCCTACAAATGATCCCTGATGATTCCAGGTGTCCCCTATGCATGAAAACCTGTTGGCTCAGACCCTGGTATCAAGAAATGGCATGCGTAAGACTGGTTATACATGCAGTTGTCCACATCTTTCTGCATCTGCAGCTTCTACGCGGGCCGCGTAAGACTCATAAGGAGTCTACGCGGGCCGCAACACTCCTTATGACAGGAAACAAACTTTCAGACTTGGCAGTTTTGGTCCCTGGTCCTTATTAAATTTAAATAACTTCTATTTATTGCACTCATAAGGAGTCTACGCGGGACGTGATTTTACGAGGTGTTACACAAAACAGTTCTGCAATCATCTGATCCAGAATAACAGTGCTTGACTACATTCTTCCTTCAATGACAAGTCATTAAACAATTGTTGCTTCTAAGGTGTGCTACAAAGCTAAGGTCTGCTGGATTACAAATTCTGCTGAAGTGAAACCACTTATGAAGACAAAGGTCTGCTGGAAGTAAAGGTCTGATCACCCTTTAAAGAAGGTCTGCTAAAACTTCATCAGAGGATAGAGCTCATCAGAGGATAGAGTCATCAGAGTTTTGTGATCAGTGTTTGTAATGTATCAGTGCTTAGCTATTAGCAGATGTTAGAGTTTGTTAGTATTGTTAGATGTCATTGTCTAGGTGGCTTTAGCAAAGTTTCCACAGTGGTTAGGTTTGTACTATAAGTAGAACAATGTATGTACTGTTCTATTAGATCACTTCACACACTTGCATTTTGTACGAACAAACTCTGTGATCTCAGGCTGAGGGAGAGATTGTAATTCATGCATAGGTAAATCAATCATTCAATTGAAAGTGTTCATGATGAAAACAATTCTCTCGTTGTTTGTGTTACAAAGTTTACATTCATTCCGCTGCATATTATTCATCTTTCTATCATCTTCCATTTGTTCATCTTAAACAAACACAAACAATTCAAACTCAGATCCTAACATATCAAGTATCCTATTTTTTAGTTAGGGGTATTCTATTATTTTATTTAGGGATATCATTTGTATAAAACCGAAAAAAAAAGCAGTACGAATAAGGGGTTGAGCCGTAGCCCGTGCTATGGCTCCTAACATTATAGTTCCGCCTCAGGCTTCATGTATGTATTATTATTCATGTATAGATTTTTTTCTTGACCGGTGAAGTGTTTCGTTAGGCCAAGAAAGACTCAATATTCACTTTGCGTGTTATTCCTATTTTATGCCATCAAACATTTATGGGTTATTTGTTTAGCTTTTAATGAGCCTCTTAATGATTTAGATCTCTTACTGGTTCAACACTTAATGATTCAGATTGTTTGTTTCGTGAGAAAATGTCTGAATAGTTCAGACAATTGCCTCTGATGGTTAATCATTATACTAAGTCTAAATGGTTAAGATATCTAATCTAAAGCGATGATATTTGCCTCTGAACGGTTAGGTATTACACTCAGTGGCGAAGCTTGAGATTACCGACAGGGGTGTCGAAAACGTATATAACAAAAAATTCTATAAAATCGGGGGGTCGAAAACGTATATACCCAAAAATTTATATACGAAAACTACATACTCTCCACTAATGAGTGAAAAGTTCGGGGGGTCAGTCATCCCCTCCCGCCCACAAGAAGCTGCGCCAATGATTATACTGGCTCTTAATGGTTCAGACATTTTACTGGTTCAGCATTTAATGGTTCAGATTACTGGTTCAGCACTTAATGGTTCAGACATCTTATTGGTTCAGCACTTAACCATTTAGAAGTTACCAAACAACCCCTTAAACACTTTCAAAATAAGACATCCTCCAAACCACCCCTTAAAATCACCGTACTACCCTTTTCTCGGTTCAACATTGCATCGGCTTCCACAATATCATCATCTAATATGAGGAGACGATTTTACCACCCCTTAAAATCACTGTACTACCCTTTTCTCGGTTCAACAATGCATCAGCTTCAACAATATCATCTAATATAAGGAGACGATTTTACCACCCCTTAAAATCACTGTACTACCCTTTTCTCGGTTCAACAATGCATCAGCTTCAACAATATCATCATCTAATATGAGGAGACGATTTTACCACCCCTTAAAATCACCGTACTACCCCTTTCTCGGTTCAACATTGCATCGGATTCAACAATATCGTCATCTAATATGAGGAGAAGAGTTTTTTTTGTGCAAGCCATAGTTATAGCTTATACCACACTTAGAAGAATGATTATTTTGGTTATCTTATCATTTATATACTATTAATTTAAAACATTTGTATGCTTTTTTACTTGTAATTTGTGCTAATGTGGTTGTACCTTATTTATACTATTAATATTTGGAACATTTGTATGCTTTTTTTATTGTAATTTGTGCTAAAGTGCTTGTACCTTATTTATACTATTAATTTGGAAAATTTGTATGCATGTTTGGTTGTAATTTGTGTTTAAGTGGTTGTACCTTGATCAAATAATGGTTTCATTACCTTACCAAATTCAATATATTTTGTAAGCTTGTATGCTTGTAAATTATGCTTAAGTAATTGTACAATAATCAAATAATGGTTTCATTATATTACCATATTCAATCGGTTTGATCCATTCAAAGTTGTGTTGTTTTACTTGTAAATTATTATTATTATTATTATTATTATTATTATTATTATTATTATTATTATTATTTATACTAATCTAATTAATTTAGCAAAAATCTTGTATAAATATAATTTGCAACATATTGATGCAATGGTTGTTGTAATGTATGCATTATGGTTTGTATAGTGGTAATGATATATATTATATATAGATTACGATGAACTTGTCAAACGGGAAAAAATAGACGCGGTTTCATCGTAACACGTGAGTCCTAAATCAACTTAGTTATTTTATTCTATGTTTTACGTTTCGGTTTAATTTCTTCGCATTAACACGCCGCAACTTCAGTGTCGTTGGTCGCTGGCAGTAGTGTTGCATTAGTTCTCGCCCCCGCCGCAACGCGAGGGTGCTTAATACTAGTTTTAATTATACGTCAAATCACATTTAATGATTTTATTGTTTTGACAGATTTAACAATGAAAAGGTAATGTTAACAAATAATTTATTGTCCACCAAATTGAACAATGAAAAGGTAATGTTAACAAATAATTTATTGTCCACCAAATTTAAATTCTTCTTCATGAGGAGACGAATAAACATTAGTTAATGATCCATGTGATATATAAACCCCACTTATATACTTTATTAAGGGTTATGTTAAATACAAAGTCTCCTAAAAATAATAAGTTGTAAGAATGATATCAAACGGACTCCGATTGATTTCATTCAAGCGACATTGAAACCATCTCATCGAACTCTACGATTTGAGATTTTAGGTTTCTATTTTTAGATGTTTAGCTTGTAGATCATTGTGTCTTTTTATTTATCATGTGTTTTTTTTCTATATTTGCGTCATTGTGTCTTTTTTATTCGATATTATGTAACATTTTGCTCAGAATAGTGTTATATTTTGCGATCTATTGTGTCTTTGTACACTTTTTATTTTTAGTAGCTTTTGTAGAATAACTTTACCCATCTTGATACTTCAAAAATGGTTAGTTGGATATTTTAAAAACAAATAATGCAGCCTTTTCTTGGGAAAAGATCAAATAGAAAGTTTATTTTGGCTAGGAAGTGTATGAAGCAATAGGATTAGGACATGTGACAACATTTAAAATAAAGAAAAAGGGTATTTTAGTCAATCCAACCATTTCTTCTTCCTTTTCAAAACCCAGTAACTTCAAAACCCACCATTTTCAAAACCCACAATCTTTAACCATTTCTTCACTTTCTATCTCAATAATTACTACATTATAGTGCGATTTTCATCACAAATCAATGATTCAAACACCCGATCAACGTGTTCTTCAACTTTTTTTAAGAAAACCCAGTTTAATTTCATAAAAAATCTCGTTTTTTTTCCGGTGATTTTGGAGATAATCACTCGATTCGTTCGATTCGAGCGCTGATAAGTGTTTCAATCATTCAAACTTCGTCAATTTTTGAAGAAATCATTTAGATCCATGTAAGAAATTATTTAATTTCATTTTTACGATCTGGGTTTTTGATTTAGTCATTGCGTTTTACGATCTTGGCGGGGGTCCGAGGGCAGCAGCCCCTGGCGGGGTCCAAGGGGCAGAGCCCCTGGCTGGGGTTGAGCTGTAATAAAAATGCATCAGAAAAATTAATTTTCTGTAAATTGCCTCTGGAAAACTGCATTCGTAGACAGTGTTTCTGGTTCTGTAAACAACAGGTTCTGGTCATTGCGTTTTAGTTAGATTCTGGTTCTGTGAACAACAGTTTCTGGTTCTGTGAACAACAGTTTCTGGTCATTGCGTTTTAGACAGTTTCTGGTTCTATGAACAACAGTTTCTGGTCATTGCGTTTTAGACAGTTTCTGGTTCTGTGAACAACAGTTTCTGGTCATTGCGTTTTAGAAATAAAACATTTTTGAAGTGTTTTTACTCATTGCGTTTTAGGTAAACACATTTTTATGTGTATTCAGTTCATTGCGTTTTAGAGAGAACAATTTCTTTTGTGTTTTTAGACCATTGCGTTTTAGAAATAAGACATTTTTATGTGTTTTCTAGGCATTGCGTTTTAGAAATAAGACATTTTTAAGTGTTTTCTGGCCATTGCGTTTTAGAAATAAGACATTTTTAAGTGTTTTCTGACCATTGCGTTTTAGAAATAAGACATTTTTAAGTGTTTTGGGTGCATTGCGTTTTAGAAATAAGACATTTTTAAGTGTTTTGGGTGCATTGCGTTTTAGGTAAAACACATTCAGTCCATTGCGTTTTATAAAGTACACTTTCTTTTTTGTTTTTAGGCTATTGCGTTTTAGAAATAAGACATTTATTTGTGTTTTCTGGTCATTGCGTTTTATAAATAAGACATTTCTTTGTGTTTTTGGTGCGTTGCGTTTTAGAAAAAGTCATTTTTTTACTTTTTTTTTCCATTGCGTTTTACGCAACTGGGGTTTTCTCCATTGCGTTTTACTCAACTGGGTTTTCAAAAAAAAATTCGAAAATATAGCAATAGTATACTCGTTTTAAAGATAAAAACGCTGGTTTTTTTTGTGCAATTTTTATAAAAAAATAATGTCGTATGAAAAAGTTATTAACGTTTAAAAAATGGGGGGGAATTGGAGGAGAGAGAAACTATTGTGCTGAATTGACTAGAATGCCCATAACAAACCCACGAGCCTATTTTTTTTTGCTTCAATTTCATTCATTTAATCTTAGCCCTTGATTAATTAAATGGATGATCAAGATCACTTCCTAGCCTTCCTAGCCAAATAAACTTCCTATTGTATCTCCACCCCTCTTTTCTTTTCCCTTTTTTATGAAAATTTGCTGTAATTTTCGTAAATTAGAAGAAATATCATACAAACCAATCACATTTCACAAAATATATCCTTGACATCACATGCTAATTTTTTTTTTTTTTTATCATACAACACTTTCAAAATCACAAAATACTAATCACGTAAATCAAACTCTCTTCGATTAAACGATAAGTCGGACTCTCTTCGATTAAATGATAAGTCAGACTCTCTTCGATTAAACGATATCTCTCTAATCGTGGCCAAAAGCGGCTTCCATGACATCCCTGATCTAGTCGATCTTCTCATATTCTTCTTCTCGGGATTAGAGCCATCGTCTGAACCCTCACTAGACTCTTTGTCATGTGGACTAGCCAGTTCAGGGGATGGCTTGGCCTTCTTGACCCGAGGGGGCTTGGCTATGTTGCTAAGACTCTTTTTAAGAGATTTTCGGCTTGACTTGTTGACTTGTGGGCTAGCCAAAGGGGCTGGCTGATCCTTGGCTATGTTGGTGTTTAGAAGAGAGACCGTGGTCAACCCTTTGACTTGTGGGTTAGTCAAAGTGGTTTGCCTAGGCTTGAGTTGGCGGGTCTTGGCTATGTTGCTGAGCTTCTTTGTAAGACAAGTCAAGTCACTTGATGACTCGTTGAACCGGGTAAAGGAACAAGGCAGTAAAAAGTATATTTTGCCCCCTTCAAGTAGCGTGTCGAGCTTGAGTGGTACCAAACCGATTTGCATAAGTCGGATTGGGGTGGTCAAGAAGTGTTTTGGGTAAATAGTGATTACCTGGTTAACCGTAGCCGGACTTTCGTAGTCTTCTATGTAGCCATCGAAGTGAACCACTCTAATGGTCCTCAAAGTTGGTCTGGTTGGTCTTGTTGATCTTTCTTGAAAGCAACACACACCCATCGGTTAATACACGTGTTTACCCTCAACGCACACACAACTGGCTCATACGATGCTCGAATCGGACTAGATGATTCGCTATGTAGGAATGGTGTTTTCCTCCACCTCTCTCTCTCTCTCTATACAAACTTATTGTTTATAATATGATCACATAGTTTAGATCACTAGGAATCTGTGACCTTAGTACTTATAAATATACTAATAATATATATATAGGCCAACAACTCTATATAAATAATAAAATATGTGGTGCAACAAGAAATACTTTATTGTGTATAAATAATCTTTTCGGATGGTCCTCAATCACTTTTACATCAATAAACTGAGATGAAAACCAAATCTCACGTTACAGTCAAAGCGACCAGAACTTACGAGTGACAAATACGGTCACAACACTAGCAACGGTATTAGTGACCGTAACAAGCCCAAAGGCTCGAAAGCTTCTCATTATCAGCTCGATTAAAATCTCAAACGAGCTCGAGCTCAAGCCTGTAATAGAGCTCATTTAGTTATCGAGCCCGAGCCTGAAATACAAAGCTCATTTAAGCTCGCGAGCCTAAACAAGACCAAACAAAATTTTACTTTTTTATATATAATATAATAATAATAATGATGATAACATTGGCAAACCGAACTTTGCCTCGTTTAAGCGATACTGAAGCGAGCTCGAGCGGAGCTTTTAGCTTGTTTGAGGTTGTTCTCAAAATAGTTCGAGCCGAGCTCGAGCTTTGGGCTTAACTCGCGAGCCGAGCTCTAGCACGAGCTTCATAAAAAACATGACGAGTTGAGCTCGAGCCTAGTCGGGCTCGGGCTTGGACCGGCTCGTTTACACCCCTAGACAGGTCATTTTAGTACAAAATTAAATCTTGCAGTAAATATATGAGGTAGAAAGCCAGTTGTGGGCCCCACAGTTTTCAAAATTTACCATCAGGTTGATTAGTTTTAGTTTTAGTAACTTGTCATTTTAGTACCTAAGGTTTGACTAAAAATGTCACTTTATTCTAAATAGTTTTTTTCTTGCCATTTTAGTCCAAATAGTTTTGTTTTTTACCATTTTAGTCCTTGACTTTTGTCATTTTTTGTCATTTTCATCAACCACCACCCACCACATCACCACATTCTGTCAACGCCACCACCTTCCGGCACCGTCACCACCCACCCACCCCACCACCATTTCCACAACCACCGGGCACTTTTCCGCCAGCCACGTCATCAACCAACAACTCCGTCATCATCGTAAAACCAACAACCACCGCCATCATCTTTACTGTAAACCGGCACAACACCATCCCATAACATTACACCTGCAAAAAAAGAAAGAAAAATGTGTTTTGCCCAAAATTCACCTAAGTTAACTAAATTTTTTGAATTGAGTTAGTGGGTTAGATGAAAATGGCAAAAAATGACAAAAGTCGAGGACTAAAATGGCAGAAAACAAAACTATTTAAACTAAAATGACAAGAAAAAAACTATTTGAACTAAAGTGGTAATTTTTGTCAAATCTCAGAGACTAAAATGACAGTTTACTCTATTAGTTTTATGTTAATATTACTTGAAACATGTGATAAATAGCAACTTTTTTTATTAAAATGACTAGAATGTGGTTATTACTTATAATCCTTCATGTTTAATTATTATTATTATCTAAAATACAGTTAAATTATGAGATAATATTCTTTTAGACAAGTGTAATACTGTTAGACTTATGGACCTAGTGGGCCACTGGGAGACCTGGCGTGCCGCTAAATAGACGGCAAGTTGACCCAAGTCGTTCCAAAATCTTTATTTTTTCTTCTAAAAACCTAAACAGTTTTTTATTATTATTATTATTATTATTTTGATAACGTGTAACGTGGTTCTTAAAATAATATTTGGAATTTATTTATTAGGCAGTTAAATTTTTTATTTAATAAAAAATTAAAATCATTCCCCTCTTCTACTTACCATTTAGACTAGTACAAAGGATTTAAAAATAAGAAGTTTAAAAAATTACTAGAGAGTAACAAGGGCCCTAAAAAGAATCAAGTGGGAAGGGTGATTTTGTCCGGAAGAAAAAAAGAATATACACATGCAAGTCACATGAAATTTCCTCATATTTTTAAAGGTCTGTAACTTTTTTATACATTATTTGTTTTTAAAAAAAAAATCATACCATAAAATCGAGCTTCTTTTTATCTTTAGTATGAGTATCATATTGTTAGTTTTTAAAAAAAAAATCAAAAACCCAGTTACGTATTACACAATGGACATGACGTAAAACACAATGGAAAGCTGATCAAAAAACACAATCAATGACAACAGATAAAGTCACAATGGACAACAGACTAAAACACAATGACCATAACATCTAACACAGTGGCCATAACATATAACACAATAGGAACGAAAGTATGCAACGGGTAGATATTTTAAAGAGTTAAATGCTATTTTAGTCCCTGTAGCTTGGACAATTTTGTCAATTTAGTCCAATGGTTTCATTTTTCACCTGTAGGTCCAAAAAGTTTTCATCGTTACCATTTTAGTCCACTGGGTTAACTTCATTCATTTTTTATGTCAACGAGAAGGGCAATTCGATCATTTTATATGTAATTATGTTAACTAAAAAGACAATTCCGTCATATAAAATGACCGAATTGCCCTTCTCGTTAACAGAAAAAATGGATGAAGTTAACCCAGTAGACTCAAATGGCAATTGTGAAACCTTTTTAGACCCACATGCGAAAAATGAAACCTTTGGACTAAACTGACAAAATGACTCAAACCACAGGGACTAAAATGGCATTTAACTCTATTTTAAACTAGAAAGAAACGGATAGATCTACGGTTTGTTTATGATACAGATACCCCACATAAATGTACGGTAGGGCAAGCTAAAATTGGATTAAGATACAGATACACCACTTAATTCGCAATTAGACTCCAAGAACACCATTTAAGTTGCCAAACTTAAATTAGCATGGAAATAATTAATCAACTCATAACTCAATTAGAAAATTAACCAAAGAAACTTTTCATAAACTCACTAACTTGCATTTCATCAAATCTTCCGTTTTAGGGTGAAGGGGGTGCACCTCGCATGAGATGGGGGGGAATTTTCACCCACCCAATCACGATGTGTCATGTCAATTCCCCTCTCATACACCACTCTTACCCAAAAAACATAGGGGGTGGCTTCACCCAAACCATTTAAAAGAAAAAAAAAACAAAATATGATTGGTTGAAAGATAATGAGCCCCACCTCTACCCCCTCTCCATCATTAACCCCTCATGCGGCAACTCTTCCTCGTAATCCTCCTTCACCGTGCAACAATATTGGACGGCGGCACCTTCACCACGCGGCAATACTGGGACAGCTCACCTCTCCTCTTGGTTTGCCAGATCCACCCCCTTCACCCTTAGAGTAAATTACAAAAATCGTCATTTATGTTGACACAAGATTGCAAAGTATGTCATTTATCTTCAAAAAGTACAAAAAAACGTACTCGATGTTCGCAAACCCTTGCACGTTATGTCCTTTAGCCATAGCTCAGTTAGTTTTCATGGTTAAATATGTTCGCAAACCCTTGCACGTTATGTCTTTTAGCCATAACTCAGTTAGTTTTCATGGTTAAATCTGAACAAGGGGACCCCACATGTGGGCAAATTAGACTTTTTACCATTTATTATTTATATAAAAACAGTATACCATATATTAATTAGCAAAATGCTTATGTGTTTTGATTTTACTGGTGTAGAAATGAGTAAGCATACAGAGGTAATTACCAGATGAAGCATACCCACCACAAGTTCATCCTCTTCAACCCCTCCATCCATAAAGCCACAAACCACCTCCTACCACCGCTGTCGTCGGACCTCACTCCCACCGCCACCACCTTTTCACCATCCTCTCTCTCCTCTCCTTTGGAAGCTTCGACAGTTACGGGATAAAGATTAAGGTTCTGAAACTCTTCGGATATTCCACTCATACTGATGTAGCATATATGCAAAATGCATAAAATACTAAGTTAAAAGTTACAAATAACTTTGTAATTTATTTCACACAGTGCACTAGTTAATTACAAAGATAACTGATAAACATACTTAGGTTTCAAATTTTATTTATCACACAGAGTTTCTAGATTGTGAGAGTAGGGTGCTAATCTTTAAAGATTTATATTTTCTGCTACTGTGGCTAGCATATATAAATTTGCCCATTTCGCATCTAGTTTATCTTCCCATGGTGATTTATCAATTAATTCCTGAGTTTCCTGTTTAATCCTCTTTTCTCGGATTTTCTCTTTACTTTTCTTAATAATCATTTCCCTCCTTCGAGGAGAAAGTGATTCCTCGTATTGTGCCTTTCGCACAAATATTCCTTCTTCAGGAATTTCAGCCTGATTTGAGGATTTGGTTCGGGATGAACTTCCCTTTTCACTGGATGATCTATCTAATTTAAGATAAATGCTTGACAGCTTTTTCTTACCCATACTGTAACTAACAAATAATCAAATAATCAGTTAATAATACAAATAATCACATAATAGTAATCAGGAAAAATTAAGTATTTCTAAATACTTAATCAGCTTAACCCAGTGGCTCTGATACCACCTTTTTCTGTCACGGCCCTCGACCCGGTTTGACCCGTTTCAAGAGCCGCGGGACAGAAATACTGCGGTATTGATTTAATTGAGTTTAACAGCGGAAACAGGATCGCTTAAAGCTAAAATTTTTCCCCGATTATTTATTTCACAATTCGGGATAAAACCCCGATAATTTACAATATTATATTTTTACTATAAAAGAGTGATATTACAAAAGCATTTATTTATTTTTATATTGAGCCACTATCTTTAAGCTTGAAATGCTCCCCAGCACTTTTCCTGAATTACAACAGATCACCTGAAACATGTTTGAAAAAGGTTTTGTCAGCGGGAAATACTGAGTGAATCATTCTATTTACTAAAATGACACATTTGTTATAATTTACAGTATTAAGAGCGATTACAATGTTTCTGATATCAAGCCAACTACCCACGGTATTTGTCACTCGACCCATTGGCCCATTCGTCCAATGGTGTCTGTGACTATGGTCATATCCCCCATTGGCTGCCCCAATGGTGACGATTATCAAGTAATGTATACAAAACCCCACATACCGGCTGTAACTTGGTGATTACAAAGACTTAATCCCCGTAATTATAACTTTAAAAATAAACATAATTTTGTAAATAGATTTGATAAAAAGAGAGAATGACTCACATTGCTGATTTAATATGGTCAGAGTCTAATCTATGATTTAGCCTTGTTAACCTAATATAAATAATGCACACAAAACTGGGTTAGTAATCAATCCAGCAATTACGATAATTTACGAGATCGAATTATCACAATGAATGACAAAATGCAATACTTTGTCCATCGAATTAACGATGATCCGTTGAATTAACAACGAATGACAAGGTATAATACTTTACCCATCGAATTAACGATGATCCGTTGAATTAACAACGAACGATAAAGTATAATACTTTACCTATCGATTTAACGACAATCCGTCAAATTAATGACGAACGATAAAGTATAACCCTAATGTGGGCGGCATTTAAACATGCATTGGATATCTTGATCGTCGGATAAATGAATCGTAGCAGCGATTGTGCTAATACCCTGTTTTGTAGCAGAATTTCGATACCCGGTGTGTAATTTCGGAATAACAGTTCGTATCTCAGTGTGTGAATGTAATTCTTTCGACGTAAAATGTTCAGAATTCGAGTGCCACAGCCTGCTATTTATAGGTGAAATTTTGCTAGCTTACGGACCGTAAGCTTATCAATGTTGCGGTCCGTATGACTGCTTACGGACCGTAAGGTTGAGAGTGTTGCGGTCCGTATGGAATCAAAATAGACTATAGGGTAGCCACGACTGAAACTAGCTTAGCTGAGTTGACATACTCGAATTTTAGTTACTTGACAACAATTTAAGTGGATAATTGTCCACTAGGGTTTATCCCCCTTGAGTTTTAGGGGTCCTAATCCTGATTCTGAAGATTATGAAAATTTCAGGGTTTGTTCAGAATCACTTGGGTCTCTCAATTAGGGTTTCCTTTTGGACTAATTAATATATTAATTATAACTTTTGATGAGAGTCGTTACATTCTACCCACCTTAAGAAAAATCTCGTCCTCGAGATTTACTGGAATAAGTGTGGATACTTTTTCTTCATTTCTGATTCCAGTTCCCAAGTGTATTCAGCTCCCCTTTTTGAGTCCCACTTGACTTTAACTAAAACTAGTCGTTTGTGTTTGAGAAACTTGATCTTTCGATCCTCAATTTGAAGAGGTTTCTCAACAAATTTTAACTTTTCGTTTACTTCTATATCTTGAAGAGGTATTACCAGAGATTCATCTGATAAGCATTTCTTGAGATTGGATACATGAAATACATTATGTACTCCAGATAATTCTTCTGGTAATTGTAAACGATAAGCTACTGGTCCTATACGTTGGATCACTGAAAATGGTCCTACGTACCTTGGACTTAGCTTTCCTTTCTTTCCGAATCTGACTACTCCTTTCCAAGGAGAAACTTTCAACAATACTCTGTCTCCAACTTGGAATTCTAACGGCTTACTTCTATTGTCTGCATAACTCTTTTGGCGATCTCGAGCCGTCTTCAGCCTTTCCTTGATTTGATTAATCTTATCAGTTGTTTCTTGCACTATTTCAGGTCCTGATAACTGACTTTCTCCTATTTCTGCCCAACAAACGGGAGTTCTGCACTTTCTTCCATACAGTGCCTCGAATGGAGCAGTTTTAATACTTGAATGATAACTATTGTTATAGGAGAATTCAATTAATGGTAAGTGATCATCCCAACTTCCACCAAAATCTATTACACATGCTCGGAGCATGTTTTCTAGAGTTTGGATTGTCCTTTCACTTTGTCCATCTGTTTGTGGATGATATGCAGTGCTTAAATTTAGTCGAGTTCCCATAGCTTGCTGGAAACTTTTCCAGAAATGGGAAGTAAAACGACTATCTCTATCCGAAACAATGGAGAGTGGAACTCCATGTAAGGATACAACTTCATCTACATACAATTTAGCCAGTCTTTCCATGCTAAAGGTTTCTTTCATAGGTAGAAAGTGAGCTGATTTGGTTAATCGATCCACAATTACCCAAATCGCATCATTACCTTTTCTGGTTTTGGGTAACTTAGTAACAAAATCCATTGTTATAAGTTCCCATTTCCATACTGGCATCTCCAATTGTTGTAATAATCCTGAAGGTTTCTGATGTTCTGCCTTAACTTGTGAACAAGTAAGACATTTAGAAACATAGCTGGCTATGTCCTTTTTCATTCCTATCCACCAGAAGTTCTTCCTTAAATCTTGGTACATCTTATTGTTTCCTGGGTGCATAGTGTACCTAGATTTATGAGCTTCTTCTAAAATCTTAGATCTTAAGTCTCCCTGCTTAGGTACCCAAATTATATTCTTATGGAATCTCCAAATTCCATCTGCTCCTTGTTCTAATTCCTTGATCCGTCCTTTCATTCCTTCAGCATCATTCTTGATTGCTGTAGTTTGAACATTCTTTAATTGTTCCATTAAATCTATTTGTAGATTTAATCTGAGAGCACGAACCCTTCGTTGTTTCTCATAATACTTACGACTTAAGGCATCTGCAACTACATTCGCCTTTCCTTCGTGATACTGAATATCACAGTCGTAGTCACTTAAGATTTCCATCCATCTCCTTTGCCTCATGTTTAACTCTTTTTGCCCAAATATGTATTTTAAACTTTTGTGGTCGGTGTAGACAGTAAATTTACTTCCGTAAAGATAGTGTCTCCAAATCTTAAGGGCAAAAATTACGGCTCCTAACTCTAAATCATGAGTCGTATAATTTTCTTCATGCTTTTTCAACTGCCTTGATGCGTATACAATTACCTTCTTGCGTTGCATAAGCACACATCCATATCCTAATTTTGAAGCATCACAATATACTTCAAAATCTTCAATTCCTTCTGGTAAGGCTAAGATTGGTGCATGGGTTAGTTTCTGTTTTAAAATCCTAAAGGCTTCTTCCTGTTTAGGTCCCCATTCAAACTTAGTGGCTTTACAGGTTAACTTAGTTAATGGTACGGCTATCTTGGAAAAATCCTTAATAAACCGTCTATAATACCCAGCTAAACCTATAAAACTTCTAATTTCCATTGCTGTTTGTGGAACCTTCCATTTGGTAATTGCCTCTATCTTAGCAGGATCTACGTGAATACCTTCATGATTCACCATGTGTCCTAAAAATTGCACTTCCTTTAGCCAAAATTCACACTTCGAGAATTTGGCGTACAACTTTTCTTTTCTTAACAAAGTTAAGAGTGCATGAAGATGTTCACAATGCTCTGTCTGACTTTTGGAATAAATAAGTATATCGTCTATGAAAACAATTACAAATTTATCCAAATACGGTTTACAGACCCTATTCATCATGTCCATGAATGCTGCAGGTGCATTTGTTAACCCGAAGGGCATGACTGTAAACTCGTAATGACCATACCTAGTTCTGAAAGCAGTCTTAGGTATGTCTTCTTCTTGTACCTTCAATTGATGATATCCAGTGCGTAAATCTATCTTAGAAAAATATCTAGCCCCCTGTAGTTGATCAAAAAGATCATCAATCCTAGGTAATGGATATCGATTTTTAATTGTAACCTTATTCAATTCCCTATAATCGATACACATTCTCATTGAACCATCCTTTTTCTTTACAAACAACACTGGCGCTCCCCAAGGGGATGAGCTAGGTTGTATGAATCCTTTTCTTAGTAATTCATCTAATTGCTTTTTCAATTCTAACATTTCTGTGGGTGCTAACCGATAAGGTGCCTTGGCTATCGGTGTAGTTCCTGGAATTAAATGAATTCTAAATTCTACTTCCCTATCTGGAGGTAATCCTGGTAAATCTTCTGGAAATATATCAGAGTATTCCGATACTACTGGTATTTCCTTCAGATCTTTTCCCTTAGTGCTAATGATTACTGAAATCATATACACTATTCCTTGTTTTCGTTCATAATTAGCAACTTTCATTACTGATATGAACTTCATGGGCTTACGTGGTTTATCTCCTGTAATCCTAATCACTTCTCCGGTAGGTGATTGAATTTCTATGGAATTCTGATCACAAAGGATTCTAGCATGGTTGGCTACTAACCAATCCATTCCTAATACAACATCAAATTCAGCTAAATTCATTGGCAATAGTCTTGCAGAGAATTTATGTCCTAAAAGTTCTATGTCTCCTTCTTGCAAAACTTTATCTATTTTAACTGAATTTCCGTCTGCGGTTTCAACGGTAAAAATCTGCCTAGTATTGGTTAAAGGTAAACTAAGAGCTTGACAGAATAAAGTATTTATAAAACTTTGGTTTGCACCAGAGTCAAATAATACTTTTGCATAGACGTTGTGAACTAAGAACGTACCCGCTATCACATCTGGAATAAGTTCTGCTTCTTGTGTGGTCAGCTGAAATGCCCTGGCATTCTTCTTAGTAGTTCCTTCGGTCGTCTTAGGTTTGTTATCTACTGGTTTGACCAATTTAGGACATTCTGTTTTATAATGCCCTGCTTCTCCACAATTAAAACAGATTACTGTTTTCTTTTTGCAGTTCTCTTCACGATGTCCTACAGCTTTGCAAAAATTGCAAGTAATATCGCATCTTCCATAATGCTTCTTTTTGCATTTCCTGCAGAATGACGGACCTGGATATTGCCCTGTTCCTTTTCTCTTGAAGCTGTTATTATTACCCACACGAAATCCTTGGGTAATTTTCTGAGCTAGTGCCTTCTTCCTATCTTCATCTCTTGTGCGCACCAATTCATCGGTCAGAGTGTTGGCTAATTCTACCGCATCATCAATAGTGCGTGGTCTCGCAGCTTTAACAATATTGCGGATTTCGCTAATTAGCCCCCAAATATAGCGAGAAATAAGTACCGGTTCTGGCGAAGCCAATGTTGGTACCACTCTTGCATATTCAAAGAATGTCGAGGTATATCCACGACAATCCACACTCATCATCCGATGATTTAGAAATTTATTCATCATCTGTTCTTTCTCATACTCAGGACAAATTTTCTTTCCACTAAACCCTTAAATTCTTCCCAAGTCATAGCATAAGCTATTGTTCTTCCTTTTGATTGTAACACAGTATTCCACCACTCAAGTGCTCCTTCTTTGAACAGATTGGATGAATACATGACCTGATCATCTTTACCACATTTACTTATTGCAATGACTGCTTCGGTTTTCTCTAACCAACGCAGTGATGCAGTTGCTCCTTCATTGCCTGCAAATTCAGTGGGTTTACAAGCAAGGAATTCTTTGAAAGTGCAACCAGGCGTTGCAGTTTTCATTTTCTTGGATAATGGAGCTTGATGTGGTTCCTTATTATGATTATCATGCTTATTGCCTCCATTTACACTATTACTGAAGTTATCTTCAGTAATCTGTTTACTAGGAACAATCTGTTGCGGTTCGGGTGGCTTCTTGATAGCAGCAACAAATGTTGGAATAGCATTGGCTATCCCTTGAGCAACAATGTTTTCGATATCTTGCCGAGTCATATATTGATCTCTTGAATGTTGTTCAGAATGATTAACTTCATTAATAGGTTCATTATCACTGTTTGCCATCTGATAATGTATATATATAAATTTTATTAGTAACTGACAAATAATAATTATATACAAACAATCAGAAAATTGTATAATACAGATATAGTCAAAATAATTGATCTTTCGATTTCATTTTATATATATCTATCATAGCATGCATCATTACTCACAGATATCATACAGAGTTTTATTGGTTATTTACAGACTAACTTACTAGTACTATTATACAACTACCATTTTATCATCGTACTAACTCTCGTCACTGACTGTTCTAAAAACGCATTTCCCTCTCGTCATACTTCCAAGCAATCTGTCCCCCTATCTCCCTGATTCTAGTTCCAGCATCAAACAACTCTTCGCCAAAATGGCGAAGTTCAGCCATGTCTTCATTGCTCATGGGTGGATTAGGTAATGGTTCTGGATCGAATTGTGGAAGAAAAGAGTAAGGATCGTTGACAATATTTTAAAATTGCCAATCGTTCGTCCACCATTCGTCCATTCCTATGGGTTGGGAGTGGACTATTGGATCTGGAATTGCTGGTTCCCAGTTCATAGGGAGTTGGTTTCCAAGAGAATAATTAAAAATATTATTATTATTATTATTGACAGGCTGAATGGTTTCACAGCTTGCCAACAGGAAGTCTATCTCATCTTGAAAAGTTCTTTCCTGGGTTGGATTGGAACTTTCTCCGATTTCTCTCTGAGCTGGTATAGACCCTTGCCCAACTTCCATTACTACTTCTTTAGTAATCTCCTCCATTTGTATTTCTATCTCCTTATCCTTTTCTTTGTCTCCAGTTTCCATTTCTTGTGGGTTATAACTCTCTCCTGTTATAATTTCTTTTCCCTTTTTCAAAGGATTATTTATTTTGGGCAGTTTCTTAGCTGGCTTCTTCTTACGGATTTTCCTCCATCCTACATAAGTTCTTTTCTTCTGTTTTGGCTTGCTCAAAGGTGGAACTTTGAATTCTACTGGTTGTTCAACATCGGGATAGTAGCTAGTATATTCTTTGGAAGCTTCGACAATTACGGGATAAAGATTAAGGTTCTGAAACTCTTCGGATATTCCACTCATACTGATGTAGCATATATGCAAAATGCATAAAATACTAAGTTAAAAGTTACAAATAACTTTGTAATTTATTTCACACAGTGCACTAGTTAATTACAAAGATAACTGATAAACATACTTAGGTTTCAAATTTTATTTATCACACAGAGTTTCTAGATCGTGAGAGTAGGGTGCTAATCTTTAAAGATTTATATTTTCTGCTACTGTGGCTAGCATATATAAATTTGCCCATTTCTCATCTAGTTTATCTTCCCATGGTGATTTATCAATTAATTCCTGAGTTTCCTGTTTAATCCTCTTTTCTCGGATTTTCTCTTTACTTTTCTTAATAATCATTTCCCTCCTTCGAGGAGAAAGTGATTCCTCGTATTGTGCCTTTCGCACAAATATTCCTTCTTCAGGAATTTCAGCCTGATTTGAGGATTTGGTTCGGGATGAACTTCCCTTTTCACTGGATGATCTATCTAATTTAAGATAAATGCTTGACAGCTTTTTCTTACCCATACTGTAACTAACAAATAATCAAATAATCAGTTAATAATACAAATAATCACATAATAGTAATCAGGAAAAATTAAGTATTTCTAAATACTTAATCAGCTTAACCCAGTGGCTCTGATACCACCTTTTTCTGTCACGGCCCTCGACCCGGTTTGACCCGTTTCAAGAGCCGCGGGACAGAAATACTGCGGTATTGATTTAATTGAGTTTAACAGCGGAAACAGGATCGCTTAAAGCTAAAATTTTTCCCCGATTATTTATTTCACAATTCGGGATAAAACCCCGATAATTTACAATATTATATTTTTACTATAAAAGAGTGATATTACAAAAGCATTTATTTATTTTTATATTGAGCCACTATCTTTAAGCTTGAAATGCTCCCCAGCACTTTTCCTGAATTACAACAGATCACCTGAAACATGTTTGAAAAAGGTTTTGTCAGCGGGAAATACTGAGTGAATCATTCTATTTACTAAAATGACACATTTGTTATAATTTACAGTATTAAGAGCGATTACAATGTTTCTGATATCAAGCCAACTACCCACGGTATTTGTCACTCGACCCATTGGCCCATTCGTCCAATGGTGTCTGTGACTATGGTCATATCCCCCATTGGCTGCCCCAATGGTGACGATTATCAAGTAATGTATACAAAACCCCACATACCGGCTGTAACTTGGTGATTACAAAGACTTAATCCCCGTAATTATAACTTTAAAAATAAACATAATTTTGTAAATAGATTTGATAAAAAGAGAGAATGACTCACATTGCTGATTTAATATGGTCAGAGTCTAATCTATGATTTAGCCTTGTTAACCTAATATAAATAATGCACACAAAACTGGGTTAGTAATCAATCCAGCAATTACGATAATTTACGAGATCGAATTATCACAATGAATGACAAAATGCAATACTTTGTCCATCGAATTAACGATGATCCGTTGAATTAACAACGAATGACAAGGTATAATACTTTACCCATCGAATTAACGATGATCCGTTGAATTAACAACGAACGATAAAGTATAATACTTTACCTATCGATTTAACGACAATCCGTCAAATTAATGACGAACGATAAAGTATAACCCTAATGTGGGCGGCATTTAAACATGCATTGGATATCTTGATCGTCGGATAAATGAATCGTAGCAGCGATTGTGCTAATACCCTGTTTTGTAGCAGAATTTCGATACCCGGTGTGTAATTTCGGAATAACAGTTCGTATCTCAGTGTGTGAATGTAATTCTTTCGACGTAAAATGTTCAGAATTCGAGTGCCACAGCCTGCTATTTATAGGTGAAATTTTGCTAGCTTACGGACCGTAAGCTTATCAATGTTGCGGTCCGTATGACTGCTTACGGACCGTAAGGTTGAGAGTGTTGCGGTCCGTATGGAATCAAAATAGACTATAGGGTAGCCACGACTGAAACTAGCTTAGCTGAGTTGACATACTCGAATTTTAGTTACTTGACAACAATTTAAGTGGATAATTGTCCACTAGGGTTTATCCCCCTTGAGTTTTAGGGGTCCTAATCCTGATTCTTAAGATTATGAAAATTTCAGGGTTTGTTCAGAATCACTTGGGTCTCTCAATTAGGGTTTCCTTTTGGACTAATTAATATATTAATTATAACTTTTGATGAGAGTCGTTACAGTTTTAAATTGATGGTGGAAATTGGCAAGTGCCTTGCGTGTGAAGAGAGAAAATCCATAAATGTAGGATTCCCTTTATACTCTTCCATTATCTTCTTTTCCTTATAACTAATCTCAACCCTTTAAATTTAAGATTAATGAACTAGAATCATTATTACCCTTCTTATTTAATTATCCTTTGTATTTGATCCTAATCCTTTAATTAGCAACATTTTTATTTTTATGCATAATTGAGTTATATCTCATGCTTTGAAAGTTTTTAAAGAAAAATTATTTTTTATTTTAACCCAAAACTTTACATCATTTACAATTCAACCTCACAATATTTACTTTCAACATTGGTTTCCTATACTTTTCATCTTTTGCAAATTTTTGTTTTACATTTCATTCTAAATTTTACAAATTAACAGATGCAACGAACACGTGTGATTCAATGTTTTTACATTTTGCTTTATGTCTCGTTCAAAAGTTTGCGAGCTAACACGGCGCAACGTGCATGTGTGGTTCATCGTTTTTACGTCGGGTCCTAGATCAACTCAGTGTCAGTGGTTGCCAGCGGTGGTGTGACATTGGTGCTATTTGACACGGTTTTACGCCTCTGCCGCAACACATGGGGCTTAATTCTAGTTGATGGATTAATTAGTAATAAGTTTAATAATTGTAATTTACCGTCTATGAATTTAAATAAAACAAAATTTAAATATAGTTAAAAAAACCACATGAGCACTAGTATCTAGTACTAACAAGATCTAACTCTTTATTTTTATTTAGAACGGATAACACCAGTGATGGACCCAGACATTATTTGTTGGGGGTGCGGATGAGGTATTCAACCATATTTTCAAGGGGTGCGGTCGGGCTTTTTGCCTTAAATATGGACTAAAAATTTTTGTTCAAGGGGTGCGGCCGCCCACCCTGGCCAAAGGGTAGGTCCGCCCCTGGATAACACATACACTCTAATCCGAGTCCTAAATCTACACGTGTCCACTACAGAACTAGAACTCTCAACCACTTGGAAAAAAAACACCATTAATCCGAGTCCTAAATCCACACATTTATCCAAGCCCTTTGGTGACCAGATCTAATAAGACGATATGTACACAAATTTATATAGCTTGGGCAGTTGCTTAAAATTAACCCAGTATTGAACACCCCTCTATCCCATTAAGTTAAACATGGTTCACCAAGATATACAATCTTGATACCACTAGGCTACAAACCCTTTGGTTACCAGATCTAACAAGTAAAACAATATGTAAATAATTTATAAAGTTTGGGCAGTTGTTTACTAAAAATTTACCCGGTATTGAACACCCCCTCGATCCCATCAAATCAAACACGGGTCACCATTACATACAACCTTAATATCGCTAGGCTAGCGACCAAATCTCTTAAGTAAAACAATATGTACATAAAATTAAATAGCTTTGTATTGAACACCCCTCTATCCCGTCAAGTCAAACAACACGGTTTTAAACCGACTAGTGATACAGAAAAAAAAGCATCCCGACACCAGAAATGTAAACTACAGTTATAAACAGCCAAACACACGGTAAAACAAACAAACCTGATATAAAAGCCCACATGGGTGCGATCTGGTTAGACGTTTAAAAATCGAGTCTTAGCGATATGTTGTACCGTGCGCTTTGGAAGAATTCCCTGTAGAAAAAAAGATTTGATTGCATTCAGAAATGGGTTGATTTTTGTTATGTTTTATATCAAACGGGTCAAATTAATAAACACGTCGGAAATTGTTCAAAGTGCACTTTCAAACGGTCAAACCAACTCCTTAGACTCTTGTTAATTTTCAAATAGAACAAATACCGTAAGAAGGTTGTTGCTGCCTTCTTCCC
The DNA here is from genome assembly GCA_030545235.1 of Helianthus tuberosus. Lineage (NCBI taxonomy): Eukaryota > Viridiplantae > Streptophyta > Magnoliopsida > Asterales > Asteraceae > Helianthus > Helianthus tuberosus. Next base: position 149,275,219 of record CM060363.1, on the reverse strand, counting down.
CAAGGATCCGTTGCAGGCTGCATCTCTTGTGACCGACCATTCGAGAAAGCGGCTCCATTGGCCGCACCCCAACCGCCCGTAGACGAACCACCAGGCCCACCACCCCAGCCTTGTGTCCACACGGGTCCTCCCCAAGCTGTTTCCCACCACTGGTTTGCTGGTACACCCCCTGCAACCCCCGTTGTTCCCATCATTGGCTGTTGGTAAAACGACTGGTGTGCCCATGGTGTCTCCAAGCCTGCAGTCACAGCTTGACGTTGTGGCACACCCGAGTGGCCGGTTGGCAGTGGCCTGGTTGATGGACTCGCACCGTTTGGGTTATAGACATTGTTCGTGATCAACTTGGTTTTTATGGTCTTTTTTTCAAGACTTTGTTTCCATGCGTTCAATTTTTGTTCGACAAAGATAGAGTGCATACCATCAATGCCAAAAAGTGATTCTTTTAACTTTAACTCGTCAAGGTTAACATTCATGAAACGACCGAGATTTTGAATTGTAAGATGAACCAACTCATGGATTATTTTCACTTCTAACTTTCCAACCGCTCTCGCCACATTTTGGGCCCGGTCAAAGAAATCCTCAACCTGGCAAAATGGACAGATCGGGTCAGATTGGCATTAACAATGTTTAAAAATAGAAACAAAAATAAAATAAAATAAAAAATGAGAAAAAAAATACTTACACTCATTATGGCTATTTTATTGTCCCAGGTTTTAGGTGACCAATGTCCTAGATAAGGACTAGCACACAGACCTTTTGGCCAAAGCTTTTCGACAGATGCTAACTGCAACAACCATTAAACAGTATATACTAAAAAAATCAAGAGTGTAAAATGTATAAAATAAAGAATAAAGTAAACGGATGGTCTCTGTGGTTTACCAAAATTTTGGAATTGGTCCCTAGCTTTCCAAAAGTACACGGATAGTCCATGTGGTTTGCACTTTGTAACGCATTTAGTCCCCAGATTTTTCCAAAAGTACATGGATGGTCCCTGTGGTTTGCAATTTGTAACGCATTTAGTCCCTTACTTGGACCTGCTAAAACCTTTGGATTTGTTGGCTAGGGACCAAATCCAAATTTTGTTAAACCACAAAGACCATCCGTGTACTTTAAAATAAAAAACGGTTGCCTACCTTGATTAAAAACGTCACGAACAATTCACCTAACGTTTCTGTATTTCTTCTACCGTAGTTCTGGAAGCTTCTAACTGAATTCTTCACGGATGCAGGATCATCTCCATCTACAAAATTCTCATGTCTGATTTGACTTGTGACTAGTACGGTTTTAACTAGGGTCACTTTTATGAGTCGTTTACTTATGAAACAATCAATTCATGCCGTATTGTTATATCTATAATTTCAAACTAAAGCAATGATGTACGATCACCAAACATCACACATCACATTTTTTAAGTTTTGTATAATCAAAATTCTCATATGAATTGATTATTTTACATCCTTAACTAAGTCTCAAAATTACCTTTTAGTATGGCGGAAAACGGAGGTAATATAGGAGGATCTCGAGTCTGAAAACCAGAGATCGATAATAAGACCAATTGCACAATTAAAAACAATAAACTGCTTATAAGTTTTTTTCTCATAATAAAAGTTGTTTTGAGCCAAAAGAAATTATAAGTTATAAAATCAAAGTTGTTTTTAAGGTAACCTATAATGATAAAGAATTAAAGATGACTGAGATGAGGTAAGAGGTATATGCCTGTAGATGAAAAGCAACCAGTAATATTATAGATAAAGAACTAAGTGTTTGGTCTTTTGGGCTGTTAATGTCTTGTGCTTTTGCCCACGCTTTCATCTGCATTAAAAGATATCATTCTAATATTAAAAGCGAATATAATGGTCAAGTCTTTATTTAAGTTGAGAAAGTCGACAATCCTATTGGAGGAACAAAAATAAACTAACCAATAAACTTAGCTTCCGAAACCGTTCATCTATTGAACTAATGTAGCGTATAATAAGGGATTTTGAAATTCCATCCATGTTTTCTACTGAAATGTCACATTCGACACCTGTTGCGGTATCAACAAACTTAAGAATGGGTACCTTAGCCCTCATCACAGGCTGCACATTTTGTACACGACCTGCACCTAAACCATAAAAGTTCATATAAAATAGTTCCAACAGTTAAAGTTTTATAATGTGTGGATCCTTATAAGTAAACTTTAATGATAATATATGCAAAGACTAGTATAGTTGGAAGATTACTTTGAAGTGAATAGAGTTTTTTTGAAAACTTCCGAAGCGTTTTAATTTTCTGCTCTCGAGGAAACACTAACGGACTATCTGGGAAGTTAATGGAGAGATCAAGATCACTTTCGGGAGTAAAAAAGTCCATTGAAAAGGAACCAAATTCCTCAACAACAGGACAGCTGGCAGAATTACCTGGATTACAAACAAATATATTTACCATTTGTAGAGTGATATTAAAGAGTAAAATGCCATTTTCGTCCCTGATATTTGGTCAGTTTTGCGACCTTCGTCCAAAGGTTTATTTTTTCGCCTTTGGATCCAAAAGGTTTGAAATCTTGCTATTTTCATCCGGCTTGTTAACTCCATCCATCTTTCTCCGCTAAGTTAAGTTAAGTCAAGTGTATTTTCGTTTTTTTTTTGGTTAACTTAGAGGGTAATTCGGTCTTTTCCACTTTATGTACAAGCATTTAGCATAATGTACTTCAAAATAACCTTACTAAGTAAGAAAGAAGAAAATACCCCACACTTAACGAAAAAAAAAATGGATGGAGTTAACTAGCTGGATGAAAATGCCAAGATTTCAAACCTTTTGGATACAGATGCGGAAAAACAAACCTTTGGACGAAAGTCGCAAAACTGACCAAACCTCAGGATCGAAAATGACATTTAACTCGATATTAAATTATTTTACTTCAAATGAACATAAAAAACAACTGTTTACAGACAAGTAATTGAAACTGTAAGATTACCGTATAAATCTTTAGCTATATCATTAAGAACCCGGATCACTTGTTTTCGATTTTCATATTCGCTTGGCTTTGGCCTACGAATTACATAGGCATCGTTAAGTAGTTTCTCAAGTATACGTAACTGCTCCCGATTTACTAAAATCTTCTGCGATTCCGTCAACTCAAATGTCTCTGCTTTCTTTATGAGGACTGGAATAATGAATGAAAAGTTATTAACTTAAAAAAGAAGACATGATTGTCCATTAAAGAAAAGAATAATTGTTTCAGATTATAAATTAAATTAACAATGAACAACTTGATCATCATCATCATCATACTCAGTAAATCCCACCAATCGCAAAGCAAAGGTAGGGTCTGAGGAGGGTAAGATGTAGACAGCCTTACCTCTACCCCGTAGGAATAGAGAGGCTGCTTCCAGTGAGACCCCCGACTCGATAGTAGTTTTGCATCAAGCCTTGGACATAAGGCACATAACACTCAGCAATCGGGACAAAGACCGATTAGTGCATTTACCCTTTTGTCTTTCAGCTATCAACGCCACCACATGATGCATGATTAACCGTCCTCAGCTTTTAATGAACAACTTGATAAACTGAAAAAAGATGTGTTCACTATACAAAGTAGACTACATAAACTTCATTTCAGGGCTGTTTGGCAACTTCTGAATGGTTAAGTGTTGAATCAGTAAGAGATCTGAATCATTAAGTGCTGAAGCAATAAGAGGTCTGAACCATTAAGAGTCAGTATAATGCTTAACCGTTCGAGGCAAATGTCTGACCAATTCAGATTAGAGGTCTTAACCATTCAGACTCTGTATAATGCTTAACCAGTCAGAGGCAAATGCCTGAACCATTCAGACATTTGCTCACGAAACAAACAGTCTGAACCATTAAGCGCTGAACCAGTATGGTCTGAACCATTAAGAGCACCATTAAGAGGTAAACAAACAGCCCCTTCCTTTTTTCTACTAAATGCCGTTATAAGGAAACTAGAAAAGCGTGAGGCTATACTTGAGCAAGCATGAGAATTATAAAAAAAATAAGAAAAAAAATGTAAAACAAAATGCTTAAAATGCATAAATCTCGCGTACCGTGCCAATCATCTTCCCTGTCATAGAGTCCTGCAAAAAACATATGAAAAAAGGATGACAAATAGTCAAGATTTATCAAGAGCAGGTAAACAGATCAAAACCATAAGGTGCACTCAGAAAAAAAAACCCACACATCAGAACACTTAGAAAGCAATGTTGCAAAGAACGTAGGATCATGATTTTTGGCCTTGTGGTTTTTCACAATACCAAAAGGGTTATATGTTGTCAACCTAGATTTCCAAAAACACATGTAAAATAACTAAGGTAGCATACAGTAAAAAAGAAAGTCATTGTCATCAAAGAATAAAAACAAAGCAACTGAAGTAATGTGTTGGTCACCACTGAGGGTCACAAGAATGTCTAGTTTAACTCGTATTATAACAAGAATGTCCCGTCATCAAATCTATATAAAAGAAAAAAGACTTAACAACCTCTCTTGATGATAGCAAAACAAAATATATTAAACCATTACAGTAGACCAAAAGCCAACAATAAGAAAATATAACAAAAAACTACCAGCAACCCAAACAAAAGAAGCGGTTAAAGAGTAACATATTAAAAAATAAGCAAATATGACATAACAAAACAACATATAAGCATATGTAGAAGTATACAAATACTTGCAAAGTCCACCTAAAGTAAAGGAATATCTAAGACCCCAAGACATATCTAAGACCCTAAGACAAATCTGATATACTAATCACACCTAACCTTACCCTAACAATCTCATTTCTTATCTAGTATAACCTTGTGTGGCCACACATCCACCTTAACATCTACCACCTTCATCTTCCGCGTCTGAGTCTTCCTGACAGCCCAACATTTTGTCCCATACAACATAGCATGTCTAACAGCGACCCTATATAATTTTCCCTTTAATTTAGTTGGGCACCTTTTGTCGCACTATACTCCAGTGGCGCTGCTCTTCACCTACACCAACCAGCATGGATGCGATGGGCTACATCACTATCTATTTCCCCATCCCTTTGCACAAACGAACCTAAATACTTGAACTGCATGCGGAACCTCTTGACCGTCGATGGTAATCTGAGTGGTGTCATCGTCGCCTGCACCACTGAAATTACAATATAAATACCCAGTCTTAGAGCGACTAATTCTTAACCCTTTGCCTTCTAAAGCTGCCCGCCACTCTTCTAACCTTGTATTGACACTCTGTTTAGTCTCAACCACTAACACAATATCATCAGCAAAAAGCATGCACCATAGTTACTGATAGCGAAGATAGTGTTCGCTATCGCGCGCTTTGTAGTGAAGCGCCCATGTCTCGCAATCTATTATATAGCAACTCCATAGCGTGATTATAGCGGATTCCGACGACAAATTCCGGCTGGAAACCTGCAATTTCTGCCGGAAACTTGCTGGAAACTAGGAAGAAGAAGAAGAGCAGCTGCGTTTTCTTGTGTTTTAGCCTTTTTAGGGTTAATTAACTTTATAGATTTTAACATTTAACCCCTCTATCTTTCATTAGTTTGCATTTAGTCCCTAGAACTTGTAAAAATTAATATAGAAAGTGTAAAATAAGTTTGTGTATTTTAACATTTAACCCCCCCTATTTTCACTAGCTTACATTTGGTCCTTAAACTTGCAAATTTATACATAAAAAGCTATAAAATTAAATTTATATATATAAAAATTTTATAGATAACTATTTTTTATTTCTTAAATTTTTAACTACCTTATCGCTAAATACGAAATAGCGGGCACTATTTCATTGCTATCGCTACATAGCATAGAGATACTGTGTCGCTATTTGTCGCTATTCGCTATCGATAACTATGGCATGCACTATGGAATGGTCTCTTGAATCGACACAGACAACTCATCCAACACTAACGTAAAAAGAAATGGACTCAATGCAGATTCTTGGTGGAGTCCTACATACATATCCCTAATTATGTCTATATACTTCCCAGGAACACCTTTGCTATCCAAACTATCCCAAATCAGCCCACGTGGCACACTGTCGTAGGCTTTTTCAAGGTCAATGAATACCATATGCAGATCTGCTTAAAAAGCTGATTACTTTTCCATCAATCTTCTTAGGATGTGCATCGCTTCTGTAGTTGACCACCCTGGCATGAAACCAAATTGGTTTACTGTAACTTGAGTTTCTTTTCTGATTCTAGTCTCAGTTACCCTCTCCCATAATTTCATAGTATGGCCTAGCAACTTTATCCCTCTGTAATTCCCACAAAATTGGGCATCTCCCTTATTCTTGTTAGCCATATAACTCCTTACTCTCCCAAACACTTCCAAGCCTCTATGGGTATGTTGCCAGGACCAATTGCCTTATCCCTACCCATCTTCCTAAGTGTTGTCATCACTTCTCCCCGTGTTATAGCTCGACAGTAGCAGTTAATCCGTTGTCTCCTCTGCGTAGTAGAGTTTTCGTTTTCTTGTCGGTATGCCCTTTGGTAGTTGAAAAGATTGTGGAAGTAGGTTTTCCACCTCAACTTAATTTCGTGTTCTTTAACCAACACACGTCCATCCTCTCCTTTTATAAACTTCACTGCTTCAAGATCCTTCCTTCAACGCTCCCTAGCTTTAGCAATCTTGAACATATCATGTTCCCTCTCCTTCGTTTCCATGCGTTCATACATCCTCTTATAGGTTGAGTTATTTCCTTTCGTTACTGCCTTCTTCGCCTCCTTCCTTGCATCTTTGTTTCCATGCATTCATACATCCTCTTATAGGCTGGGTCCTTTGCATCCGTTACTGCCTTGTTCGCCTCCTTCCTTGCATTTTTGTAAATATCCCTCAACCACACTCGCTCCTCCTCGTCTGAGCACCTCAAAAGATCCATCCCTAAGACTATCTTGTTTAACTTTTATTTTGGTCTTCACATCCTCATTCCACCACCATGACTCCTTATGCTCGCTTATCTTTCCAGTTGTGACCCCTAAAGTCTCCTTCGCCCCAAGAGTTACGATAGTCGCCATAGCTTCCCACATCTAGTTTGTGTCCCCGCCTAGTTGAGCCGATGTCACCGAGATGACCTTATCACCCTTCAAGTTTCCCCAACGGATCCTAGGTCTCACTTTCCTCCCCCTCACAAACAGCTTGTCTCTTAATACTATATCTGCCACCAGCAAATGGTGTTGGGCCACTGTTGTATCCCCTGTTATAACCTTGCAGTCGCTCCACCACTGTCAGTCATTTCGCCTATCAATAGATAGTCAATTTGTGTGTTGCGTCCCCCACTACTAAATGTGATCAAATATGATTCCCTTTTCTTAAAGAACGAGTTTAGAATACCTAAATCATGGGCAATCGCAAATTCCAAAAGATCCCTGCCAGGCTCATTCCTATCTCCTAAAGCAAAACCCCCATGTACCGACTGAAAGCCGTCGTTATCCTTACCGATACGACCATTGAAATCACCACCTATAAAAATTCTCTCCTCCCTAGGTCTGCCCCTCACCATTGCGTCTAGGCAATCCCAAAAAGCTCTCTTTTCCTGAACTCCTAGGCCTACTTGTGGAGCGTAGGCACATATCACCGTTATCACTTCCCCACATAATGCAATCCGCAACACCATTAATTATAAACAGAGTACTATTCTTGACATCTTCCCTATTCATCTAAGAATATGTTAAAGGTAGTAGTTAGGATAGAATCATGTAAAAAGCCAAAATGCAGTGGGTAGAAGTTTAAATCAAGGTTTAAAAGAACATAAATGAGTTTCGAGGCGTTTTCCCTTCGCCTCACGAGGCGTAAGCCTCGAGGCGAAACGAGGCGGAAGGCCGAGACGGTATTAATAAATAAATAAATATAAAAATATTATATATATATATATTATAAAAATAATAATACTAACTAATTTCATCATCAAATTCATCAAAATCATAAAAAACACACATAAAAAAGACATGAAATGCTTGAAATTGACACAAAAAGTCAAAAACATCAAAAACAACTATCAAAATCCCATGAGGCACAGCTTTCTTAGCGCCCAGCCCCTCTAAGGCGCATATACATTAAAAACACCATAAGGCGCGCCTCAGACTCGTTTTTTGGCCGTTTCGCCTCGAGGCGCACGCCTCAAACGTTTTTTAAAACCATGGTTTAAATGTATTTGACACATTGGCAAAATCAACTCTCTACCAAGAAAGTTATAATAAACTATCTCCTATAACTCATTCTACAGATGTTTTTGTTAGCCTAATTCGGATCGGAACCGACTCAAAATCTAAAGTCAATGAAGATGAAGATCATAATAAAGAGATTAATTAGAGCTTTAGATTTAATTGTTTTAGCATATTTGTCTATGATTATCGGTTTACTTAGTTTGAGTTATCTAGTTTGTTTATTTATCAAGTGTTAAGAGTCATGTTAAGTTTGGGTTAGGATTAGTACAACACTACAAATATCAAGTCCTCGGTAAAAGGTTTATTTAAAGTAAATTTTGTGAGTTTTATAATGAGTTCGAACCTGTTTGTTTTGGTTCACAATCTGTTTTGTTTTCTGTGAATCGCTGCTGCCGTGCCAACAGTCTTACTAATTTCGATTCCAGATCACTTGGATTATCTGCCAATAAATGTTGTCAGATATAAAAGTAATGAGCATGGAAAAGAACGGGTTTTGTCACTAACCCTTTCTGTGCAAATTCATGATTGTAGCCCAGCCTAAAAAATACAATGTAGAGAAACCCTGCAAAAAGAAGTCAATAGAAAGTGAATCAATCGCGTTAAGTCTAATCAAACTATGATGTAACAAGTGTTTGGATTAACTACAAATGTATGAATAAAAACACGAAGGCGCTGTGATACACTTTGATACGGTTGTTACAAATAGAGATAGAATTTGTTAAAGGGCAAAATAACTCAATCCCTTTAATAAATAGCACATGACCGACACATGACACTTTTCATATAAAAATTATTTGTTATGAAATTGAGGAGTTGGAATTGTAAACGTATTTGGTTGGTGGTGGATGTTAAAGGTTTTATTAGTATATGAACAGTTAAAAGCAAAACTTTTAACAGAAAAAAGCAAGCACAAATATACGCTAATCATTTTGTTAGTTAACTCCAAAGATGACTTAGATTTCAAATTAAAGTAAATTTAAGTAGATCTAAACAAAGAGTGTTGTAGTTAAAACAACTACAGGGTAATAAAATTAAATTTCTGTTGATGATATGCCATAAAAATGGTGGTGACAATATATATAAAATCTAAAAACAGTATCTTCTAAGAAATCAAAGGGTGTCATACTCATCTTAATTATTTACGTTTCTTGTTTGTAGTTCCTTTTAGTTTCTGCATGACGCAGTCACGCAGATAGAACATACGTATTTACTACATCAAACTTTTTAATTGCTATTTAAATATACTTAAGCCGCTATTAAACAAACTGTCCATAGACTAAACTTTTAATTTACTAACTGCATCCCTTTTGACTTTTGTATTGGTGGGAATATAACTAAATCAAATTACCCTCCATATAAGAAATATATCCTCTGGTTGTATCCTTTTTCAATAACATCGATCATGAGATACTAAAGACATAATGTAATCTGCCTAAATCTACTATATACCTCAGTATCTTCACAAGCTTCTCACCAATATTTCTTTTCCTAGTTGCTTTTTATTTGTCGATTATCTCGAAAATTATCTCCAAATCCGATCCACGAGCAACTCACCCCAAGAACACGCAATCCCAACTTTGACTTATTTGACCTTGAGTCCTCGACTTCTAACTGAACTCTCAAGTGTCACCACACCAACATCAAGAAAACTACTTAGAAACTCAAGCATGCAGCCCTTCATTGCTTTTGAACATTTTTTTTAAATATTTAAATATTCAGTAACTATTCCGTTGTTGTGAAGTTAATTTTTTGGAGATTTAGTATGCTCGTTAAATCAAATAACCTGATATATTTTTACTTTGATAGTAAATAAAACCAAACTTAAAATAAAAAAGATCGGTTCTAATTAAAAAATCTTTACTTCTAGTTAAAAAAAATCTTTCCTAATGACACTAGTTCGTCTAGCCTGAATTATATTTATCAAGATAAACCAAACAGTAATACGTAACCCAAAGCAGATTATGAAAGGTCAAGTAGCTATATATGAACATTATTAGGTAGGCATTGTTATTAAGTATGAAAAGAACTTACAGAACATATAAACAATTAAACTATGCAGTAAGAACTCTAGGATTGACTGTTACAAATCATACTTATATCGTATTATCTTTGATCATTTAAAAGCCTATAACAACTGTTTGTTAAAATGACAGTAACAATGTCACTTCCACCTAACACTAAACACATGAATTTCAAAAACCTAAGTTTACACCTAGGGGTGCTAAATGGGTCGTGTTCGCGGGTTGGTGGGTTCTTTGGTTTTAAAATGCGTGTAGCGATCCGATGCTTTTTGATCCCAAAACTCGATGCGTAATGCGCAATGCGCGAAGCGCACGCATCACGTATGCAGGGTGTTCTTTATTTAAAAATACTAAAAAATTAGTTATAGCTAATATTTTAACTTGTGAACCTTTAAACACCAAGTGTAATATATTCCCATCATCTATAGTCAGATTTGTTCCATTAAAGATCTAATTTGTTCAAATACCGGTCAACTTCATAAGGGGCCACATTAGACTACATCATGTGATGCGCGCATCATGGAATCGCAACATGTGATGCGATCTCATCACTGCATCATATGATGCGCGCATTTTAAGGTTCAACCGACCCGAACCCGAAAATTTTAAACGAACCCGAACACGACCCGTTCAACCCGAATTTTTTAAATTTTTTATTTTTTTCCACAAATTAATACATTAAATATTATGTGAATCTATGTTGTCAAAAGAGCAAAAAGCGCACGCCTAGGCGCTCGGGCGCACCTATAGCGCCTGGTGGTAGCCTAGGCGCAAAAAATGGGTTTTTTTTTTTTGAAAAACGGTCTGAGGTGCAAAAAGGCGCGCAGAAAAAAGGTCTGAGGCGCGCGCAAAAAGGTGTGGGTACGCATAAGTTCAACCAAATTCCAGCTCAGAAACTCACTTTGTTCCCACACCAATGTGGGACAAAATATTTACCACCTTTTGAGACTTTTATTCACACACCCAAAACTTACAACATATAAGTCCTAAACTTTTGCTACTGACTATTAGCTCCATGATCTTAAATGGCATATATAATAGTTTTTTTAATTTTATATGTGGAATCTTATTTATTTTCAAAGCATAACATATTTTTTATATTTTTTTTCTCTATGTGCGCTTTTTTTGCGCCTTGCGCCTAGGCTCCGGGCGAGGCCGATGCGCCTCACCTGCGCCTTGCGTCTTTGACAACATAGATGTGAATAAGTTATAAATAGGGCATAAAATACACATACAATTAATTTATGAAAAAAAACATATTGTAAAAAAATATATATATAATATAAAGAGGTTAAACGGGTCAACCCGCCAACCCGATCGGGTTGACCCGAACCTAACCCGTTTAGCTAAACGGGTTCGTTCGCGGGTTCAACCTGAAACTGACCCGAACCCATTTAGACTAAACCTAAACCCGCGAATTTCGTGTTAGGTTCGTTTCGTGTTTTCTGTTCATGTCAGAAATTCACACCCCTATTTACACCGTAAACACAGCGAGTCGAAATTTAGTATTTTCCGCGTAAACAATTACTTAGAAACCATGTTAGTCTCACTCGACAATCTACTGTGTGTGCTTCTCTAGGGTTGACAGTTACAAATCATACCTATATCTTTGATCATTAAATAATGTATCTCAACTGTTTGTTAAAATGGCAGTAACAACTTAAAACACTACTTTCACCTTAAGCACTACACACATAAATCAAAAACCAGAGTCACAAACCTAACATAAAAACCTCAAAAACCTAATTTCACACAGTAACACGTAACAACTCAAAAATCACCTGTTAATTAAACCTAAGTTAATCGATCGTTGAAACTTGAAACATCAATGCAACTACACAAATTAAGTTAATAATAATCATAAAAATCAGCTATAAATCCGTCAAAATTACTAACCGATTACAAAACCTAAGTTAATCGATGAAACAACAATGCAATGCAAAGTAAGTAAGTTAATCGGTTGAAAACTACTAACCGATTACGAAAGCTGGCAGAGATAGTGGAGTGATCGTCCTGTCCGGTCCAGATGAAGAGTCGTGTGGTGGACCCGGTGTGCAGAGTGTGACTAGATTTTGGTGAGAAGGTGGGTTTAAATAATAATAATGGTTCCGTGTGGTAGACGCTGACGAGATTATAACCAAAAAGGGGCACGTATGACTAGACATTAACGGAAAAGAAAACACATTGGATATTTCGGATGTACCTTTACTTAGTAGATGTATCATCATAAATTGTTAAGTTTTTTTTTTTTTTTTTTTTAAGGTTCTACATATTCACACACCTTAATCCCTATTTACACACCCTCATATAGGTCTATACGTCGCGTATAACCTTTTCCAATTTCCAAGAGAATCTCTGATTATGTCATAATTTGTCTTATATGTCTCGTATAGGCCTATATGGGGCGTATAGACGAAAAAGACCATTTACCCCTGATTTGGGGTTGTACGTATGGGTAAATTGGTCTTTTTTGCCTCTCTTATATGCCTATATAGGCCTGTATGAGACGTATGTATATAATGTGGTTTTTTTAAACACTTTTATAAATGTCAAATTACCATTTTAGCCCTGAGTTAAGCCTAGACTGGGGGCAAAACAGGGCTATAATGGTCTTTTGGACCACACTATACGCCTAGTCTAGCCCTATATGCGACATATATGGGGCATGAGTCATATACGATGTTATGGGTGGTTTTCTGAACCCATATCCTGAATTATATTCTGACTTTATTATTTCTGATTATGACCAGGATACCGGATCAGGATATTGGTAACATCCTGATGTAGTATCCTGGCAGTTACTAATTATTCACGTGCAGGTTATGGCTGCAAGCTTATAACGTTCATGTGGACTTGTTCTCCTGAAGACTCGCTCCAATCAGTTGGAAGAAGGACGTTGAAGTCGGAAGAAGATGTCTCCAACGTTCAAAAGGGAATATTCCGGAGTATCCCTAGTTTATAGGAGAATTAATTTGATATTGTAACTATAAATAGAAGGCCAGATCGATAGGAACACACACTTCACTCTATGCTCTTGAACTCACACTTCTTTTTTCTTTCTAATACGCATAAACACTCAACACTTGTAATTGTTGTACCACTTAGCATTGATCTGAGCCATATCCTGCACTGTATCCTGAATATTGAAGTAATAAAAAGAACAAGGTAACCAACGATTGTCATCTCCTGAGGTTTTATGCCAGAGATCTAGATTGATCAAGGGCTTTCCTCGTATATCTCGTGTCAACCTTTACATTTCTGCTCATTGTTTGATTGTTGATATAGCTTGGTATCCTGAGCTATATCCTGAAACTACTTTTGCAAACTAACAAACCAACGTATTTTCCACAAGTATTACTAGCACACTACCTGTAACGCCTGTGTCCCTAGACTTTGAGCTATTGTCAATTATGGTCCTTATACTATGTGATTCTTGATACTTTTGATGCTTTGTGAATCTTAATGCTATGATACTTGATTCTTAATGCTATGAAACTAGATTCTTGATGCTTGATTCTTGACACTTGATTCTTGATACTTGATGGGATTCTTGATTCTTGATACTTGATGCTTGGAAGCTAGATTCTTGATTCTTGATACTTGAAGCTTGGAAGCTAGATTCTTGATTCTTGATTCTTGATACTTGGTGCCTAACTCTTGAGACTCGTGCAACTTGACACTTGGTTGAACGAGAGACTGGAGACTTGTCACTGGCGGAAACTTGGAAACTTTGAGTTAATGATATAACCTAGTTATGTGATACTATTACACAATAATACGCAACGCAACGCTTAATCTAACTCGCAAAACGAACCAAAGACGGGAAAGTGGAAAGGATGGGATTGACCGAATGGCAATCCAATCGGATGACCATCCAATCGGAAGGCTATTCGATCGAGCTGCCATTCGATCCGTGCCACACCGTCTTATTCCCCACTCTTGCACTATAAACAGGACATGTCACATCATTCTTCACTGATGTGACAGCCTCCTTTGACCAGACGCACGTTCTCTCATTTTTCTTCTATTTCTCGGCGATTTCGGTATGTTTTACACTTGATTCTTGTACATCTTTTATCTATACACTATTCTCTACATGATTTACCTTTGAAATCACACTTTTCACTGTGAAATCTCTAAGATTTGAGCTCTTGAGGGTGATGTCATCATGGCGGTTTGTACAAACAATTGTGTGATGTCATTCTAGTCAAGATCCAGCTCAGATCTAAGGAATTTCATGTGTTATTACACTGAATCTTTGCTAAATCTAGACTTTTTCAGCTAAAACTCATGTTTCCTTCATCTTTTAAACGGTAGAATCCGGATCTAAACGGACTGTAGACTTAATGATTAGTCTGGAGTCGGCTTAGAAATGGATCATCGCCGGAAAAGATGGCCGGAGTACGGATTCCGACATGAACACCGTCAAGAACAGACACCTGAACGGACGGGGTGATTCCCATCCGATTAGGCAGGCTGAGCTTTGACGTGTTTACAGTTGTCTCAATACGTACCATGCCGTCACCAATAAGCCAGAAACTTAGAAATTTTACAAGGTTGCAAAAGGAACGAGGGCACCTCAATCGAATGGCAATCCGAACGGACTGCCGTCCGATCGAATAGCCATCCGATCGAAGTGGCAATGTGACTTATAACCTTCAAACACTTGAACTATTTTTGAAACAGGAACTTTGAACTTTGGGAACTTGCACACAAAGGGTCATTTGACCGAATGGCCATCCGATTGGATGACCATCCGATCGAAAGACTTGGCATTAAAGTTAATCATTTTGGAAGCTTATCTTGGATCGAGTGACCATTCGATCGAATGGCCATCCGTATGGATGACCATCCGATCGGATGGCGGTCCGTCCTACTCACATATGTCATCTGACCGGATGACCATCCGACCGGATGGCCATCCGATTAGCTGACTGATCTGACACTTTGCAAATTCTCGACACTTATCTATGGTACTCTAATCAGGCTAATTCTAAAGAGCTCCCTTTGATCCAATAATAGTTAATCTGTTAAGCAATCACTGTGAGTATACTCGATCTTTTTTTTTTAACTTTGGGATGCAACATGTATTCTATCACACTTGAAACTTGATACTTTTGAATCTAAACTCTATCCTATGTGAATGTGAAACTTGTGATTCTTGATTCTTTATGCTATGTGAACGTTTAATCCTTGTGTGTAGTTCTGCCTTAACAATAGTAGCGCTATAGGAAGATGCACCTCCCCATTATTCTCGGGGCTATTGTTAGGGGGATTCTTTTTGCTTTCCTTGATTCTTGGGAAAGTGGTTAAAGCAACGGGACAGTTGGGCTATCACTTGGACTGCGAACACTAGCATGGCTGAAACTATTTTTATCATTTACATGATGGATATGAGTCTTTTAATCTACTATGCTATATACTCAAATTTGTATACTCGCCAGTACGTTTTTGAACTAACTTTATTTTAATACATGTTGCAGGCTGATAGAATGCTGGATCCAAAGAAACAAGCTAGGTTGCTGATAGAAACATACGCCTAGATAATCTAAGAGACTTGAACATTATTTTGATGCTTTGTATTTGTTATTTGTGTTGGTGGTGAATGCTATTAGACAATGTTTGAAACAATTTAACTTATATCGAAATATCTAGTGTTATGGAATCTCATGAGCAATCTGAACGCTTAGTGCCGCACCCCGATGTTTCCGCCATCGGTTGGGGTGTGACACTAGCTCACAAAGCTAATTTGATCACTTAATTGCTTCGGTAATTTTTAACCAAAACATACGAGACCTATACAAGGGGTCTTATACGCCCCGTATAGGCCTATACGAGGCATATAGGAGCAGCCAAACCAGAACTGACATGAGTCAGACACTGAGTTTGTGTAACCTTATACGCCCCGTATAGGCCTATACGAGGCAAAGGGTGTGCAAATAGGCAGATAGGGTGTGTGGATCGTTTGAGCCTTTTTTAAACGCATAATTTCATTAAACAAACGGTAACTAGCAAAACATCAGCGTTCCACAACCAACAAAGATTACAATACAAATACACGAACTGGCCGTGAAAATAATAAGGATTTAATATCTTGCACCATTTTGGCCATACTAGCCGTCTTGCCCGAAAACACAATCTTGTTTCTCGATTTCCAAATACACTAACTCGCCGTGAAAATAATAGCTTGGATTACCTTACTATTCCGGTGATTCAACCTTGACATTTTGTGCATGTTTATTAAATCTCGAAGCGAGAAAACATATATACTTGGTATACTACACCACGCGCTACCTGCTTGATAAATTGACATGGCAAAACCACAAGTTGTAAACAAGTGGTCACTTCATTCCTCCCCTTCCCCACAAACTTTGCACTCTACCTAGCCATTTATAATATTTCTTTTAAACAAAGTCAACTTTGTTAGGATTCTATCTAAATTAGACTTCCACGTGAAGGCATTCACCTTCTTAGGAACCCACCCATTCCATTTCCAAGCATTTGATCGGGAAACCGTTGCGGCCTCCGAGAGGATCTGTTTAATGAATATATGTCAGAACCAAAGGTTGTATACACATTTTATCCAAACCAACGTGATTCTCCCTTTAAAACTTCGAATATGAACAATCTTTATAGAACAAACAAATATGAAACTCTATAAGATGATCATCAATATGATGATCATCATCTAAACAATAAAACTCATGAACAACTTATGAGAACTAAAATAGTGAAACCTTAAAAAAAATCTCTATTTCTATAACTCATTGATGTGTAAAACTGTTTTTCAAATGACCACACTTCTCCTTTTATATCAAGGCCTTGAGTCTTTAGTTCCTTACATCCAAGTTTGTGAGTGCATATATCTATCACTTACGTCAATCACATATCGTAGCTGAATCAGATGATACAAGACCGATGCTAAACTGAGATAAACATAAAGTTGGTGTGTGTTGAAGTCCATCCGAACGGATGGACAACAGGTCCATTCGGACGGATGTGATATGCTCATCCGAATACAGAGTGTTATATGTTTAGTCCATCCGTCCGGATGGAGGCCCATCCATCCGGATGCCTCCATCCGCTAACCTGTTTCATCCGGATGGAGGATGCCTATAAATAGGAGTGTATGGTCTTTAAATTTGATAACTTTTGGGTATTCTTGAGGCGAAGCTCTGCCCGTTTGATTACGTGGTGTAAAAAATGTTATATGAGTAATAGTGTAACACCCCGTGTTTTCGAATGTCAAAGTCAAAGTCAAAGTCAAAGTCCAAGTCAAGATTGACTTCTTTGACTAGATTTAGTTATTTTGTGTTTTTATTTTGGTTGTATTATGTGGAACAAGTGTTGTAATCAAAGGAATCGAAGTAATCAAATGTTTAATCAATGCAAACCGCTTAACGACCATGAATATCAGGAAGTAACAATGCGATAAAGTCTATTAATCAGTAATCGAGCTAATCAAATCATCATCGAACTCGAAACTCGAATTATGCGACCTTGGTGTTATTATACATGTGTGTATGCCTTACGTGTTATTTGTGCGTGTTTACTTTATGTTATGTGTGTGGTGATCCATCGAATCAAATCGAAACACGAAAAACAATCGAACTCAATCACAATCGAATCGAGATCAAAGTCGGACGTGAAGTATAGATGCTTATATGTAGATATAGTGGTTGGGACTAAAAGTAATTTGAATAGGAAACTCTATCGTATTCGTATCATCCTCAATCGAAATCGAAATATCAGAAATCGTTGCACCGAACACTCGAAACAGGCTGTGGATCGATCAGGCTTCGGCCGATCGAACAGCCCAGCCGATCGGACAGACCGTCCGATTGGGATACCTGACCGATCAGCCAACCATTTCCTATTTGGGAAGCCTATAAATAGGCCTGCCATTGTCATTCTTTCCACTTTTGGAAACTCTCTGTCCGACCAGCTCGTCTTCTTCACCTTTTCTCAGATTTCTCTCAATCCCGGTAATATTTCATCCTAGATCTTGTACGTTTTTGATCTACGCGCACTTCTTCACCTTTCTATCTTTCAAATCTTGATTTCTGACCGTGAAATCATCAAGATCTAAGTGTTCTAGGATGATGTCATCATGGTGTTCTCCAAGAACTTCATGTTTTGGCCTTAATCCACCAAGAATCACTTGAATCTAGCCGATTTCCACATAAACAAACACATATCTGATATAGATCTAAACATTACACGGTGTAATGGATTGAAAGAAGGATTTTCCAACTTTCCTTTCAACTCTTTTACACTCAATGCCTTCAAACCGGTAGAAACGGAGCTTGAGCCAACTCACTAATCATTCTAATGGTTGTGTGGTTCAAGATTCGGGTTCTATCTACGAGGTTCACCGATTCCGGGTTAGACTTTAAACTCCGTTCTGAACCGTTCACCGACCGGATTTGGGTGAATCCTATCCGAGCAGGAGAAACAAGTAGGAACGAGGGTTCTATAGTTTAAAACGTTGTCAAACTACCTCGATATAATGATAAACAAACGGAACAGCCAAGTGTTAGACGAACAGGCCGACCAGGTCAGGAAGCTGACCGATCGGACAGGTTGTCTGAACGGACAGACCAGCCAATCGGACATGCCAGCCGATCGACCGGGCCAGCCGATCGGCTAACATGTGGTCCCCACATTCTAACAAATTAATGAAGTCTAGTATTGAACGAAGTAATATTCAATAGAACCATTGTTTGATAACATTACTCTTCGGATCAAGAGATACTATGCTTCAATACATAATCAATTTTCAACTCGTTCGAAGTCTTGGAGTGCCACCCGATCGAACATGCTGTCCGATCAGGTGACAACCTAACTAAGGACTATTACTGAAGTACCTGACCGATCGGTTAAGCCGGCCGATCGAACGAACCGTTCGATCGATCGACCTGAAAGGTAAGAATACTTCAATGTTTCAGGATATCATAAAACTCCTTGCATTTTTCTGAAAACACATCCTACTCAAAGGAAGAAACAATCCACTCGAACAGCCCATCCGATCGAGCCTACTGTCCGATCGACCAGGCTGTTCGACCCATCAACACTTGTTTTCGTTTTCGCGTTACTCATCGTTATGCTATCGAACTATTCAGGCTAACCCGACTCTCAAGCGCTCCCTTCAATCCATCAATCAATTGCTGTGAGTATACTCGAACCCTTTTTGCTTTAGCACTTTTGGGTGTTACATACGTTACTTATCTAAATCACAATCGAACACACTACTCAATTACTTTAAATGCTAACCATTTTGCATGTATTACGTGACTAAATGAATGCTTGTTGTTATGTTTACGCGTGGAATGCTGTCTACCTGCCTTAACAACGTAGTACTATAGTTTGGACTCAGCACCCGTTCACACCAGGGTTGTTAAGGACAATTACTTTCATAGATTACGGTGGTAATCATGTATTGCGAACTGTCCCGGACAGTCAACCCGTAGTCATTGGTATCGATAGATCCATGTCGATAATTAACATGCTTCGTTTTCCTCTGTGTACGTGCTGGTTATGCGTAAACTATTTCGAACTCTATATGCTATTATCAAACTTGTATGCTCACCTTTACATTATATGTATTGACTTTATTTTAACGTATGTGACAGGTGTTTAAGATGCATTCTTGCTAGGGAAGCGAGGCTAGAATAAAGCGTCTAGAGCCCCCAACAAATAGTTGTCTGTAGCAGTCAAACTAGGGGTCTTTAGAAGCAAAAACAATATTTATATTTTAAATTAAATCTGAGTTGTCGAAACAGAAATATTTGATTGGTTGTTATCTGTAATAATTTATTTTCTTATTTGGGATACGGTATGGGACGTATCATTTAACTGAATAATATTAATAGTTATTGTGGAAACTTCTGGACAATCTGTTTCGCTCAGTGCCATGCCCCGATGATTCCGCCATCGGTTGGGGTGTGACAGATTGGTATCAGAGCCATAACTATAGGGAATTAGGCTGGACACGACCTAGTCCGGGTCACTGTCTTAGAAACCTAGACTATAGTTAGGAACTAGCAGACCCACTTTATGTGCTCTATTCTACTATTCTTCGCTATCACTGCACTCGAATTTTCAAATAAAGTCAAGCGATTTAGTCAGGATTAGGTGTGGAAACCGCAAACTCCCGACTGAATTGCTTGATCAATGCTGATTTTATCAAATAATCAATGATTTCCTCATTATTTTCGATAACAAACGAGGAGAATTATACCAAATCAGGAGTGAAATCCATATTTTGATGAATAATATCCTCAATTTTACTAAAACAAGGAAGAAGTTGCTAAGCCAGGGGTGAAACCCTAACCTTGAACAACTTGTTCCGAACTTTATTTTATCTCACCAAAGCCTCGACGGACTCCAAAAACCTGAACTCACGAGTATGACCTAGGGAAAGCGTGTGGAATGCCCAAGAATCGAGGCAGACCAGCGAATCCCGAAAGTCGAAAAGTGACGACAAGTCTACTATGAATAGTCGAATCGCTTTGGGTAGTCGATGTCAAATAGCCGCAGACAATCTATCTCTCGATTTTATGTGTTCCGACTCAGAGTCGGCAGTTATCACTCTGATAACTCGTTGATTTTATGTGTTTATGTGTACTTATCTGTTTACATGTTTTAATTTTGGAGAATTATTTGATTTTTGCTATCACATCGATCGACACACACGACTCGCATTGCTATTCTATCTCAAGACGATAACAAGTCGCTGCAATCTAGACGATATTATGATACACGCGTATGTTATATTTGTCAAGCCATACGACTATACTATGCTATACTACTCGATATGCCATTCGCGATCGCTATATTCAAACGACACGCGGGCTTTGAAGGATAGGTTTCTGTATTCTGACTACATCTGTGATTAAATGCGTATGTGTTTATGTGCTACTTTGTTTCTGTGCCCTATTTGCTTACGTGCTTCTGTGCTTATGTGATTCTTGTCTATGTGTTTATGTGATTCATGCTTTATCGTGTTCCTGTGCTTTAGTAAGTAGTAGGCGTGTGAGGTGAGATATGATTTGTTGTGTCTGAGACCTACGACGATGTCTATTGCAGACCATGTCATCATCTGGACACCGAACCCCTCTTACTCGCCAAGAAAAGAGAGACAAGCATCTAGCTGCTATCATCGCCAAGCAAGTGGCGAAAGCTGTGAGTGAGGTGTATGAGAATGTCAGCAAATCGTCGGAGGAATCACGAACCGATGCTCCTAAAGATGCTAGCAAGACTGCTTTTAGTTTCAAACAGTTTAAGGCATGCGGACCTAAAGAGTTTACTGGAGAAGATGGCCCTACCGCCATGTTTCACTGGTTTGATTCGGTCGAAGTCACTCTGCGCCAAAGCGGCTGTCCGGAAAATCTCCGTACCCTCAATGCAATCGGCGTCTTCCAGTCCCGAGCTCTAGACTGGTGGATGGCCGAACGAAACAAACGCGAGAATGATGCAGCTTATGAGCTGACTTGGGAAGAGCTAAAGGCCATTATGATGGACGAATTATGCCCTCCCCATGAACGCCAAAAGCTGGAGGACGAGTTTTGGAATATCAAGCAGAAGGACGGAGACAACGCTGCTTTAACTGCTCGCTTCAAGCAGCTTAGCATTATCTGTCCCGATCAAGTCAAGATGCCGGACATGGCCATCAAGAAGTATATTCGAGCTCTACCTGACTGTGTTTCCAACTTTGTTCATGCCGCCAAGCCATCATCAATTGAGGAGACTTACTTGCTTGCCGCCGAGATCAATGACAAGCGGGTAAAGTCTGGTTTCTGGGATAAGCCATCCAAGTCTCTGCATCAAGCTACCACAGCAGCAACCGCCAACACCACCACTGCTCAACCCTCCAAGTCATCACGCCGCAAGAAGAAGCACAACAACAACAGCTCTAGCAACAAGAACTGTGCTGTCACTACCACTGCTGCCCCTCTGCAAGCCGTACCGGCTCAGCAGCAGTTGCATCACCGACCAGCATCGACTACTCAAGCACTGCCAGCAAAGCGTGCTTACACAGGTCCCCACCCGCTCTGCCCGACATGCTCATATCATCATCCGGTGGGTCTCGCCTGTCGTTTCTGCGCTCATTGCAACCTCTACGGTCACTTCACTGCGAATTGTCGCTATGGTCCCCGTAACACCGCAGCTCCTGTCGCCGCTCATCAAGCTCTACTCCCAGCCCCTCAAGGCCAACAAGCAGCTCAGGCACCCGCGGTCAATGATCGAGTCTGCTTTGCATGTGGTGATCCTAACCATTTTGCAAACATGTGCCCGAACAGGGTTGTGAAGCAAGAGCCCCAGCAGCAGCAGCAGCAGCCTCAGCAGCAGCAACAAGCAGCCCGTGCCAGAACCTTCAACATCAATGCCCGACAGGCTCAGGCCGACAACAACGTGGTTAATGGTACGTTCCTTGTGAATGGTGTTTATGCTTCGTGTTTGTTTGATACTGGAGCCGATAACTGCTTTGTGTCGTTTGAATTCGAGAAGCTCCTTAGTCATAAGCGCTCCTATCTCCCCTCGTCATTCAAAGTCGAAGTCGCAACTGGAAGAACTGTCGCCGTTAACTCTGTTCTCCGTGATTGTACCCTCGAGCTCAACAATCACATTTTCCCAATTGACCTTATTCCAATGCAACTTGGAAGCTTCGACGTCATAGTAGGTATGGACTTTCTTCGTGAAAACCATGCTTAAGTTGTATGCTTCGATAAAATGATTCGATTTTCGCTCGCAAATGGTGATCTGCTATGTGTGTACGGTGAAACTGCTTCGAAAGGTCTCAAGCTCATGTCGTGTGTCCAAGCTAGCAAGTATCTCCGCAAGGAATACAGAGCTTTCTTGGCCAACATTGTAGTAGCGGAGAAGGAAAAGAAAAAGAAGGCCGAAGTCAAAGACGTTCCACTGGTCCGTGAATTTCCTCAGGTATTTCCTGATGATCTTCCTGGACTACCGCCAAGTCGTGATATCGACTTTCGTATTGACCTCATTCTTGGAGCTAACCCTGTTGCCAAAGCTCCTTATCGACTCGCGCCATCCGAAATGCGGGAACTCTCGAACCAACTCCAGGAATTGCTTGAAAAAGGCTTTATTCGCCCGAGCACCTCTCCATGGGGCGCGCCAGTCCTTTTCGTTAAAAAGAAGGATGGGTCATTCCGGATGTGCATCGACTATCGGGAGTTGAATAAGTTAACCATCAAGAATCGTTACCCTCTGCCTCGAATTGATGACTTATTTGATCAGCTGCAAGGTGCCACGTGTTTCTCGAAGATCGACCTACGTTTAGGCTATCATCAATTGCGGATTCAAGAGGAAGACATCCCCAAAACCGTTTTTTGAACTCGCTATGGCCATTATGAATTCGTTGTTATGCCTTTTGGTTTGACCAACGCGCCCGCGGTTTTTATGGATCTGATGAATCGCGTGTGTAAGCCATTTCTAGACCGTTTCGTCATCGTATTCATCGACGATGTCTTGATCTATTCCAAGTTGAAAGCCGAACACGCGCAACATCTACGTTTGGTTCTCGAGTTACTTCAGGGGAATCAACTCTATGCCAAGTTCTCCAAGTGCGAATTCTGGTTAGAGGAGGTTCAGTTTCTGGGTCACATCGTGAATAGTCAAGGTATACATGTCGATCCCGCGAAGATTGAAGCAGTTAAAAGTTGGATTACGCCTAAGAACCCGTCTGAAGTTCATTCTTTTCTCGGACTAGCGGGGTATTATCGATGATTTATCGAAGGATTCTCTAAGATCGCTGTGCCGCTTACCGCTCTTACCCATAAAGACAAGTCTTTTGTTTAGGGAACTGAACAAGAGTCTGCCTTTCAAACCCTAAAGCATATGCTTTGCAATGCTCCTGTTCTCACATTGCCCGACGGAAACAACGACTTCATTGTCTATTGTGATGCTTCTAACCTTGGTCTTGGTTGTGTTCTTATGCAACGAGACAAGGTTATAGCTTACGCATCTCGTCAGCTCAAAATCCACAAGAAGAACTATACAACCCATGACCTCGAGCTAGGCGCGATTGTCTTTGCATTGAAGATTTGGCGACATTACCTGTATGGTACCAAGTGTACGATCTTTACCGATCACAGGAGTCTACAACACCTCTTTAATAAGAAGGAACTTAACATGCGTCAACGCCGCTGGTTAGAACTTCTTAGCGATTACGACTGTGAGATTCGTTATCACCCAGGCAAAGTAAATGTTGTTGCCAACGCGCTCAGCAGACGGGGTTATATGCTCAGTATTCGCAATATCCAAGCCCAACATGACCTTGAAACCCTCATCCGCGTAGCCAAACATGCTTGCTTTAACGAGCGCACATTGAAGAAAGAGAGGATCTATAATGATGGAGCTCAGCTAGTAAGCAAATCGAATGGGTCTTCTATTATCTAGACCGAATCTGGATCCCTAAGCGAACTGATTTGCGAAAGATTCTAATGGATGAAGCCCATAAATCCCGGTATTCTATTCATCCCAGTGCCGATAAAATGTACCAGGACCTTCGCTATAAGTACTGGTGGCTGGGAATGAAACGGGATATCGCTCTCTATGTTGGAAGTTGTCTGACTTGTGCAAGAGTTAAGGCTGAACACCAAAGACCTTCTGGCTTACTCGAACAACCGCCGATTCCTATATGGAAGTGGGAGAGTATAGCTATGGATTTCATAACCAAACTTCCGCCCACGCCATCAGGTCACGACAGTATTTAGGTTATAGTCGATCGTCTGACCAAATCAGCCCACTTTTTGCCAATACGGGAAGACTATAAGGTAGAACGATTAGCCCGAGTCTACACCGACGAGATCATTTGTAATCATGGTACGCCTCGTGACATCATCTCGGACCGTGATGCTCGTTTCACTTCATGATTGTGGGAAACGTTTCAAGCGGCTCTTGGTACGTCGCTTAACTTAAGTACCGCATTCCATCCTCAAACCTATGGACAGACTGAGAGAACGATCCGTACTCTTGAAGACATGCTCCGTGCGTATGTCATAGACTTCGGGGGTAGTTGGAACAAATACCTGCCGTTAGTCGAATTCTCGTACAACAACAGTTATCATGCCAGCATCCAAACGGCACCATTCGAGGCTTTGTATGGAAGAAGATGTCGATCGCCAATTGTGTGGCACGAGATCTGTCATTCGCAGCTAACCGGTCCCGAGTTACTGCAAGAAATGACTGACAAAATCCTCCAAATTCGAGACAACTTGTTGAAGGCTCGAAGTAGACAGAAAAGTTATGCCGATAGAAGACGCAAGCCTCTTGAATTTGACGTTGGCGACTACGTACTCCTAAAGGTATCACCTTGGAAGGGTGTATTCAGATTCGGCAAGAAAGGGAAACTAGCACCTCGATATGTTGGACCTTTTAAGATTCTGGAAACGATCGGAAAAGTCGCCTACAGACTCGAACTACCGGAGGAACTTAGTAACGTCCACCCGACTTTCCACGTGTCTAACCTCCAAAAGTGCCTAGCTGATCATGACATAATTGTACCCCTCGATGATCTTCAAGTAAACGAAACGCTACACTTCGTGGAAAAGCCTGTCGAAATCATGGATCGCCAGACCAAGCAACTCAGACGCTCGCGCATCCCTATCGTGAAAGTCCGATGGGAAGGCAAACGAGGCGCAGAGTTCACTTGGGAACTCAAAAGCGACATGAAGACCAAGTACCTGCAGTTGTTTAAATGAAGATCTGAAGCATCAAATTGGTAAAATAATTCACGGTGCTGTGTAGCTATCAGCCTAATTTCGGGACAAAATTCCCAAAACAAGGGGATGCAGTAACACCCCGTGTTTTCGAATGTCAAAGTCAAAGTCCAAGTCAAGATTGACTTCTTTGACTAGATTTAGTTATTTTGTGTTTTTATTTTGGTTGTATTATGTGGAACAAGTGTTGTAATCAAAGGAATCGAAGTAATTGAATGTTTAATGAATGCAAACCGTTTAACGACCTTGAATAGCAGGAAGTAACAATGCGATGAAGTCTATTAATCAGTAATCGAGCTAATCAAATCATCATAGAACTCGAAACTCGAATTATGCGACCTTGGTGTTATTATACGTGTGTGTGCCTTACGTATTATTTGTGCATGTTTACTTTATGTTATGTGTGTGGTGATCCATCGAATTAAATCGAAACTCGAAAAATAATCGAACTCAATCACAATCGAATCGAGATCAAAGTCGGACGTGAAGTATAGATGCTTATATGTAGATATAGTGGTTGGGACTAAAAGTAATTTGAATAGGAAACTCTATCGTATTCGTATCATCCTCAATCGAAATCGAAATATCAGAAA
The DNA here is from genome assembly GCA_030545235.1 of Helianthus tuberosus. NCBI lineage: Eukaryota > Viridiplantae > Streptophyta > Magnoliopsida > Asterales > Asteraceae > Helianthus > Helianthus tuberosus. Next base: position 149,248,707 of record CM060363.1, on the reverse strand, counting down.
TCGTCGCACCGAACACTCGAAACAGGCTGTGGATCAATCAGGCTTCGGCCGATCGAATAGCCCAGCCGATCGGACAGACCGTCCGATCGAGCAGGCTGTCCGATCGGGATGCCTGACCGACCGGCCAACCATTTCCTCTTTGGGAAGCCTATAAATAGGCCTGTCATTGTCATTCTTTCCACTTTTGGAAACTCTCTGTCCGACCAGCTCGTGTTCTTCACCTTTTCTCAGATTTCTCTCAATCCCGGTAAGATTTCATCCTAGATCTTGTACATTTTTGATCAACGCGCACTTCTTCACCTTTCTATCTTTCAAATCTTGATTTCTAACTGTGAAATCATCAAGATCTAAGTGTTCTAGGATGATGTCATCATGGTGTTCTCCAAGAACTTCATGTTTTGGCCTCAATCCACCAAGAATCACTTGAATCTAGCCGATTTCCACATAAACAAACACAGATCTGATATAGATCTAAACATTACACGGTGTAACGGATTGAAAGAAGGATTTTCCAACTTTCCTTTCAACTCTTTTACACTCAATGCCTTCAAACCGGTAGAAACGGAGCTTGAGCCAACTCACTAATCATTCTAATGGTTGTGTGGTTCAAGATTCGGGTTCTATCTACGAGGTTCACCGATTCCGGGTTAGACTTTAAACTCCGTTCTGAACCGTTCACCGGCCGGATTTGGGTGAATCCTATCCGAGCAGGAGAAACAAATAGGAACGAGGGTTCTATAGTTTAAAACGTTGTCAAACTACCTCGATATAACGACAAACAAACGGAACAACCAAGTGTTAGACGAACAGGCCGACCAGGTCAGGAAGCTGACCGATCGGAAAGGCTGTCCGAACGGACAGATCAGCCGATCGGACATGCCAGCCGATCGACTGGGCCAGCCGATCGGCTAACATGTGGTCCCCACATTCTAACAAATTAATGAAGTCTAGTATTGAACGAAGTAATGTTCGATCGAACCATTGTTTGATAACATTACTCTTCGGATCATGAGATACTATGCTTCAATACTTAATCGATTTTCAACTCGTTCGAAGTCTTGGAGTGCCACCCGATCGAAAATGCTGTCCAATCAGGTGACAACCTAACTAAGGACTATTACTGAAGTACCTGACCGATCGGTTAAGCTGGCCGATAGAACGAACCGTTCGATCGATCGACCTGAAAGGTAAGAATACTTCAATGTTTTCAAATACTGCAACTAAAACCTCAAAAGGTCAAACCATCATACACAAACACAGCCTACTCAAAGGAAGAAACAATCCACTTGAACAGCCCATCCGATCGAGCCCACCGGCCGACCGAACAGACTGTCAAACCGAACGAACAACCCGTCCGATCGAACCTACTATCCGATCGACCAGGTTGTTTGACCCATCAACGCTTGTTTTCGTTTTTGCGTTACTCATCGTTATGCTATCGAACTATTCAGGCTAACCCTACTCTCAAGCGCTCCCTTCAATCCATCAATCAATCGCTGTGAGTATACTCGAACCCTTTTTGCTTTAGCACTTTTGGGTGTTACATACGTTACTTATCTAAATCAGAATCGAACACACTACTCAATTACTTTAAACGCTAACCATTTTGCATGTATTACGTGACTAAATGAATGCTTGTTGTTATGTTTACGCGTGGAATATTGTCTACCTGCCTTAACAACGTAGTGCTATAGTTTGGACTCAGCACCCGTTCACACCGGGGTTGTTAAGGACAATTACTTGCATGGATAACGGTGGTAATCATGTATTGTGAACTGTCCCGGACAGTCAACCCGTAGTCATTGGTATCGATTGATCCATGTCGATAATTAACATGCTTCGTTTTCCTCTGTGTACGTGCTGGTTATGCGTAAACTATTTCGAACTCTATATGCTATTATCAAACTTGTATTCTCATCTTTACATTATATGTATTGACTTTATTTTAACGTATGTGACAGGTGTTTAAGATGCATTCTTGCTAGGGAAGCGAGGCTAGAATAAAGCGTCTAGAGCCCCCAACAAATAGTTGTCTGTAGCAGTCAAACTAGGGGTCTTTAGAAGCAAAAACAATATTTATATTTTAAATTAAATTTGAGTTGTCAAAACAGAAATATTTGACTGGTTGTTATCTGTAATAATTTATTTTCTTATTTGGGATACGGTATGGGACGTATCATTTAACTGAATAATATTAATAGTTATTGTGGAAACTTCTGGACAATCTGTTTCGCTCAGTGCCATGCCCCGATGTTCCGCCATCGGTTAGGGTGTAACAAATAGAAATCATTGATAATTACATTTTTGGGTCTAATCCACACACGTGATTGGATTCCGCACATTTCACGTGTTCGTACGCATTCAACGGTAAAAGAATTGATCTAGATCCTGAATTCACAAGTGGTATCAAAGCGGGTGTTTGATTGCACAGATTGAAAACACGAAGATTCAAGCTTCTTCATCAGGTTCAGAGACAAAATCATCATCTTCTTCTCACATTTTCTTCTATTCATCTTCTACATATCTTTTGGAACTTAAAATCTCAAATTCATGAAGATTTCACGGTTGAAATTGGCAAAATTGTCAGTATGTTGTGCGAAAATCAGTTTTAACAAATCCTTCAAAGTTTCAGATCATAATTCGAACTAAAACTCATTCAAATCAGTGAAAAACCATGAACCAAGAAACTAATTTTGATGACATCATCATCCATCCGGACGGATAGACGTGTCCATCCGGACGGATAGACTTCTCAGAAGTATAATTGTTCAAGGTTTAGTGTTCATCTGGAAAGATTCTAAGTCCATCCGGAAGAATAGAATTTTTAGTGCCCATCCGGAAGTTGTTCATCCGGGCTGTTAAAGCTCATCCGAACTAAAGCCCATCCGGAGACTTACCCATCCGGACCAGTTCATTAGGAGATTAGTCCATACGGAACTGTTTGACTTTCTTTAATTTTTACAGGTTGTTCAAAAATCAGAATCATGGTTGAAGAGTTTTACAACGGGTTTTACAACGCGTTCACTTTCGAGTCTTCTGAAACGACAACTATCGCACCAAAAAGCATCTCTAAAGCTATAACTGAGAATATAAATCATGATAATTTTTACAAAACTAACTCAAACCACAAATACTTGATAGTATTGAAGATTATACTTGGTGGAAAGTGAGATTTATTAACGGGGCAAAAGCTTATGCTCATGAGAGTTGGATTTGTATGGAATTTGGGCATAGCAGGCCAGCAAATGATAAAAATGAAGAAATTCCACTTAAAAGCTTATTAACTGAAGATAAAAAGACATTTTCTCATGAACAAAGAATGATGCGTTAATACAATAATCGATCAGAGATGACTTTTTTGCACTACTTAATCATGATGGTTCTTCAAAATCTGTGTGGGAAGTGTAACACTCTTACTATTAAATGACGCTTTTCGTATAAATTACGAAAATAAACATGTAATTATGATTTCATATACGTTGAAAAATACGGGTAAATTAAAACTTTTACAATTTAAAATAATACAACATAATGTGATTGAGTTCATCGTTTAAAAAAATAACGACGAAACAACTTGCGGAAGCTTCATTTTCATGTGTTCGGTTCTTGTACGTTGCTTGATCTTCATCCGGGTACTCCTGATATTCACCTATGATCAAAACCAACTTAAAAGTTAGTTTTGATAACTTAAAAATAAGATTAAACAAGTTCGTAGCATCAAAAGCATCAAACCAACAAAATAAAAATAATTTTTTCGGACTAGTGCCTCTCGCGCCACGCGAGAGGCTTCCCTTGTCCCTTCGCGTGCCGCGACGCCTGTCGCGAGTCGCTCTGATGTCACAGTGTCCCCTCGCATGCCACGGGGGAGACCAGTTTCCAGCAGGTTCATGTCTGGGACCTGCATATCAGCCCAGCTATGTTTTTAATCGAAAATCAAACTTTAAAGTGCCATAACTTTTTATCTACTTATCCGATTTGCGTGATTCTTTTTCCTACACGTTCGTAATTTGATTCCCCATCACAAGGAGTTAAAATCCGACATCCGAATTTACAATTTTCTAGGTTTTAGGCCTTCGGATTAGTTTTAATTATTAAACTTTGAACAAAGCTTTTGACCCGTTTATACTATCATCAAACCAACTTGTTTATTACACCCTAAGTCTCATGGATATCATATTTTAAGGTTTCCTATCACATGAGGTTCAAATCACGGGTTATTATACATCATTAACCCGTTTATACTTATGCGCTTGTTTTGACCCGTTAAGGGTATTTAGGCGCTTTTACGCACAAGCCATACTCATTCATTTCTAACTTCATATTCCCATATTTTAATATCTACTTATATTCCGCCACCACTATTTTCGTGGTGGATTTAACATATTGAACCCATTATCCTAAGTTTTACCATTTGGTTAGTCATTTTACGCCAATGACCCATTTTTTTAACTATAAACTTATTTATGCGTACTTGGCTCGGATCAACATATTGACCCGTTTTAATACCTTATCTCAATAATCGCTAATTCATAGCATCGCTAATTCATAAGCCGATTTATCCTGTGTGCATAAAACTCCACAAACACTTATTAGTCGTTAATTGTCAAATGGTATCAAGATTACCATTTGACTCGTTTGGTCTAAACGACCTAACATTTTGCGCTTATATTTGGCTAGATCACCATTTTACCGTTTTTATTTGTTTAGGCTTACTTAGAAAGTAGCCATTCAAAAACTCATTTTTATTTATGTCATCCCATGACCAAATTACCATTTCACCCATTTTTACCATTAAACATGGTTTTTCGTCTTTTGATACGTTCCGACCCGTATCTTTTCGTGTCAAAATCGTATTTTAAAAATAACCTTGTCGTATTTATAATCTATAAATAAATACATATCTTACGATAAAGGTGTAAGCTTTACTTACCTTGCATCCATGCCACGCTTTTCTTTCCATACTCGCTCCGTTCGACCCGCTTCATCCACAAGCTTCCACCTAGCTTGTTAAGCGCTAAACTATTATCCAATGTTCACAAGGTGGTTAGATTAACCATAATTTAATATGATATTCCACCTTACACATTTATATGAATTCATCCGAACACTTAATATAATCACGTTTTACACACAACCAAGTAGACCACGATTTCATTTAGTCATTTCATATCACTGAAAATGGGCTGTTTTTTGGTGACTTGTTTAACCTGTTTACAAGTCTTCAAAAATTATGATTTTTTTATGTGGCGTACCTCTCGGAGGGTTAGGCCTTGTGTTAAAATTTCAAGATCTAACTCTTTAACAAAAAATCGTAAAAATTCATCTACTAAGCTGCAATCAGATTCGTCACTTCTGACTGCAGCTTACGGAAAAATTCCTTTAAAATTCCTCGTTTATCCGATTGAACAAATTCCAATTGGAGATTTTTGTAATCACTTAAAAATATGTACAGTAAAAATTTGAGATCATAATTAAATTCCTAAATTGAGTTATGACATTCTTAATGGGCTGCAAATTCTGCCAGAAAACGCAGCATGAACCTTCGATACGGAAAAATTCATAAAACGCTCAATTTTCATCGAAAAAATGCGATTCCAGTGGGGTTTTAAAGATATTTCCTGGAATTACATTTTAGACTCAAGAAACACATGTTTTTGTCACGTTTTGTCGAGGTTACAGCCAATACAAATCGGCTGTAAATTCTGATCAGGAGCTGTTTGAATTCAGCTTTCAATTAAAGCATGTTTCTTGACATCATAACACTATTTTTTAGCAATCAAAACCCTAAAAACATCTCATACATGAATTTAGTCAAAACTCACTTATCACCTTCAATGGTGATCATGAATTCATTAGAATTAGACTTAATTTCATCATATGCTGGTCTAGGGTTTACTCCTGGACACTACAATATTCCTATTTCATCATATAACGAACATGCAACCATCTAATTCGAATTCTCTAAGTTTGCTGAGAAATTTAACTAGAGATTTCTCAAGAAATTTACATACCTCGTGACTCCTTTCTCAGTGGAGATCACTAATTCGTACTTGGATTTCGATTTGGACTTGATTTGGACCTTCAATTTGAGAGATTTAGCACGAACTAGGGTTGGGGTTTCCCTTTGGTCGCCCTCTGCTTCAATCGACCAGACACACACTCTTGTGTGTGTTTGGTGGGTTTTTATTTGTTTTAATTAAATCAAGTTTCAAGTTTAACAAGTTTGGCCCCTCCATTTTCCTTAGTTCATAATTTAAGTGTTTTAACCCACTCATAAGTCACTATCTAACTAGGTTAGAATTATTCCTAGTCAACTTAGTAGGTTCGGTAAGTTAAAAACCCGTTTTATTTTAAATCCCGTTAACTCGGGCTCCTTATGAACTTTTGTCTTCTCAAGTCATTTGCTCTCTTTTTATTTATTATTAGGCTTATTTATTTGAATCCTAATAATTTCCGTGTTAATCTTTTCTGCTAACGGTATTCTACCCGCTCTTTAGTATTAACGGGGTGTAATTACCAAACCCGTTTTCGGGGTGTTACAAGTCTACCCCCTTAAAGAAGTTTCGTCCCGAAACCTTTCTCACGTACTTTATTGGTTCAGATTATCTAAACTTTAGTTTCAGTGATCTCTTGAGCATTGCTCGCCTATAATAATCTTACCAAAAAGCGTGGTAATGTGTTTTTGGCCTTTAAGCGTATGCGCATTTCGGGTATAAGGCCTCGTGGGCCGTTGCTTTCAACTGGTACCTTTTTATCTTTATCAAATGTTTATTTTGGCGGTTAGACTTGTTAGTCACCGATTACCTTATACCCCATCGCTCGGGTATATTCACCTTGCCTTCCCGAGGCTTATCTAAGTTTATGATCTCTTATCCTGTGACTCACGTTACAACTTGGTCACATTCTATATTAATTTTTCTTGAGCGTGAACGTGTCATGACACGTTTAAGTTTATCTTGACTTTCCATTACCATAAATCTTTCTCTCGAATGTATCGCCTTGCACCTGTCAGTGTCAAGATCTTTATTCTTTGATACTAATCACTTTCCGAATTCATCTCATAATATTCATATTTGTTAAAGCGTTGTTTCTTACTAATACTAAATTTTAGTTTAACGCTTTTCTCTTTGACTTTGTCAATTACTCATGTCAAGGAAATTGACAACCCACAATTTATTCTTTTTCCGTTCTCGTTTTAGACGGGGAATTATAATCAGTTCCTTCGTTTTACGCTATTGACCCGTAGGTTCTTTCACTTAGTCTCATAGGCTATTTATTTAGATTTTTTAACTGTATATATATAATTAGGGTGTCAAGGTACCCTTTTTATGTTTAGAATCATTTATTTTCGCTTTTGTATTTCATTTGACCTTGACCGTAGTCTAAGGCTACATCTGTTTTCCTTCGAATTATTCTTCCGACTCTATGACTTCTCCCGTCATTTACACGTCGGTTTGTCCCACTCTTATCGTTATTCAGTTTACGCCTCTATTTCCTATCGAACCGTTACCCGGGTTCTTTATCTTATTGTTTTTAACAGTCCAGTTTCACTGGTTTGCGTTTTCTTTCTATACTCTTTTACGACCTATCACATAGGTTCATTAATATTCCGCACTTTCATTATTCAACGACCTATCACATAGGTTCATTAATATTCTGCGCTTTCATTATTCAGCGTGCGCTTACTTTCATTTTCCAACGTTATTCTTTATTAATCTCGTTTGACTTGTTTGAGTGAAACTTCGTCACTTATGAACGTCAAACTTCGTTCTTTGTTCGACCCGTTTACTTTAAAATAGTTGAACGTAATTATAAAAAATTTCTGTTTGCAAAATCTTATCGTCTTTTAGTCATGGCCCATAATCCGAGTCTTTTGACTTTCTAATCCGCGTTCCCATCTCTTAGTTTACGCATATTCTTAAAATCCTACCCATTTATCGGGTATCTTACCAAAGTCATTATTAAAGCAACCGTCCCGGAATGTATTAAGACTTTGTTTTAATTTATTTGGTCATCTTAGAGAAATATATCACTTTTATTCAATCAAGTCCTTTATTCTTTATTTAATTCGTTTGACTTGTCCGTGTGAATTTCATCACTTGTGACAGTCAAACTTTTATCTCTATGCCTTAGCATTCCTATTAGTCGGTCTGTATTTTCATTTACTTTGTTCCTTGTCCCTTCTCTCGGGTTCGTTATTCTAACGTAATATGCTTCCGTCATCCGACTTGCATTTACGTTTATCACCAAACATTTTGCTTATTCGATTCATTTGGGTATCTTTTTAATTTATCTCATTCACCCCGTCCTTACTACATCGAATGTAAGTATGTCCATCATAAAAGTTCATGGTACCACGTGTTCACTACTTACTTGGCCAGAGTAAGCGATCAACACATGGTAAACATGACCTTTTATAATTTTCCACATTACACCCCATGTAAGTAACGCTTATCCAATTGGTAAAACTTTATTCAATTGCTATTTAACAATTATTAGTTTTACCCGTTTCATTCTTGAACATATAAAATGTTTTCCTTTTTATCTAACTATTATATAATCACATTCATTAATGTGATCGCTACCCTTTCTCAATAATATTATATTGAGAATTATTCACTTGGATAATCACTCCCGCCCAAGTTTCCACATGAACTAATCATGTTATTGCTTTGTTATTCATCATCGTGAATTACACATGTTTTTTATTTAATTTCTCTTGGAAACATCATCCTGAATAGGTATCCTATTCAGATTTTCCAAGTTTTATCCTACGTATGCAACAATCATTCTCTACGTGTTTGTTGCATATTACTATTTATGGGATAAAATTTAAAACGTGCACCTGGTAATGCTTGCCCTAATGGGCTTTCCTTGCCATTAACCGTGTTCGCGATTATTACGCGATTTTTGTCCTTGGCGAGCATGTTCTGCTTGTCATACTCGGACCGTTCCTCCGTCATATCCACAATTTGTTAAATTCTCGCCATCTTCAGATGCGAGTGTCCTTCAATTAAACATTTACAAAGATTAGTAATGTCAACGTTACTAAACGCCTGTATTACAATACGAGGCTTTCTACTATACGTGTCAACGCATGTAATTTCGTTAACTATATCAATCATTTAATTGGGCTAACGTGTATTACACGATAACCCTATGTGTTGTTTATAACACTTTAATATGCTAAATCATTTATATACATATAGCTTACCGGATTTGCGATCAAGCCTCGAACTGTACACATTTGTCAACAACCTTGAGCTCTGATTACCAACTTGTAACACTCTTACTATTAAATGACGCTTTTCGTATAAATTACGAAAATAAACATGTAATTATGATTTCATATACGTTGAAAAATACGGGTAAATTTAAACTTTTGCAATTTAAAATAATACAACATAATGTGATTGAGTTCATCGTTTAAAAAAATAACGACGAAACAACTTGCGGAAAAGCTTCATTTTCATGTGTTCGGTTCTTGTACGTTGCTTGATCTTCATCCGGGTACTCCTGATATTCACCTATGATCAAAACCAACTTAAAAGTTAGTTTTGATAACTTAAAAATAAGATTAAACAAGTTCGTAGCATCAAAAGCATCAAACCAACAAAATAAAAATAATTTTTTCAGACTAGTGCCTCTCGCGCCACGCGAGAGGCTTCCCTTGTCCCTTCACGTGCCGCGACGCATGTCGCGAGTCGCTCTGATGTCACAGTGTCTCCTCGCGTGCCGCAGGGAGACCAGTTTCCAGCAGGTTCATGTCTGGGACCTGCATATCAGCCCAGCTATGTTTTTAATCGAAAATCAAACTTTAAAGTGCCATAACTTTTTATCTACTTATCCGATTTGCGTGATTCTTTTTCCTACACGTTCGTAATTTGATTCCCCATCACATGGAGTTAAAATCCAACATCCGAATTTACAATTTTCTAGGTTTTAGGCCTTCGGATTAATTTTAATTATTAAACTTTTAACATAAGCTTTTGACCCGTTTATACTATCAACTAATTCTCGTGGATATCATATTTTAAGATTTCCTATCACATGAGGTTCAAATCACGGGTTATTATACGTCATTAACCCGTTTATACTTATGCGCTTGTTTTGACCCGTTAAGGGTATTTAGGTGCTTTTATGCACAAGCCATACTCATTCATTTCTAACTTCATATTCCCATATTTTAATATCTACTTATATTCTGCCACCACTATTTTCGTGGTGGATTTAACATATTGAACCCATTATCCTAAGTTTTACCATTTGGTTAGTCATTTTACGCCAATGACCCATTTTTTTAACCATAAACTTATTTATGCGTACCTGGCTCGGATCAACATATTGACCCGTTTTAATACCTTGTCTCAATAATCGCTAATTCATAGCATCGCTAATTCATAAGCCGATTTATCTTGTGTGCATAAAACTCCACAAACACTTATTAGTCGTTAATTGTCAAATGGTATCAAGATTACCATTTGACCCGTTTGGTCTAAACGACCAAACATTTTGCGCTTATATTTGACTAGATCACCATTTTACCGTTTTTATTCGTTTAGGCTTACTTAGAAAGTAGCCATTCAAAAACTCATTTTTATTTATATCATCCCATGACAAAATTACCATTTCACCCATTTTTACCATTAAACATGGTTTTTCGTCTTTTAGTACGTTCCGACCCGTATCTTTTCAAGTCAAAATCCTATGCATTCATCCAAACACTTAATATAATCACGTTTTACACACAACCAAGTAGACCGCGATTTCATTTAGGCATTTCATATCACTGAAAATGGGCTGTTTTTTTGGTGACTTATTTAACCTGTTTACTAGTCTTCAAAAATTATGATTTTTTTTATGTGGCGTACCTCTCGGAGGGTTAGGCCTTGTGTTAAAATTTCAAGATCTAACTCTTTACCAAAAAATCGTAAAAATTCATCTACTAAGCTGCAATCAGATTCTTCACTTCTGACTGCAGCTTATGGAAAAATTCCTTTAAAATTCCTCGTTTATCCGATTGAAAAAATTCCAATTGGAGATTTTTGTAATCACTTAAAAATATCTACAATAAAAAATTTGAGATCATAATTAAATTCCTAAATTGAGTTATGACATTCTTAATGGGCTGCAAATTCTGGCAGAAAACGCAGCTTGAACCTTCGATACGGAAAAATTCATAAAACACTCAATTTTCGTCGAAAAAATGCGATTCCATTGGGGTTTTAAAGATATTTCTTGGAATTACATTTTAGACTCAAGAAACACATGTTTTTGTCATGTTTTGTCCAGGTTACAACCAATACAAATCGGCTGTAAATTCTGATCAGGAGCTGTTTGAATTCAGCTTTCAATTAAAGCATGTTCTTAACATCATAACACTATTTTTTAGCAATCAAAACCTTAAAAACATCTCATACATGAATTTAGTCAAAACTCACTTATCACCTTCAATGGTGATCATGTATTCATAAGAATTAGACCTAATTTCATCATATGCTTGTCTAGGGTTTACTCCTAGACACTACAATATTCCTATTTCATCATATAACGAACATGCAACCATCTAATTCGAATTCTCTAAGTTTGCTTAGAAATTTAACTAGAGATTTCTCAAGAAATTTACATACCCCGTGACTCCTTTCTCAGTGGAGATCACTAATTCGTACTTGGATTTCGATTTGGACTTGATTTGGACCTTCAATTTGAGAGATTTAGCACGGACTAGGGTTGGGGTTTCCCTTTGGTCGCCCTCTGCTTCAATCGACCAGACACACACACTCTTGTGTGTGTTTGGTGGGTTTTTATTTGTTTTAATTAAATCAAGTTTCAAGTTTAACAAGTTTGGCCCCTCCATTTTCCTTAGTTCATAGTTTAAGTGTTTTAACCCACTCATAAGTCACTATCTAACTAGGTTAGAATTATTCCTAGTCAACTTAGTAGGTTCGGTAAGTTCCCGTTTTATTTTAAATCCCGTTAACTCGGGCTCCTTATGAACTTTTGTCTTCTCAAGTTGTTTGCTCTCTTTTTATTTATTATTAGGCTTATTTACTTGAATCCTAATAATTTCCGGGTTAATCTTTACTGCTAACGGTATTCTACCTGCTCTTTAGTATTAACGGGGTTTAATTACCAAAATCGCTTTTGGGGTGTTACAGGAAGCGTTACGAGTGAAAGTTGAGGGTGGAAAGCAAATTAAAAAGAATAAAATATCATTGCTTAAAAAGGAATTTGATTTGTTTAATTGTATAATAGGCGAAACTATGAGACAAATGATTGAGAGATTTTGTCACCTTAAAATTGAACTCGATAGGTTTGGGATTACAAAAACTAGAGAAGAGACCATTGACAAAGTTATTGAAGCTTTGCCACGTGCAGATCATTGGCAAAATTTTGTTTTTATTTTGAAAAAATGATCCAATGTTTGATGAGATTACTTTGTATACTTTGATTGAAAAGATTGAAAGTCATGAGCTCGAGTTGCAAAAACAAAACAAAATAAGCAACTCTACCTATCAACAAAATGTGGGTCTTTACTATAGAGGAAGTTTGCCTTCAAACAATCAATCGTCTAAGCCTAGTACAACTTTCAGCATAAAAAAGACAAAGGATTCTCAAAAGAGTTCATCAAGCTATGACCCAGGTTATCATTGTTCTTCATCAACATCAAGTGTAGCAGAACCTGATGAGATTCATTGTAACATTGCTTTAAAGCTGAAAAATTCTTCGACAATGAGTATCAATGCTGCTAAACAATGGATGAGTTTCTTAGCATCGATTCTGGAGTCATATGAGATTCTGGTGGCGGGGAGAATCGGAAAGCCCGAAATAAAAAAAGAGGATTATGACCAGATAGACCCAGAGGAGATGGAACTTATCGATATCAAATGGTGTTTAGCTAGTGGCATTAGAAGAGCGCAACGGTTTATGGAGATCACAGGCATGCAATGTCTTAAAGGTGCAAACACAAAGCTGGGATTTGACAAGTCAAAGGTTACATGCTTTCGATGCAAGTAGCAAGGTCATTTCAAAAGAGAATGTGTTAACCGGGAAGTAACTGATCATGTCAATCCATTTCATGATGACTACTATAAGAAGGTTATCTATCATCGCAACAACGAGTAGCCGACAAGAACAAACCAAAAGTAAATTGAAGAAGGGTCATCAAAAGAGAGAAAATATGCTGCTCATGTTACGGTTCATGATGATGAAGGGTTCGACTGGAGCAAATATATACCGGAAGAAGATAAAAGAGCGTTGATTGCTAAAGTGAAAGAGAGAACTAAAGAAGAAATTCTGCAAGAGAAAACGTACAGAGAAAGATGTTTTGCAGATTACAGACTAGAAGAAATGCAAAAGGAGTATGAGGAAGCTAGGAGTTATAGAAGATGGGACAATAAAAGAGAGTGTTACGTCAATCGCAAAGGAGATCCAGTTGTCCATTCAAGACAACTAGTGTATAATGGTGTACTTGCAGTCATTCCATTATCTAGCGAATATTATTCGAAGATAGAAGCAGATAAGGATTATCTCAAAAAGCTAGATAAGATAATCAGAGATGTCATGACAGCAAGCTTGAGACAACGAGATGAAGAAAGAACGAAGAAGAATATTGAGAATTTGGTAGATGAATTAAAGAAAGTTGCAGAGGAAGTTAGTGATGAACAAAAGAATGAAGCGGTGAAAGAAGAGGAAACAGCTGGTGAAGAAGATCAGAAATCAGCAGAAGAAGTTGTTACTAAAAAATAGCAGGATGAAGAGAGTTTGAAGAAGAAAGAAGAAGTTGGTGAAGAGAAACAAGAAAAAGCTGATGCAAAGTTGGAAGAGTTGATTGATGAAGCTGATGCTGGTAAAGCTGATCAGAAGCAGACGACAGAAAAAGCTAATGTGCCAACTATTGAGGTAATAATTAAACCTAAATCTTCTGATGTGTTAAATAAAACTGTTGAACAGTGCAAGAAATGCATGGAAACGTCCAGTGCTTGTACCGAAAAAGATGAAAAATTCAGAATAAGAGATATAGAATTTACTAAAATTGAAAGAGTTTTCAAAGATAAATGTAAAGAAATGTTTGAAAAAGAAAAGGTTTTGATAGATAACGATGAAAAGATGACACATAAATGTAAAGTTTTGGAAAAAGAAAATGAAATTTTGAAACAAAAATGTTCAGAAATGACAGAAGAATGTTTACAAAAAGAAAATGCGATTCAAGAAATGAAAACAGAATATGTTTCTATAAACTTGCATAGCATATTATAAAAGAGTTGTATGAAGATGTGAAAAGTCAAATGAAACTTGTTCAATCGAGACTGAAATTTTGTTCTGAAACATCAGAAACACTTAAGCGACAGTATGAAATAAAACAACAAGTTGTAAATTCTTATATTGAAGAAGTTGCTGAGCTTAAACGTAAAATGGCTAATTTAGAACAAGATAATAACAAGTTGCATAGTTATCACGCTTCATCATATGTTCTTGAACTTCTTTTCAACATAAAACTGGATGATAAAGATTTTGAGAAAAATAAGAAAGGAATTGGCTCAGAATATCATCAGGTTCCACCATCGTTTGAGGAAAAAATCACATTCTATGATGACGAGAAGGTGGAAAAAGCTTTCAACATGGTTGATTAATTGCCAGAAAATATTGATATCACCTATTCCAAATCTGATGATACTGGTGATTCAGATGTGGTAGGTAAGGTCGTTGAAAGTGTTTTGACAGAAGAGTCTACCAAAACAGACAAGTCCGAATCACAGGATGAAAATGAGGGAAATTTTCATGATAGTTATCTTAAAAATTCAAAATCTTAGAAAGATGCGAATGATGATCCGATAGGATTGGCATACACCAAGATTGGATCAGACAAACTATTCTTAGATATTGAAGTTCCGATTCAGAATGTGATTTCGGAAAAGATTGACAAAGTTTTTAAACTGGTAGAAATCGAGAAATCTGAAATTGAAAAATTTGCTAGAAAGAGCAAGAAATTTTTTTATAACAAACCTAGTTACAAAAGAAAAAATATGAAGGCTGGGTTGGGATATAAAAAGAAATAATATCACAAGAAAAGGGCTGAAAAGCAAAATTTTCAGAAAAAGATGAACTTTGTTCACAGAACAAGTTCAGAGGAAGAGAAAGAACTCCAATTTAGACGAAAGTCTAATGAAGAGTTCTATGCTCAAAAGAAACAACAACAACAACAACAGGTTAAAGATGTTACCAAAAGAACATGTTTTAAATGTAATTAAATTGGACATATTGGTTACAAGTGTCCAAATCCTAAACCTGTTGGTGTTGAGAAAAGAAAGTCTGATGTTGTGAATATGAAACCAACCAAGTTTGAATCAAAACAAACTTGGAAGCCGAAAACATCAAAGGCTGAATCACAATAATCTTGGAAATATATGACACCCAGATTTCGAACAACCCAAAGTTGGAAAACAACGGTTGATGAAACAAACCCACACCAATTTTGGAAACCTAAAACTGATATGTCAAAACAAAATATTCAAAATGATTCAAAAAAATTTCTGTACATAAATAAACTATATTAAAAACCCTAAAAGTTGAAAAATTTAAAATCCAAAATATGTTTTTTCTTTCTTAAAGTCATAAAAATTGAAAAAAAAAATATGTTTGTGTTTTAAATTTTGTTAAAAAAATTAAAAAATTTTCAAAAACATGTTGAGTGAATATGCCGAAACCCTCACGGCTGAACAAACATGATTATTTCATAATTGAAAATGGTTTTAACATTGTTAAAAATCAGTGTGTTGTAAATCATGGGGGTATCTTCTGCAAAACAGAGCATGTGAAGCAGAAAATGGATGGCGAGACAAAGCTATCTGCATTGGGTTGTCAAATTTTAAAATGTTTTGGATTTTAGGGGGAGTAAAAATTTCAGAAAATACAAAAACATTTGAAAATTTGAAAAAGCCAAAAACAATTGAAATTTCAAAAATGAGTTTTTGTGTAAAAAGAAGAAATGATAGTACATCAGTAGACAATCACAGTACGCTAAAGAAATGGAAAGTCAAATGTGATAAACGGTCTCACTGATGATGTGTCAGTAGGTTTTTACACATTTAGTAGATTGATTTCGAGATATAAACCTAAATATCAATAACTTACTTATCTTGTGGGAAACATCTCTCGGATATATGGGTAACCCCCGAATTCTCGTTTGAGAGGTTGCCTGATTCTGAGATAGTAGGTCTTTATACTGTTTGATATCTGGGGTATTATACCTGGTCTTCTGATTTTGCGTTGGCAATGGCCTATACCTCGCATAATACTTTGCGCACTTTATAAAAAGCTTTCCTTCTTCATAAAAATTGAGAAAATATCGAAAGATATATATCAAGTGCAGTTGTAAAGAAGATCCCTAAGTGGGACACACCTAAAGTCGAGCCTTCATCTATTTGACTGAACAGTAGTTCATACCTGAGCTCTCAAGGTCTCGCACTAACCCATAGTACAGATATCAATATAGTATATTCACCTGTACGACTGAATCTTGGAATCTTGATACAGGAGTGTATTCAGAGGTGGGACACGCAAATAAGTTAAGTACTTAAAACACTAAATCTTGTATCTCGAATCAGTTGAACTTTGTGTGAGAATTTAAGTGGATCAGTATACTGACAATCTAAGTGAATTGTTTAGAACTTAAAGTGTTTATAGCTCAACGGTGCTAGTGATTTGTCATAAACTGATATGATCCTCTGACAAGAACTCAAACAAAAATATGTCTGTAAATATTTCTTTACTGCTTTATTTTACAGAACATAAAAGATTTTCGGAGTGTTTAGCATAAACTTTGAAAAATACAAAAAGATTTTGTTTCTACTTTATTTTCGACAACTGATGTCTGAATGCTGAGTTTCAAAATCTAAGTACGCTGAACATGTTGCTGAAAATAAACAAGTTCATTAATTTGAAACTTGAGTTTTATATGAAAAATAAAAAACAGTTTGTGAGATCTCTAAGGTCATTGAATTGGACTTGGATGAATATCGTGAGGTTTTGGATTCTTAAACTGTCAAATACATGAGGTTATTTGATAGGAGGAGAGAGTCAGTTGATCCTGGATAAATACATACTGTTACATTTATGTTTTGAGCCAGGTTACTGATTATGAATATCTGTGTTTGAGGGCCAGGTCATTAATTCTGGGAATAACCTAAAAAGCTTTAATTGTTAAACATTTGTGTTTAGAGCTAGGTTTTCGATAATAAACTTAAATTATCAAATATCTTACAAGAGATTTGAGATTTTGCAGATGATTTGCCAGACTGCAAATCCGATAGCTGAGTTTAAGGGGGAGTCTGAAGATGAGCTCAATGCAAGGGGAACTTGTAGAGCCAGGTGACGATCCTAGTAGCTGAAAGCACAAAAGCTTAAAGCAAGGGGGAGCATGAGTTGAACGATAGGGGGAGCAGATAGAGCTGTTAGAGAAAAAGGGAGAGACTGTGGTGCTGAAGTTGTCAACATTTAAAAAAGACTCAGAGAGAGAGAGAGAGGGAGAAGAGAGAAAGCTACGAGATTGACTACAGCAATATCCAAGGGGGAGTCTGTGAGTGCATATGTCTATCGCTTACGTCAATCACGCATCGTAGCTGAATCAGATGATACAAGACCGATGCTGAACTAAGATAAACATAAAGTTGGTGTGTGTTGAAGTCCATCCGAATGGATGGACAACAGGTCCATTCGGATAGATGGGATATGCTCATTCGAATATAGAGTGTTATATGTTTAGTCCATCCGCTAGCCTGTTTCATCCGGAGGGAGGATGCCTATAAATAGGAGTGTAGGGTCTTTACATTTGATAATTGTTAGGATCTGAGTTTCTTATGATTGTGTTTTTGTTTGATAATTATGAATATGAATGAGTATAAGTGCAGTGGAATTAAAATGGAAACAAACTTTCAACACACAATTAAATGGAAGAATTGCTTTCAACTCACATGTTTGTCATGAAATCGAATGATTATATTTATTACAATGATTCAATTACACTTGCATGCATGCAATACAATCTCCCCCTCAGCCTGAGCTCACAGATGGTTTGTTCGTACAGTATAGGGTACTGTTCTATTTATAGTACAGAACAAACCACTGAAGCATCTTTGCTGACATCACCATGAAAGTGACATCTAACCTCCTAACAACCTACAACCAATGATCAATACAAATACTATTATCTAACCACTGATTACAATACAATACAAAGAAGTAAACAAAACTACTGCTTCTCATTCCACTGTTATACTCCAAGCAGTGCTTGTGTCTTCAGCAGTACTTGAACCATGACAGTAGATTGAGCATCAGTGCTTTAGCCTTCAACAGTCTTTAATAGTCTTTAGTAGTTTGATCGGAGTGTCGCACTCCGGTCAAAGATAATATTTATAGTCCCAAATTACCCTTAACAAATAGTTAGTGGTAGCAAGGGGTCGAACCACGAAGAGTATGTGGTTTGCGAATGGACTTTGAATGAAATGTAGAAATTATCACTTTTATGAAGCTTGCTATCTTGTTTTTGTATATTTTTATTTGATTGAAAGAGGTGATTTAATATTACTAAAGTAATTTGTTTGATAACTACTAAAAACTAGCAATTGCAATAATGTAAATAAAGGTTTTGACAAGATAGAGAAAACAAGGTTCACACCCGGTTCGGTAATTGCACTCCTAGGGTTCTTACACGTTTTAGTTTTAATTCACTTGAATATGTTATTAACGGATTTCTATCATCAAAGCTTAGGTGCCAATTGCTATCGACGCATAACACGGACCACAATGCACTTCGTTACTTTGGACAAGAAAAACCTTTTGAATGACAAGGCATAATTGCACAAACTTGTTTCGCAAAGTCAAATTTCATAACTCACTCGACAATTCACAAATATAGTTCAAATGCAAGACAATTGTCAATCAATTCAAATACAATTCAAGTTGTCACAAAATCAAGCTAAAACATTGTTCAAACCCTAGACTTACAATAACCTACACCGGGGTGAAACCTCCAAGAAATTAGCCAAGCATGATCGAAGAAACTTGATCACCGGATGTTAGAAACGTGAATTGGATCATCGTGAAGCTTGAAGATGAATTGATGGATGAGGATTAGGGTTTTAGGTGAGTGATTATGGTGAATGGATGATTGGATTGATGGATTGGAGAATTGATGGAGCTAGGGTTTCGATTCAAGAAGATGATTGTGAATTATCCTTGATTCGGGTTAGTGGAAGGATGGTAGATGGAATGGTAGGTGATGAATCGATGGTTGTGCTCCAAGAATTAATTTCAAACTCAAAACTAAAGTGTAACTCCCGAATTATGGCCAACAACCTCTTTTTATTCGTTTGTTTGACCCATTTCACGCAACAACCGCGCAGCCACTTCAGAGGACCGTCGCCGACGGCCAAAGGGCCCGTCGCCGACGGTGTGTGCATCTTTGAATTTGGCCGACGAATTAACTCGCTGTCTACGGACGATCCAGGCTACGGAAACATGTACCAGCCGTCGGCGACGGACCTTTTGGTCGTCGGCGACGGCCCTTAAAACTCAACTTTTCTATTTTCCTCATCTTGGCTTGCCGGTTGACCCGTTCCGCATCCCGGTGGTTTGTTTTTCATCCCGATGACTCGTAAAGCTCACGAAAAGCTCCTTAAACTCCGTTAGACCTGCAAAATACATATCTAATCAAAAGTAGGTAATTCGAAACTAAAACTTGTGTAAAAACATCAAATTAAACAATTACAAGCACCGGTTTTCGACCACGTATCACATCCCCACACTTGTCTTTTGCTTGTCCTCAAGCAAATCTGTTTTTCACTTTCACGTGGGTCGAACAAATGAATACACTCCCCATTCCCGAGACGAAGGTTAAGGTCCAATGTCATGCTAAAGTTCAAACTCTTTACAATATTCAACGTATTTAATGGTAACGTGATTTTATTTGCACAAATGGTTACCCAAGATTAACCCGCCCGTGAAACCAACAATTCATGCACATCCCTCACAATGTTCTCTCCACTCGGCTTATAAATTGGCTAATATTTATAATGTATTAGCACTTAAAAGAATATTCACTCAAAACCGGTTAGAACATATACCCGCATAAGCTTGCAACTCAATCATTCTCCACTATTGATCACGAACACTAAGCACAAGTCATAAGGTCTTGTAAGGGTTGTAACGAGGCTAGGCTAAGGGTAGGAATTAGGATATTTTTAAAGTGGCTAAGGCGATGAAAATTTGATCTTTATTACAAACCACGAACCTAGACAAAACTAAATATAACTATCAACTATAGGGCAACAACTTTCGCCTTTTATTCAACGACTACTAACACATCTTTTTGTATTTTTCTCAATGCCTTTTCAACTCTTTTTCATAACATTTTCTGATTGATTTTTTTTATGTAAACAATCAAAAGCAACTATACAAATGCAATTCCTATACTCGAATTTTCATCACACGGGCTTAAAAGAAAAGGTTTAACGGTTGTGGGCTATAGGTGGTCAAACGAAAGGTTTAGGCTCAAGTTGGGCGACTAGGGGATTTATTTGGGTAAGGATAGATAAATGGTTTTAAGAGAAAAGGTTTACCTAATGCCTTAATCATTCTCGTGCTTGTATTCGGTCTATAGCCTCAAACGTATCAAAAGTTGCAAGTTCTACAATATATGACTAATGGTCCACTCAAACAAAGAAACACAAACATGTAATCTATGATATAAAAGTGGCTCAAATTCTCACATATCTAGAAGGGTATGGTATGTGACATGCATAAACTACTAGTTTCTTAGGCGGATTATTCCCAAATAACCACCCACTAAATACCCGTCATGCTATTAACTTGAACTTGACCATGACAAAAGACCAAATGGTTTGTGACATCCCTCGTTGACTTAGTTATTTGTGCTTTTAAGATCACTTTTTTAGACAAGATATTTTGAAAATTTTTTGAAATTTTCCCCCATCCCCACACTTGAGGTAAACATTGTCCTCAATGTGTAGTGTTTAAATGAACGGGTCAAAAACGAAAATTTTTAGTACTCCCCCATCCCCACACTTGAAGTACATATTGTCCTCAATGTGTGAAAACTAGAGTATTAGATGCACAAGGGATGTGACACGGCTAATTCCCCCAAATTTTCACCCCGGAAATAAAATACAAAAATACAATCCACTTATTACTAAACTACGAATCAAGGTAAAAAGGAAACGCATGCACCTGATTTTTGTCGCTTGCTGCCCATGTTTCCTTCTTCTCTTCATAAAACCAGTTGTCTCTCGAACATCATATACCTACAATTTCTAACCCTTGTGTAGAAGCATGCTTCTCACAACCATTGAAATTTGTTAGGATTGTAGTTCTACCGTTTTTATAAAAGTATTACCAAGTCATGCGTTAAATTACCTTGATTTTTGTGGAAAAATAAATTACAACAACAACACACCTAACTCACTTTCGTAGGAATCACGGTTGCATTTAGCTCATGCAACAAGCCCTTTTAAACCCCCCAATAGCTTGGGAGGACGAGAGGTCTCGTGAGGGTTATATAGGGAACACACCCACAACGTTCATTTAACTAGGCAAGAAATTAAATAACAAAACGAACATAACAAAAACAAAATAATATTCAACAACAACAACAAAACACATACCTCGCCTCTACCGCTGATATCTCTCGTTAGGGTTCACTGGCAGGTTCGGCTGGCACGGATAACCAGTGAGGGCCTCAAACATATCCCTGTAGTTATCTAGCGGGCTCGACTCTCCTTGCGGTGGCGGTTGGTACGGCATCGGGATGAAACTAGAGCCGATCGCCTCGGGCCAATGAGGGGTTGGATCGGATGGCCCTTGCGGATGAGGAAGGTTGGGGTAATCTGTCCAACCCGAGTGTTCAACATATGGGAGTCCGGCTTGGTATGTGACAACCCGCACTAAACCAGGTATCCGTACGACTTAATTAGAAATTAATTACTGCTGAATTACTGTGCTTACTTGAACTTGTGAATGAACTGCTACTTGAGTACTGATACATGTACTTACTTGCATCATACTTTACTTGCTGTCACTACATTATTTACATGCTGAACCTTAGTGACAAACATGATGCACAAAAAGCACAGTAGCACTATAACGGATAACCTATTGAACATGCTGATAAAGCCAGCATCAGGCAAACACTGCCTCTAAAGGCCTGTATGAGCCAAGAATATTTTGCTACACCAGTGGTGAGTGTAGGGATACAAGGGTGGTAGAACTGCGTCTCTAGGAATAAGTTACAATGACGGAATGTGCCTAAAACGTACTCTAAGTACAAAACTCAGCACTTTACATAAACAATACAGCTTTTAGCTACCTAATAAAGTGCCAAAACATGAGAAAAAAATATTACTAGACACTTTCCAAAGTGTCAGAAATGAGTTGTGTCACTAAAAGAGGTAATAACGACACTTTAAAGCTTTGTTAAGCACTTTAACGGATTACTATCCAACCGAACAACCGGACTATACCCGGAACATGAAAATATTGTTATTTTCATTATTTTTTTTTCTGAGCCAGTTAGGGTCCCCGAATACCCTAACACCCATGGTAACACACTACACATTAGTAACCGAGTTAAACACTTAACTAACTTACTTAACCTAACTATAAACCTAACTAATGGTTAGAATCGAACTAGACCCCCCCCTCTTTACAACCGTCCCCATGTGGGGAACACACTTGTACTTTGTAGATTTTTATAATCTCTATTGCCTAATATCA
Source organism: Helianthus tuberosus (assembly GCA_030545235.1). Classification (NCBI taxonomy): domain Eukaryota; kingdom Viridiplantae; phylum Streptophyta; class Magnoliopsida; order Asterales; family Asteraceae; genus Helianthus; species Helianthus tuberosus. The sequence goes on along the minus strand of CM060363.1, from coordinate 149,225,919 downwards.
TCTAGACACATGATCCATTGGATAATTACCATATGAATTGTCTATAAGTTCAAGAGTTAACACATGATCATTCCATTTTAACCACACTTAACACAACACTTTCTCTCTCTCTTGCTCTACAACTTACGGCCAAGCACCCCCATATACACCCATCCATTTTCGATTTTGTTCTTCACATTTCAAGAACATACAAGTGTCAAGGATCACGTATTAGGAAGCTTGGTGCACTCGGAGTTTGAAGGACCTCTTTATCTTGCTTTTATCCACCTCATTTGCGCGTAGATTCTTCCCTAGCCTCGAGCTAGAGGTATAATGCTTAAAACTCGTATTTGAACTAATCTAAAGTGGTTAATAAGATGTATGATGATTAAAACTCGAAATCTTACAAGTTGATGCTTTAAAGTCTACTTAAAACACTAAAAATGGTGGTTAATAGCACATAAGTTGTGTAAATGATGTAGTATTCGAAATGTGTGATTATTTAGGCCCGATCTATGATGTGGTAGCTCGGATCATCGTTTAACCCGGTTGGGTAAGATCATGGATCTTAACATAAGCTTGTTTTGAATAATACAAGGGTTAAAAGGTGAAACTCTACCACACGGGAATCATGAACTTGTGTAAAAGAGTTTTACTTGTGAAATTGTGTTTAAAACTAGCAGATCTACGCATCTGCAAGTGGTATTTTCAAAGAACCACGTATCAAAGAAATCATGTATTTTAAAGGATGGATTTTACACTAACACGCATGATTTTTATAAACCACAAGTGTGTAAACACTTGTGAAATGAAAAGATCCGACAGAATAACAGTTTTTGTAAAAGATGACGGGAAGTTGTAAAGATGGATTTTCTCTAAAAACGAGGTTTTTACAAGATCAAATTACCTTATATGAAGATCTACTAAATTTAAGGGGATTTACACCACAGTTTTGGGAAAACTACAAGTTCATGTAATTTTTGGCAATTTACACATATGTTGATTTGTTGCTGTGATGAAAGTTGTTCTGATCAAATAAAGAAAATTGTTGAGTTGATTTGTTAAAGAAAATGATACGCTTGAAAGCGTGGCCACCTCCAGTTACAGAGGAAACTCTGGCGAAATTTTTCTAACAACCTAACACTTAGAACTATTTACACTACAAGTGTTAGAGTTATTTTTGACATGTTTTCGAAATATGAATTTCGCCATGACTTTATTTACTAAATATTCGGAGGTGGGATTTTCACAAAATTTAACGTGATAAATATATATTTTTCACACTGTTTATGATTATTTTGTGAAAATACATAGATATTATTTTTAGAGTAAAAAAATAATATTTACGAACGTTAACGAATCCAAAATAATACGAACGCGTATTTTAACAACGTATTATTGGAGAAAAATTATGTGAAATGAGAATATAATATTTTTGAGAAAAATACTTATATTTTGGAATTGGAAATATATATATTAAGTGAGACTTAATGATATAATTTGAACGCACATGTATTGAATCCCCCATCCTTGGGAAGGAGATTAACTACCAAGTATATACAGAACGTAAACACGAAATAGTTGTCTAACTATTTCCCAAAAACTTAAACTATAAAGCTAAGGCACGGCCGTCCGTCTAATAGAATTAGCACCTGTAGGTCGTCGCACAGCTGCCTGATTTGGAGTACTTGGTAGAGACGCACCGACGGTGAGTTCATGTCCCCCTTTTCTCTTAACTGTTTTCAGTTTTCTAAACTACGGGGGTGAAATACATGTTACTTTGATTACAAGTACTTTATACATGGTATGGTCAGCTAAGGAAGGAACGGTTAGGTTATGTGATTGGGTAGGTGAAACCTTAAGAACATTAGTCCTCGTAGTACGATCGAGGGATACGAGTGATAGGCCTATCTGAGCATAACAAACACCACCCATGCGCCCGCAGGTTGGACCATGTGGTGACCTTGTCTTAACACCACCCATGCGCCCGCAGGTTGGACCATGTGGTGACCCCGTCTTAACACCACCCATGCGCCCGCAGGTTGGACCATGTGGTGACCTTGTCGTAACACCACCCATGCGCCCGCAGGTTGGACCATGTGGTGACCTTGTCCTATCCCCTCCCATGCGCCCGCAGGTTGGACCATGTGGATACACAATAACTGATATGTTTCCTTATTTGCTTTCATACCAGAGTTTACAAAACATTCATACTTGCAATGATTACAAAGGTTTATTCGCGCGCACATACTAAACACATGAACTCGCTCAACATTATTGTTGATTTTTCAACTTACATGTATTTCAGGGAATTAAAGGATCTGGCGCGGTATGACACGTTTTCCCGCTGCACTAGTTATGAGATCATCCGGGTTTGGGGAATGTGACTCTTTCCTGGACAAGTCACAATCCTTAAACTGTGTTTATGTCATGTTGATGTTTGTGATTGTTAAGACAATGTTGTTGTATTTGGTTTTCAAAACTTAATTAAATGGATGATCTTGCATGGTTTTATTTCATATAGCTTTGTTATGGTTAAGCTATGGTATTAAGAAGTCACACCAAATTAACCACGCTTCCGCAAAGCCAGGGTGTGACAGCTTGGTATCAGAGCTCTGATCATAGCGAACTAGGATTCTTTCTCGAGTCTAGACTATGATCACTAGGGCTCTCACGAAAACATTTTACTGCATACCACTTAAGTCCAGATCCAAAACTTTTTACAAACAAATGTTGAGCACATTTTATTATTTATAGGCTCAGCCTGGAGGGCTGAGGCTCGGTCTGGAGGATCGAGGCTCGGTCTAGGTGACCGAGGTAGTTGGCTAGTGAGACTAGGAAGAATAGGCTCAGCCTGGAGGGCTGAGGCTCGGTCTGGAGGATCGAGGCTCGGTCTAGGTGACCGAGGTAGTTGGCTAGTGAGGCTAGGAAGAGTAGGCTCAGTCATGAAGGCTGAGGCTCGGTCATGGGGACCGAGGCTCGATCTAAGAGGTCGAGGTGGAGGATAGAGCAGTCTTAGAGACTGGGAGGAATTTGGCCAGTGGGACTAGGAGAATTATTTGATTGACTAACATGTTTATATGATTATATGATTGATTATTATATGTATATGTGTTACAAACGTCATGCTTTCATCAAGTACTAGAAAGATGGACACTACGAATCCCATGGCTCTAGTATCAGACGACATAGTTTCATCGAAGCACGAGGTGTACATTTCCGATACTACCGGCACAGACAATGACGACTTTCAGCCCTTTTGCGCTGCCTGAAGTCGTAGCAGAGCCTACTGATGGCCATCTTGTTGGGAATTTACCCCCTGGCCGCTTATCCTGTTGTTGATATGCCCCCCTCCCGACGTGGCCTCCGACGACGATAACGATCTACTGGAGGAGGACCCATTCGAGGGCAGGACCCTATTGCTGCTGGTATTAGACTACTGCATGCGGACGCTTCTGCAGGGGAAACTCATGCCAATTCCCCTACCCCAGACTCATTTGAGTTTCTGACATCCGCATCTTTGCACATACAGGGAGTGCAGCACCACTCACACGACGCCGACCCTGATATGGCGTCATCAGCTGCCCCAGTTCTCGCACACAGATTTGAGTTTGATCGCGATATTGAGGACGATTCTGTTTTTCCACCTGGTTTTGATCCAGACCATGACATTGAGTTCATGCACTTAGACCAGCCTTTGGAGGATCCTGTAACCCCTGTGTTTGTTGATCCAGCTGATCTTGAGATGGAGTTTTTGATCCGGAGCCAGCCGTGGCCCCTGAGCCAGGCGTTGCTCCTGACCCCGCATTGTAGCATGACCCTGTTCATGCCGATGCACCTGCTGTTGCTCCTTGATTGATCATCTGCTTGGACGAGAGAAAATTTGGGGTAACTGTGCAAGACAATTTATTATTACGGGGGCCCACGTAATACGACTTGTAGTGCACAGAAATCCTGGTGGACTCTGCGGGTCAAGCTAATGAAAACCAATGTAGCAGGAAATAAGTTAAACACGAATGACCAAGGCATTGTAGCCTCGAGTTCATTCTATTACGAGCAACAAGCCAAATTGGCAAGCCTATGTGAAGGCTCAGAAATTTACTTCCCCACTCATACAGTGAGTATATTTGCGTGTGAAATTGGGTGATTACATGATGGCTTATGTTGCTATATACACCTCATGGACAATTGAAACGTTGTCTAACCCGCTTCACACCACTTCGACAAAAGGGAATGTCACCCAGACGTGACACAAACACCAGTACGTTGCCAAGGACAGAAGCCGAGCTGCAAGAACGCATCTCACAGATAAATGCACGACATGAAGCCCTCCGCTCTAAGCACAACGAAGGCACTACTGGAGACAACCCCCCAACTGGCTGTACCTATAAGCAGTCCCTGAACTGCAAGTCTTTGAACCTTGACGAAACAGAGGGCGTCGTGGCATTTGTTCGTTGGTCCGAAAAGACCGACTCCATTCTAAGAATGAGTAACTGTTCGCCCCAACAGGGTGTTACTCATATCTCGGGGTTATTTCTAGATGGCACACTCTCATAATGGAACCTCCAGGTTCAGACCCTTGGTACAAGATACTGCTAATGCACCGAGCTGGGACGAGCTCAAAGGAATGATGGAAAAGAAATACAATTCTAGGGCTGGAAACCAGAAGCGTGAGGTAGAGTTCCGGAATTGAAAATGGACGGACCAGAGATTCCTGAATACATCCAGCAATCTCACGACTTGTCTAGGGTCGTCCCCTACTTAGTCAAACCGGAGTTCAAAAGGATTGAACGATTCATTTGGAGACTTGCACCCCAGATCAGGGGCATGGTTACTACCTCGAAGCCTCGATCATTGCAGAGGCTAATTTATTTATAACATGAGATGTTATGTGGATGATTTATTGATAGCATGAGATGTTATGTGTTGATATTGTTGAATGCATACGTGCATTATATTTGCGATGACCTAACCTACGTGAAACATCTTTTAGAAAATGCCTCCAAAACGGGGTGTACGCATACCCACCAACGAGGCGGAACTTCAGGGAATCATTGCTGCAGTCATCGCACAATACGAGGCCCATCGCTCCGAGCACAACGGAGATACCTCAGGAAGTAACCCACCCAACGGCTGCACCTACAAACAGTTCTTAGGCTGCCAGCCCCTGCATTTCAATGGCACTGGGGGTGCCGTAGCCTTCGTACATTGGATTGAGAAGACTGACACTGTTTTGCGTGCGAGCAAATGTGCCCCAAGAGATCAGGACACGTACATTTCCGGGCTGTTCCGAGATGGGGCTCTGTCATGGTGGAAACTTCAGGTTCAGACAATGGGCGAGGCTGCTGCGTATGCTTTATCATGGGACGAGCTGAAAGAGCTAATGCATAAAAAGTACTGTTCGAGAACAGAAAGCCAGAAGGTAGAAACTGAGTTCTGGAACTTGAAGATGGAAGGTTCAAAAATAGCTGAGTATGTGGAGAAGTTCCAAGTTCTATCGCGTATCGTTCCTTACATGGTAGATCCGGAGTTTAAGAGGATTGAGCGTTTCATTTGGGGATTGGCACCCCAAATCATGAGCATGGTAACGACATCAAAGCCTGCAACAATCACTGAGGCCATCAATCTAAGTGTAGCCCTGACGGAAGAGGCAGTCAGGATGAACAAATTTTCAACCTCCGAGGAGAAGAAGGAGACTCATGTAGAGTCATCTGGGGACAACAAGAGGAAGTTGGCAAATTTCAAACAGGGTACCCAGTCGAGTAGCAACGACAAGGCCAAAAAGAGAAAAGAGTACACGGGTATCCTACCAAAGTGCGACAACTGTCGACGACCCCATAACGGGCGGTGTAGATATGGAAAATGTGGTAACTGTGGCAAGGTGGGACATGTCAAGGAAACGTGTCGGCAAGGTACTAAACATGGAAATAGAGGTCAAGATGGTAACGGAAATCGCGGAGGAAATAACGACGACAACAACTATCAAGGCAGGGAAGCTGACGATCAAGACTGTGGCCAAGCATGTTTTAATTGCGGTGATGTGGGGCATTTCAGGAAGTATTTCCCTAAGAACACTCAGGCACGTGGATGAAAGCTCAACAGCGGGGATAGAATCCAAGCGTGGATATCGGTACGTCTCATAATAGTCAATGTTATGCTCTATTTGATAGTATTGTCAAATTTTAGCTTCAGAAAATATAGTTGTTTTAGTAGTAAGTAACCTAGATACCCAGTTCTCGATAGAACAAGCCTAACGGAAGCTTCGATGTGATAATTGGGATGGACTGGTTGTCGAACAACCCGGCGGAGATTGTCATCCGCGCCCCGACGACGAACGGAGAAATGATTGTGACTCATGGAGCAGGATACGCTCCTACGGATTATCTGGCAAAGAAGACACAAAATTTTCGCACAAAGGATGTGTTGCATTCTTGGCTCATGTCGTGGAAAAAGAAGCCGAAGAACCAAAACTCGAAGATATCCCTGTGATTGGAAAATACCCCGAAGTCTTCCTCGAAGACTTGCCGGAATCGTCTCCTCAACAATTAGTCGAATCCCGCGTCGATTTAATTCCAGGCACTGCGCCCGTAGTCGATGCATCGTAGCGACTTACATTTTCGGAGATGCGAGGATTGACAGAGAAGTTTTAGAAATGGGTAGAGAAGGAAGATAACAGACCAAGATTCCCTTTTGGGGTAACCCCATTTCTACTCGTCAAAAAAAGAAGGATGATGATTTTCAAATAAACATCAACTACCGGGAGCTGAACAAGCTGACGATCAAGAATAGATATCCTCTGCCAAGGATTGATGATCTATTCGACCAACTGCAAGGTTCAAGCTTTTATTCAAAGATCGACCTTCGATCTGGATACCATCAGTTAAGGATACAAGGGGAGAGTATCCCAAAGACAGCCTTCAGAACTCGTTATGGACACTACGAGTTCCTTGTTATGACGTATGGTTTGACAAACGCACCTGCAGTCTTTATGGACTTGATGAATAGAGTTTGCAAGTCGCACTTGGACAAGTTCGTGATTGTGTTTATTGACGACATCTTGATTTATTCAAGAACAAAGGCTGAGCACGAGCCGCATCTAAGAGCTATTTTGGAGCTGCTAAAGAAAGAACAGCTGTATGCCAAACCCTCTAAGTGCGAATTTTGGCTACATGAGGTCCAATTTCTTGGACATGTGGTAAATGGAGATGGAATCCATGTGGATCCAACCAAGATCGAAGCGATCAAGAATTGGGAAACACCAAAGACGCCAACCGAGATTCGACAATTCTTGGGTTTGGCTGGCTACTATCGAAGGTTCATTGAGGACTTTTCGAAGATCGCTCAACCATTGACGCTCCTCACGCAGAAAGATAAGAAGTTTGATTGGGGAATCAAACAGGAAGAAGCGTTCCAGATACTGAAGGATAAGCTCTGCAATGCGCCAATCTTAGCACTACCGGAAGGTACAGATGATTTTGTAGTATACTGTGACGCTTCGCGTCAAGGATTAGGTTGTGTGTTGATGCAACGCCAAAAGGTTATTGCTTACGCATCGCGTCAACTGAAAGTGCACGAAAAGAACTATACCACACATGATTTGAAACTTGGCGCAGTGGTATTTGCACTAAAGATCTGGAGACACTACCTTTATGGTACAAAGTGTACAATCTTTACAGAGACGATGGGTTGAGTTGCTGAATGACTACGACTGCGAGATAAAGTATCATCCAGGGAAGGCGAATGTAGTCGCCGATTCCCTAAGTCGGAAGGAGAGGATCAAACCCATAAGGGTTAGAGCTTTAGAAATGATTATCCAAACCGATCTTTCCTTGCGCATTCGTGCCGCGCAAAAGGAAGCTCTCAAGGAAAGAAACCTTGAAGAAGAATATCTCCGTGGGATGGAGAAGCTACTAGTACCAAACGAGGAAGGAACGTTATGCTTCGAGAAAAGGATTTGGGTTCCTTTGTTTGGTGATTTAAGGAAAGTTATTTTTGATGAAGCTCACAAATCACGGTACTCTATCCATCCTGGAGCGGATAAGATGTACCAGGATCTCAAAGATTATTATTGGTGGCCTAGGATGAAAGGCGATGTTGCTGTGTATGTGAGCAAATGTTTAACGTGCGCTAAGGTTAAAGCCGAATACCAGAAGCCTTCAGGACGTCTACAACAACCTGAGATTCCCAAGTGGAAATGGGAACAAATCTCCATGGATTTTATTACAAAGCTGCCAAGAACGCCAAGAGGCCATGACACTATTTGGGTGATAGTGGATCGATTAACGAAGTCAGCACACTTCTTACCTATCAGAGAGAAGGATAATACGAGCAAATTGGCTGAAATTTACATGAGAGAGATCGTCGCGCGCCATGGAGTGCCTCTCTCAATCATTTCTGATAGAGACGGAAGGTTTGTGTCAAGGATATGGCAATCCTTCCAAGAAGCCTTTGGCTCACAATTGAATCTGAGCACTGCGTTTCATCCGCAAACTGACGGTCAAAGCGAGCGAACGATACAGACTTTGGAAGACATGCTGAGAGCATGTGTTATGGATTTGGGCGGTAGCTGGGACAAACATTTGCCTTTGGTCGAATTTTCATACAACAACAGCTACCACACCAGTATTGGTGTCGCGCCATTTGAAGCCCTTTTCGGACGCAAGTGCCGATCACCCTTATGTTGGGCTGACGCAGGTGATAGGCAGCTTGCTGGTCCCGAAATCGTCCAAGAGACGACAGACAAGATCGCGCAGATTCTTAAACGCATCGAAGCAGCTCGCCACAGACAGAAGGCCTATGTGGATCCAAACCGGAAACATGTGGAATTCCAAGTTGGAGAAATGGTGTTATTGAAAGTTTCACCCTGGAAGGGTGTGGCACGCTTCGGAAAGCGTGGGAAGTTAAATCCGCGCTACTTTGGTCCCTTCAGAATTCTGGAAAGAATAGGACTAGTAGTATACAAGTTGGACCTACCTGCTGAACTGAATGGTGTTCACGACACCTTTCATGTATCCAATCTAAAGAAAAGTCCAACTCAAGTCACCGTTGCCATTCCCGCCGACGAGATTCATGTTGACGACGCGCTCCACTTCGTTGAAGAACCTGTTGAGGTCACGAATTGGAAAGTTAACAAGACCCGCCGGAGCAGTGTCAAGCTCGTCAAAGTTCGTTGGAATGCCAGACATGGTCCTGAATACACCTGGGAACGTGAGGACCGGATGAAAGAGAAATACCCCCACCTTTTTCCTAAGAACCCTGCATCTACAAGCAGAACTTAAATTTCGGGACGAAATTTATTTAACGGGGGGAGAATGTGACAACCCGCACTAAACCAGGTATCCGTATGACTTAATTAGAAATTAATTACTGCTGAATTACTGTGCTTACTTGAACTTGTGAATGAACTGCTACTTGAATACTGATACATGTACTTACTTGCATCATACTTTACTTGCTGTCACTACATTATTTACATGCTGAACCTTAGTGACAAACATGATGCACAAAAAGCACAGTAGCACTATAACGGATAACCTATTGAACATGCTGATAAAGCCAGCATCAGGCAAACACTGCCTCTAAAGGCCTGTATGAGCCAAGAATATTTTGCTACACCAGTGGTGAGTGTAAGGATACAAGGGTGGTAGAACTGCGTCTCTAGGAATAAGTTACAATGACGGAATGTGCCTAAAACGTACTCTAAGTACAAAACTCAGCACTTTACATAAACAATACAGCTTTTAGCTACCTAATAAAGTGCCAAAACATGAGAAAAAAATATTACTAGACACTTTCCAAAGTGTCAGAAATGAGTTGTGTCACTAAAAGAGGTAATAACGACACTTTAAAGCTTTGTTAAGCACTTTAACGGATTACTATCCAACCGAACAACCGGACTATACCCGGAACATGAAAATATTGTTATTTTCATTATTTTTTTTTCTGAGCCAGTTAGGGTCCCCGAATACCCTAACACCCATGGTAACACACTACACATTAGTAACCGAGTTAAACACTTAACTAACTTACTTAACCTAACTATAAACCTAACTAATGGTTAGAATCGAACTAGACCCCCCCCTCTTTACAACCGTCCCCATGTGGGGAACACACTTGTACTTTGTAGATTTTTATAATCTCTATTGCCTAATATCATCTAGACACATGATCCATTGGATAATTACCATATGAATTGTCTATAAGTTCAAGAGTTAACACATGATCATTCCATTTTAACCACACTTAACACAACACTTTCTCTCTCTCTTGCTCTACAACTTACGGCCAAGCACCCCCATATACACCCATCCATTTTCGATTTTGTTCTTCACATTTCAAGAACATACAAGTGTCAAGGATCACGTATTAGGAAGCTTGGTGCACTCGGAGTTTGAAGGACCTCTTTATCTTGCTTTTATCCACCTCATTTGCGCGTAGATTCTTCCCTAGCCTCGAGCTAGAGGTATAATGCTTAAAACTCGTATTTGAACTAATCTAAAGTGGTTAATAAGATGTATGATGATTAAAACTTGAAATCTTACAAGTTGATGCTTTAAAGTCTACTTAAAACACTAAAAATGGTGGTTAATAGCACATAAGTTGTGTAAATGATGTAGTATTCGAAATGTGTGATTATTTAGGCCCGATCTATGATGTGGTAGCTCGGATCATCGTTTAACCCGGTTGGGTAAGATCATGGATCTTAACATAAGCTTGTTTTGAATAATACAAGGGTTAAAAGGTGAAACTCTACCACACGGGAATCATGAACTTGTGTAAAAGAGTTTTACTTGTGAAATTGTGTTTAAAACTAGCAGATCTACGCATCTGCAAGTGGTATTTTCAAAGAACCACGTATCAAAGAAATCATGTATTTTAAAGGATGGATTTTACACTAACACGCATGATTTTTATAAACCACAAGTGTGTAAACACTTGTGAAATGAAAAGATCCGACAGAATAACAGTTTTTGTAAAAGATGACGGGAAGTTGTAAAGATGGATTTTCTCTAAAAACGAGGTTTTTACAAGATCAAATTACCTTATATGAAGATCTACTAAATTTAAGGGGATTTACACCACAGTTTTGGGAAAACTACAAGTTCATGTAATTTTTGGCAATTTACACATATGTTGATTTGTTGCTGTGATGAAAGTTGTTCTGATCAAATAAAGAAAATTGTTGAGTTGATTTGTTAAAGAAAATGATACGCTTGAAAGCGTGGCCACCTCCAGTTACAGAGGAAACTCTGGCGAAATTTTTCTAACAACCTAACACTTAGAACTATTTACACTACAAGTGTTAGAGTTATTTTTGACATGTTTTCGAAATATGAATTTCGCCATGACTTTATTTACTAAATATTCGGAGGTGGGATTTTCACAAAATTTAACGTGATAAATATATATTTTTCACACTGTTTATGATTATTTTGTGAAAATACATAGATATTATTTTTAGAGTAAAAAAATAATATTTACGAACGTTAACGAATCCAAAATAATACGAACGCGTATTTTAACAACGTATTATTGGAGAAAAATTATGTGAAATGAGAATATAATATTTTTGAGAAAAATACTTATATTTTGGAATTGGAAATATATATATTAAGTGAGACTTAATGATATAATTTGAACGCACATGTATTGAATCCCCCATCCTTGGGAAGGAGATTAACTACCAAGTATATACAGAACGTAAACACGAAATAGTTGTCTAACTATTTCCCAAAAACTTAAACTATAAAGCTAAGGCACGGCCGTCCGTCTAATAGAATTAGCACCTGTAGGTCGTCGCACAGCTGCCTGATTTGGAGTACTTGGTAGAGACGCACCGACGGTGAGTTCATGTCCCCCTTTTCTCTTAACTGTTTTCAGTTTTCTAAACTACGGGGGTGAAATACATGTTACTTTGATTACAAGTACTTTATACATGGTATGGTCAGCTAAGGAAGGAACGGTTAGGTTATGTTATGTGATTGGGTAGGTGAAACCTTAAGAACATTAGTCCTCGTAGTACGATCGAGGGATACGAGTGATAGGCCTATCTGAGCATAACAAACACCACCCATGCGCCCGCAGGTTGGACCATGTGGTGACCTTGTCTTAACACCACCCATGCGCCCGCAGGTTGGACCATGTGGTGACCCCGTCTTAACACCACCCATGCGCCCGCAGGTTGGACCATGTGGTGACCTTGTCGTAACACCACCCATGTGCCCGCAGGTTGGACCATGTGGTGACCTTGTCCTATCCCCTCCCATGCGCCCGCAGGTTGGACCATGTGGATACACAATAACTGATATGTTTCCTTATTTGCTTTCATACCAGAGTTTACAAAACATTCATACTTGCAATGATTACAAAGGTTTATTCACGCGCACATACTAAACACATGAACTCGCTCAACATTATTGTTGATTTTTCAACTTACATGTATTTCAGGGAATTAAAGGATCTGGCGCGGTATGACACGTTTTCCCGCTGCACTAGTTACGAGATCATCCGGGTTTGGGGAATGTGACTCTTTCCTGGACAAGTCACAATCCTTAAACTGTGTTTATGTCATGTTGATGTTTGTGATTGTTAAGACAATGTTGTTGTATTTGGTTTTCAAAACTTAATTAAATGGATGATCTTGCATGGTTTTATTTCATATAGCTTTGTTATGGTTAAGCTATGGTATTAAGAAGTCACACCAAATTAACCACGCTTCCGCAAAGCCAGGGTGTGACATGGTAATCCCTTTGATGACGCTCTTGGTCGTGGAGCACTTTGGTGTTATTAATCGCCATCTGGTTAGAGAAGGCTAATGCTCCCCATCTGCGTTGATCCAACTCTCTTTGTGCAGTTTGGCGTCTAGCCTCCTCTTCCTCCCATGCCCGTCTGTGGGCCCTTTCTTCCTCCTGCAACTGTAACAGGCGTTCCATTTGTGACTGCTGTAACGCATGTTGCAGTTGCTACTCCTCCATCTGCTTTTCCATCCTCTCACGGAAGGATGTTTGAAAGCCCCATTGCTTTTGTGAGTACGCCCTTTGCGCCTCTTCCCATTCTCTTCTGCTCTCATGGTGTTCTCTCGCTTCCCCAATACCTGCCAATACATTGTCGTAAACCGCTTGTGTACGGACCCACAACCTGTATGACGGTAATTGCCTTTGGTTCACGAAATTTGCCACATCATCAGAGATTTCCCTATGCTGCTTCCTGTACCTACGCCTCGGTCCCCGTGGACTGGAAGGATCAGTCTCCTCCTCAACGTCGGGCATCTCCTCTTCGCCCTCTTCTTCATCACCTTCTTCTTCATCGCCCTCTTTATCATTGAACCGATAACTATCTCCTTGTTCGTCTTCGACCGTATGTAGATGACCAAAAGCTTTCACAGTTATCTTCCAGTATCGCCTCATGGTGGCAAAATTGAATTGATCAATGGGCTTAGACACCCACAGTGAATCTTGAGGCAATGCATTCTGTTGGAGAACCATGGCGCTAATCAACCTTGCGTAGGGAATCATCTTCCGTTTAAACGATTCCCGTGTATCCCAGGTGTTGATCATAACAATTTGACGCCACGAGAGCTTGGGCGTCCCATATAACAAAGCATGCAAAACCCGACAGTCGGGTACCTTCACCGTTCCACGGTCTCCGAACCGTACCATAATGTTCTCTAACGAGATACCTTGAAGTATTTTCCCATCAAAGACAAATGGGCTCTTGCATCACTTGCACCCCCAGAACCCGATAGTGTATCCTCTAAAAGCCTCACTGGATCAGCATCATTTTTCTTGTTGTCCAAAAACTGATCATACCCATAATAGTCGTAGGCGTCAACCCAAGCGAGTCAAACCTCGCAATAGCATTCATATGTTCGAAGGACATGACCATTTGATTTTTTCCAATGTTACCAATTAATTTCCACCTATGAGCCGGCCTATCCGAGTGTTCAAAACGAAGGGTGGATAGCCACTCACAAACTGCCCCCAAGTATACCCGAGTGGTGATGTCATCACACCAGTCAATCACCCGTTCCCAACCAAGTTTTTCAAACCTTTGCACTATCCCAATCTTCCTAAACTCTTCAACATCTACCGTGTGCTCACAAACCGACCTGTCGGGTACGGGTTTTGAAACACCCGTAACCATTTTCATCTTCCACATCTTAGCTTCTAGCCTCTTATTGTTGTACCGAGAAAGAGCCTTTGTTTTCTCATCTTGCCATGCCGAAGCCGACCTACTATTCTTAGCTTCCTCCCAATCCCAATCTTGCCTAATAAGTTGCCCATCACCCTCTACTACATTACTTAGTTGTTCCCAACGTCTTTGATATACCCAGGAGCCCGAACCGGCTCCCGACGATGAACCTTGACCGGAAGTCTTTGCTTTCTTGCTTCCTCGAAACATGGCTACAATCACAAGACAAAGATAACAACAATTAGTACACCCTAATCTTTCAACAATCTCAAACTTTGAACATAGTTTGTAATGTTGAACTTCAATCGAAATTTAGATAAAAAATCGCCTTTTTAAACTTCCCAAGTCGCTCATTTTATCATCTATATCAACTAAACATGTTTAATCCTAAGATTTTTCAAAAGAAAATCATGGTTTCAACAATGTTCAACATCACTACTATGATCAATCATGCAAAAATTCTAGTGTAATCACATCACTAAGACTAAAGCATGCTCAATTCCCACCCAAATCAAGCAAACAATCCTAACTTTATACTAAGACATCCTACATTGTGATAAACAACCTACTCTTAAACAATAAGTTTAAAATTTCGGAAGAAATCAACAACACATATGAAAATCATGCATAAATTAAGTGAAAGTTCATACCTTTGATGAAGATTGACAAGAAGAACTAAAGAAAAGTGTAAAATAAAAAGCTTGGATGAACACTCTTCAAAACCCTAAAAACTCACGTCCAGAAATCTTGCAAACGAGCAAGAATTGATGGAATTTGTTATGGGGGTTTTGTTCCTCTCTGAAAATCACTCAGGATAGGCTCAAGAAGCAAGTGATTTGGTTAAGGATTGAGAAAGTTATGAGTGAAGTAAGGATTAGGGTTCTAGAGAGAAGTTGGGGAAGAAGGTGAAGATGAAGGAGAGAGAACACGTAAGTTACTGATTTGATGATGTTGTTAGGTGCTTGGTGAATATGATCAGGTTTTCGGGTTAATTGTGTGGTGAAAAGAGGGTTCGGGTTGAGTTTGGATACCCACAATTGACTTTGGATGTGAATTATAGGCCACACACACGAATCAGCGTCGGCTGAGAATCAAGGCACCGTCGGCGACGGTCAAAGGATCCGTCGGCGACGGTCAAAGGATCCGTCGGCGACGGTCTCGGGAAAGTGTGAATGTAGCGACGGCTTATGTTGCTGTCTACGGTCAAATGTTTGGCGACGGGCAATTGAAAACACCGTAGGCGACGAGCATACATACCGTCGGCGACGGTATCTGAAAATCAAGTTTTTTTTTTTATTTTTTTTTATTTTTTCAAATATTTTTTTTATGAAAAATAGAGGAATTTTTATTAACTTTTAATAAAGGGCTATGTACATACAAAAATCCTAAAAATTATTAAAAATGTTTTTGTGATTTTTTATGAGTTCAAAATTGAAACGCAAAAACCGTTAACGGCCCTACCACCCCTCGAAAAGTCGTGTATTGTCCCTAATATACACAAATAAGTCTATAAACATACCTTTTGTCTTCAAGACCTGTTTATGATGTCAGGACTTCACACAATTACAAAGGTTAGTAGGAAACGAAAACAATTCACACTAAAGCACTCAAACAATGAAATCAAATGTACATAACTTTACAAAACTTATTACCGGTCCTTTCATTTGACCTCATAGGTTGGCACACTTACCACGAAGTTTACCAACTCCACATTCTCATCCTTTTTCTCATTGTTACCATCAAAAAATGGTTTAAGGCGATGCCCGTTAACCGTTTGCTTCGACCCGTCCTTCGGGTCCTTGATTGTAACATCTCCAAGCTTTCCGACCCGTGTAATCACACACGGGCCCATCCATTTGCTCTTGAGCTTTCCGGGAAAGTATTTAAGCCTTGAATTGTAGAGCCAAACCTTTTGACCCACTTCGAACTCCTTTGGTTTCAACTTCGCGTCATGTGCCCTCTTCATGTCATCCTTGTATTTTGAGGCACACTCATATGCTTCTTCCCTAAGCTCCTCCAACTCGCAAAGCTTTAATTTTCTCTCTTTACCTGCATCATCGTATTTCATGTTAACTTCTTTAATAGCCCACCAAGCACGATGCACAAGCTCAACCGGCAAGTGACAATTCCGCCCATAAACTAAACGATAAGGAGTGGTTCCAATAGGTGTTTTATGAGCCGTTCTATAAGCCCATAAAGTGTCATTCAACTTCGTTGACCAATCCTTTCGGTCGGGTCGAACGGTCTTTTGCAAAATTTCTTTTATTTGCCTATTGGAAACCTCAACTTGACCGCTTGTTTGTGGGTGGTAGGGAGTAGCAATTCGATGGTCAACACCATACCATTTCAAGAGTTTGCCAAAATTAAAATTCTTGAAGTGAGATCCCCCATCACTAATGATCACCCGGGGAACCCCAAATCTAGAAATTATATTCGTTTGTACAAAATTGCAAACAACGGTGTGGTCATTCGTCTTGGTGGCAATCGCTTCGACCCATTTGGATACATAATCGACTGCCACCGAAATGTATAAATTGCCATGCGAATTAGGGAATGGGCCCATGAAATCGATCCCCTATACATAAAAAATATCTACAATGAGGATCGGTTGCATGGGCATTTCATCTCTTTTTGATATACTCCCTAACTTTTGACACTCTTTGCAATTTTTAGCGAAATTAAAAGCATCTTTGAAAATAGTCGGCCAATAAAGGCCGCTATTGAGCACTTTGTGCCCGGTTTTGTGACCACTGAAATGGCCCCCACAAGCAAATGAATGCAAGTGCATCAAGACGCTAGGAATCTCCTCGTCGGGTATGCATCTTCGAACGACTTGATCCGGACAAAACTTGAATAAGTCCGGTTCTTCCAACGTGTAGTACTTGATTTGAGATAGGAAGTGCAACCTCTTCCTTCTATCCCAATGAGCCGGCAAGTCGCCTGTAACCAAATAGTTGACAATATTAGCATACCGTGGTAATATTCCAACTTTTAAAATTTGCTCATCGGGAAAATTCTCATTGATTTCTTCACGGGAAGAATCCTCCACACTCAACCGAGATAAATGGTCCGCAACCACATTTTCACTCCCTTTCTTGTCTCGGATCTCCAAGTCAAACTCTTGTAACAAAAGAACCCATCGGATTAGTCTCGGCTTCACATCCTTCTTGTCCATGAGATACCTAACTGCAGAATGGTCAGAATAAACAATGACCTTAGTACCCCATATATAAGCACGAAACTTATCCAACGCATATACCACCGCAAGTAGCTCTTTCTCGGTAGTTGTGTAATTCAATTGTGCATCCGAGAGAGTCTTACTTGCGTAGTAAATGGCAACCGGTTTCTTATCTACCCTTTGACCCAACACGGCCCCCACCGCATAATCACTTGCATCACACATAATTTCGAATGGTAACGACCAATTCGGTGATTGCAAGATTGGGGCCTCATCCAACTTTTGTTTTAACACATTAAAGGCATTTTGACAATCTTGGTTAAATTCAAACGGTTGATCTTTTAGCAATAATTTACATAGGGGTTTGGTTATATCACTAAACCCTTTTATAAATCTTCTATAAAACCCCGCGTGACCCAAAAACGATCTAATACCCTTAACATTCGTGGGATAAGGTAAGGTAGAAATAACTTGCACTTTTGCACGGTCGACCTCTATCCCACGACTCGATACTACATGCCCCAACATAATCCCTTGTTGAACCATGAAATGGCTCTTCTCCCAACTCAAAACAAGATTTTTCTCAACACATCTTTTCAAAACTTTTTCAAGTTGGTCAAGGCATGTATCAAATGATGACCCGAATATTGAGAAATCATCCATGAATATTTCCAAAGACTCCCCTACCATATCTGAAAAGATACTCATCATACACCTTTGAAAGGTGGCGGGGGCATTACAAAGTCCAAACGACATTCGCCTAAATGCGAAAGTACCGTATAGACAAGTAAAGGTAGTCTTTGCTTGGTCTTCCGGATGTATAGCAATTTGATTGTATCCGGAATAACCATCCAGGAAACAATAAAATTTTTGTCCGACCAATTTCTCAACTATTTGGTCAATAAATGGTAAAGGGAAATGATCTTTGGAAGTTGCAGCATTTAACTTCCTATAATCAATACAAATACGCCACCCAGTTACCGGCCGAGTGGCGACCTCTTCACCTACGTCATTTGTGACGACTTGAATACCCGCCTTTTTCGCAACTGTTTGTGTCGGGCTCACCCATTGGCTATCCGAGATAGGGTATATGATACCCGCATCTAGCCACTTTAACACCTCCTTCTTGACCACCTCTCGCATATTTGGATTTAATCTTCTTTGGGTGTCACGGGAAGGACTCATACCATCTTCCGTGATGATTTTGTGCATCACCACCGAGGGACTAATTCCCTTCAAATCCGCAATGGTCCACCCGATAGCGGCTTTATGGATGACCAATACATTCATCAACTTCGCTTCTTGCTCCCCGGTTAAATTGGATGCAATAATTACCGGGAGCGTGCTACCTTCACCCACATAAGCATATTTAAGATGCTTGGGTAGCACCTTCAACTCTAACACCGGAGGCTCTTCCAACGACGGCTTTAACTTTGTGTCGATGCTTTCCGGAAGACTTTCCACTTGTTGTGTCCAAGTAGGCCTTCATTCCTTTGCCGCCATAACCTCCAATTCCTTCATCTCTTCATCGATGCTTCGATTTGTTTCTCCTTGTAACCTGTCAAACATGAAACACTCCTCTATTGTGATTTCCTCTTCGACACTAGTGTCACATAAAGGTATACACTCGTCAACGATGTCCGCCATGTAACATTCATCGCCAACTAGAGGATCCGTTAATCTTGAAAAGACATTTAACCGCAACCGACGGTTACCAAAAGTCATTTCGACCGTGCCCGACTTGCAATTAATTTTGGCATTTGATGTTGCCAAAAATGGTCGACCAAGGATCACCGTTGGTTGCTTGGTTCGGTCCAAAGAAACATAATCTAACACAAGAAAGTCCACCGGATAGTAAAAGTCCTCGACCTTGACTATTACATCCATGACTATCCCACGGGGTAGTTTAGGGGTCAAGTCGGCTAACACCACAGTGGTGTTAGACACTTGAAGTGGACCAAAATCGTATTGGTCATATAAACTACCCGGCAAGATACTCACACTTGCCCCAAGATCCAAAAGTGCCCGTGTCATTTTGAATTCACCCACTTGTATAGAAATAATGGGCGCCCCCGGATCTTGAAGTTTTGGTGGAAGTGCACCCGAAAGAATTGAACTCACGTTTTCGGTTAAATCAAGTTTTTTAGGAAATTTGTGAGTCCTCTTTTGGGTACATAAATCCTTCAAGTATTTAGCATATGAAGGTATTTGTTTGATGGCATCTAAGAGTGGTAAATTAATTTTAACTTCTTTAAAAATTTCCCACATCTCTTCTTGATGTGGGCCTCTTCTGTTTACCACTTTCTTAGATGGTCCCAAAAGAGCTTCGGGATAAGGGGCGGTATTAACCTCCACACCCTTGTCCTTAGCCTTTGAGACGGGAACGGTCACAACGGGTGTATCTTTATTAAATTTTAATTCATTTTTATTTTGACCCGTTTGACCGTTACTACCTTCATCATCACTCGCATCTTCCACTACCCCTTCAACAAACTTGGGTGATGGTGGCTCAACACCATTATCTATCACTCGACCACTACGTAAAGAAATTTTATTTATGGGTACCTCACGTGTGTTTTTCGAGCTCGACCCATGATGCTTAGGGTTCACCGTAGTGTCGCTTGGAAGTCCTCCTCCGCTTCTGCGAATTTGAGCCATCTCTTGAGCAAGTTGCCCCACTTGCTTCTCCAACGCCTTATGGGATTTATCTCGTACCTCAAACTCTTTCTTCATCTCTTGATTTGAATGATTTATAGCATTCATAATAGCATAAAATTTCAAATTTATCGAGTCATCACCTTGAGAGTTTGAAGCACTACTCCCATTTCCGCCTTGGTTGTAACCTCGTTGATAATTACCTTCACGGTTTTGATACCCTTGGTTACCCCCTTGATTGTAATTCCTTTGGTAACCCCCTTGGTTACCACCTTGACGATTATTGTACGAAGACCCACCTTGACCTCCTTGGTTACCCGATTGAAAATTCGGGTTCATTTGGTTTGAAGCATTACCATACTGGAAATTAGGGTGATTTCTTAAGCCCAGATGGTAAGTGTTGGAGTTCATGTCATATTGCTTTCGGTCCCCATACACTTGGTTGACTTCCTCGGTGTAATCATTCGACCCCGTTGGACATTGTTCCGCTCTATGTCCAATATCACCACACTCCTCACATACCTCGAATTGAACCGCGTTCACTTCTTTCTTCTTCATTCGAGCCATTTCCCGTTCTAAGGTGGAAATCCGATCTTTAGAATCGAGATCGGGAAGTGACCGGGAAATGGGATGCTTCTTGGCTCGATCGGCCGATTCTTTCTCTTTCGAACGCTTGCTCATCCGTTCCAAAAACTCCCAATCATCGTCTTCATGGTTGCTTAGAAGGGTCCCATTGCTTGTTGATTCAAGTCGGTTCCATGTATTGTCATCTAGACCCCGTACAAAGCATTTAACCAACTCCCACTTCTCGATTTGATGATGAGGGCATCTTCGCATCATTTCTCTAAATCTTGTAAAGGCCTCTTGTAAAGGCCTCATGTAACGGTTCGCCCGATAATTGGCGAAAAGACCTAATTTCATCACGAGCGTCATCGGTCTTCGCCATTGAGTAGTATTCATCAAGGAAAGCTTGTTGCATTTGTCCCCACGTTCGAATACTATTTGCGGGAAGTGTGAGAAACCATTGCTTTGCCTTATCCTTTAATGAAAATTGGAATAATCGAAGTTTGACCTCCTCTAATGCAAAGTTGTGTCCCCCGATAGTGTTACAAACCGAAGAGAATTCCGCCAAATGCGTATACGGCTCATCATTAGACCTCCCATTGAAGTGGGGAAGTATATTGATGTAGTGCGGTTTACAATCAAACATCCTCCTTTCGCATACTATCGGAGAGTCATTTTCGGTGACTATTGGTCGAAAGCGGTCATTCACTCCCCGTGGAGGTTGTTGACGACGTTGTGGACCGTTAACCTCTTGATCGACCGGCCTTCGGTTATCTCTTCGATCACCACCCCTATCATCTCTTCTATCGTCTCTTCGATTTCCACCTTGGTTACCCCTTTGATTACCCCCTCCCACGAAACGAGGGATCCGATTAGGGTTGCCATTGTTGTTGTTGTTGTAAAACCTGTCATTTCGGTTCCTTTGGTTATTATTTCGTGGTTGGTGGTTATTTTCGTAACCGTCATTCCTCCTATTCCCATACCCGTAGTCTTCATCCCCAACATAATTGGCATTTTGATAACCAACTTCTTCATCTTCATACTCTCGTGCATTGTAACCATTACCTTGATTGATGTATCCCCAATCTTCATCATCGTCCACCCGATTGTCATAATAACCCCCATCATCCGAGTGTTCTGTATGAATGCTTACATGTTCCGGCAATTGATAACCGGGAACACTATAAGGCTCAAAATCGGGGATTGCATTTCTCAAATCATCGATGTTGAAAAACGGGTCTTCATTTGCGGGATTGCCATGATCTCGATTACCTCTACGGTCGGAATTGACATTCCGATCATCAAGGTTGATAGGTAACGACGCTTGTCGATGAAGGGTTTGTTGTTGGGGTGTTCGTTGGGTGTTATTGGGATTTTGGTTTCGGAAAGGTGGAGTGGGTGGTCTAGCGTTGACGTTACCACCCGGTTGCTCTTGAGGTATAGGTTGGACGTTTTGGGCGGGATTAAAATTGCTTCGGTATTGATATTGATTCTGGTTTTGGTTGGAGTTTTGGTTCGCCATTGAATCGGTTTCAATGGTCGGTGTGAGTGGTGGTGTTTGGTTGGTTTGATTAGAAGCAAGAGTTGCTTCTAACCGGCTTGCTACGTTCCTTCTTGCGACTCTTTCAATTTCTGGTTCGTAGACTAGCGGTGAAGTCCTTCCGGAATTCCGCGTATGCATGCACTACCTGTAACCTGTACAAGTAACACACCCCGCGTAACAAGGAAAAAGACAAAGTGCAAAAAGAAGCTAAACAATTTAAACAGTTAATCATACAAATTCAAACAATATCCAAACACAAAGCGCACGCACTCCCCGGCAGCGGCGCCAAAATTTGATCGGAGTGTCGCGCTCCGGTCAAAGCTAATATTTATAGTCCCAAATTACCCTTAACAAATAGTTAGTGGTAGCAAGGGGTCGAACCACGAAGAGTATGTGGTTTGCGAATGGACTTTGAATGAAATGTAGAAATTGTCACTTTTATGAAGCTTGCTATCTTGTTTTTGTATATTTTTATTTGATTGAAAGAGGTGATTTAATATTACTAAAGTAATTTGTTTGATAACTACTAAAAACTAGCAATTGCAATAATGTAAATAAAGGTTTTGACAAGATAGAGAAAACAAGGTTCACACCCGGTTCGGTAATTGCACTCCTAGGGTTCTTACCCGTTTTAGTTTTAATTCACTTGAATATGTTATTAACGGATTTCTATCATCAAAGCTTAGGTGCCAATTGCTATCGACGCATAACACGGACCACAATGCACTTCGTTACTTCGGACAAGAAAAACTGTTTGAATGACAAGGCATAATTGCACAAACTTGTTTCGCAAAGTCAAATTTCATAACTCACTCGACAATTCACAAATATAGTTCAAATGCAAGACGATTGTCAATCAATTCAAATACAATTCAAGTTGTCATAAAATCAAGCTAAAACATTGTTCAAACCCTAGACTTACAATAACCAACACCGGGGTGAAACCTCCAAGAAATTAGCCAAGCATGATCGAAGAAACTTGATCACCGGATGTTAGAAACGTGAATTGGATCATCGTGAAACTTGAAGATGAATTGATGGATGAGGATTAGGGTTTTAGGTGAGTGATTATGGTGAATGGATGATTGGATTGATGGATTGGAGAATTGATGGAGCTAGGGTTTCGATTCAAGAAGATGATTGTGAATTATCCTTGATTCGGGTTGGTGGAAGGATGGTAGATGGAATGGTAGGTGATGAATCGATGGTTGTGCTCCAAGAATTAGTTTCAAACTCAAAACTAAAGTGTAACTCCCGAATTATGGCCAACAACCTATTTTCATTCGTTTGTTTGACCCATTTCACGCAACAACCGCGCAGCCACTTCAGAGGACCGTCGCCGACGGCCAAAGGGCCCGTCGCTGATGGTGTGTGCATCTTTGAATTTGGCCGACGAATTAACTCGCTGTCTACGGACGATCCATGCGACGGAAACATGTACCAACCGTCGGCGACGGACCTTTTGGTCGTCGGCGACGGCCCTTAAAACTCAACTTTTCTATTTTCCTCATCTTGGCTTGCCAGTTGACCTGTTCCGCATCCCGGTGGTTTGTTTTTCATCCCGATGACTCGTAAAGCTCACAAAAAGCTCCCTAAACTCCGTTAGACCTGCAAAATACATATCTAATCAAAAGTAGGCAATTCGAAACTAAAACTTGTGTAAAAACATCAAATTAAACAATTACAAGCACCGGTTTTTGACCACGTATCATAGTTGTTGAAGATCAGCAGTTGTTGTAGACGAACAGTGGATGGAGGTCATCAGATGTTAGGGCCACTTCCAAGGGGAAAGACTGATGCAAACATCTGCTTATTCTGAATCCACTGATCTGATCCAGTTTTGGCTTTAATCAACTGTTCCTTTGAAGGGTTCAATCCCAACAATCTCCCCCTGGAACAGATGATGCCAAAACCCTTCATTATTCTTGGATTTTTATAGCCTTATCAAATATTCCCTAACTTGTCCTTTGAATTGTAATTCAAAGTCCATGGAACTTGTATCATCCTCATCCCTGCATAGTGGAAGCTCAAGTAGATCATGTAGATCTTAAACACCCAGGCCAAGTGCTTGTTCCCTTGATATATGCTTCACATCACCATTGGATTTGAGCAGAGTCAATACGTGGGTCTGTTTATCAGATTTCCACTTTCGTTTTTTAGAATCCAATGAGTTTCTTGGGAGAGTCTTTATTGTTGACGAGTTTGGAGATTGAGGCCTGGTGATGACAACTTGGGCAGGGTCTTGAGATTTTGCTAATTCTTGTTGTTCTGCCCTAAGTGTCTGAAGAACCATCTTCATGATATATTCTTCTGAGGCTTGGTCTTCTTTTGATATTGGTGCTGTATCCATCTGCTTTTGTTTCTTCCTTTGATAAAAGATGGCAGCAGTTGAAACAGTTGGTTTTCTGATGGGAAACTTTTGTGGTTTGTCGGGAACCACTGCTTCAGGGTAATCAGGCTTTTGAGGAGCAGTGGGATCCCTTTTTCTCAACTCTTCAAACTTTTTATAAGTGGCCAACACTTTATCCTCTGACCACCTCATCACTTGATTCCTTGACCTATAATCAGCTGTTATTAGCTCTTCTTTCATTCTCTTCAACTGTAAGGTTCTTTCTGGCATATTTTTCTTATATTTGGCCCAGATTGGAGGAGTCTGCTTTACTTTGTTTTTGATCATATCTTGAATTCTGGCGGTTTCTTTTTCAAGCTCACTGATGGTCCATTCTTTGTACTGGTGCTTTTCTGCCCTGTACTTCTTGTAAGCCATGATATATTCAAGATAGTCTTTCCTCAAACTTTCATCATCTTTCTTAGATAGCCTTTGACAAAGGTCTTTTGAGAACCATTCTAAAGTTCTGACCTTGGTTAGCAGGTATTGCATC
Organism: Helianthus tuberosus; assembly: GCA_030545235.1. Lineage (NCBI taxonomy): Eukaryota > Viridiplantae > Streptophyta > Magnoliopsida > Asterales > Asteraceae > Helianthus > Helianthus tuberosus. Next base: position 149,200,928 of record CM060363.1, on the reverse strand, counting down.
CTTCTCTGAATCTCTTTGTCAGACATTCCCTCTATATCTCTTTTGGATATATCTTCTGCTTGTTGAGTTTTTATTTTGAGATACTCTTCTATGTTTTTAGGGAAAGGATAACCTTGAATGGAAGGAAGTTTCCTTTTTTCAGGGTCATCTTCAGAGTAAAATGATTTTATCTCCTCTTTGACTGCTGGAAGATCCAATGGGTATTGTAACCCCACTGGAACAAGAGAAGTGTTTGTATTCAGAACCTGAGTTGATGATAAGGGAACAGGGTTTGGAATAGTGACAAGGGGCAGTGGTTGTTTGGATGTTTGAGTTGGTGAAGGGTCATCTTCCATTACAATATTGGTTACCCTTCTCCTTTTGTGCTTAGGAGAGGTTGGTGGTGTTTTTGTGGGTTGAGTGGTCGTGATGTTGGTGGTGTTTTTGTGGGTTGAGTGGTCGTGATTGAAGTGGTAGGTGTCTGACTAATAGTTGTTGAAACAACTGGTGTTTCAACCACTGTTGTCACTACAACAGTTGATGTGTCAACCATTGTCTTCTGCTTTTTGGCAGGTGGTGTTGGTGGAGGTGAGGATGTTTTTGGTGGGGCAGTGGATTGAAGGTGAGTTGATGTAGTATTGATGGCAGTTGTTGGGGTAACATCTGTTGAAACAACTAAAGTACCAACAACTGTTGATACAACAGGTGTCTTAACATCTGTTGGTTTGGAGGTTTGATGAGAGGAGTTTTTGGGAGGTAGAGGAGTGTGTTTTGTGGATTTGGGAGGTGTGATTTTGGGTTGCCTTACTTTTCTAGTAGGCCTTCTTTTAGGCTTAGGATTTTCCTGATCATCCTTGGGCTCAGAAGTACCCTGTTCTTCCATCTCCATTAAAACTTTCTTCTCCGGCTCAAACTTTTTAGCCCCTTTTATCTCCATAGTCTCTTTTATGCCTACTTTTGCCGCATCAAGGGCATTTTGAGAAACATCAACCTTTTTAGAACCATCTGGCTTAGGGATTTTCACAATCAGTTCATATTGTCTTTGCTGATGAAGCATAGGTTGAAATAACTTCCAGAGCTCAGCAGAGGTTGGAGCAGATGTTTCATATGTTGCAGCAGTGGGTGGTGCCTTTTGAGCTTGTAACAATTGTTGCAGCGTATCTTTGATTTCTGCAACAAATGTATCAAGTTTGTCAACCCTCTCCATCAATTCTCTGTATTTTAAACCATCACCCAAGTTAATGGGATTATCTGATTTCCCACCAGAAGTGGTTGTATCAGTGGTTGACTTAGGGAAAGTTTCCCAAAAATCATCCACTGATGCCCCTTTTTCTTGGGCTGGGGACTTCTTTCTTCTGCAGAGGTTACCAATCTAAGCTCACCAGTGAATACAGGATATACACCAGTGGATAGGATGGTTCCCTAGGAAGAAACTGCCTTCAAGGGAGTCTGACTGATGAAACTACTGTCCAAGTGTAAACTAGTGGGTTCAACACTTGTAGTAGATGCTCCACTTGAACTACTGACAGGAATTACTTGTAATTCCTGTAGTGTAGCCTCCCCAACTATTGGTGGGTTAGCAGAGATTGAAACACCAGACTCAGTTACTTGTTGTGGCATATTCTCATTAATAGGTGATTAAGAAGAACTGATTTGTGTCTAGGCTAAATCAACTGCATCCAATAGAGGTAATATGGTTGGTGGAATTTGTGAAGTGAGGATAGGGGTAGAAAGAGAATTTACCCCCGTGAGGTGGGTTGTGGATAATGGAATCAAGTGATTCTAGAGCATCATAATGTGGTGTCCCTGTGGTTACAACCTGATCTTTTTGAGAAGATGCAGGAGGAGTTTTAGGCTCAGGTTGAGATCTTTCTTCCAACTTCTGTGAGGAAGTAGCAGCAGTGGTTATTGGTGACTTTGGTGTTGTCACTAGTATAATCTCTGGGATCTCATCTTCCAGAGTTACCTTTTTTGTGGGTTTGAGGGGCTTTTGGATATTTTTCTTTTTAGGTCTTTTGGTGGTTTTAGGTGTGCGTTTCACAGCAGTGGTTGTGCTGCTGTGATCACCTTGAGCAGTGGGTTCAACAACAGGATCCTGAGGAGCAGTGGTTGCTGCTAAAGTCTGCTCAAGAACCTCTGTTTGTGTTTTGGAAGATTTTGACAGCCTTGTGAAAGTTTCAGAGGTTAGGCTGTTTATTTGAAAAGGATTTCCTTGGATAAGCACATGAGCATTATCCTTTGAAAATTTCTTTTGAAAATAGTAACTTAAAAACCTTGGAAATAATAAAAATGATTTTTTATTAACATTTTTGACAAGATTATTGAAGATCTCTTGGGAATAGTTAAAATTTTCTTCATTCAGTATAGCATAACTCAGGTATTGGATCTTCAATGGAATTTCATTGAAAGCAGTGGTTTTGTTTGACACACACATTAGGAGGGTATGAAATAAAACCTTGTGGCAGGTGGAAAACTGTCCTTTTGTAAAGTATCTTTTTTTCATTTCTTCTTCATACCCTCTCTCAATGAAATCGGTTTGATACTCAATTTTTGGGAAAATGGTTTTACCTGTAAGTTCATCGAGTTCAAAGACCTTCGAAATGGTTTGAGGTGTGATGGTGACTGAAATACCCTTTATTGATGAAGTAATTGCTAAGGGCTTTTTGTCCTTAGTTTCAAGTTTGGCATTTTTCCAGAATTCTTGTTGGGTATCCAGGTAAATCGGAGCATCACAGGTCAACAAAGTTTTGTACTTTGAAGATGACAAAGCATCAATTATAGAGTTGAAGGTTGTGGTATGACTTGTTTTTTCAAGTAAGCCCAAGTAATTATGAGGAGTTTTGAATGGAAGAGCCATGTTTGAACGAAGATGATTAAGAACGAATGAAGAAGATGAGTGATTTGAGAGAGAATTTGGGAGAAACTGCTTTTAGAAAGGAATTTTGAATTCGATTCGACAGTGAAAACCCTGTTTGGGGTTTTGATCAGGGTTTTATAGGTGGAAAAAGTGAATGCTGACATGACAGCAGTTACAAAAGATCTGACCGCTATGTACTGTCCACGTGCCAACCTCTGATGAATAATGGATGACAGTTGTTTAGGAAACCACTGATGGAGCTATATCAGTGGTTTACAGCGGTTATAATGAAAACAGTGGCTAACTTTAAGCTATCAGTGGATTAAAACACTGAGGTTTAGCAACAATGATTAACAAAGAGATGAGAAAACAGAGGTTGACTTTCAGAAGTGGATAGTAGTAACAGAACAGATGTTTGAACCACAAACAGTGGTTATGGCAGACTTTTAAGGATTAATGAAAATTTTCATTTTTAGCTATTTTTAAGGGTGAAATTTTGATTTTCTGAAAACATTTTAATGCTTTTTATTCATAAAACAACAGGATTTTGCCTGTTATACCATGTTAAGCATGACAATCCTAGAGATCAAGCTTTCAAAGGTAGATGTGTCTAATGCTTTTGTTAGCACATCTGCCAGCTGATCCTTGGTATGAACATGATGCAGAGAAATCAAACTTTTTTCATAGCAATCCCTCACAAAGTGATGTCTGATGTCAATGTGCTTGGTGGTTGAATGTGAAACTGGATTTTTGATGATATTTTCTGCTGCCTGACTGTCCAACATGAGAGGTGTCTTTATGGCAGTGATACCAAAATCCAGCAATTGATTTTGAATCCATAACAGTTGGGCTGTGCAGCTTGCAGGAGCTATATACTCTGCCACAACAGTGGATATTGAAACAGTTGCTTGCCTTTTGCTTTGCCAAGATACTAAGCAATCACCTAGAAATTGGCACCCTCCTGATGTGGACTTCCTTGTTGCATTGCACCCAGCAAAGTCACTATCTGTGAAACCTGAAAGCTTGATATTCCCATCAGCAGGGTACCAGATACCAAAGTGTGGGAGCACTTTTTATGTATCTGAGTATCCTTTTTCACAGCTATTAGGTTAGACTTTCTAGGGGCTGACTGGGATCTTGCACAAACACATGTTGCAAACATGATGTCTGGCCTAGATGCAGTTAGGTACGATAAAGACCCAATCATGCTTCTATACAGTGTTTGATCCACCAAATCATCCTTTTCATCAGTCATGACTAGCTTGGTGGTTGCCATGGGTGTACTACATGGTTTACAATCATTCATCTCAATAAAATTTCTTTAGCATATTTGCTTTGATGAATGAATGTTCCATTTTGAAGTTGTTTCACTTGGAGACCAAGGAAACACTGTAGTTCACCCATTGCACTCATCTCAAACTCAGCTGTCATGAGTTTTCTAAACTCTTCACACATTTTAGAACATGTGCTTCCAAAAATGATGTCATCCACATAAATATGGACAATCATCAAGTCTTTCCCTCTCCATTTTAAAAACAGTGTTTTGTCTATTTTACCTCTTGTGAAACCAATAGAGAGTAGAAAGGTGGAAAGAGTTTCATACCAGGCTCTAGGTGCTTGTTTCAGGCCATACAAAGCTTTGTTTAGCTTGTAGACATGATTTGGATTAAATGGATCCTCAAAACCAGGAGGTTGACAAACATATACCTCTTCTTGAATCTTACCATAGAGGAATGCACATTTAATATCCATTTGAAACACCTTTATGTTGTGGTTGACAGCAAAGGCCAGGAACAGTCTAATAGCTTCTAATCTTGCTACAGGGGCAAAAGTTTCATCATAATCAATGCCCTCTTCCTGTCTGAAACCATGAACCACTAGCCTTGCTTTATTCTTGACAGCAATGCCCCTTTCATCAGTTTTATTTTTGAAGACCCACTTTGTGCCAATAAGACTTACACCCTCTGGCAGTGGTACAAGCTCCCACCCTTGTTGTCTTCTAAACTGTTGGAGCTCCTCTTGCATGGCCTCTACCCAGCTGTTGTCTTTCAGTGCCTCTTGGTACTTGACTGGCTGATGGAGAGATAGAAAACCAGCAAAAAGACAGATGTTTTGGGATTAACTTCTTGTGAGCACCCCTTCACTGATGTTGCCAATAATTTGGTCTGGTGGATGAGACTTCAAGAAGATCAAATCTCCTTTGTATGGAACATGGCATTTAGTGGTGAGGGCTGCAGATGTGAATCATCTGACCTAACAATCGTTGGTGACTTTGATGATCCAACAGTGTCTTGAAATGGAGGTGGAGGAATAGGTGGAATTGGTGTGGAAACATGTTGACTTTTATCTACTGTTTGAGGACTTTTATCAACAGTGTTTGATGATGTGGAAGCAGGGGTTAAAGGACTAATTTGGTTAACAACTATTGAGGTAGCAGTGGTTGAGCTTTGACAGTTGTTTTGAACATCTGCTGCTCTGGCAATGGATTTGAAGGTTTGTAGTGGAAGAATCACTTCATACCCATTGTCTGATGGAGGATTTTGAGATGGAACTGCACTGTTAGTCTTGACAGAAACATTTTTAAAAGTAAATTTATCAAGATCAAACAATTCTACAGGATTTGCAGGGATTTTCATTGAAAAAAGTTCATTGAACTTTACATTCAAAGTCTCTTCCACTGTTTTGGTCCTTGTGTTAAACACTTTGTAGGCCTTAGCAGTAGTTAAGTATCCCAAATGATATCCACTGTCTACTTTGGCTGCAAATTTTGAAATGAGTCTTTTAAATTCAAAATAAAGCATGGGCAACCAAATACTTTAAAGTATGAGATCAGTGGTTTGATTTTATACAACAGTTCATAGGCAGTCTTTTGATGCCTGGGGTTGATTAAAACTCTGTTCTGGACATAGCAAGCAGTGTTTACTGCCTTTGCCCAGAAAGTTAATGGCAAACCTGAATCAGTAAGCATGGTTCTGGCAGCCTCAATCCATATCCTGTTCTTTCTTTCAACAACCCCATTTTGCTCTGGTGTCCTTGGAGTGCTGTACTGCCTTATAATTCCTTTTGACACACAAAACTCATCTAACTCCCTATTTCTGAACTCTGTGTCATTGTCACCCCTGAAGACTTTTACTGGCAAGTCAAACTGCTTTTTAACATGTTTGACAAAGTCTTGAAGAATGCCTACAGTCTCATCTTTGGAATGTAAGAAATAAGTCCATGTAAACCTAGAAAAGTCATCTACAATTACCAAATTCTTTTTAAGGCTCATGACTTTAACTGGGCCAAACAGATCCATGTGCAGCATTTGCAAGCACTTGGTTGTTTTGGACTCTTCAATGGACTTAAATGAGATTTTATGTTGTTTTCCTTTTAAGCAGGAGACACAATTCTCAGGACAAGTGAATAATTTTTGAGGAAGACCTCTTACTAAACCCTGTTTTGACAAAGCAGTGATTGTCTTGAGATTTGTGTGCCCCAATCTCCTGGGCCATAATTCCGTCTCTTTGTTAGAGGCATATGAGAACAGACAGGCATCAGTCCTAGGGCTCTCTTTTGACAAATCAACTACATAAACATTGCCACTCCTTTGAGCAACAAGTTGGGTTTTTCCTTTTTTTATTATTTCTTCAATCTTTTTAACCATTTCTGGTCCAACAATCCTAAAACAATCCTTAGTGAAGAATGAGCCATAGCCCTTATCACTCATTTGTGAGACACTAAGAAGGTTGAATTTTAGATTGTCTATTAGATTGACATTTTCAAACTAAACATTTCTAGACTGTACTGTACCAGATCCCATCACCTTCCCTTTACTATTATTACCAAAAGATATATCACCCCCTCCATGAGTTTTGAATTCTTTGAGTAGGGCTCTACATCCATTCATGTGCCTGGAGCCTCCACTTATGACAACTCGAGTTTCCGAGATTCCACTTTCGCATTTATTGCACGTTAACTGTTTAGTTGTTTACTTACACGATTTGTTTAACGACTTGTTTACTTTGTAACTATACACGTTGTGATATGATAAAACGTATTGTGATTATTGCATGTTTATGTGTTTAGTGATATAACATGAAACCCGTTGAAAAACCTAAACTGTTAAACTTTGAATGGCCCGATGAAACAGAATTGTTTCGCCAAGAACACACCGACGAAACAGGGGGTGTTTCGCCGTAACCCTTAGTGGCGAAACAGAAGTTGATTCACCAAGAACACCTCGACGAAACAGGGTGTTTCGCCGAGCCCGGTTTCGCCGAAGCCCATTAAGGGCCCAGCTCCATTACGTGAATTATATCTCCCAAAACAGTTTCATTCGTGAAACTCATCACCGAAACAGAAACCCTAGAACTCTCTCTATTGTGTGACGGCAACAACTATCTTCACCATCATCTTTATTTCTCGAATTCTTACTTGTCATCTCGAATCGGTTAGTGTAAAAACCCTACTGTTTATATGTATCTGTTAATTGATGCTCTTGAGTGTTCAGGCTAGTGATTGGTAAACAATATGAAATCGGAATCATGATATCGTAATATATGTGATGATTGTTCTTGAGTGCTTGATGATTCCGATGTATTTGGTTGATGTTGACTTTGTATGTTATTGGTGGTGTTACGATTAAAAGAACACGATCATCTGATTCACACATGTTGTGATCTAGGCTGTACATGATTATCTCGTGACTTAGGGTTCATGCTAGATGTTAGTTGTTGTAGTATAATTTGAATGATGATTGGAAAATATTGTGATTAGATGATGATTACTGTGCTGAATGATTTCTGTATGATCGAGGAATGTTGATGGCGACGATTAGGGTTTAGGTGTTTTACGAAACTGTTATGTGATGTAACTGACTTATTGACGAAACGCTAATCTCGGCGAAACAGACATGACAAAACAGATGTGTTTCGCCGAAACCATTTAACGACGAAACGAACACGGCGAAACAAGTGTGTTTCGCCGAGGATATCACGACGAAACAAAGGGTGTTTCGTCGAAGGGAAGTAACGACGAAACAGGGGTGTTTCGTCAGGGTTAATTGCACAGTAACTTGGTTAGAATCTGTTAAGAGTTAACTGAGTTAGTTAACTGCCGTTAAGTTTAAAGCATGACTTGTGTGAGCTTGAATACGTGTTCTTTGCTACTTGGTGATCATTGATTCATTATCCACTATGATTGTGCTTATGTGCGAACTTCATGAATACAAACTGATTATGTACACGTGCGTACTCTAGGACTTGACTGATTATTTGTGAGCACATACCTTAGCATACCGAGCAAACCAAGGTGAGTTCACACTCTTACCAAGGCATGGGATTCCCAGGGTTGGGAATGGGTTTGAATGATTACTTGTACTTACATTGTTACTGGAATTGTGTACCACTGACCTCGGGAGGGGAAGGCTACTTGTAGATACTGCTAGACTAGTGATACTAATACTACTCTTCGCACACACGCCTGGAATGGCCGCGATACTAACACTAATACTAATCTTCGCACACATGCCTGGAATGGCCGCGATACTAATACTAAACTTCGCAAACATGCCTAGAGGGCCGCGATACAACTATACCTAGTCTAGAATACATGGGAAACCCCCACTAATCTTCGCAAACATGCCTAGAGGGCCGCGATACAAATACATGCGATGCATGGTTACTAAACGAACATACGGTTTACAATACGATTACTATAACTGAACAACCAACTGTGAACTCGCTCAACTTTGTTGTTGACTCTCTGTTACATGCCTTGCAGGACCTTAGGTACACATGGAGCTTGCACGGGAGGCGCAGTCGTTGTGGGACATGGATCGTGGATGCCATGTTAAACATTTATGACATTTCAAACTATTTACTTATGTTGGGTTTTTACATTGATGCTTCCGATAAACATTGAAACTATACTTATGCTTTGAACACCTTTCATATTGTTTGGTTGAATTACATTTACTTATAACTTATGATGTTCAATATGATTGGTGGCTTGATCCTGGTCATGTCACGCCTCCAGGCGGTAGTACTCCGCGTGTGGATTTTGGGGGGTGTGACGCCACTATCTACATACCAAAGACCATCTAAGCATGCAGAAGCTCCCTACACATCAAGTAAAAGGTTAATTCATGAGGGTCTCCAAAGCCAATAAGGCTTTGGATGGGGTCTCAACAGTGTCTGTGTTAAGTTCAGGTGGATGGACACTGGTTAGCTCAGGGGTTTGGATAGTTTTGGAACTGTTTTTCTCTAACCACTGTTGGGGGTCCTGCCCTATCAGCTGTTGGTACCCAAAGGGATTCCTGTTGACTCTTGGTTTAGAAGGCTTTTTGTAAGCCTCATAAACATGTGGGATCCTAGGGTATGGTGGTTGACGTTTACCTCTTCGGTATTGGTTTGCAGGGGGTGCATCAGTCACCTGAACTTCTCTTTTATCAGAGGTTTGGTTCAGCTGTTTTGTAACAACTGTTTGAACTGGCACAAACAGTGGTTGGTTCTTGACTTGAGGTTTTGATGAACTCATTGGTGTTTTTAACATGTACTCTTCCTTTTTGACCTCAAAGGATTTCAGGTACACACACTACTGAGTAGAATGGTTTGTTTTACCACAGATGGTGCAGCTGCTTGAAGGCACAACAGTACTTGTTTTGTTGAGATTATATGCTTTTAAATGAAAACAACCTTTGGTCAAGTGATTTTTCTTTTCACAAAAGTCACAAAACAAGTTTTTAATCTTTTCCCTTTTCGTCCTCTTTTCAGACTCCTTTGCAACAGAGTTTTGAACCACTGTTGGGATATCCTTAAGAGTAATTACCTTGGCCTTAGGAGCTTTGACACCATCTATAGTTGTGAAGTCCATTGGTTTAAAGTTTTCAAGGATGTCACACTCATTAGACCATGTGGGTTTGAATTGGTATTTCTCAATCTCCTCAAAGGTTGAAGATCCCACAGATATTTCCAAAGTGATCTTGTTACCAAGTTTATCAGTTATTTTAACCTCTTGGCTATCCTTGTTTGTGGGTATGATTTCAACTGAGGTTTGAACAGATTCATTTGCACCAGTGTTTTCAATTTGATCATGTTTTCTAAAACCTACACCAAGTTTTACATTGCTTTTGATTTGTTTTTCAAGCATAACTTCATAACCTTTGCAGTATTCCACCTATTTTTCACAAGTGATTTGGGTGGATTCCAATTCCTTTTTGCAGGCTTGATATTTTTCTATCATAGTCTGGAGTTGGTCCTTGGTTTGGCTATGCTCTTGTTTGAGACTACAGATTTCATTATCTTTTTCAGCCAAATTGATTTTTAGTTCTTTTAAAGACTTTTCAAATTGAACTTCATCATTTAACACTCTATCCCTAAGGTTTTCATTCACCTCTTTAATGTTAGCAAATGCTATGATGCATTTGTCTGAACACAGATTTTTAAGAACCTAAGGTGATACCTTAGCTGCAGTCATCATGGCACAATCACAGACATGCTCTTTTTCATCAGCCACCTTATCTTCCTTTTCACCATGTTTCTTCTCTTCTTCTTCTTCTTCTTCTTCTTCTTCTTCTTCTTCTTCTTCAGACCAGGGTCAGACAGTGGTTCCAACAGGGGTTCTGAATTTTCTCCCAACAGTATTTCACCAGCAACAGCAGTAACCACTGCTTCAGCAATTTCATCCACTGTTTCAGCACTTGACTGTCCTTCTTCAGCTTCCAGCCCTTCTGGTATTGACTCCAATGCTACAAAACAACATTCATCACTAGGAACAGCATCATTAGCATATAGAGCAAAATTTTCATCTCCTAGTTCATCAGATAAGCTGCTCCAGTCAACAGAGCCTTGGGTGAAAAAGCTTTGTCGATCTGGTTGTACCATTGTTGGTGCAGCTTGTTGAGGTGCAACTGGTTGCACCTGAACCTAAGGGACAGGGGATTGGACATACTGAATTTGAGGAACAGTGGGTTTTGCATAGTGAGTAGTGTTTACATGGGTAGCAGGGGTATAATGGGAATACTGCACAGTGCTTTGGTTATTTTGTGGTCTTGAACTAGGGTGAGTGATAATAGGTCTATTGGTTTGACTCCTACATTCCCTAGCAAAGTGACCTAACCTGTTGCACTTGTAGCATTTGATTTTTAACTTATCCAACCCTACTTTTAAATTCCCATGCAACCCTAGGAATTTTCTCCCTGTCCTTTTGTAAAACTTGCTGGTTCTAACACTCAGCAGTGCAAGTTGGTGTAATATATCCATTTCCTCTAAGTCAGTTGGATCAAAATGCTGGAGGTCATTGAGTTCAAAGCATAGATTGTCAGAGTTCTGGCTTTCTCCATTTGCTGTGAAAGCATAATTGGATGAGTAAGGATCAGAGTTGAAGTTTCCACCGGCAGTTATGTCAATAAAGTGATCATAACTCTGATCCTTACTACTACCAGAATCTTCCTGACCCAAAAGAGCTGTGTTGCCAAATGAGTAGTCATCTGCAACTTTGCCAGACTCTTGCAACTTCTTTTTCTGGTTTAACTCCCTTTCTTAGGTCAGGAGTCTACCATGAAGTTGGGTCAGGGTCAGATCTTTGAACCCAACTGAATTTCTGGTCACAAAAGCAATTGTATCCCATCAGGTAGTGATCTAAGAAACCTGCTATTTTGTGTTGAATTAGCAAATTCAACATTAACAAGTCTGTAGGATCGTGTACGGACCCGAAACGAGTCGTTCAGAGGCGTTCTACACAATATGAAAGGCGGAAACATACATATTATGTGTGATTCAGCAAGATATTCACTTTAATAGTCGTTCTGATTAAATTGACAAAGTTTTACAGTGAAACGACACTTCGGCAGCACTTTGGCTCCGGAAACACACATACACAACCAACCCCAAACGAAATTACAAGCCTTCTATTAATAGGCATCTAATTCCGCACCAACATGCTCAAACGGAATTATATTACAAGCGGAATTAAGGTTCAAGCGGAATTACTTGATAATTCCGTGCGGAATTACCAGTTGGCCCTTTCAAGCAGAATTAGCTCTTTCAAGTGGAATTACATGTTTTGATACTTTTCTTGAACTTTGTGCCCTGAACAATGCAAGACTTGATACAAGACGAAGTCGACAGACGTATGCACCAACAAAGTCTTAGCTCACTAATGAGACAACTGAATCGCTCAAACTGTTGTGTTAGTGATTCACCCTTAACATGACAAAAGGTTTCGTACTATTGATTCAAAATTTCCCTATTATTTTCAATCACTTCTTCAGTCCCCCCAAACTGTTCCTTCAGTGCATCCCACAATTCCTTGGCACTGTTACAGTGTAACAGCCCAACATAAATTTCATTTGGTAGTGCGGATGCAACAATGCTAAATGCCTTGGCATCTAGTGTTGGTGCATATGTCTGTCGACTTCGTCTTGTATCGAGTCTTGTTTTAGATTAGAAAGATCAAGGCACGAAATACGAGTTTTGTGTGAGTGTAACCATTTCGCACGAAATGGAAAGTTGCCATTTCGTATGAGCAGTTTCATGCGAAATAGGCTGGCCTATATATACGTGTCTTGTGATTTCAATTGTAACGATTCGATTCCGGTAGTGAAGCTCTTCCGAAGTGTCTCCAGCATTGTAAAATGATCTGATATCAATACAGAGACAGTTTAAAGTGATTTCTTGTGTGATCCAGCTGAAATAACTCCGATACGTTTGTTTCCGCCACTCGTATTGGACGAGATCTCTTCTGAACGACTCGTTTAGTCGTGCAAACGATCCTACAAGTGGTATCAAAGCTCAGGAGGAAGAGTTCTTACCATTTCAGCTGCAAATTCTGATTTCTACACCTTCTTTTCAAAGTTAAACAACTTTTCACGGATAAAATGGCTTGATTTTGAAAAATAACGTGCGAAACAATGTTTTAACAAACCCTAGAAAGTATCAGATCTTAAAACGGCTTAAAACTTGTTCAATTTGTTCCAAAACTGTTCAAAAAAGTGACGTCATCACCATTTCGCATGAAAAGAGCCTCCATTTCGCACGAAAGATCATATCGTTTGAATCAGTATATCATTTCGCATGAAATGCTTAAATAGGATCCATTTCGTTTGAAAGTTATTCCATGTCGTACAAATTAGGAGGAATAGGTTCATTTCGTTTGAACAAGATCCATTTCGTTTGAATTTGTATTCCATTTCGCACGAAAAGGGTCATTTCGTTTGAGTAGGTTTATTTCGCTTGAAAGGGGCATTTCGTGTGAAAAGTGCTTTCATTCCGTTTGAAAATTTCGTTCCGTGTGAAAGCTGCATTTCGTGTGAATCATTCATTTGGTTTGAAAGTTAGTCTTTGAAGATTTTTGAGTATCGAATCATGGAAAACGAGTTCTATAACGCCTTTGCTAGTCCGATGACTATTACTCAGAATACAATGCTAGAAAAGAACAACGCAAAAACCGCCTAAGCTTTTGAGTATTGAGGAGTACAGTGGATGGGCTGAACGTTTTGAAAACTGGGTTCAAGCATATTATTTGGATGCATGGGATTATACTGAATTTCAATATATTAGACCGGTTAAGGATGATGGACAGAAAGTTGAAATTAGAGATCTGAGTGCTGAGGAGAAAAAGAAATACAAAGATGAAAAAATGATGGTTAGTCTCTTGTAGCAAGCTATTAAGGATGAAATCTTGATCTTACTACAACACAACGGTAGTGCACAATCCATATGGAAAGAACTGAAATTGAAGTTTGTTGGCAGTAAAGAGATGATTAAGAACAAAACGTCGCTTATGAAGAAAGAATTTGATCTATTTCGTGGATTAAGAAATGAAAGCCCCAAACAAATTATAGAAAGATACTGCAATTTGGTGAAGAATATGAAAAGATTGAGCATCAATAAAGATAAAGATGAATTGATTGAAAAGTTAGCTGACGCGTTGCCACATGAGGTTTGGGGCACATATCTTATGGTGTCGAGAAATAAACCTGATTTTGACAATCTATCACTGAGTGATTTTATTGAACAACTCGAAGCTCAAGAGATGGAACAAAGAAAGATAACGAGAATGAAGAACTATGATGGAGAACAAGACATTAGTTTGTATTACATAGGTGGTGTTAGTGATAAGACCAACATTGCACCAAAAATTGAAACAGCCTTTAATGCAAAAAGTTCTTCTGAAAGTTTATCTCAAGGATCAAGTAGGAAAATGGGATTTTCTTCATATCCATCATTTGATCCACATTTTTTTGCAACAAAGAGTGGCAAAGTTCTTCAATGCAACATTGCTTTAAATCTTGAAAATGATTAAAATTACTCGGAAGAAGTTGCTAAAAGTCACATGTCTCTGTTGGTGACTGTGTTAGAGTCGTATGGAAGTTTGGTTGCAGGTAGGATTGGAAATCCGATGCTGACAAAAGAGGATTATGATCAGATCGATGCTGAGGAGATGGAGTTGATGGATATAAAGTGGTGTTTGGCGAGCGTTCTAAGAAGAGTGTAGGTCCCGTTTTTCTCCGGTGAGGATCGATAACGAGAAACCTATCCCTGTTTATCACAAAAACGGTAACGGGTGCGGAATCCCCGTGACGGTGCAAACCAAACACAGTTAATAAATAACACGGATTAACCAATGAAACACACTCTATTGATTAACGGGATGAGAACCGAATACAAACTGATACAAACACAGTTTAGACGGAATTTTGACAGAGTTTCTTTACAGGTATTTTCTCATCTCTCTTTCACACAGAAACAGAGAAGGGTATTTATACTAGACACAGACACAAGACTGACGAAATGCATAAAGGCACGACGAAACACATAAAGTCGACGAAACACATTCTGTTTCGTCGACAAACACATTAATCATTCTTGTTTCGTCGAGTTGTAGAAGCCCAGACATAGTCAAAGTCCAACTTCATATTTCGGCCCAAATGTGAAGTTTACGGCCCAAGTTTCATGTCTGTTTACATCTTTCACCAAATTCAACATATGAGACAAAATGCTTGACATCATCATGACGTCACTAAGGTGATGTCATGGTGATGTGTTGGCGGGAATTTGCTTGCGGCGTTCCGTGCCTCGCGTGTCGAACTCTGGGGCGCACGACAGAGGAATGTCGTGTCTTCGGGCTTGAGCCGGACCTAACTGAGTTGACCCGAACCGAATCGAACCGAGTCGAGTCGCGTCCACATAAAGTGTACCAACAAACTCCCCCTTGGACGCTACTCATGAGGTTCGTCTTCTGTGATGGTTCGTCTTCTGTGTCTTTCATGTCGGAGGATCTTCAAAGTCTTCACGCGTCGTAAGTAGAAAGTGTATCAACAAACTCCCTTTTCATTCAGGTAGTGTGGTAACAAACTCCCCCTTAGAATGAACTCTCCATTGAGTCATGCTCGTGAATCTTTTGACTTGTCAATTCTTCAGATCCTTGTGGTGTTGATGAAGGGTCAGCGGCAACTCGATCATTTTATCTTTTGAGTGCCTCCACTTCGTGTCTTCATTCCAAAGCTTGTCATCGAACATGTTCTCCTCGCCTTTAGCATCTGCACATGCAAGAAAGCTAAACGCATAATGAGAACAACCGCTTGGAATATAGTTAACATTTAAACAAATGACACATATGAGATCAAATCTCAATCAAACACCGACCGACAACAGTTTGAAAGTTTAGAAAATGATCAATTTTAATCCTTTAACTTTCAAAACTTGTTAACTTCGACTGTTTATGAAGATGCAATTGTTTTCCGGCTTACGATCAGGATTTTCGGTAGGATATACTCGAGTTCCAACATCGGTCAATCTAAAATAAACTAGAAGCAAAATGTTTTTGGATTTTATAAAGTTTAAATTAAAACACACCTAAAATCTTTTTGAAATTTTTCATTTTTCAAATGTAAAGACGGAAAGCAATAAATAAATATATATACAGAGATGCAGAAACTGAAAGCAGTAAATAAATATTTACAGACAATCTTTTTGCGAGTTTCGAGGGTAAGAGAATCATATCAGTGTACGGTCACGCCAAAACGCTCTTTTTGTTCAATTTGTTAACATTAAGATAAGCATCCTATAACAATTATCGGTATTGTTGTCCACATAAGCTCAACTTATCAGATGTAATCATGGCGAGGGGATACGTTAAGGTATGATTTATACTTACCGACCGGTGTTCATCCACACACGACACATTCCCGTATCAAGGCATGCGCGAGAGTTCATCTTACCGGTGAGTATACTGCTTATCATCCGTTTGACCGTATAAAAGATGTGAGAAACTCACTTATTTTGATTTGAAAACATGCCCTATGTGATAGAATCACTTATTGATGAGGAACTTGATTTTCATATGCATGAGGGCACAGGAGCAAGTCCGTGAACAGGTCAGTACTTTCGTACAGCAGAGAGACGAACTTGACTCCCGCAAAGAATCTGTGATAAATTATCACTTATTTTGTTTGGACATGTGATTGTTGATCACTTATTGAGGTCGAATGCAATATGTACACGTATGTATGGTATCATGGAAGATCTAGACTACGTCTCCGTTATTTTTACGGTTTGATACAACCATGATACCCAGATGATAAGACAGCATAAAGACTGAATATCTCAGAACCTCGGCAATCTCTTAAACGAAATTTCGGTACTAAGACCATATGCCAATGTGCGGTTCCCACCTGGTCTTCAGTCGATTTAAGATTTATATCACCCTGCACACTTTAAAATGATTGTGAGCCTACCGATACATCTTATATAGAGCTGCTTATCGTTTTTCATTTTGCATTTCAGTTTAAAGAGGTTTCAACAGACCACTGATGTACTATCATTTTCACTTTTGCTCGCCAGGAAACTCATTTTTGTTTTTCTATTGTTTTTGCGTTTTGAATTTTTTTTTTGATGTTTTTGAATTTTCAAATTTGGATTTACTCCCCCCAAAATCAACAAACTAAGATAAAATTTAAAAGACACAAAGATATTTACAAAAACGATTTCCCGATATCGGTTAACTCATGTTTTTCCTCAATGCCGTTTACCAAAATTAATTTTAATCAGAAATGATTTATCGAATTTTGGAAACATCAGTTGGCATGTCGGTAAGCGGTGCAGACCATGACAACATTGACGAGTTTCATAGTGAAACAATCACGTGTGAGGTGATATTTGAGATCAACGTATCAGGTCAAAGAGTGTTGTACGAGATGATAATAATTCATAAAGCAGCTTAAATATCGACAAGTATAGGAGAGATTAGAAATTTAAAACCATATCCTGCAACTGCTTCGTGCATTGCAAGGAATCTGAGTGCTCTCCTAAACTGGATATCCACCCGGTGTGGATTTCAAAGTCGATTTTGTAGCTACTGAGAAATCTTTTCACAACAACAAGATCAGAAACCTTTGGGTCCGGCTGGTCTTCCACATTGCACCAGCGAAGGTCTTTGTCTTTCTCTTTCAGAAGTAGTGTGCGGTTGATCAATCCACGCCAAGGCATCCGCACACCCGGTTGGTTTGTTCAACAAACACATTTTCTTAAATTTACACCGCGAAGAAATGTACACTGCACGTTCATTTTGTTGATTTGAACTTCAGACGTGCTGCAGGTGCGTACATTTTGATTGAATCTATCCTGGGGACCCGATCAAAGCCATTAACAATCAAACGTTTGAATGATTTTCATTTTGTCGAAGCTTTCAATCTCTTTCGACAGACAATTCTGTCTCCCTTTCTTTTTCTCTCCACCAAAGGCAACAATTTATTTTGTCGCCGATCTTGTGCATGAACATTCCACTATCAATAATCCTATGACTATCGATAGTTCCTCCTGGAACATCCTGCACACTCACTCAGAGATTAGTTGGAGAGGGGGACCCAAGCCTTCATAGACTTGGGTTGCCCCTGAGAATCAAGAAATGTAATTTCAATCTCTTGATGATTTGGAAATTTCACGCCTCCCCTTGAACCTTCGCTTGTTTTCGGTTTCCAAGCTTGTTTCCATTTACCAGATTGTGTATTAATTACAATTTCTGGTTTTAACGGTTGTTGTGAACTTGGTTTCCTTTTAACATTTTCCGGTTTTAAAGCCTTTTCGATCACTTTCACATTCTTATGTCGTTGTTTTGTTTCCTGTTCTTTAATAGTGCGTTTATCATGTTTTGGAGAAACAGGACGACTTTGTGAGTGACCTTGTTCAGAAGGGGCTCTTTCTACAAAATTTGGTTTTGGAGAGTTTGTGCAATTTTTGATGATATGTCCAAACTCCCCGCATTTGAAACACGTTCTCCTCTCAACAAACTTGGGAGATCCGGTTCGACTTTCACATGTTGAACCTGTAGACCCAGAGGTACTTGTTCCTACATCACACCCGTTTGTGTGTTGGGTGTAATTGTTTTGAGCGTTACGTTTTAAAATCTTGACTTGTTGGACAAAATTGGTGTTTGATTTGTTTTCAAAAGTCTCAATTTTATCAGTACCATTGGATGCTACAAATTTAACATCATTGTTTTTCTTCTTGAAACGAGCTCCTTTGGTCTCAACCTTCGGTTGTGAACCTTTAGAATTTTGAGCTCGCTGCTGTTGCTGTTTACCCTTAAAAGCGACAGGTTGTTGCTTTGTTGGTGATTTTTGATTTCCAAATTTTCTTCTAACTTCAGCTTTTGGAATCGGATTACACTGAGTTACTGAAACTCTCGGAATCCCCTTTTCCAAAAACTTACTGGTAGTATCTTCAAACACTTTATCAATCAAAGATTGATTGACATTTTTAATTGGAAAAGCTGTGTTTGAATAAATTTTGTCATCACCAACTACAGTGTACAACACGTTATCACTTTTAACAGTAGACACTGTTTTAGTGATAAGATCCATCTCTTGTTTAGCACTAGTTGATTGCAGAACAGGAGTAGGAGGATCACACAGAATGTGATTCTCAAAAGGCACTTCTACTCCTTTGTTCTTCTTAAGAGATTTATCCTCATCACTCACATCTGGTTCATCATCGGACGAATCATAGTCCTCAACTGTGGGAGGACTTTGATTTGAAGCACATGATGACTTTTCTTTCCGATCAGATGAGCCCTCCGATGAATTGTCCGTTTTGAACCCTAAGCCAGTTGTAACTTCCCCATAATCAAGAGGTACACTGGGTTCAAAACGAGGCATATCCTCTTCATCGGGCGACTTGGTATAGTCGTGTCTCAAAGGGGGTGGACACTTCCTATAACCAACACCTTTAACGTTTCTCTTTAGTTTCTGAACGTCAATGATATGATCAAGCACATATCGGGAGTTTGAGTAACTCTCCAATTTGAGCTTGATCGCCTCATGTTCACATTTAGCCGTGGCTAGCTCTTTCTTGGTTTCCTCAATGATATTAATGTAGTTATTAATACCAATTTGTTTGTTGAAAACAGTTTTTGTTAATTCGGAAACACTTTTCTTTTGGGTTTCAATAACTGTTTTAAACTCCTTTTCAATGCGAGCTAAGGCCATGTTTGCCTCCTTGCACTTTGACAGTTCAACAACTAAACTCTGATTGTGACTATGAATCGTATCACATTCAAGTTTCACTCTATCACATTCATGTATCATATTAGCACAATCACTACATATGCTAGGAGTTTCAGAATTTACCTGACTCGAAGAGGCTGTGACATTAGCCATGAAGGCAGTCTGAGAAGAGAAAGATCCATCTTCAGAATTATAATCTCCGGCATTCGAGCTTTCTTCATCTGAACTCCCACTAAAACCCGAGCTATCATCACTTTCAGAAAACTCTTCCTTGTGAACATGCTTGATGTGATTGATGATTTTTGCATAGCATGCAGTTCCACCTCCTTGATCATTATCTCCCAATTGTACAGACCAATCGCACCCTTCATCAGCTTGAACGGTCAATGTTCGATTGGTGTTTGATGGTCCAGACTGGTTCTGGTTGGTGGTGTTGTTCACAGCTACTATCCCTTTTCCACGGTTATCTTGATTGGCATTGGAAGTACTTGTCTGATTTCTGAATGGATTCTGGTTGCCTTGTCTGCTTGGTAGGGTGCACTCACGTTTGAAGTGACCCTTTTCGCCACAATTGTAACATGTAACCGCATCTTTATTGAACCCGTACTTCGTATCATTTTTGCCTTCCAACGAAGTTCTTCCAGTTCGATTCCTGAAATCCTTTGCCCTTCTAACAGCACTTGCAAACGTCCACTTGATATCCATTAACTCCATTTGACCTGCTACCAATCCACAGTATGAACTGAACATTGTGTTGAGAAGTTCCAAATTTTCCTTTGCAACTTCTACACTGACTTTCGAAAGATTGGAAGTATCAACTCTGACAGTGTTGGTGTTTTGGGGTAAAGGATTGTTGGTATAATGCGCTTGTTGTTGTTGTGGTTGGGCTTGAGGTTGAGGTATGGATTGTGACATGTAAGTACTTTGATTCCACTGTGGAAACGGAGATGAACTTGTATTGGACACGTACGCCGTTTGAAGCTTCGGTTGCTGAATGGAACTAGAACTAGCTGAAGGACTAAAACCAGGCAAATACATTTCTGTGTTTTGAGGAGGTGCAATTGCAATCCTTTTAGCTTTCCGAATTTCCTCTTCGTTCTTGTTCTCCAACTTCTGAATGAATTCATAAAGACTGACATTGGCTGCATCCAGAGCGCCCGTATGCTTTAGAAGTTCAATGAATGGACTCCACTTAGGAGGTAGAGCATCAGCAAATCGTGCAATCATTTCCGGATGATTTGTAGCAACACTGTAGGAAGTCATTTCACTAATCAAATGATAAAAACGAGTAGTCATATCATTTAGAGTCTCATTCTCCAAGAACTGAAATGATTCAAACTCTTTCTTCAATAAATCATGGCGTATCTTTCTAGTAGCTGCATTTCCTTCTCCTCTCGCTACCAATGCATCCCATAAAGCTTTCGTGGTCTTACAATATGAGAATTAATGAAAGATGTCTCTGTGAAGTGCTTGAGTGAGAATAGCATACGCCTTCTTTTCCAGATCATATGCCTTTTTGTCGGCTTCTTGCATGTTATTGAAAGTTGTCGCATTTGATCCTGCTTCTTCAAGAGCTTCACTAAATGCAGAGATGAAACACGTCCATAATTCTGTGTTTTGCCCTAGAACATAGTTATGGAAACGACCCTTCCATGATGGATAGTTGTTCATGTAATTTAACTTTGGAGGGCGATTGTTGCTACCCGTCTCATTCTCACTAAGCAAAATATTTTGAATACTCTGATTTTGATTCGACACCATTGCCCATTGACTTGCACTTATTGACTGTTGTTGTTGAGGTATGGTACGATTCATATATTCGGCCATCGACATCTGTTTTAGATCTGGTAGTGGATCCGTACTCCAATCCCACGGATTCGTACAACTCATATTTGATGTATGTATGTGAAGAACTGATCAAATACTTGAAAACACAGTGTTAACACACTTTTAGAAGTCCTCTGTTAAAAAAAATGACAAGTATCGACGAAACAGTTGTGAGACCCTATCGACGAAATAGAATCATGCGACAAAACAGTTTTGTTGTTTGTTGATATCGGCGAAACACTTGAAGTCTTGATCACAATTGACGAAACAGATTAAGTGACGAAACAAATTGAAGCCCAAGTGGTTTTGAAGCCCAATACACTTTGAAGCCCAATCAATGTACGACGAAACTGGATGAAATTTGATCTGCAACGAAACAAGAATGGTCTTTGATCTGGTCCGATGAAACACTAATATTATGTTTGATACTTGTGACGAAACAGAATTATTTCTTGATTGTGATGAAACAGAGTTATTTCTTTGTTGACCAATCGATGAAACAGGTTTGATAACCTCCCACGAAACAGAAAAATAATTTACTAAAACCACATGTGACGAAATGGATTTAGATCTTTGTGAGATATTTCCTTGAACTTATCTTGCTTCTGACACAAAACACAATTTGTCAAACTATCATGCTTTACTTTCGGCTCACTGTTCTCAAGTAAAACATCATCATGCTTTGTATGGTATCAATTTTCAAACAATTATATAATATCTAACAACAACAATAATTTATCAACTTCAAAGATCAAAGTTAGAAAATTATCAAGAACACTTTGAATATCAGTTGAAGATATGAAAAACACTTTGAATATTCCGGTAAACTTATGAGTTTTCCGGTGAACCGACAAATTTCCGAAACACGATTTTGCTTAAAACTTTCAACAAAAACCAAATCCTAATTTGTAAACACTCAAACAAACAATGTTTTTGAACAAACTTTTAGCAAAACAACAATATAAACACTGATTTTAGTGACTTTTTCCAGAAAATATAAATTTTTCAAGAACGAAATCCGAAAAAAAAATCACAATAACACTTGTTTCAAACACGACAATGTTTGGTTTTAAACAAGGAAAAGAGCCAAGGCTCTGATACCAATTGTAGGTCCCGTTTTTCTCCGGTGAGGATCGATAACGAGAAACCTATCCCTGTTTATCACAAACACGGTAACGGGTGCGGAATCCCCGTGACGGTGCAAACCAAACACAGTTAATAAATAACACA
This sequence comes from Helianthus tuberosus, assembly GCA_030545235.1. Lineage (NCBI taxonomy): Eukaryota > Viridiplantae > Streptophyta > Magnoliopsida > Asterales > Asteraceae > Helianthus > Helianthus tuberosus. The sequence goes on along the minus strand of CM060363.1, from coordinate 149,178,549 downwards.
GATTAACCAATGAAACACACTCTATTGATTAACGGGATGAGAACCGAATACAAACTGATACAAACACAGTTTAGACGGATTTTTGACAGAGTTTCTTTACAGGTATTTTCTCATCTCTATTTCACACAGAAACAGAGAAGGGTATTTATACTAGACACAGACACAAGACTGACGAAATGCATAAAGGCACGACGAAACACATAAAGTCGACGAAACACATTCTGTTTTGTCGACAAACACATTAATCATTCTTGTTTCGTCGAGTTGTAGAATCCCAGACATAGTCAAAGTCCAACTTCATATTTCGGCCCAAATGTGAAGTTTACGGCCCAAGTTTCATGTCTGTTTACATCTTTCACCAAATTCAACATATGAGACAAAATGCTTGACATCATCATGACATCACTAAGGTGATGTCATGGTGATGTGTTGGCGGGAATTTGCTTGCGGCGTTCCGTGCCTCGCGTGTCGAACTCTGGGGCGCACGACGGAGGAATGTCGTGTCTTCGGGCTTGAGCCAATTGAACCGAGTCGAGTCGCGTCCACATAAAGTGTACCAACAAAGAGCTGAGAAGTTTAAACAAATCACAGGAAGAGATGATTTTCGTGATGCAAATGTTTCTACTTTAGGATTTGATAAATCTAAAGTTACTTGTTTTCGTTGCAGGGAAAAAGGGCATTTCAAGCGAGAATGCACAAACCGCGAAGTAAATGGAGCTCAAAATCCTTTCAACAACAATGATTATTATCGGAAAGCGATTTATCATCAAGTTGCTCAACAACCTTATCAACAACAAGAAACACAAACTGCACATGCTAAGAAAGCGATAGAAGAGTCATCAAAGAGAGCTTGTATTGTGAATCAAGATGATGGAAGATCGTCAAAAGGATTTAGTTAGGATAAATATATTTCAGCTGATAGTAAAGCATGTCTGGTAGATCAAGATGAAGAAAGATTGCCAGAAGGTTTTAGCTGGGACAATTACTGTCCAGATAAAGAATTCCTGGCTAAAGCTTTTGTTGCTAAAGTTGTTGAAGATGATGAAGATGATTATTGGGCAGAAAGTATGAAAAAGCATTTAAAGTATCTAGCCGAGAGAAATGCTGAGAGAGATGCTGAAAATGCTCGAATGGCAAAGGAAAAAGAGGCTAAACAACAAGATAATAATGATGATGATTACTATGCAGAAAAAATGAAAGAACATTTAAAATTTCTAGCTGAAAGAGATGTAGAAAGAAGGAAAGGAAAGAATGATGAAGAAGATGTTCGAGTGATAAAGGTTAAAGAAGTGCCAATTTTCAAAGTTGATGAGGAAGCTGTTGCAGAAAAGACATCTGAAATCTGTGAAAATTGTGAGATTGTAAAAAAACAAAACAGCGAGTTGATTCACAACATGAACAGGTTGAAAGAATCATATGATGTTCTGAACAAAGCTATGAATCAGTACAATGAATCAAGTAGTGAACAAGCAACTGCTTTGAAAACACCTCAAGGAGCATTCATGTTGAAGCAGTCAGGTGTCAATCATTACATTGATAAATATGCTGAACTTGAAAAAAAGTTGGAAACCCATAGAATAGAGACTGAAAGGGTAGAGATTATTGAGAAGTTACTCATGTGATTCTTATGTTATTGACAGGATTTACCCCACTGTTGAAGGAATGAAGGCATTTGAAGAAGTCAAATCTGAAGTGAGGAATTCCGAAACAGAAGAGGAGACTGAAGTGAAGATTTATGGTAAGAAACAAAGTGTCAGTTTCAACAAGTGTCCACCCCCGCTTGAAAATGGATATTCTCCACGAAATCCAAATTCAGAAAGAGTCAAAAAGGCAACCAACTTACAGTGGGAATCTGAGTCTTTAGATAATCTGCCAGAAAACATTGATGTCATTTTCAAATCATCTAACACTGATCATGAGTCCGAGTTAATAAAGAAAGTGGTTGATCAGGTGTTGGATAAAGATGAAATGGAGGAGTCAAAGTTGGAGTCAAAGTCTGACACGTCAAGTTCAAAAGTCAAACAGGGCAAACGGGTTTACAATAAAGAATTTCTGTTATCAAAATCTAATTTGAATGACGAACCAATCAAAGTAGCATATACTTTGAATGATTCTGACAAATTATATTCTGATAAAGAATTTCCAATAAGAGGTGTTAAAACTGAAATGATAAAAAAGGTTTTCAAACTAACAGAAATTAATATTTCTGAAATAAAAGATGTAAATCTTTCTGAAAAACCTAAAAGGTACACCTCAAGAGATCAACAAAGATTAAACAAGAAAAGGGTTACAGTTCTGGTTCAGGTTATCGAAAGAAACCAAACCATAACGGTAATTTCAAAAAGAAGGGATTGGGTTGTATTTTACCAGAAAACTATAAAAATGAGAAAACTTATAAACCAAAAAGTGTATTTGTTTCAGGAATGTCATCTGAAGAGGAAAAAGAGCAAGTGTTCAGAAAGCAATCAAACAAAGAATTCCTTGCTAAGAAGCAAGAAGGATTGAAGAAGGATGTTGCTCAGAAGAAGGAGACGAGAACCTGTTTTCAATGCAACATAGTTGGTCACATTGCCAGGAACTGTCCAAAGGCAATACAAGCAAAACAGGGAGTCTCTGAAAAACTGAAAGAAAAAATGGTTGAAAATGAACCACCAACCAAACAATTTAAAGTTTTCCAAAATTCAAAGTTTGAGGTTGGTGAATGTTCAAAGAGTGTTCATAAAAGAAAAGCAAAGCTTAACAACAAAAAATGGGTTGCTAAGAAATCTGATGGTAGTTCTAGCAATGATTCTGATTTGTCAAAATCAGAGGAGCTATCTTCTGGCGATGAATCTGACTCGTCAAAGTCAGTGGAGCCATAAGTTGTGATTAAAAGTGAAGAAAATTCAGTTCCGCCATTGGATGATGCAAATTTTCCACCATTGTGGGCTGAGAATTTAAAATCAAAAGTTGGCAAAGTTGAAGTTTCAAATCAATTTTTTTCTGAAAAAAAAGAATTTGATGTTGAAAAAGCCTTTAACCCCACAGTTTAAAATATTTTTTGAAAAATGATTGACTGGAAGGTCAAGGGGGTTAAGGAATTTTATAAGAAGAAAATGAAGAAACCAGAAAAAGATGGGTCATCCCGGGTTAGTAACTGGGATAGAACCTATCATGACTAAATCTCTGGACTTGCCAGAGCTCCCAAGGTTGTAATCGTGGAGCAGGAATCGGCATCATTTTTAAAAATGTTTGTTTGATAGATTTACAAGTGGTATTGGTTGATTAAGTGAACCTACAAGTGGGTTTTCACCTACAAGTGGTTAATCAAGGTCATTAAGTTGAACTTGATTTATCTTTCATACAAAATGATTGAGAAAAACAAAGTGATGAGGTTATCCCCTAACCTACAAGTGGTTGGTAAAATTCAACAAAACTTATTTTCCGGAAAAACCATTTTGATTAAAACAAACTTAAGTGTTTTGAAATCATAATGGGAAAATAGTTTGTTGTAAGGAGGAGTTCTGATTGTTTATGCCAAGAGGATGGCGAACTGAAGCAATTCACAACAGTTGTCATTTTGTTGTACAATTTGTTTTCAAATTTTCCTTGAAAATCAAAATTTGAAATATCATTTTGATTTTAGGGGGATTAAAAATTTAGAAAAATTTCGAAAATTTGAAAAATCCAAAAACATGATAAAACCAGAAAAAAAGCCAAAAACATTGAAAAATTTGAAAAAGAGTTTTGTTGTGAAAAAGAGGAAATGATAGTACCTCAGTGGACTATCACAACACGCTAAAGAATTGGAAAGACAAATGTGATAAACGATCTCACTGAGGATGTGCCAGTAGGTTTTTACACATTTAGTAGAGTATTTTCGAGATATAAACCTAAATTCAATACTTACTTATCTCGTTGGGAACATCTCTTGGATATATGGGTAACCCCCGAAATCTTGTTTGAAGGGCTTTCTATTTCTGACATACTAGGTCTTTGTGCGTGGTGATATCTGGGGTATTATACCAGGACTTCTGATTTTGCATGAGCAATAGCCTAGTCCTCGTATAATACTTTGCACAGCTTTAATCTTAAAGCCCACCCTCAGCATAAAAAATGATGAAACATTGAAAAATGCAAATCATGTGCTGTTGAAGAAAAGATCCCCAAACGGGACACACCTAAAGTCGAGCCATCATCTCTTTGTCTGAACGGAAGTTCTAACCTGAGCTCTCATGGTTTCGCATTTACCTATTTACAGATATCATTAGTGTCCACTCACCTGTAAGACTGAATATAAGAGTCTAGATACGGGAGTATATTCAAGAGATGGGACACGCGAATAAGTTCAAGTGCTTAAAACACTAATCTTGTATCTCGAAACAATTGAACTTTGTGTGAAAATTTAAGTGGATAAGTATATTGATAATCTATGTGAATCATTTAAAACTTAAAATGTTTAAAGCTTAACGGTGTTAGTGATTTTTCTCATAAACTGATATGATCCTCTTACACGAACTCACAAAAATATTGTCTGTAAATATCTTTTTATTGTATTTCATTAAAAACAAAAATCCAAAAAGATTTTCAGTGTGTTTTAGCATAAATTTTTGAAAATACAAAAAGATTTTCGACAACTGATGTTGAAGAGCTGATTCTCAAAATTCCGAGTGCTAAACATGATGAACAGGTTTGGGAGAGTTTGTTTCAGAAAGAAAGGAATGTTATTCTTACAAGTGGTCATCAGAGACTAAATCATTTTTGAACGATACCTGCATGTGATTTCTAAATTTGTGAAATTTATTGTGAGGAAGAGAATGTGCAGGAATGAAGTTTGGAAAGAACCAGGTCCTAATCCTGAGAAAGCCTGAGCAGAGTGTGAGCCAGGTCACGATCCTAGAACGAGAATTCCAGACTGCGATCCCAGCTTATCGAAAGGGGGAGTCTGAAGACAATCAAGAGGAAGAGGTTAGAGCCAGTGTTTGATCCTGGAACTGTATCCACGCAAACTGCTGATGCTGAAGAACTTAAGGAATCAAGAGACCTGATCAAGAGAATTAGATAGCTAAAGAGCCAGGTTGTGATTCTGATTCTGTGAAGAAAAAGAGTAAGATTAAGAGAGAGAAGAAGAGAGATTGATAGAGGATGCTTACAATGGAGAATCTTTGAAAAGAGTGAGAAGACTGATAAAGACTGAAGATTTCGAAGACTCGACACCGAAGACTTCGTCAACATCCAAGGGGGAGTCTGTTGGTGCATATGTCTGTCGACTTCGTCTTGTGTCGAGTCTTGTTTTAGATTAGAAAGATCAGGGCACAAAATACGAGTTTTGTGTGAGTGTAACCATTTCGCACGAAATGGAAAGTTGCCATTTCGTACGAAATGAACATGTTTATTTCGTACGAAATGGGCTGGCCATTTCGTATGAGCAGTTTCGTGCAAAATGGGCTGGCCTATATATACGTGTCTTGTGATTTCATTTGTAACGATTCGATTCCGGTAGCGAAGCTCTGCCGAAGTGTCTCCAGCATTGTTAAACGATCTGATATCAATACAGAGACAGTTTAAAGTGATTTCTTGTGCGATCCAGCTAAAGTAACTCTGATACGTTTGTTTCCGCCACTCGTATTGGACGAGATCTCTTTTGAACGACTCGTTTGGTCGTGCAAACGATCCTACATCTAGTTCAATTTTCTGAAAATCCTGGTCTGTATAGTTCTTAATTTTCTTAGGAACAAAGACCTTTAGATCTCCAGCACTCGGCACCATTGGAACATGTGGTCTAAAGATAACCGACCTCCAACATCCGGTATTCTGTTGAGCAAGGATGTGACCCATCCTTCTCTGCCAGATGTTGTATTCATTTCGCTTTAACATAGGTGGTTTAAGGAGTGAACCGATGTTATTGTTAACATCCTGTGATTGTGACGTCATCCTGGTTGTTTTACAAGTACTGATTTAATCAACTTTGCTCGTGATTAATCCTTACTCTGCTTTTCAACATAACGAACAATTAAAAGTATCAACGATTTTGAGCTGAACTTTTACGTCAAAATGATTGTTAGATCAAATTCGACTGTCCTAGCTCTGATACAATGGTTAGGATATGAGTTTCTTATGATTGTGTTTTTGTTTGATAATTATGAATATGAATGAGTATAAGTGCAACAGAATTAAAATGGAAACAAACTTTCAACACACAATCAAATGGAAGAATTGCTTTCAACATACATGTTTGTCATGAAATCGAATGATTATATTTATTACAATGATTCAATTACACTTGCATGCATGCAATACAATCTCCCCCTCAGCCTGAGCTCACCGATGGTTTGTTCGTACAGAATGACTTGTGAAGAAAGAGCTAATAGAACAGTACAGGGTACTGTTCTATTTATAGTACAGAACAAACCACTGAAGCATCTTTGCTGACATCACCATGAAAGTGACATCTAACCTCCTAACAACCTACAACCACTGATCAATACAAATACTATTATCTAACCACTGATTACAATACAATACAAAGAAGTAAACTAAACTACTGCTTCTCATTCCACTGTTATACTCCAAGCAGTGCTTGTGTCTTCAGCAGTACTTGAACCATGATAGTAGATTGCGCATCAGTGCTTTAGCCTTCAATAATCTTTAATAGTCTTTAGTAGCTGTTGAAGATCAGTAGTTGTTGTAGACGAACAGTGGATGGAGGTCATCAGATGTTAGGGCCACTTCCATGGGGAAAGACTAATGCAAACATCTGCTTATTCTGAATCCACTGATCTGATCCAGTTTTGGCTTTAATCAACTATTCCTTTGAAGGGTTCAATCCCAACAATAACTTTTGGGTATTCTTGAGGTGAAGCTCTGCCCGTTTGATTTCGTGGTGTAAACACTGTTATATTAGTAATAGAAATCATTGATAATTACATCTTTGTGCCTGATCCACACACGTGATTGGATTCCGCACATTTCATGTGTTCGTACGCATTCAATGGTAAAGGAATCGATCTAGATCCTGAATTCACAAAGTTAACCTAAGCCACAACTAGAATCCAAGCCCAATTAGTCCTTGGTCCATATGCACACAAGGTCCATACCTAATACACAAGTAAAACAAGTTATATTTTATAACAACCAATATAAAAGAAAAGTATAAAACTGAAGAAAAATATAAAACTAAAAGTTAGGGTTATATTTTTAACACCCCCTAGTTTTATATTTTAAACAAATTTACAAGGCCTAATAACTTAAATATTTAATCATGTTGCTGGGCAGCAGACCTTTTGTGAACACGTTTGCAATTTGATCTGCTGATTGTTCACCAACAACTTTTATAATGCCAGATGCTATTTTCTCTCTTAAGAAAAACAAATCCACTTCAAAGTGCTTTGTTTTATCATGAAACACCGGATTAACAACAATAGATAAGGATGATGTATTATCACATTTTAGCAACACAGGAAGTTGTACAGAAACATGTAACCCCCTTAATACATTAAACAGCCACATGATTTCATAGGCTACATCGCACATTGACTGGTACTCTACTTCTGCAGAGGACCTCGCAGCCACACTTTGTTTTTTGCTTTTCCATGAGACAAGTGAGTCTCCTAAAAAACACAATACCCAGTAACTGATCTTCTATCAATACATTTTTTTGCCCAATCCGAATCAGCATAAGCTTTGAGTTGAAACTGATCATTTTTTTTATAAACACTTCTAATCTTGGAGCTCTTTTCAAATATCTCAATAACCTCACAGCCAATTGCGTATGTCCTTTTAAAGGTTTATGCATAAAGTGACTTAAATAATGAACACTATAAGAAATGTCAGGCCTTGTATGAGACAAATATATCAATTTGCCTACAAACTTTTGATATTTAGTGACATTAGGTAATTAAGATTGTTCTTCTTTACACACCTTTGTTATCACATAGTTCTGTTCTAAAGGATAGTTCACAGACTTGCAACCACTCATTCCATATTCATTTAACAAGTCCATACAATATTTTCTTTGTGTTAAACTCACACCATGTACGTGATTTATTACTTAAATTCCCAAAAAGTATTTAAATTTTCCTAAGTCATTGTTGGAAATTTGTGAAAAATAGCATTTTTCACAATTGTAGGAAAATGATTTTTTTTCCTATTTTGGACTAGAAATAAATATAATAAAATGAGCGGTTTTATATATTTATTTGTGGGTTTGTGTTCTATGTTGGAAGAGCTTTGCAACTAACTAAACCACGTCCAAAACGGAGCTAAGATGAATGAGATATCGATGCTCAAAGTTTGGTGTTTGAAACTTGAATGCTGAAAAAGTGGGAAAGTGGCACCTTGTCCTACATAAGAGAAGAGTTGAAACTTAAAGGGGTATTTAAGTGGGAACTCTCCATCCTTATTGTTTCATGGAAGCACACACTAAGTGTACTTGTGAAGGGTGCAGAGCACCCTAACTCGCACTCGCCCTCGCGCACGCGTGGCGTGGGCGAGGAGGCGCAATGTGGCACTTTGATGGCGCACTTTGCACTTCGCACCTGCAAGGACCAGGTGGTTGGTGACGTGCGCGGTGCACCAAGGTGAGCCAATACGGCGCGACTGTGTGGCGTGCTCGTATAGGTCACAGGTGACGTGGCGCACATGGGATTGAGCCAAGGTGGCGCACATGCGCATGGAAGTGAGCCAAAATGGCGCATGAGCGTGCAGACCTGCGCGCGCTAGGGCGCGCGTGCACCAGTGTGTCTTACACACGCGCGCAGAAGCTTCCAGCAGTTAATGCCAGTGCAATTACATTTCAGCATTTGAAACTGACGAGTCAACGGTTTTATCTGAGAATTAAATGACGAATTAAAGTGCATTGAAGACGTTTAATGCAATTTAATTCTCCCATTTAATTCTTTTTCAGTTTTGAGTTCAAACCTGTTGTATAAACAGGGAGGTTCCTGCAGCAGAACAAACGACCGAAACACACAGCAAAAATACAATCTTCTCTCTGAATACTTCTTCTTCCTCGAGCATTCAAGGTACACCTTCGGGTTGGAGTTAAGACCGGCAGTACAACTACTTTGGGCTGTTGTATCCTGGAAACAAACGTGTTCTTCTAGGAGACACGGAATTTGTTTTAAGGGACCCATGTCTAACATGATCCTCAGCCAAGAACTGTTTTTAGTTTGCAAAATCTGTTCTTGTTTTTCTTTTTATCTTAGTTGTAATTGTATTCATTTTAGTTTCTTTCTGTACTTGTTCCGTAATTCAAGTTTATAAAAATATTTTATTTATTTTGCACGAACGGATTCCTACAGTCTTTGATCATAAACTCAGATTGTACTAATTTTTTAATCTAAACAGTTTCATTTTCATCATTTCCAGTCAACACAATATCATCAACATATACAAGTAGAACAACAATACTTTTACCACATGTCTTAACAAATAAGGAATGATCACATTTAGATTGAATAAACCAATTTTAATAGGCACATCAACAAGCTTCTTATTCCAACTTCCGGGTGCTTGTTTTAGCTCATAAAAACTTATAAAGTCTACACACAAGATTAGAACCCTGATTATTTAACCCTTCAGGTATAACCATATAAACTTCTTCCTTTAGCCCACCATAAAGAAAGACATTGTTTATATCTAACAGATACATATTCCAACTGTTTTGAACAGCCAGACTTAGTACACATCTAACAATTAACATTTTCACTACAGGAGAGAATGTCTTATCAAAATACAACCTTTCTCTCTGTTTAAAACCCTTTGCAACAAGTCTTGCCTTATATCTTTCTATTTCCCCACTTGATTTATACTTAACTTTAAAAATCCACTTACACCCTATTGGGACTCTACCTTTTGGTAACTCTACTAGATCCCATGTATTATTCCTGTATAATGCAGCAGGTTCATCATTCATTGCATTTATCCAGTTATTATCATTCATAGCTTCTCTAACGGACGTAGGTTCAACTATTTTATTAACATTCACAACAAAGCACACACTTTCACTGGGTAAATTAACATAGTTTACAACTTTTTCATAACCGTATTTGGCCTTCCCTTCTATAACATAATCATTAAATCTTTTAGGAACATTTGTTACTCTAGAAGACTTTCTAAGATTTTGATCATTAAGTTCAATTCCCTTAGACAGGTTAGACTCTTCATTTAGTGACCTAGTATAGTCAACCCTCTCAGACTCGTCAACAGTCCCTGTATGTTGCTGTTGTTGCTTTGCCTCACCAGTCCTAGATGGTTATTGTACATCAGCAGACACTACAGTTCATATTGATTCATCTAGTTATTGACTCCCACTAGGTCTAGAATCTATTATAACCCTCTTCTCATCATTAGGAATTGGGTCACTTAAAGAGTCATATAGGTAAAAAAAAATTATATTGTTGACATTGATTAAACTTTGTTCACTAACTAAATTATTACGAAGTTTGCTTTTATATGGAAAACCTTTTTCATAAAAGTTTACATCCCTTGAAAACATAAACTTCTTTTCATTTAAACACCAAACTTTGTAACCTTTTTTTCATATTAGAATAACCCATAAACACACATATTTCGGCTCTTTCTTCAAACTTATCACTATTAGTCAACACTGTACAAAAACATAGGTACCCAAAGACTCTTAAGTGACTTATTGAGGGTTTAAAACCAAACAAAAGAACATAAGGAGACCTACCATTAAGAACATAGAAAGGTGTCCTATTAATCAAGTAGGATGCAGTTATGACACATTTTGACCAAAATCTCAAAGGAATATTAGACTGAAAAAGTAAAGCTCTGGCAACATTAAGCAAGTGTCTGTGTTTTCTTTCCACCATACCATTTTGTTGTGGTGTATAAGAACATGAAGTTTGATGAATTATACCTAAGGCATTTGTAAAATTTAACATTTTTTAGTTAACAAACTCACTTCCATTATCACTCCTAAAGCTTTTCACTTTAGTTTTAAACTGAGTAGATATAAGGTTCACAAAACTTACCACATTATCAAACACTTCAGTTTTATTTTTCATCAAATAAACCCAATTTGCCATAGTATAATCATCAGCTATTATTGAAAAGTATAGCCTTCAACACTTGCAACCTTATGAGGACCCCACACATCTAAACGTATTAGATTAACCAATTCTTTTAATTTATGATCACTGAGCAGAAAAGGAACTCTATGTTGTTTGCTTTGCGACATGTTTCACAAGTTTTTGTTTCAATTTTACTAACATCATGTTTTAAAACTTTAAAAACTTGGTGTGATGGATGTCCTAGCCTAGTGTGCCACAGCTTTACAGTTTCAACCTTATTAGCACAAAAAATCACAGAAATGCATGCATTACCACAAAAGTATAACCATCAATTTGTCTACCATTCACCAGGGTTTTCTTTGACAACAACAACAAAAATACCCAGTAAGTCCTACAAATTGCAAAGCTATTTATGAGGTCTGGGGAGGGTGGGATGTAGACAAACCTTACCTCTATCCATATAGATAAAGAGGCTACTTCCAAAAAGACCCTCGGCTCGAAACCAAACATCAAGAAAACAATGCGAACTACAGATATAGTGTCACGGCCCCGACCCAGTTTCCCGATTCGGATGCCGCGGGACAGAAAACCCGTGGGATTGGTGTTTAATTTGGCAGCTGAAAATTTTAACAGGATCGTTTAACTGAAAACACAGATTATTTTTTTTCAAGATTTGGGACAAACCCCGTAATTTACAACATAGGAATTTCACTGGGAAACCCTGATTACAAAAACATGTTTATTTATTTACTGAGCCACTTCATCCAAGCTGGTAGTGCTACACGTCACTTTTCCTTGTTTACAGTAAATCACCTGAAACATGTTTAAAAAGAATTTTATCAGCGGGGAAATACTGGCGAGTCATTCAATTTTCACAAAATGACACATTGTTACAATTTACAGCATTAAGAGTTTTCACATTTGCCCCTATCTTATAATTAGCTAGTTAAGTTGTCACTCGACCGGATCTATGACTGTGGACATATCACTAATTAGCCTCGCCCACCTAAAGTGATAAATCATTAGTAGTAATGTGCACAAAACCCCCACTTACTACCACTAATTAAAGATTAGGAAAGACTTAATCACTGCAAAGTATAACTGGAAAATATTTAGGGTTTGCAAATAATTTGGTAAAAAGAGAATGACTCACATTGCAAGTTTAGACGGGCAGAGTATGCCTACTGATTTAGCCTGATAACCTAGTTTAATTATAACAATGCAAACGAAACTAAGTTAGTAACTTAATTCAACATTTACGAAAATTTCATGAGATCGAAACCCTCACGACGAATGACAAAGTATAGCCCGTATTCAGGCAGCACTTAAACATCCATCGGATCGGTTTTAATCGATCGGACATTGTATCGTAGCAGTGATCGAGCTGTTACCCTATTTTCGCAACAGAGGTTCGTGACTGTGTGTGTTTTTGAATGAAACAGAGTGTAACTCAACGTACGTAACTAGTTTTTTCGTCGTAACAGATTTCCCATGCAAGTGCCAAACCCCTGATATATATATTGAAATTTGGTTTCCCTCGCATGTCGCGCTAGGCACCCTTGCCTCTGGCGCGTGTTGCGACGGCGACCAGTTTAGGCTAGGGTAGCCTCGTGTCCAATATAGCCTGGGAGAATCAACTTGAACGATTTTTCATGATTTACATTCGTTTTATAAGGATAATTATCAATTAGGGGATACACCCCTTGGGTTTTAGGGGGCCCTGATCCTAGTTTTGCACGTTTTGAAAATTTACGGGTCACGCCATATTACTTGGGGGTCTCAATTAGGGTTTCCTAATGGGCATTATTAGAATGAGAAATAATTATTTTGGTAAGGGTTGTTACACCATCTCCACCTTGTTTAAAATCTCGTCCTCGAGATTTACTGGAACAAATGAGGGTACTTTCGTTTCATTTTCGATTCCAGTTCCCATGTATATTCTGGTCCTCTTTTCGAATCCCATTTCACTTTGACCAGCACCAATCTATTGTGCTTGAGGTGCTTGACCTTTTTGTCTTCTATTTAGAGAGGTTTCTCAACGAATTTTAGCTTTTCATTTACGTCCACATCTTGAAGAGGTACTACCAGTGATTATCAGATAAACACTTTTTAAGATTGGATACATGAAACACACTATGTACCCCGACTAGCTCTTCTGGTAGTTGTAGTTGATAGGCAACTGGTCCTATTCGTTGGGTAACTGTGAATGGTCCTATACATCTTGGACCCAGCTTTACTTTCTTACCAAATCGAACTACCCCTTTCCATGGTGAAACTTTTACGAGTACCTAGTCTCCAACTTGGAATTCTAGTGGCTTGCGTCGATTGTCTGCATAACTCTTCTGATGATCTCGAGCTGTTTTCAGTCTTTCCCTGATTTGAGTGATCTTGTCGGTGGTTTCTTCTACAATCTGGGGACCTGACAGTTGACTTTCTCCTATCTCTGCCCAGCAGACTGGAGTTCTACACTTCCGTCCATACAGTGCTTCGAATGGGGCAACATTTATGCTGGTATGATAACTATTATTATAGGAGAATTCAATTAATGGTAAGTGGTCATCCCAATTTCCACTGAAATCTATTACACAGGCCCTGAGCATGTCTTCTAGGGTTTGGATTGTCCTTTCACTTTGTCTGTCTGTTTGAGGATGGTATGCAGTACTTAGGTTTAATCGGGTCCCCATTGCTTTTTGGAAACTTGTCCAAAAATGTGAAGTGAAACGACTATCCCTATCTGACACAGTGGAGAGTGGAACTCCATGTAGTGACACTACCTCGTCTACATATAACTTAGCCAATTTTTCTATGCTAAAGGTTTCCTTCATTGGTAGGAAATGAGCCGATTTGGTTAATCGATCTATAATCACCCAGATTGCATCATTAGCTCCTCTGGTTTTGGGCAGCTTAGTAACAAAATCCATTGTTATTAGTTCTCATTTCCATACAGGCATTTCTAACTGTTGAAGTAAACCTGAGGGTTTCTGGTGTTCTGCCTTAACCTGCGAACAAGTTAGGCACCTAGAAACGTATCTAGCTATGTCCTTTTTTATTCCTACCCACCAGAAGTTATTCCTTAAATCTTGGTACAACTTATTATTACCAGGGTGCATTGTATACCTAGATTTATGGGCTTGCTTTAATATCTTATTTCTTAAATCTCCTTGCCTAGGTACTCAAATTCTTTTATTATGGAATCTCTAAATCCCATCAGTCCCTTGCTCTAATTCTTTTATTATTCCTTTCATTCCTTCAGCATCATCCTTGATTGCTGTTTCTTGAATGTTTTTTAGTTGTTCCATTAAATCTAATTGTAGATTTAATCTTAAAGCTCGAACTCGCCTTTGCTTCTCATGGTATTTACGACTGAGGCATCCGCTACTACATTGGCTTTCCTTCATGATTTTGAATATCACAGTCGTAATCACTTAAAATTCCATCCATCTTCTTTGTCTCATGTTTAATTCCTTCTGCCCAAATATGTATCTTAAACTCTTATGATCTGTATAGACAGTAAACTTACTTCCATACAGATAATGTCTCCAAATTTTATGGGCAAAAATTATTGCTCCAGATTTTAAATCAAGAGTCGTATAATTTTCCTCGTGCTTTTTCAACTGCCTTGATGCATACGCAATTACCTTTTTACGTTACATTAGCACACATCCTAACCCTAGCTTAGAAGCATCGCAGTAGACTTCAAAGTCTGCTGTTCCTTCTAGTAAGGCAAGAATTGGGGCATTTGTTAATCTTTGCTTTAAAATCCTAAAGGCCTCTTCTTGCTTGGGTCCCCATTCAAACTTAACAGTTTTACAGGTTAACTTAGATAATGGAACCACAATCTTAGAGAAGTCTCTTATGAAGCGTCTATGATATCCGGCTAAGCCTAGATAACTTCGAACTTCGGTTGCTGATTGCAGGACCTTCCAACTGATGATCGCTTCTATCTTGGAGGGATCTACGTGAATACCTTCGTGATTCACCATGTGACCTAAAAATTGCACTTCTTGTAGCCAAAATTCACACTTCGAGAATTTGGCGTAAAGCTTTTCCTTTCTTAACAGAGTTAAAAGTGCATGTAGGTGCTCACAATGCTCATCCTGGTTTTTGGAGTAAATAAGTATATCTTCGATGAAGACAATTACAAATTTATCCAAATATGGCTTACAGATTCTATTCATCATGTCCATGAATGCTGCAGGGGCATTTGTTAACCCAAAGGGCATGGCCGTAAACTCGTAGTGACCATATCTAGTCCTGAAAGCAGTTTTGGGTATGTCTTCTTCCTGTACCTTCAACTGATGATATCTGGACCGCAAATCTATCTTAGAAAAATATCTAGCTCCCTGAAGTTGATCAAAAAGATCATCAATCCAAAATAATGGGATCGATTCTTAATTGTAACTTTATTCAATTCCCTATAATCGATACACATCCGCATTAAACCATCCTTCTTTTTCACGAACAACACTGGTGCTCCCCAAGGGGATGAACTAGGTTCTATAAATCCTTTGCTTAGTAATTCATCTAACTACTTTTTCAATTCTAACATTTCGGTGGGTGCTAGCCGATAAGGTGCCTTAGCTATTGGTGCAGTTCCAGGAATTAGATGAATTCTAAATTCTACTTCCCTATCTGGTGGTAATCCAGGTAGCTCTTCTGGAAATACATCAGAGTATTCTGATACTACAGGAATTTCCTTAAGTTCTTTACTTTTAGTGTTAATGATTACCGAAATCATATACACTATCCCTTGTTTTCGTTCATAACTAGCAACTTTCATTACTGAAATGAACTTCATTGGTTTACGCGGCTTATCTCCTGTTATCAAAATTACTTCCCCTACTGGCGTATGAATTTCTATGGAATTTTTATCACAAAGGATTCGAGCATGGTTGGCTACTAACCCCAATCCATTCCTAACACGATATCGAATCCAGCTAAATTCATAGTTAACAGGTTTGCAAAAAATTTATGTCCTGAAAGTTCTATTTTTCCTTCTTGAAGAACCTTAACAGAATTTCCTTCTTTCCGTTGCAAAAAATATTAACAGAATTTCCTTCTTTCCGTTTCTACCGTATAAATTTGCCTAAGTTTAGTTAAAGGTTGCTTAAGAGCTTGACAGAATGAAGTATTTATAAAACTTTGGTTTGCCCCAGAGTCAATTTTCCTTACATTTTTCAAAATGTTTCTTTTTACAATTTCCTCAAAATGGCGGCATGGAAGACTGCCTGGTTCCCTTTTTCTTGAGATTACTACTATTATTACCCACACAAAATCCTTGGGTAATCTTTTGGGCCAATTCTTTTTTCCTATTTTCTTCTCTCGTACGCACCAGTCCGTCAGTCAATGTGTTTGCCAATTCGACCGCATCGTCAATCGTTTGGGGTCTCGCAGCTTTGACTGTATCGCGAATCTCGCTAATTAGCCCCCAAATGTAGCGAGAAATAAGCACCGGTTTCGGCGAAGCCATAGTTGGTACAATTTTAGCATACTCGAAGAATTTCGAAGTATACACTCGACAGTCAACGTCCACCATCCGGTGGTTCAGGAACTTGTTTCTCATTTGTTCCTTTTCATAGGCGGGGAAAAATTTTCTTTCCACCAATTCCTTAAATTCCTCCAACTCATGGCATAAGCCACGTCACTTCCCTTCGCCTACAGTACCGTGTTCCACCATTCTAATGCCTCTTCCTTGAAAAGGTGGGATGCATACATAACCCTGTCTTCTTCTGCACATTTGCTTATTTTAATTACTGCGTCGGTCATTTCTAACCAACGTAGTGCGGAAGTCGCCCTTTCATTGCCTGCAAATTCAACTGGCTTACAGGCAAGAAATTCTTTATAAGTGCAACCAGGTGTTGCAAATTTCATTTTCTTAAGTATTGGGGCTTGAACCACATTATTGTCATTATTGCTGCCTCCATTTACACTGTTACTGAAATTATCGTCGCGAGTGCATTTACTATGGTTGGCTTGGGAAGGTTCAACAGGATTCTTAACAGCAGCGACAATTGCCGGGATAGCATTGGCTATTCCCCGAGCAACGATATTTTCTATATCTTGCCTGTTAAGAAAATGGTCTTCATTATTTTGTTCAAATTGGTTAACTTCGATTGCCGGTTGATTTTCTGTGTTTTCCATCTGAATGATTAACATTATATGCAAATTATGGTGACACAATGGATAACAACTAAAAACAATAAGGCAATCACAACTCAATTAAATTAACACACATATAGCCAAAATCGTCGACCTTGCGACATTTATATTTATATAATATTATGCATCAATACAAACCGTCTATTTTACAAAAGTTTTATTTTAGTTATTATTATTCAATATTATATTATTATTATACATATTTTATTATTATTATTATTATTATTGATATATATATATTTTCACATATTAATATTATACAAACATTCAACCACAGTTTGCTGGCTTTTCAGAAACGACGCTCCCTCTCGTCGTATTTCCACGTGATGTTTTCCCCCACTTCTCGAATTTGATTTCCCGCATCCACCAGTTCCTCGCCATAGCGGCGCAATTCAACAACGTTTTCCGGGTTCATGGGTGGAAAAGGTGCAGGTTCAGGATCAAACGGGGGAAAGTAAACATTTAGGTTATTCATAAAGTTCTGAAAATGCCAGTCGCTCGTCCACCATTCTTCCAGCTGCCCTGTAACAGGTTGGGGGTTGACAATGGGGTCTGGAATAGCAGGTTCCAAATTAATTGGAAGTTCTGATTGGGCGGGGAAATTGAAAAGGGTTTCGTCAGCAGGTCTGATGAGGTCACAATTTGCAAGCTTTCTATCATGTTCCTCCCAAGGTGGCATTTCCTGGGCATGACCGGAACTCTCCCCTACTTCCTTTCCCTTTCCCTTTGGATCCTCTGTTTTCTTTACCCGTTGGGCAGCGGGTTTCTTCTTGCGTCCGCGTTTCCAATCCAGCAGCCTTCTTCTCTTTTTGGGTTTTGGTTTTGTCACGGCCCCAGACCCGGTTTTACCCGGTTCAGAAGTCGCGAGACAAAAACCTGTGGTATTGGTGTTTAATTAGGCAGCGGAAATTTGAGCAGGATCGTTTAAAATGAAAACACCCATTAATTTCATTTCAAATTTCTGGACAAACCCCGTAATTTACAATAAAGGAATTTCTCGGGGAAATTCCCTGTTTACAAAAACATGTTTATTTATTTACTGAGCCACTTTATCCAAGCTGGTAGTGCTACGCGGCACTTTTCCTTGTTCACAGTAAATCACATGAAACATGTTTAAAAAGATTTTATCAGCGGGCAAATACTGGCGAGTCATTCAATTTGCATAAAACGACACATTGTTATAAATTATAGTACTAAGAGCGATTACAATAGCCCCTGTCTTATAATTAGCTGGTTCAGTTGTCACTCGACCGGATCTATGACTGTGGTCATACCACTATTGGGTCCGTTCACCTAATAGTGACGAGTATCACTATTTAGGTCCTTTCACCTAACAGTGATAAAATAGTAGTAATTGTGCACAATACCCCACTTACTGCCAGTAATTTAAGATAACAAAGACTTAATCCCTGTACAATATAACTGGAAATAATTTGAGGTATTGTAAAACAACTTTGATAAAAAGAGAATCACTCACATTGCAAGTTTAGTTGGACAGAGTTTTGCCTACTGATTAAGCTTGGTAACCTAGTTAAATAACAATGCACACGAAACTAGGTTAGTAACTTAATACAACATTTACGATAGGCTCACGAAATCAAAACCCTCCTGACGAATGACAAAGTATAGCCCGAATTCGGGCAGCACTTAAACATCCATCGGATCGGTTTCAATCGATCGGGCATTGTATCGTAGCAGTGATCGAGTTATTACCTTGTAATCGTAGCAACATTTCAACACTTAAATACACGAATTTAAACAGTTTAGAACGTCTCTGAAGTAAATTTTTTGAGCACAGACGAAATGCCCATGCACGTCCCTTTTATAGCTGAAATTTGAGTTTTACGTGGGCCGCGTAAACTCGATGAACGGCCTACGCGACCCGCGAGGGCCACCCTAGCTACGGCTAAGGCTGCCGTTTCACGGTGTAGGAATGCCACGTGTCTGACACGTGGCCTAAAGCTTATCCGGAGAACTATCAAGCTGTCGCGCCCCGCGTAAGCTTTCCTTAAGTCTTACGCGGCCCGTGACAGATCAACAAATTTTGAATTTCTTGATTTTTCACAAGGATTAGGGTTTTAGGGGTCCAGGTTTTCACTTACGGAGTGTTGTGGGACATTTTTGCAGGTCCTTACATCCTCCCCACCTTATTTAAAATCTCCTCCTCGAGATTTACTGAAATAGGTAAGGGTACTTTCGCTTCATTTCTGATTCTAGTTCCCATGTATACTCAGGTCCTCTTTTTGAATCACACTTTACTTTGACCAACACCAATCTTTTGTGCTTGAGGAACTTAATCATTCTGTCTTCTCTTTGGAGCGGTTTCTCAACAAATTTTAACTTTTCATTTACCTCTATATCTTGAAGAGGTACTACCAGAGACTCATCCGATAAACATTTCTTAAGATTGGATACATGAAACACATCATGTACCTCGGCTAATTCTTCTGGTAGTTGTAAGCGATAGGCAACTGGTCCTATGCGTTGGGTAATGGTGAATGGTCCTATGTACCTTGGACTTAGCTTTCCTTTCTTACCGAATCGAACTACTCCTTTCCAAGGAGAAACTTTCAAGAGTGCTTTGTCTCCAACTTGAAACTCTAATGGCTTGCGTCGATTGTCTGCATAACTCTTTTGGTGATCTCGAGCCGTTTTCAGTCTTTCCTTGATTTGAGTTATCTTGTCGGTGGTTTCCTGTACAATCTAGGGACCTGATAATTGACTGTCTCCTATTTCTGCCCAGCATACAGGAGTTCGACACTTTCATCCATATAGTGCTTCGATCGGAGCAGCATTAATGCTGGTGTGGTAACTATTGTTATAGGAGAATTCTATTAGTGGTAAATGGTCATCCCAGTTTCCACCGAAATCGTTTACACATGCCCTGAGCATGTCTTCCAGGGTTTGAATCGTCCTTTCACTTTGTCCATCTGTTTGGGGATGGTTGGCAGTACTTAAATTTAATCGTGTCCCCATTGCTTCTTGGAAACTTGTCTAAAAATGCGAAGTGAAGCGACTATCCCTATCCGACACAATGGAGAGTGGTGTCACACCCCTTTCAACGGCGGAAGCACGAGGTGTGATCATGAAAGGTTCTCATTGCATACGAAGAGTAAACATACTACATGCTAAAAAATAACATCGAATATTACATTACCAAAAACATATGTCAAGTGTTTACAACACTAGATAACATATTGTCTTAATAGTCACGACTTTATTTAAAGATAAACAAAGCGACATCCACGAGCATGAGTAAGACCACGCGCACATCCATCCTAGTTACCTGAAATACATGTGAGTTTTGGAAAAACGTCAACATAAAGTTGGTGTGAATTCATGCAGTTTTGTATTTCACGTTTGTATACTTTGTATAAAAACATAGTTGTGAATAAATCAAGTTTTTCTCGAGTACTCCACGTACTTCAAGTTATATATCAATCCTCTTGAGTACCCCACGTACTTCAAGTTATATATCAATCCTCTTGAGTACCCCACGTACTTCAAGTTATATATCAATCCTCTTGAGTACCCCACGTACTTCAAGTTATATATCAATCCTCTTGAGTACCCCACGTACTTCAAGTTATATATCAATTTTAGTATGGTATGAATTTTATGTAAATACAGTATTTCTGTAATTATCAGATTGTTAATGGGTTGCAAAGCCATTAACATGTGGCACGTCATAGGAAGTCACCAAACCTAAGGCATTTAATTGGTATATTCTGAGACACAAAAGCACTCCTCGGTTCTCGCCCCGACCGGGAGTGTGGCTGCCAGGCACCCGTTAGATCTAACCTTTTGTTCTGCGGTCTGTATGTATACGTTGATTAATGGTGCTTCTTTACCCTATTCGTGACACTATTTCTTATAACGCATCCTACTTGGTTCTCGTCCTCACCAAGCGCGTTTCTTGTTATCATTTCTCATAGCGCCTCATACTTGGTTCTCGTTCTCACCAAGTGCGCTTCTCATATTCTTATATTTCGTCACACTTGGTTCTCGTTCTCACCAAGCGTACTTCTTGTATTCTTATATTTTGTCACACTTGGTTCTCGTTCTCACCAAGTGTACTTCTTGTATTCTTATATTTTGTCACACTTGGTTCTCGTTCTCACCAAGTGTACTTCTTGTATTTATATCATACTATTTATAAAAATTGTACTTTTGTACATGTATTTCACCCCCGAAGTTATAAAAACTGAAAACAGTTAAAGAGAAAAGGGGGAGCATGAACTCACAACTTTGCGTTCCTAGCGTCGTAAACTCCACCGGATTTGCTTAATTAACGTCGTAACCTATACGCGTTTTCTTAACGTTAGTCACTAGACTTGCGTCGCACAAGTACAGTCACTCTCTTTTGTATATTCTTGTGTTAAAAATATTCTTATATTTTTAACTACGTATCTTACTTATATTATAAATATAAGTCTTTTGTGTTTTGCACTTTGCACCCGAATTATGTATCTTGTATGTTGTATGTGTATTTTTATATTTCTACTCCTCATGAGTAATTAGTGTATTTTTAAGTCTTAATACACTAGCACGTATAACACATACTATATACACTTAGCACAAAAGTTGGTGATCAAATAATATATATTTTTCTTTCAAAAATATATACTTAATATCCATTTTTATTCTTGAAAATCACCATTTCTCATCACCAAAAATTAGGGAAACCTTGGTAATACTTTTAAATACATTTTTAGGGAATTAGTTTCTCAAAAACTTATATTTTTCTAAGTGTCAAAATTTATAAAAATTTTGACAGAGTTTCCCCTAAAAATGGAGGTTTCCCACGTTTTCAAAACGTGTGTTTATTTTCTTTTAAATCATTATCAATCATCAACAACAATTATCAACAATACTCATCAGCAATAATCACTAGTTTCTCCATTTCATGAACTTGAATATTTACAAAAATGTGTAGTAACTTACTAGCACATTTAGTAAGTCTTGTTATTGTTAAAAATAAGTTTAATTTCTTAAAAACTTTATTTTTAACGAATATGAAGTTTCACAACTTCTAGTCGGTTTTTACGAAAATTATTTCTTTGTTAAAACCTTTGTTACACAAGTGTCCACACACTTGTTTGTTCACAAAAACCACTTTTGTTTGCGTAAGATCCGGTTTAGAACATGTGATTTTTTTTGATGCTTGGTCTTTTGAAAATACCACTTGTAGATACATAGATCGGCTAGTTTTAAACACTATTTTGCAAGTAAAAATACTTTTACACAAGTTCATGTTTCATGTGTGGTAGAGTTTCACCTTTTAACCCTTATATCTTCTAACATAGCCTTATGTCATGATCCAAGAACATGACTACATCGGGTTAAATGGTGATCCGAGCTACCACAATCATAGATCGGGTCTCAATAATCATACATTTCGAATACTACATCATTTACACAACTTATGTGCTATTAACCACCATTTTTAGTGTTTTAAGTAGACTTTAAAGCATCATCTTGCATGTTAACGAGTTTTATCCGATAAAAATCCTTTTAACCACTTTAGATTAGTTCAAATATGAGTTTTAAGCATTATACCTCTAGCTCGAGGCTAGGGAAGAATCTATGCGCAAAAGAGGTGGATAAAAACTAGATAAAGAGGTCCTTCGCGTTCCGTTTGCTCCAAGGCTCCTAATACGTGACCCTTGATGTTTGTATGATCTTGGAATGGCAAGAACCAAACTCGAAAATGGATGGTTGAAGGAGGGATGTTTGGCCGTGAACTAGGTAGAGAGAAAGAGAGGGTTTGAGTTGGTGTTGTGTTGTGATGATAATGAGGAGTTTAGTGTGCTTATAACCAAGATTGATCTAATATCCAAGGGTTATAGTGTCTAGGATAGTACATACAAGATCTACCCATATCTTAGCAAAATCCATAGAAGATTTATTGTAATCTTGGAAGATTATAGAGGATTTTTAGTGGGGGCCACCACCTTGGGCCGTAAATTAGCATATGGGGGGGGGGGGGGTAATGTGTAACTTCCAATCTCTAGTAGGCTTTCAAGTATAGAGTTTAGGGATTTAATATGTTATTATGTTTTAAGGGTGTTATGGTGTTCGGGGACCCCAACTGGCTCAGAAAAAGATGAATAATGAAAATAACAATATTTTCATGTTCCGGGTATAGTCCGGTTGTTCGGTTGTATACCGATTCGTTAAAGTGCTAAATTACACTTTTTAGTGTCTTTTAAGTACCCTTCTTGTACCCTTTCGATTCCCAACACTTAGGAAAATATTCTGGATAATAAAACGACATTTCTGCATAATATTCATATGTCCAAATGCTGAATTATTGCTGAATTATATAAATTCTGCACTTAAAGTGCGTTTCGGGTGCTTTTTAGTGCTTATTTTTTCTTTCGTATTGCATATACATTAACCCTTGTATGTACTCTTGGGTTTTAATGCATTCTTGTCGTCGGACCTACACCTAGGTTCCAATTTTATTGTCTGACTGCTTTCTACAGTTCCGTTGACACATAGTGTCTTACCGGTGAGTTTACTATTGACGCAACGCTCTCGTTTATGCATAAAGCAATATTTTGTAGTATACAACATGCATGAATTCACTTGTTTAATCATGTGTTCAGACATTGCTGACACTTAAACTCATAATTGCAGTCATTAAGCAATAATTATAGTGTACGGAAATTACCGGTTTGTGCCAGTTGTCACAGTCTCCCCCCGTTAAAAGAATTTCGTCCCGAAATTCAGACTGAACTAACTCTCGCTGGAGTCTTCTTGAATAGGTGGGGATACTTTTTCTTGAACTGGTCTTCACGTTCCCACGTGTACTCGGGTCCGTGTTTAGAGCTCCAACGTACTTTGACAAGCTTCACACTGCTCCTCCTGGTCTTGTTGACTTTCCAGTCAGTAACCTCAACGGGTTGCTCTGTAAATCGGAGGGCTTCATCAATATGCACTTCATCCATCGGGATGATCACGTTTTCTTGTGTTGGACTCTTCTTTAGGTTGGATACATGAAACGTATCATGTACTCCATTAAGTTCTTCCGGTAACTCCAACTTGTATGCCACGGTACCAATTCTCTTCAAAATTCTGAATGGTCCGATGTATCGTGGATTCAGCTTTCCACGCTTTCCAAACCTGACTACGCCCTTCCATGGTGAGACTTTTAACAACACTTTGTCTCCCACCTTGAAATCTACCGATTTTCTATTTGGATCAGCGTAGCTCTTTTGTCGCTCTCGAGCCGCCTTAATGCGCTCTCGGATCTGCGCAATCTTGTCGGTTGTCTCTTGTACAAGTTCAGGACCAACCATACGTTTATCTCCGGCATCTGCCCAACATAAGGGCGATCGGCATTTGCGGCCATACAGAGCTTCGAACGGCGCGGCTTTTATGCTCGTATGATAACTGTTATTGTAGGAAAACTCAACTAAAGGTAGATGAGTATCCCAGCTGCCGCCTAGATCCATGACACATGCGCGAAGCATATCTTCTAACGTTTGTATAGTCCGTTCGCTCTGGCCGTCTATTTGCGGATGGAATGCCGTGCTCAGATCTAACTGAGATCCAAAGGCTTCCTGAAATGATTGCCAGATTCTTGAGACAAAGCGTCCATCTCTGTCTGAAATGATTGAGATTGGCACTCCATGACGTGCCACAATTTCTCTTAAGTATATCTCTGCCAGCTTTCCAGTGCTATCCTTCTCTCGGATTGGTAGGAAATGCGCAGACTTCGTCAATCGATCAACTATTACCCATATCATATCGTGCCCTCTCGGGGTCCTGGGTAATTTTGTTATGAAGTCCATCGAGATTTGTTCCCACTTCCACACGGGAATCTCTGGTTGTAGTAGTAGGCCGGACGGTTTCTGATATTCTGCCTTAACCTTGGCACAGGTTAGGCATTTTCCAACATACACAGCAACGTCGCTTTTGAGTCTCGGCCACCAATAGTACTCCTTCAAGTCTTGATACATTTTGTCCGATCCTGGGTGGATCGAATATCTCGATTTGCGGGCTTCATTAAGGATGACTTCTCGTATGCCACCATAGAGTGGAACCCAAATACGCTTCTTAAAGTATAAGGATCCCTCTTCGTTTGGCACCATGTATTTTAGCATACCCCGTAGGTATTCAGCTTTACGGTTCTCTTCTTTAAGAGCTTCTTGTTGTGCATCTCGAATGCGTGCTGTGAGGTTCGTTCGAATCGTCATTTCCAGTGCTCGAACCCTTAGGGTCTTAACCCTTTCTTTTCGGCTCAACGCGTCTGCTACAACGTTCGCCTTTCCAGGATGGTACTTAATCTCACAGTCATAATCATTCAGCAGCTCGACCCAACGTCGCTGGCGCATATTCAATTCCTTCTGATCAAATATGTGTTGCAAGCTTTTGTGATCTGTGAAGATTGTACATCGAGTACCATATAAATAATGTCGCAAAATTTTCAAGGCGAATACCACTGCACCCAGCTCCAGGTCGTGAGTGGTATAATTTCTCTCGTGAACCTTCAGTTGTCTTGAAGCATAAGCGATGACTTTTTGGCGTTGCATGAGCACGCAACCCAAGCCTTGTCGTGAGGCGTCGCAGTATACCACGAAGTCTTCAGCGCCTTCGGGTAATGATAATATCGGTGCATCGCGTAGCTTGCTCTTTAGTAACTGGAAGGCTTCTTCTTGTTTGTGACCCCAGTCGTATTTCTTGTCTTTCTGAGTAAGGGTCGTTAGCGGTTGAGCTATTTTTGAGAAATTCTCGATGAATCGCCGATAATAGCCCGCTAAGCCCAAAAATTGTCGAACTTCAGTTGGGGTCTTGGGAGCTTCCCAATTCTTTATTGCTTCTATTTTGGATGGGTCTACATGAATGCCCTTCTCATTCACAACGTGACCAAGAAATTGTACTTCGCGAATCCAGAATTCGCATTTCGAGAACTTTGCATAAAGCTTCTCTTTCCTCAGTAGTTCCAAGATGGTTCTGAGATGTTGCTCGTGCTCTTCTTTCTTTCGCGAGTAAATCAAGATATCATCGATAAATACAATCACGAATTTATCGAGATATGGTTTGCATACGCGGTTCATTAGATCCATAAAGACCGCTGGTGCATTCGTCAACCCAAATGGCATCACAAGAAATTCATAGTGCCCATATCGCGTTCTGAATGCAGTTTTTGGCACGCTTTCTTCTTGGATTCTCAGCTGATGGTATCCAGATCGAAGGTCGATCTTGGAATAGTAGCTTGATCCTTGCAATTGATCAAAGAGGTCATCAATCCTTGGTAGCGGATACCGATTCTTGATTGTGAGCTTGTTCAGTTCCCTGTAATCGATACACATCCGCAGTGTTCCATCCTTCTTCTTCACGAATAATACCGGAGCTCCCCAGGGTGAGAAGCTTGGCCTTATAAATCCCTTATCCAACAACTCCTGGAGTTGTGTAGATAACTCTTGCATCTCGGATGGCGCAAGTCGATAGGGTGCCTTGGCTACAGGAGCAGCTCCTGGAACCAAGTCTATACGGAATTCGACTTGTCGTTGCGGAGGTAGTCCTGGCAGATCTTCAGGGAACACATCAGGAAATTCCTTCACCACAGGAATGTCTTCGAGTTTCGGCTCCTCAGCCTTCTTGTCTATAACGTGTGCTAGGAAAGCGACACATCCTTTCCTCAAGCACTTCTGTGCCTTCATACAACTGATGATTCGAAGAGGCGCGTCTCGTCTTTCTCCATGCACGATGAGAGTTTCACCATTCGCTAAAGGGATGCGAATGATTTTCTCATGACAAATAACTTCGGCTTTGTTCTTGGACAGCCAGTCCATCCCGACTACTACATCGAAGCTACCCAATTGAATAGGTAGGAGGTCGATGCTAAAATTTCGTTCGCCAAGTTCTAATGTGCAGCCTCTGACAACTTCGCCCGATTCAACAAGTTTACCATTGGCCAATTCTATGGAATAAGGAATTTCTAATCTACTAGATTCTATTCCGAGTATGCGTTTAAATTCCACAGACATGAAGCTATAATCGGCGCCAGTGTCGAATAATATGGATGCAAAGTGATCGTTAATGAGAAACGTACCGGTGACCACGTTAGGGTCCTCGCGTGCGTCTCTTGCTCCAATCACAAATGCTCGAGCCGGAGCGTTGTTCCTCTCTGGGCAGTTCTTCATGAAATGATCATTGCTTCCACACTTGAAGCATCCTTGCCCTTTCCCGTTGCCATTCTTGTTACCAGCACCGTTCCCATTTCGGTTCTTTCCTTTTCCCCAACAGTCTTCTGTTTGATGACCCAATTTACCACATTTGTCGCACCTTGGAATGCGACAAGCTCCATCATGATGATACTTACATTTTTGGCATCTAGGCATGGAGCCTTGGTATGCTTTGGTTGCATGGGTTTTCGCCTCCTGAGTCGGGTTAGCGTCGCGCTTCTTGTTAAAACCCTTGTTGTTACGAGTTGCTTGGTTCAAACTTGTATGCTTTCTTTTTTTGTCGCCGGACGACTCAGCATGTGTCTCGGTCTTTTCTGTTGGGTTCAGTGATAGCTTCTTCATACGAACACAATCTTCAGTAAGGCTGACAGCCAGAGTTACAGCCTCGGTGATTGTTTGTGGTTTGGCCGACGTCACCATGCCACGAAACTCTGAGGCCAGTCCCCAAATGTAGCGTTCCACACGCTTAAATTCAGGAGTCACCATGTAGGGAAGCACCCTGGACAGGTCGTGGAACCTTCGAGTATAACCATTAATGTCAGCACCTTCCATGGTCAAGTGCCAGAACTCCGTCTCCAGCCTTTGGAGTTCAGCACGAGAGCAGTACTTCTCTCTCATTCTTTCCTTCAGTTCCTCCCAAGTGAGGCCATAAGCGGCGTCATCACCCAAAGTTTGGGCTTGCAGGTTCCACCAAGTCAGAGCTTCATCAACGAATAACCCAGTAGCAAAAGTGACTTGTTGATCCGCGGTACACTTGCTCATGCGGAAAGTAGCTTCAGTCTTCTCCGTCCAGCGCACAAATGCTACTGCACCTCCTGTGCCATCATAGTTCATCGGCTTGCAGTCGAGGAACTGCTTGAAAGTGCAGCCTGGAATTGATTCAACCAATTCACATGTGAGCAATCGAAGAAATAATGAAACAAGGACCGTTCATAAATTTCCTCATGCTTAGCACAGTGTCTTAAGGTTACCTTGAGCTGCATTGCCTCCAGACGAATCTCCATTCCCATTACGCCTAGCGTTGCTTGGTCCTCCACTGTCTTGAGTTCGGTTCGCCTCATACTGGGCGATAGCAGCGGAGATCCTTTCTTCCAGTAGAGCGTTCAGCTCTTCGGCAGTTCTTGGCAGTGGGGGAGGAGGAGGTTGGTCACGAGCGTTCACAGCTCTTCTGGGTGCCATGTTCTTGACGAACACAACCCAATAGGTTTAGGCATTTGTTTGATATCGTCATACTAGACAATAGTATCATATATATTCACAGGTATATATACCACATAAGTGACATCAAACAATTATTACTCTAGCAGAGTACTTAGTAGGCTTGCACTGAGGGAATCTATACGTGACAAGACTTGCTGTGGTTTCTGTGCACTGAATTCCATAATTATGTATGCATCCATAATTACGTAACTCCTTGCGCAGTCCGCACAGTTCGTTTCATCCTCGTATTTCTTCCTTCAGATGGGCCATCGCTTTCAGGTAAAGTCACGTATACTTGTGACATTCTACTTCTAGTACATGCTAATTATCACACATAATTGCAAGTAATTTCTAGTCAACGACAAGTGCTACTCAAGTGCACTCTAAGTCTCGTAGTGTCTTTTCTAGACTCATGTAGACAGTTTCAGGTAGTGGATGTCGCGGGACGTTTATGCAATGAAAACTCTTTGAAAATTGTTTTCGTGAATGGATCCTAGAGATTGTAGACTAGACTCGAGAAGGAATCCTGGTTCACTACAATCGCAGCTCTGATACCAATCTGTCACACCCCTTTCAACGGCGGAAGCACGAGGTGTGATCATGAAAGGTTCTCATTGCATACGAAGAGTAAACATACTACATGCTAAAAAATAACATCGAATATTACATTACCAAAAACATATGTCAAGTGTTTACAACACTAGATAACATATTGTCTTAATAGTCACGACTTTATTTAAAGATAAACAAAGCGACATCCACGAGCATGAGTAAGACCACGCGCACATCCATCCTAGTTACCTGAAATACATGTGAGTTTTGGAAAAACGTCAACATAAAGTTGGTGTGAATTCATGCAGTTTTGTATTTCACGTTTGTATACTTTGTATAAAAACATAGTTGTGAATAAATCAAGTTTTTCTCGAGTACTCCACGTACTTCAAGTTATATATCAATCCTCTTGAGTACCCCACGTACTTCAAGTTATATATCAATCCTCTTGAGTACCCCACGTACTTCAAGTTATATATCAATCCTCTTGAGTACCCCACGTACTTCAAGTTATATATCAATCCTCTTGAGTACCCCACGTACTTCAAGTTATATATCAATTTTAGTATGGTATGAATTTTATGTAAATACAGTATTTCTGTAATTATCAGATTGTTAATGGGTTGCAAAGCCATTAACATGTGGCACGTCATAGGAAGTCACCAAACCTAAGGCATTTAATTGGTATATTCTGAGACACAAAAGCACTCCTCGGTTCTCGCCCCAACCGGGAGTGTGGCTGCCAGGCACCCGTTAGATCTAACCTTTTGTTCTGCGGTCTGTATGTATACGTTGATTAATGGTGCTTCTTTACCCTATTCGTGACACTATTTCTCATAACGCATCCTACTTGGTTCTCGTCCTCACCAAGCGCGTTTCTTGTTATCATTTCTCATAGCGCCTCATACTTGGTTCTCGTTCTCACCAAGTGCGCTTCTCATATTCTTATATTTCGTCACACTTGGTTCTCGTTCTCACCAAGCGTACTTCTTGTATTCTTATATTTTGTCACACTTGGTTCTCGTTCTCACCAAGTGTACTTCTTGTATTCTTATATTTTGTCACACTTGGTTCTCGTTCTCACCAAGTGTACTTCTTGTATTTATATCATACCATTTATAAAAATTGTACTTTTGTACATGTATTTCACCCCCGAAGTTATAAAAACTGAAAACAGTTAAAGAGAAAAGGGGGAGCATGAACTCACAACTTTGCGTTCCTAGCGTCGTAAACTCCACCGGATTTGCTTAATTAACGTCGTAACCTATACGCGTTTTCTTAACGTTAGTCACTAGACTTGCGTCGCACAAGTACAGTCACTCTCTTTTGTATATTCTTGTGTTAAAAATATTCTTATATTTTTAACTACGTATCTTACTTATATTATAAATATAAGTCTTTTGTGTTTTGCACTTTGCACCCGAATTATGTATCTTGTATGTTGTATGTGTATTTTTATATTTCAACTCCTCATGAGTAATTAGTGTATTTTTAAGTCTTAATACACTAGCACGTATAACACATACTATATACACTTAGCACAAAAGTTGGTGATCAAATAATATATATTTTTCTTTCAAAAATATATACTTAATATCCATTTTTATTCTTGAAAATCACCATTTCTCATCACCAAAAATTAGGGAAACCTTGGTAATACTTTTAAATACATTTTTAGGGAATAAGTTTCTCAAAAACTTATATTTTTCTAAGTGTCAAAATTTATAAAATTTTTGACAGAGTTTCCCCTAAAAATGGAGGTTTCCCACGTTTTCAAAACGTGTGTTTATTTTCTTTTAAATCATTATCAATCATCAACAACAATTATCAACAATACTCATCAGCAATAATCACTAGTTTCTCCATTTCATGAACTTGAATATTTACAAAAATGTGTAGTAACTTACTAGCACATTTAGTAAGTCTTGTTATTGTTAAAAATAAGTTTAACTTCTTAAAAACTTTATTTTTAACGAATATGAAGTTTCACAACTTCTAGTCGGTTTTTACGAAAATTATTTCTTTGTTAAAACCTTTGTTACACAAGTGTCCACACACTTGTTTGTTCACAAAAACCACTTTTGTTTGCGTAAGATCCGGTTTAGAACATGTGATTTTTTTTTGATGCTTGGTCTTTTGAAAATACCACTTGTAGATACATAGATCGGCTAGTTTTAAACACTATTTTGCAAGTAAAAATACTTTTACACAAGTTCATGTTTCATGTGTGGTAGAGTTTCACCTTTTAACCCTTATATCTTCTAACATAGCCTTATGTCATGATCCAAGAACATGACTACATCGGGTTAAATGGTGATCCGAGCTACCACAATCATAGATCGGGTCTCAATAATCATACATTTCGAATACTACATCATTTACACAACTTATGTGCTATTAACCACCATTTTTAGTGTTTTAAGTAGACTTTAAAGCATCATCTTGCATGTTAACGAGTTTTATCCGATAAAAATCCTTTTAACCACTTTAGATTAGTTCAAATATGAGTTTTAAGCATTATACCTCTAGCTCGAGGCTAGGGAAGAATCTATGCGCAAAAGAGGTGGATAAAAACTAGATAAAGAGGTCCTTCGCGTTCCGTTTGCTCCAAGGCTCCTAATACGTGACCCTTGATGTTTGTATGATCTTGGAATGGCAAGAACCAAACTCGAAAATGGATGGTTGAAGGAGGGATGTTTGGCCGTGAGCTAGGTAGAGAGAAAGAGAGGGTTTGAGTTGGTGTTGTGTTGTGATGATAATGAGGAGTTTAGTGTGCTTATAACCAAGATTGATCTAATATCCAAGGGTTATAGTGTCTAGGATAGTACATACAAGATCTACCCATATCTTAGCAAAATCCATAGAAGATTTATTGTAATCTTGGAAGATTATAGAGGATTTTTAGTGGGGGCCACCACCTTGGGCCGTAAATTAGCATATGGGGGGGGGGGGGGGGTAATGTGTAACTTCCAATCTCTAGTAGGCTTTCAAGTATAGAGTTTAGGGATTTAATATGTTATTATGTTTTAAGGGTGTTATGGTGTTCGGGGACCCCAACTGGCTCAGAAAAAGATGAATAATGAAAATAACAATATTTTCATGTTCCGGGTATAGTCCGGTTGTTCGGTTGTATACCGATTCGTTAAAGTGCTAAATTACACTTTTTAGTGTCTTTTAAGTACCCTTCTTGTACCCTTTCGATTCCCAACACTTAGGAAAATATTCTGGATAATAAAACGACATTTCTGCATAATATTCATATGTCCAAATGCTGAATTATTGCTGAATTATATAAATTCTGCACTTAAAGTGCGTTTCGGGTGCTTTTTAGTGCTTATTTTTTCTTTCGTATTGCATATACATTAACCCTTGTATGTACTCTTGGGTTTTAATGCATTCTTGTCGTCGGACCTACACCTAGGTTCCAATTTTATTGTCTGACTGCTTTCTACAGTTCCGTTGACACATAGTGTCTTACCGGTGAGTTTACTATTGACGCAACGCTCTCGTTTATGCATAAAGCAATATTTTGTAGTATACAACATGCATGAATTCACTTGTTTAATCATGTGTTCAGACATTGCTGACACTTAAACTCATAATTGCAGTCATTAAGCAATAATTATAGTGTACGGAAATTACCGGTTTGTGCCAGTTGTCACAAGTGGAACTCAATGTAAGGATACTACCTCGTCTATGTACAACTTAGCCAATCTTTCCATGCTAAAGGTTTCCTCCATTGGCAGGAAATGAGTTAATTTGGTTAATCGATCCGCAATTACCCAGATTGCATCGTTACCTTTCCTGGTCTTGGGCAACTTGGTAACAAAGTCCATTGTTATTAATTCTCATTTCCATACAGGCATTTCTAACTGTTGAAGTAACCCTGAAGGTTTCTAGTGTTCTACCTTAACTTATGAACAAGTTTGACACTTAAAAACGTATCTAGCTTTGTCCTTCTTCATTCCTATCCACCAGAAGTTATTTCTTAAATATTGGTACATCTTATTATTACCAGGGTGCATTGTATATCTAGATTTATGGGCTTCCTCTAGAATCTTACTTCTTAAATCTCCTTGCCTAGGTACCAAAATCCTTTTCTTATGGAATCTCCAAATTCCATCAGTCCCTTGCTCTAATTCCTTTATTCATCCTTTCATTCCTTCAGCACCATCCTTGATTGCTGTTTCCTAAACGTTCTTCAGTTGTTCCATTAAATCTAACTGGAGATTTAGTCTAAGAGCATGAACTATAACCTTATTCAATTCCCTATAATCGATACACATTCGCATTGAACCATCCTTCTTTTTCACAAACCACACTGGTGCTCCCCAAGGGGATGAATAAGGTTGTATAAATCCTTTGCTCAATAATTCATCTGACTGCTTTTTCAGTTCTAACATTTCTGTGGGTGCCAATCGATAAGGTGCCTTAGCTATTGGTGTTGTTCCAGGGATGAGATGAATTCTAAATTCTGCTTCTCTATCTGGCGGTAATCCAGGTAGTTCTTCTAGGAATACATCCGGGTATTCTGATACTACTGGGATTTCTTTAAGGTCCTTACTTTTAGTGTTAATGATTACCGAAATCATATACATTATTCCTTGTTTTCGTTCATAACTAGCAACTTTCATTACTGAGATGAACTTCATTGGTTTACGTGGCTTATCTCCCGTAACCACTATTACTTCTCCTGTGGGTGTATGAATTTCTATGGAATTCTTATCACAGAGGATTCGAGCATGGTTGGCTACTAACCAATCCATTCCTAATACGACATCGAATCCAGCTAAATTCATAGGTAGCAGGTTTGCAGAAAATTTATGTCCTGAGAGTTCTATCTTTCCTTTTTGCAAAACCGTATCTATATTAACAGAATTTCCATCTGCCATTTCTACCGTATAAACCTGCCTAAGTTTGGTTAAAGGTTGCTTAAGAGCTTGGCAGAATGAAGTATTTATAAAACTTTGGTTTGCACCAGAGTCAAATAATACTTTCGCATAAATGTCATGTACAAGAAACGTACCAGCTATCACATCCGGAATTAGATCTGCTTCTTGTGTTATTAGCTGAAAGGCTTTAGTATTCTTCTTATTAGTTCCTTCGGCAGGTTTGGCCTTGTTGTCAGCTGGCTTAACCAATTTTGGGCAGTCGGGCTTAAAGTGCCCTGCTTCCCCGCAGTTGTAGCAGATCATGGATTTCTTCCTGCAATTCTCCTCTTGATGCCCCAGAATTTTGTAGAAATTACAATACCCCTTGCATTTTCCAAAAAGCTTTCTTTTACAGGTACTGCAAAATGGAGCAGTGGAGGATTGCCCGGTTCCCTTTCTCTTGAAGTTACTAGCATTACTACCCCCACAAAAACCTTGGGTAATCTTTTGGGCCAATTCCTTTTTCCTATTTTCTTCTCTTGTGCACACCTGGCCGTCTGTCAAGGTGTTGGCTAGTTCAACAGCATCGTCAATTGTGCGATGTCTCACAGCTTTGACTATGTCACGAATCTCGCTAATTAATCCCCAAATATAGCGAGAAATAAGTACGGTTCTGGCGAAGCCAGAGTTGAACAATTCTGGCATACTCGAAGAATTTCGAAGTATACCCTCGACAGTCAACGTCCATCATCTGGTGGTTCAGGAACTTATTCGTCATTTGTTCCTTTTCGTAGTCGGGACAAAATTTCCTTTCCATCAATCTCTTAAATTCCTCCCAACTCATGGCATAAGCCATGTCACTTCCTTTGGCTTGCAGCACCGTGTTCCACCATTCTAACGCCTCTTCCTTGAAAAGGTGGGAGGCATACATAACCTTGTCTTCTTCTGCGCACTTACTGATTTTTATTACTGCTTTGGTCTTTTCCAACAAACGCAGTGCGGCAGTCGCCCCTTCATTGCCTGCAAATTCGACTGGCTTACAGGCAAGGAATTCTTTATAGGTGCAACCAGATGTTGCAACTTTCATTTTCTTAAGTATTGGGGCTTGAACCACATTATTATCATTATTGCCGCCTCCGTTTACACTGTTACTGAAATTATAGTCGCGAGTGCGTTTGCTATGGTTGGCTTGTGAGGGTTCAGCAGGACTCTTAACAGCAGCGACGATTGCCGGGATAGCATTGGCTATTCCCTGGGTAACAATATTTTCTATATCTTGTCTATTAAGAAAATGATCCTCATTGTGTTGTTCGGATTAATTAACTTCATTGACTGCTTCATTTACTTCGTTTTCCATTTGATAATTAACAATACATATAAATTATTGGCCCAAAATGGATAACAACTAACACAACAAGGCAATCACCACACAGTTAAGTTAACACGTATAGCCAAAATCGTCGTCCTTGCGACATTTATATATATATATATATATATATATATATATTTATAATTGTATGCATCAATACAAACCATCTATTTTACAAAAGTTTTATTTTTAGTTATTATTATACAATATTATATAATAATTATTATATATAGATTATGATTTTTTTTCTCTACATATTATTATTATACAAACACACAACCACAGTTAGCTGGAACTTCAGATCGACGTTCCCTCTCGTCGTATTTCCATGTGATGTTATCCCCACTTCTCGAATCCACCAGTTCCTCGCCATAGCGGTGTAATTCGGCAACATTTTCTGCGCTCATAGGTGGGAATGATGCAAGTTCAGGATCAAACTGGGGAAAATAAACATTGGGGTTATTCATGAAGTTTTGAAAATGCCAGTCGCTCGTCCACCACTCTTCCAGCTGGCCTGTAACAGGTTGGGGGTTGACAATGGGGTCTGGAATGGCAGGTTCCAAATTAATTGGAAGTTGTGATTGGGCGGGGAAATTGAAAAGGTTTTCATCGGCAGGTCTGATGAGGTCACAATTTGCAAGATTTCGATCAAGCTCTTCCCAAGGTGGCATTTCCTGGGCCTGACCGGAGCTTTCCCCTATTTCCTTTCCCTTTGTCCTTTGGATCCTCTGTCTTTTTCACCTTTTGTGCAGATGGCTTCTTCCTTCGTCCGCATTTCCAGTCCAAAATTCTTCTCCTTTTCTTAGGTTTAGGTTTCTCCTGAGGCTGGGCCTGGAATACTAGTGGCTCCTCAGTATCTGCTTGATACCCAGATGGGTTTCCTGTTATATCCATATCGGTGGTATGGATTGTAAAGTTTTGGAGTGCCTCCGACAGTTCATTCATACTTTTAGCACACATGAAGAAACACACAAAATTCAAGTTAAATTTTTATTTGTTAAATTAAATTTTCACAGAATCACAAAATGGTAATTTGACAAATTAAGTATTGCTATATACTTAATGGGCTTAAATCAGTGGCTCTGATACCACATTTTTCTGTCACGGCCCCCGACCTGGTTTTACCTGGTTCAGAAGTCGCGAGACAGAAACCCATGGTATTGGTGTTTAATTAGGCAGCGGAAATTTGAGCAGGATCGTTTAGAATGAAAACACCCATTTATTTCATTTCAAATTTCGGGACAAACCCCGTAATTTACAATAAAGGAATTTCTCGAGGAAATTCCCTGTTTACAAAAAAACATGTTTATTTATTTACTGAGCCACTTTATCCAAGCTGGTAGTGCTACGCGGCATTATTCCTTGTTCACAGTAAATCACCTGAAACATGTTTAAAAAGATTTTATCAGCGGGGAAATACTGGCGAGTCATTCAATTTGCATAAAACGACACATTGTTATAGATTACAGTATTAAGAGCGATTACAATTGACCCTATCTTATAATTAGCTGGTTCAGTTGTCACTCGACTGGATCTATGACTGTGGTCATACCACTATTGGGTCCGTTCACCTAATAGTGACGAGTATCACTATTTAGGTCCTTTCACCTAACAATGATAAAACAGTAGTAACTGTGCACAATACCCCACTTACTGCCAGTAATTTAAGATAACAAAGACTTAATCCCTGTAAAATATAACTGGAAATAATTTAAGTTATTGTAAAACAACTTTGATAAAAAGACAATGACTCATATTGCAAGTTTAGTTGGACAGAGTTTTGCCTACTGATTAAGCTTGGTAACCTAGTTAAATAACAATGCACATGAAACTAGGTTAGTAACTTAATACAACATTTACGATAGGCTCACAAAATCAAAACCCTCACGACGAATGACAAAGTATAGCCCGAATTCAGGCAGCACTTAGACATCCATCGGATCGGTTTCAATCGATCGGACATTGTATCGTAGCAGTGATCGAGTTATTAGCCTGTAATCATAGGAGCGTTTCGACACTTAAATACACGGATTTAAATAGTTTAGGACGTCTTTGAAGTAAATTTTTCGAGCACAGACGAAATGCCCATGCACGTCCCTTTTATAGCTGAAAGTTGAGTTTTACCCGGCCCGCGTAAACTCGAAAAACGGCCTATGCGGCCCGCGAGGGCCACCCTAGCTATGGCTAGGGCTGCTATGTCACGGTGTAGGTATGCCACGTGTCTGACACGTGACCTAAAGCTTATCCGGAGAACTATCAAGCTGTCGCGCCCCGCCTAAGCTTTCCTTAAGTCTTACGCGACCCGCGACAGATCAACAAATTTTGAATTTCTTGATTTTTCACAAGGATTAGGGTTTTAGGGGTCCGGGTTTTCACTTACGGAGTGTTGTGGGACATTTTTGCAGGTCCATACAGGTTTCTCCTGTGGCTGGGCCTGGAACACTATTGGCTCCTCAGTGTCAGCTTGATAACCGGTCTGGGTTCCGGTTATATCCATATCAGTCGTATGGATTGTAAAGTTTCAGAGTGCTTCTGACAGTTCATTCATGCTGTTAGCACACATGAAGAAACACACAAAAAATAAAATTAAAATTTTATTTATGGTAAATTAAATTTTCACAGAATCACAAAATGAAAATATAAAAATTAAGTATTTATAAATACTTAATGGGCTTAAATCAGTGGCTCTAATACCACCTTTTTCTGTCACGGCCCC
Source organism: Helianthus tuberosus (assembly GCA_030545235.1). Classification (NCBI taxonomy): domain Eukaryota; kingdom Viridiplantae; phylum Streptophyta; class Magnoliopsida; order Asterales; family Asteraceae; genus Helianthus; species Helianthus tuberosus. The sequence goes on along the minus strand of CM060363.1, from coordinate 149,140,471 downwards.
TGACCAAGTTTCTCGGTTTGGATGCCACGGGACAGAAAACCCGTGGTATTGGTGTTTAATTTGGCAGCGGAAAATTTTAACAGGATCGTTTAACTGAAAACACCAGATGATTTTATTTCAAGATTTGGGACAAACCCCGTAATTTACAACAAAGGCATTTCACTGGGAAATCCCTGATTACAAAAACATGTTATTTACTGAGCCACTTCATCCAAGCTGGTATACGGCACTTTTCCTTGTTTACAGTAAATCACCTGAAACATGTTTAAAAAGAATTTTATCAGCGGGGAAATACTGGAGAGTTATTCAATTTGCACAAAATGACACATTGTTACAATTTATAGCATTAAGAGTTTTCACATTTGCCCCTATCTTATAATTAGCTGGTTCAGTTGTCACTCGACCGGATCTATGACTGTGGACATATCACTAATTAGGCTCGCCCACCTAAAGTGATAAATCATTAGTAGTAATGTGCACAAAACCCCCACTTACTTCCAGTAATTAAAGATTAGCAAAGACTTAATCACTGCAAAGTATAACTGGAAAACATTTAGGTTTTTGCAAATAATTTGGTAAAAAGAGAATAACTCACATTGCAAGTTTAGTCTGGCATAGTATGCCTACTAATTTAGCCTGGTAACCTAGTTTAATTATAAAATGCAAACGAAACTTGGTCAGTAACTTAATTCAACATTTACAAAAATTTCAAGAGATCGAAACCCTCACGACGAATGATAAAGTATAGCCCGTATTCAGGCAACACTTAAACATCCATCGGATCAGTTTTAATCAATCGGACATTGTATCATTGCAGTGATCGAGTTATTACCTTGTTGTCGCATCAGAGGTTCGTGACTATGTGTATTTTTGAGTGAAACAGAGTGTAACTCAACGTACGTAACTAGTTTTTTCGTCGTAACAGATTTCCCATGCAAGTGCCAAACCCCTGATATATATACTGAAATTTGGTCTCCCCCGCGTGTCACGCCAGGCACCCTGGCCTCTGGCGGGTGTCGCGACGGCGACCAGTTTAGGCTAGGGTAGCCTCGTGTCCAGTATAGCCTGGGTGAGTCAACTTGAATGATTTTTCATGATTTACATTCATTTTATAAGGATAATTATCAATTAGGGGATACCCGCTTGGGTTTTAGGGGGCCCTGATCCTAGTTTTGCACGTTTTGAAAATTTACAGGTCACACCATATTACTTGGGGGTCTCAATTAGGGTTTCCTAATGGACATTATTAGAATGAGAAATAATAATTTTGGCAAGGGTTGTTACATATAGCAATAGGAATCCACCAATCACAGAGTAAGAAGTAACCCACTAACATAGTAGAATGCCACAGCTATAGCCCCTAAAGCAATATATATAGACACACACACACACACACACAATATGATAAACACATGTAAAGTCTACCTAAAATGTAGGAAATTTCAAATCCCTATCCCAAAAATCTCGGACACCTCGTTACTCTCTACTAAAAATCCTTAACCTTAATCCTGCGTCTCAACGAACTCCTATCCTGGACCATGTATATAACAATTAGTTTCATAAAAAACAACTCTCAACTTGTTACTCTTGCTAGTTTGTGAACAGAAACAAGGTTGACACAATATTCAGGAACCACAAACACATCTTTTAAAACCACATAATTATTTATTTTTAACTAGCCTATCATGGTAACTTTTGCATCAGTACCATTAGGATGTTTTACATTAATATTATATTCAGACACATCAATTTTATTAAACATATTTTTATTATTCATTACCATATGTTGGTTAGCCCCTGAATCAATTAACCAACCATTATCTAAATCAAACAATTCACTTGTATTAAAACAGTAAACAGGTTTATAACATCCAAAAGAAGAGAACCCATTACCTCCTACAGTAGACTTGAAAGAATGTCACACCCCCAAAATCCACATGCGGAGTATCACCGCTTGGAGGCGTGACATGACCAGGATCGAGCCACCAATCATATTGAACAACGTAATTAAGTAAATAAAACCAACCACATAATATAATTGGTGATCAAAAGCTAGTTAACCAAGTTCAAATTAAACAGCGGAAGCATAAAACGTAAAACCAAAACATAAGTTCAATAAGTTCAAATGTTAAGCACGGAACATAACAGTCCATATCCCACAACGACATCCTCCTCGTGCAAGCTCCATAAGCATCTAACGACCTGTAAGGCATGTAACAACGAGTCAACAACAAAGTTGAGCGAGTTCACAGTTGGTTGTTTAGTTTTAAGTTGTTTCCGAAAACATGGTTTGTCTTTTGCTGGCTTACTTGCCGTGGGGGTTACCCCATAGTTGAAAATATGACTAACCAGTTCCTTCTTTATAACCCAAACCATATCCATAATCAGTGGGGGCTTCCCCATGTGAACCACTAGACCGTTATCATATCGACTACTAACGAAAGTAAGTTGTGCCCTACGTCAATGTCTATCATCATTGACAGTTTGCCATAGTCCATTAGTACACGCCCGTCCGACTGGCACGGTGTGAGGTTTGTTAAACCTAATAGCGTTATTAACTAATGACCCACTCGCCATCGGCCACGGCGATTAAGTCGATATAAAACGAGGGACTTAATGATAGAGTTTTTATCTAGTAAGTTTTAAGGTTGTTGTCCTACCCAAGGAGGACGAACGTACGTATTCTACCCAAGGAGAATACGCATGATTAATATTGGCATCCTTCCCATGGAGGATGGCGGTACATATCCTACCCAAGGAGGATATGTAGGTTCCGTTTTAATTCTTTAACCCATTCCCAACCACCGGGAATCCCATGCCTTAGAAAGTGTGTGAACTCACCTTGGTTTACTCGGTATAGTTACTCTGATAATCAGAAATCAAGCACGTCCTAATGAGGTACAAATAACAATCAGTTTTTTCGTGCATGCATAACATGTATCCTACGTACGGTTTATCTACTCATTACTTCTATCACGTACCACACAATTCTAATGTCAAGGTACTTTGTTAAGTTATATTATTTTACTTTAAAATAATATAACTATCTCACAAAATAAACAAGTATCCACACAAGTGTTCTAGTATAAAATATATATTCTAAATATATATTTAACCATTTTACTTGAAAAAATCAACCTCCGATACTTTGTATTTTTGTAACAAAACTCATGGCGAAGTTTATTTTGAAAAACAAAGTTAAAACGTATCTGTGAACACTTGTTAGAAAAATAATTTCTACGTGTTGGAATTTTTAGAAAATTTCGCCAGAGTTTCCTTTGTAAATGGAGGTGTCCATGCTAATAATCATATCATTTTCTTTTCCAAAAATCATTCAACAATCAACAACAATTTACCAAGAGCAAACTATTCTATTTACAAACCAACATGAACTTAATGTTTCATAAAAACGCGTAGTAACTTGGTATGGCCTTTAGTGGGTTTAGTTACCCTCCAAAGTGTGTTTACTTTTGTTAAAATCTCATTCTCGGGATTTTTAGATGTTCACAACTTGTAAATATAATTTACAAAAATGTTTACTTATAACATCTTCTTGTGTTAAAAGTATTTCTACACTTATGTTGGTATTTAAAATAGTGTTGGTTTAATAAAAACCATGTTCTTCTAAAAATCATCCTTTTAAACTTGGTTCTCTTTGAAAATCGTTCACAAGTTTTAGATCTATAAGATTACTAGATCACTTGGGGTATTATTTTTCAAGAAAAATCATTTTTCTTTCAAGTTCATGTGTAGACAAGAAGATGATTATTTCATACAAGCACATAATCACCTCTAACTTGTTAAACCATGTTTTTAATCATGCTTTAACAAGTTCCATATGATGATCAATCATCATACTACTAGTAATCACCAAGTAACATCATACATACTCAAAATAACATCATTCTAGCATTATTTTATCTTATGTAAAGCTTACATTCAAGTTTTATGTTTATGATCTTTAGTGTTCATATGCTTTCATCAAGATATAACTATTAACCACTAAAAACATGGAGTAAACAAGGATCAAAGAAGCCTTACAACTAGCTTAAAGCTAGGGAAGATCAAGCTTGGAAATGTAGAGGATAAAAGCAAACTAGAGAGGTCCTTGATGATTCGTGAGTTCCACACTTCGTTACTCACCTCCTTGCACCTTGAGAAGCACTTGAAATGCTTGATTGAAATTTTGAAAGAATGATGTGGGGAGGGGGGTTCACGGCCGAGGGTTCAAGGGAGAGAGGAGGGTTATGTATTGGTGAAGAAGATGATTAATGCAAGTATTTTATAATCCTCAAATCCTATTGTCCATTGGTTGGTGTGTTTGTGAAAGTACAAGCAATATCTCAACAATTCCAATGTAAATCATATGGGGATTATGGAAGGATTTGTTATATCTTTGGTGTGTTGTCCCATGGGAACGGTTACACAGGGGGGGGGGGGTGTAAGATGTATTTTGTTGTGTTAGAAGTAATTAGTTAGGGGTTAAGTGGTAAAAGTCTAGTGTTTAGTGTGTACCATGAATTATGTAGCGTGTTAGTGTGCTCGGGAACCATAACTAGCTCAGAAAAATAAAAAATAATGTTTCTTGCAATATTTTAGTGTTCTGGGTAATGTCCGGTTGTTCGGTTAGATACTGTTCCATTAAAGTGCTAAGTTATTCCACATAGTGTCCTATATATATCTTTTTGTAACATTTTTAATTCCCAACACTTAGGAAAGCATACAGGACTATTTAGTCAATTTTCTGCACAAGACTAGTATGTTAAAAACACATGTAAGTATGACACAGTAATCAGAAAGCAATTAAGTAATTCAGCACATACATCAAACACTTTAATTAACATTAATTAATCATACAGATACATGTAATTTTTGAGGGTTGTCACATTCTCCCCCTGTTAAGAGAATTTCTCCCTCTAGGCCACGACGGGAATTCCAACGAACTCGAACAAGAGGTATTCTGGTACGCTTGAGGACCTTAACATCTCGATCAGTAATTTCTACTGGTTCCTCGACGAATCGCAGCTGATCGTCGATAGTGAGCTCCTTGAGAGGAACTATGAGGGTCTCATCCGACAGACACTTCTTCAGATTCGACACATGGAAAACATTGTGAACTCCGCTGAGTTCTGCCAGTAGATTCAGCTTGTAGGCCACTTTTCCAATTTTCTCAATGATTTCGAAGGGTCCAACATATCGTGGGTTGAGTTTGCCTCGTTTGCCAAAATGAACTACACCTTTCCAAGGTGAGACTTTAAGTAGCACTCGATTACCAACCTGGAACTCGAGTGGTTTCCTTCGCTTATCAGCATTGCTTTTCTGACGGTCACGAGCTGCCGCCATTCGTTGGCGTATCTGAGCAATCTTCTCGGTTGTATCTACTACAAGTTCTGGGCTAGTGATTTGACTGTCGCCAACCTCTGCCCAACAAAGAGGCGATCGGCACTTCCGTCCATACAGTGCCTCGAACGGAGCGGCCTGGATGCTGGTGTGGTAACTGTTGTTTTACAAAAACTCCACTAACGGGAGGTGTTTTTCCAAGCCATTACCAAAATCGATCACACATGCCCTAAGCATGTCTTCAAGGGTTTAGATGGTGCGTTCAGATTGCCCATCCATCTGTGGGTGATATGCCGTGCTCATGTCTAATCGTGAGCCAAAGGGCTTGTGCATAGCTTGCCACAATTCAGATGTAAAACGTGAGTCACGATCAGAAATGATGGAGGTTGGCACTCCGTGCCTTGATACTACTTCCTTTAGATAGACGTCTGCTAGAGTAGAAAACTTATCCATTTCCTTAATGGCCAGAAAATGTGCAGACTTGGTTAGTCGATCCACGATCACCCAAATGGTATCATTTCCGCGTTGAGATCTAGGCAGGCCAGTAACAAAATCCATGGAAATTTGCTCCCATTTCCATTTCGGGATCTCTGGTTGTTGGAGTAGGCCTGATGGTTTCTGGTATTCGACCTTGACTCTCGCACAAGTCAAACATTTACTGACGTAGGTTGCTATGTTGGCTTTCATGCTAGGCCACCAGTGTAGTCTTTATGTCATGGTACATCTTATCCAAACCAGGATGTAAGTTTCCATAAAGTGGAACCCAGATGCGCCCGTTAACATAGTAGGCGCCGTCTTCCTTTTGTTCTAATTGTTTCCTTGATCCTCGTAAAGATTCAGCCCTGATGTTCTCTTTTTTCAATGCTTCAACCTGAGCATCTCGTATTTGAGTAGGAAGACTAGATTGGATGGTAAGTTATAACGCACGTACACGCTTAGGTGTAGTATCCTTTCGACTGAGGACATCGACCACAACATTGGCTTTGCCCGGAAGGTACTTGATAGCGCATTCATAATCATTCAAGAGCTCGACCCATCGGCGTTGTCGCATGTTTAACTCCTTTTGCTTAAAGATATGCTTGAGACACCTGTGATCGGTGTAAATGGTGCACTTGGTACCGTACAGGTAATGTCTCCATATCTTAAGTGCGAAAAAAAACTGCTCCCAACTCCAAGTCTTGCGTAGTGTAGTTCTTTTCGTGAACTTTAAGTTGGCGCGATGCGTAGGCAATGACCTTGTCACGTTGCATCAACACGCAACCAAGTCCTTGGATGGATGCGTCGCAGTAAACCACAAAATCATCTGTGCCTTCAGGCAATGAGAGGATAGGCGCGCTACAAAGCCTGTCTTTTAAGTGCTGAAATGCAGACTCCTGTGCATCACCCCAACGATAGGTGACACCCTTCTGAGTCAGTGAAGTGAGAGGTTGCACAATCTTTGAGAAATCCTTGATAAACCTTCTGTAATATCCTGCCAAACCCAAGAATTGGCGGATTTCTGTTGGTGTACGGGGTGCAGGCCAGTTCTTGATCGAGTCCACCTTGGATGGATTCACATGAATTCCATCCTTGTTTACCACGTGGCCTAGAAAGTGGACTTCGCGAAGCCAGAAATCACATTTCAAAAATTTGGCATACAACTGCTCTGTTCGAAGAAGTTCCAAAATGAGCTTCAGGTGTTGCTCGTGTTCTTCCTGACTCTTCGAATAGATCATGATATCGTCGATGAAAACAATGACAAACTTATCCAGGTAAGGTTTGCACACTCTGTTCATGAGATCCATGAAGACCGCAGGTGCATTCGTTAATCCAAAAGGCATAACCAGAAACTCGTAATGCCCATACCGAGTCCTGAATGCTGTTTTAGAGACATCCTCGTCTCGGACTCTTAGTTGATGGTAGCCTGACCTTAGGTCAATCTTGGAATAGAAACTCGACCCTTGCAACTGGTCGAATAAGTCATCAATACGTGGGAGAGGATAACGATTCTTCACGATCACCTTGTTGAGTTCGCGGTAGTCAATACACATTCTGAAGGTACCGTCTTTCTTCTTTACGAATAATACTGGAGCTCCCCAAGGTGAAGAGCTAGGACGTATGAAACCCTTTTCCAAGAGTTCTTGTAGTTGCGTGGACAGTTCTTCAAGTTCTGATGGAGCTAGACGATAAGGTGCTCGAGCTATGGGCGCTGCTCCAGGAGCGAGCTCTATTTGAAATTCAACTTGACGATGAGGTGGAAGACCAGGTAATTCTTCAGGAAATACCTCAGGAAAATCACGTACAATAGGTATGTCTTCTATCTTCCTTTCTTCTGAGGATGTATCAGAAACGAGGGCTAGGATAGCGGTGTGGCCCTTTCGCAAGCACTTCTGGGCCTTAAGGAAAGAGATGACGCCCACAACAGCACCACTCTTGTCGCCATGAATTACGAGAGGTTCTTTACCAGAATGAGGGATGCGGACAATCTTCTCGTTGCAAAGAATTTCCGCTTGCTGATGAGATAACCAATCTATCCCAATAACAACGTCAAAACTACCCAGAACGATAGGAATAAGATCGATATAGAAGGTCTGACCAGCTAGGACGAGGTTACAGCCCTTAACTGTGTGTGTGGCTTCAAGACTTTTACCGTTTGCTAGTTCTACCGTGTGTTTGGTGTTCAGAAGTGTTGGAGGGCGCTTAAGCATTTGGCTAACTTTTAAGGATACATAACTAGCATTGGCACCCGAATCAAATAAAACAGTAACAAAGAAGTCGTCCAGAAGAAACTTACCCATTGCAACGTTGGGATCGTTCCTTGCATCACCCTGACCAATCACGAAGGCACGACCTCAGGCGCCATTGCCATTATTGTTATCCCCGTTGTTGCCTCCATTGTTGTTCCCGTTTCCTTAGTTGTTGTTGTTCTGATTCTGGTTCAGCTGAGGACAGTTCCTCTTAAAGTGGCCTTCAGCGCCACACTGAAAACATCCTTTATTGCCTTACTGTTGCTGCTGCTGGTGATTCTGTGGAGCTTGTGGTTGTTGTTGGCGATTCTGATTTGCTGGTCGTGCGCCCCTGCAATCCTTTGCTTCATGACCAAACTTGTTACACCTCAGACAACGACCCTTGTGGCACTGCCCGCTATAATGCTTGTTGCACCGGTTGCACTTGGGGTGGTTCCCTCGGTATCCACCCTGTCCTTGACTACCAGAAGATTGCTGACCAGGACTCTGGTAGTTATCAGTCTTTCGCTGCTGGGACTGAGACTGAACTGAAGTAGAACCCTTGCCCGAATTTCCATCCCACTTGTGCTTGTTATCACTGGGAGCATCAGTAGTAGTAGCACTAATACGCTTGGGCAGCTTATTCTGCTCAACTGCCTGATCAGTGAGACGATGAGCCAACCAGATGATTTGCTGAATGGTGCCAAGATTAGCTGATGTTACGTGGCTGTGAATTTCTGGCACTAAACCCTTAAGGTACATCTCGATACGCTTGATAGGAGGATCCACCATAGTGGGACACAAGATAGCTAATTCGTTCGATCTCTTTGTGTATGCCTCGATTTTAAACCCCATCATCTTCAAATTGAAAAATTCCAACTCTAGCTTGTGGATGTCATCACGACTACAGTACTCTTCTTTGATCAGTTCCTTGAAGTCGTTCCATGGGGTGGCATTAGCAACCGCCAGCCCTAGCAGTTGAACCTGTGCTTTCCACCAGGTTAACGCAACACCTTCGAGTGTTCCAGTAGCAAATTTCACCCGACGATCTTCAGGGCATTCACACATCTCAAAAATAGACTCAAGCTTCTTGAACCAGTGAAGAAGACCTACAACTCCTTCTGTGCCGCTGAAAGTACTAGGTCCGCAATCCATGAACATTTTGAAAGTACATACGAGAGGCTGAGCATGTTGACCCGTGGCGCGAGACTAAAAGACAAGGTTAAGCACAAGGGTTGGTTTGTGAGGGTAGGATCTAAACGTCCTAAGATGGGTTGATATGGCAGGTTATACCTCCTGCAGGGACAACTACGAGTGCCTTAGCCACTCGTTCATTGATCAAAGACGTCAACTGGGCTTGAGTTAGGTTGATACCACTATGTCCTCCGCGTCCGTTCATGATCTTCACAACGAAGCAACGTGAGTGAGAAAAGTGTCGCGAAAGTGCGTAAGCGTGGGATGCCAGAAGAGACTAAGCACACAAGGTTCGAATAGCAGTTATCACGTTAACTAATGCACATTGTGAACTATCTAACCGACAATATGAACATAAATCATACCACCTATTGTGTCGAGTCTTGCACGTGGAGCGAAGCGTCATCGTGGATCGTTGAGCACTGTACAGGTTATAGTCTGGTTTTGTCAAAAAGCTTTTCTTTTTAAAACCAAGTTCACTATAACCAATGGCTCTGATACCAATCTGTCACACCCCCAAAATCCACATGCGGAGTATCACCGCTTGGAGGCGTGACATGACCAGGATCGAGCCACCAATCATATTGAACAACGTAATTAAGTAAATAAAACCAACCACACAATATAATTGGTGATCAAAAGCTAGTTAACCAAGTTCAAATTAAACAACGGAAGCATAAAACGTAAAACCAAAACATAAGTTCAATAAGTTCAAATGTTAAGCACGGAACATAACAGTCCATATCCCACAACGACATCCTCCTCGTGCAAGCTCCATAAGCATCTAACGACCTGTAAGGCATGTAACAACGAGTCAACAACAAAGTTGAGTGAGTTTACAGTTGGTTGTTTAGTTTTAAGTTGTTTCCGAAAACATGGTTTGTCTTTTGCTGGCTTACTTGCCGTGGGGGTTACCCCATAGTTGAAAATATGACTAACCAGTTCCTTCTTTATTACCCAAACAATATCTATAATCAGTGGGGGCTTCCCCATGTGAACCACTAGACCGTTATCATATCGACTACTAACGAAAGTAAGTTGTGCCCTACGTCAATGTCTATCATCATTGACAGTTTGCCATAGTCCATTAGTACACGCCCGTCCGACTGGCACGGTGTGAGGTTTGTTAAACCTAATAGCACTATTAACTAATGACCTACTCGCCATCGGCCTCGGTGATTAAGTCGATATAAAATGAGTGACTTAATGATAGAGTTTTTGTCTAGTAAGTTTTAAGGTTGTTGTCCTACCCAAGGAGGACGAACGTACGTATTCTACCTAAGGAGAATACACAGGATTAATATTGGCATCCTACCCATGGAGGATGGCAGTACATATCCTACCCAAGGAGGATATGTAGGTTCCGTTTTAATTCTTTAACCCATTCCCAACCACCAGGAATCCCATGCCTTAGAAAGTGTGTGAACTCACCTTGGTTTGCTCGGTTAGATTAGTTACTCTGATAATCAGAAATCAAGCACGTCCTAATGAGGTACAGATAATAATCAGCTTTTCGTGCATGCATAACATGTATCCTATGTACGATTTATCTACTCATTACTTCTATCACGTACCACACAATTCTAATGTCAAGGTACTTTGTTAAGTTATATTATTTTACTTTAAAATATATAACTATCTTACAAAATAAACAATTATCCACACAAGTGTTCTTGTATAAAATATATATTCTAAATATATATTTAACCATTTTACTTGTAAAAATCAACCTCTAACACTTTGTATTTTTGTAACAAACCTCATGGCGAAGTTTATTTTGAAAAACAAAGTTAAAACGTATTTGTGAACACTTGTTAGAAAAATAATTTCTACGTGTTGGAATTTTTAGAAAATTTCGCCAAAGTTTCCTTTGTAAATGGAGGTGTCCATGCTAATAAGCATATCATTTTCTTTTCCAAAAAATCATTCAACAATCAACAACAATTTACCAAGAGCAAACTATTCTATTTACAAACCAACATGAACTTGATGTTTCATAAACACGCGTAGTAACTTGGTATGGCGTTTAGTGGGTTTAGTTACCCTCCAAAGTGTGTTTACTTTTGTTAAAATCTCATTATTGGGATTTTTAGATGTTCACAACTTGTAAATATAATTTACAAAAATGTTTACTTATAACATCTTCTTGTGTTAAAATTTCTACACTTATGTTGTTATTTAAAATAGTGTTGGTTTAATAAAAACCATGTTCTTCTAAAAATCATCCTTTTAAACTTGGTTCTCTTTGAAAATCATTCACAAGTTTTAGATCTACAAGATTACTAGATCACTTGGTGTATTATTTTTCAAGAAAAAAATCATTTTTCTTTCAAGTTCATGTGTAGACTAGAAGATGATTATTTCATACAAGCACATAATCACCTTTAACTTGTTAAACCATGTTTTTAATCATGCTTTAACAAGTCCTATATGATGATCAATCATCATATTACTAGTAATCACCAAGTAACATCATACATACTCAAAATAACATCATTCTAGCATTATTTCATCTTATGTAAAGCTTACATTCAAGTTTTATGTTTATGATCTTTAGTGTTCATATGCTTTCATCAAGATATAACTATTAACCACTAAAAACAAGGAGTAAACAAGGATCAAAGAAGCCTTACAACTAGCTTAAAGCTAGGGAAGATCAAGCTTGGAAATGTAGAGGATAAAAGCAAACTAGAGAGGTCCTTGATGATTCGTGAGTTCCACACTTCGTTACTCACCTCCTTGCACCTTGAGAAGCACTTGAAATGCTTGATTGAAATTTGGAAATAATGATGTGGGGAGGGGGGTTCACGGCCGAGGGTTCAAGGGAGAGAGGAGAGTGATGTATTGGTGAAGAAGATGATTAATGCAAGTATTTTATAATCCTCAAATCCTATTGTCCATTGGTTGGTGTGTTTGTGAAAGTACAAGCAATATCTCAACAATTCCAATGTAAATCATATGGGGATTATGGAAGGATTTGTTATATCTTTGGTGTGGGGTCCCATGGGGACGGTTACACAAGGGGGGGGGGGGTGTAAGATGTATTTTGTTGTGGTAGAAGTAATTAGTTAGGGGTTAAGTAGTAAAAGTCTAGTGTTTAGTGTGTACCATGAATTATGTAGCGTGCTCGGGAACCATAACTAGCTCAGAAAAATAAAAAAAATAATGTTTCTTGCAATATTTTAGTGTTCCGGGTAATGTCCGGTTGTTCGGTTAGATACCGTTCCGTTAAAGTGCTAAGTTATTCCACATAGTGTCCTATATATATCTTTTTGTAACATTTTTAATTCACAACACTTAGGAAAGCATATAGGACTATTTAGTCAATTTTCTGCACAAGACTAGTATGTTAAAAGCACATGTAAGTATGACACAGTAATCAGAAAGCAGTTAAGTAATTCAGCACAAACATCAAGCACTTTAATTAACATTAATTAATCGTACAGATACATGTAATTTTTGAGGGTTGTCACAAAGAATCCTTAGCCTTTTTATCACTCAACAACCCTAACAACTTATTAAATTGTTCAGAAGTGAGAGTATTTAAAGAAGTACTAGTCTGTTGAACTAAAGTATCACTTGTAGAATTATTAGATACATTTGATTTATTCCACTGACCACCATTTTGATTTAACCTAGGTCTAAAATTAGCAGGATAACCAATTAACTCAAAACATTTTTCCATATTATGACCAATCTTATTGCAATGTGTACATTTGAAGTTGGAATTAGGATCTATATTAATTTTTTTCCTATTATCAAACCCTTGATTTCCTTTACATACAAAACCAACATTTGGAGTTTTAGAGGTTGTGTGGATGCCTCTGTGAGACTCTTTTCTAGATATTATTGACACAAAAAAAAAAAAAAAAAAAAAAACAGTTTTAATAGTTGGTTAAGGATCTCTTGTTAACAAATTTGTTCTTACAGGTTGATACACATCATCTAAACCCATCAAAAACTGCATTAATTTGATTAAGTAAATGAAATCATTGAATTTGGTTGATGCATTACAGGTACATGATGGTAGTTGTACCATAACATCAAACTATTTCCACATTGCATTGAGCTTGTTATAATATTCAGCAACACTAGAACCATTTTGAGCAACAAACGTAATATTTTGAAACAGACTAAGCATAATTGAACCGTCTATTATATCATAAGTATCTTTTAAATCTTCCCATACTTCAAAAGCTAATTCAGAATAGACTTGACCAACATACAAATCTTTAGACATAGAATTAAAATCCACGTTAAGACAACTGAATTACATCTATCCCATTGATTAGCCAGAATAACATTATCTTCCTTTTTAACACATGTTTTATCAATGAATCCTAGTTTATTTTTAGCCATCAATGCAAGTTTCATGGCATTAGACAAGATTGTATAGTTCTCAGTCCCTTTAAGTTTCACACCAACAATAGTTAAACTACTTGAATCACTAGCATGCAAGTATAGAGGGTCACTAGCATCTAACTTATAACAACCATCCTAAAACACCCTAAACGCCTTAAAATATACCCCGAATATACATTAAAGGGCCTAAATAATCTTAATATATACAAAAATCAAATAAAAGCGAATAATAGAGGAGCTCGCGGGCCGCGACCCTCCTGGGCTTGCGAGTCGTAGGGCGCGACAACCCGGTGACTTGCCGGTCACCTGTGAAGCCACGTGTCCCATTGCGTGTCGAGATTAGTATAGTCAAAGCTATGACCTAGTCTACCTCTCTCGCGGGCCACGAGAGTGTGAGTGAGATGGCTCGCGGGGCGTGAGCCGCCCATGATCCATCCTATAAATTGAGGCTTCAGCCTCATTCTTCACCATTCATAATTTTCTTTCTTTCTCAATTCTCTAATAGGCGAAATACTCGGGAATAATACCCCCTAAAAAGTGAAGCCCTGCTTCGTTGTAAGTATTATAACCCCCGATCACGTATTTATTGCCCTACCCAATCGATCTAGGGCTCCGTAACGCATGTCAAGGCTCTGCCTGACACGGTTCGTTGGAGTTCTGTCTCGTGTTGTATGGCTAATGTGATTTGGGTTATCTTACTAACACGTGTGCATTGTTTAATTTTAATAGATAATAACCAGGAGAATCATCAGGAAGCTATATAATTATCTAAATATACAATGTGAGTACATTCTCTTTTTGTAAACCCTTTTTATGAAAACCTCAAATGTTTTAAATTATACTTAACAGTGATTGAGTCTATGTATTCTACAATTATTGCCGGTATGTTGGGGTTTTGTATACATTACTTGTAATCCGTTACTATTGGATGACGAGTTAGCCAATGAGTAACATGAACACAAGTCAGGGAATTGACAATACTGAATGAGTATATTGGTAGATATAAACATTGTAATCGCTCTCAATACTGTAAAGTTATAAAACTTGTTTTGATTAAACTGGGATACACTCACCAGTATTTCTTGCTGATAAAACCTTTTTAAAACGTGTTTCAGGTAACTTAATGTGAAGCTAATAGAAGCCAACTGGAGAGCACTAAAGGCTTAAAGAAGTGGCTATAAAAGTTACCTAAATAAAAAGGAGACTTTGTTTTCAATAATTAGGGTTTATCCCTATAAATGTAGTGCAAATGAAACTTGGGTTTTATCCCATTTATTTATTATAAAAGTTTGGTGTTTTAAACTCTGATACTATTTCCTAACTACGGTCCTGATGTATAAATTCCGCTGCCAAATTAATAAACACCGATACCACTTGATTTGATCTCACGGTGCCCGCTCCCGGGGTAGGGGTCGAGGGCTGCGATAGAGGGTGGTATCAGAGCTACAGCCACTGGTTTTCAGCCGTTGAGGTGTTCTGCTAATACCTAAATTTTAAACAAATGTGTTAGGAAATAATTTATGTGATTATGTGTAAATATATATATTATTGTTTTGTGTTATTTGACAATTTATTAGTTTACAGTATGAGTGAGCAAGGTACATCCGACGCTTATCGTCAATTAGCTAGTTCCCCCAAGAATGAAGGAACCTCATCTCAGCCAAACCCCTCAGGATACTCAGCTGATACTGAGGAAGGAATCTTTATCTTTAAGGCACAGTCTGAGAAACCATTCCCTTCTAAAAAGAGAGGATGGTTTAGTAGAGTAGCGCATGAGAGGAGGAAAAGAATGAATAAATTACAACAATAGAGAGCTTTAGCAAAAGCAAATAGGGAAGTGAATACTTAAACCCAGGATACCAATAGACCATTGTGGGAAAAGGAACTTGATAGGCAGTTAGCAGATTTTCACATGTTAGCCACTACAGCAGCAGACCCTAATCTGAACCACAACTGTTACCCTTATTTCCCGACCAACCAATGGAGTTAGAACTAAACCAGGAAAACCAATTCCCAGTCCTAGCATTTAACCCCTATGAGATCCCTAGAATTCCCGCACCAAATCCCATAGCTTAGTATACCGACCTGAACCATCTAGACCCATTCTGGAACGACGACTGGTATATTTAGAGTGTACTAAGTAACCCATACCCTTACGGACAACCCATACCTCGATTCCCTGACCCAGTACCACCACCATTACCTCCCATGAGTGAAGAAAATATGCAAGAACTTCGTCAATGGGGCGATGAGTTAGTAGAAGAAGGAAATAGAATCCGTTAAATAGGGGAGAATCTCGTCTGGAACTATGACGAGGGTGAGATGCAGTATAGAATGGACAACACCTAGGATAATATATATATAGGGTCAGGATTTAGAGAAAACGGTAGAAAGTGTGAGAATGGTGAGAACGCTTATTGATCATTCGATCAAAACAATCTATGGACTACATTGGCGCGGTGGCATTTTAGTAAATAACACCAATTTTATTATGTGGACCCGCTTCATTAAGGGTAAAAATGTAAAAAACCATTTCTCACATAAAACGCAATTGAAAAGTAAAACGCCAAATAAATACAAAACGCCAATTTGTTGGATCGGTTCCGTGACCCTAAACAGTCAGTAAAGGCAGTTAGTTCATCATTGAATACTAAGGCAGAATCAAAGTAAACAACGTCACACAGCTTGTTCCTTTTAACTTTCTTCCCTATTACTGAAATCTGAGTCTTTACACGTATTTTTGATACAATTTTGACAGCACCTCGACATAGATTCAATGACCTAATTCCGCTCGAACTGTTCTGAATGAAATCATCACACACCTATATATAGCACACGTGATTCCGCTTGAAATGCCAAGTGGTATCTGATTCCGCTTGAAACATCCCATGCGAAATCACCATGTAACATTTGAAGCGGAATACCTAGGTTGTGTTCTGTGACAACTGTGTTCTGTAATCATCGTATAATGTAAAACAATGTCAGTTATCAATAAAACAATATGCTTTGGTGTTATTATATGTGTTTTGGTGATATTATGTGTGCAATTGTGTTTATTAATTTTACAATTTGAATCGATACCGATTTCAAGCTTTAAATCACTTTCTGGAAGGTTATACGCAAACTGGTGCTTAAAGGCAATCAGTTTAACGCGACATACACTCCGTAACTATGACGTAAGCCAAACTTACCCTAAATATCCCTTACATAACATAGAAATAAGTTTCGAAGGATTCGGTATGGCGAAAACATGTTTATTTGAACTAAAGAACTGATTACGACAAAACTGCGAAACGAACAATGGTGACCGCCCGGATAATATTTAAATCCCACAAATATTCTGTTATGATTAAAATCTTATTTTAATCAGGTTCGTGTTGAAAAATAAATTAAAACGTGTAAAAACGTTATTTTTCAAGTTTAAGCGCATACCGTGTGTTTCTACGCGACACAGTGCTTTTACTGCGAAATGCAGACAACGCAGCCAGTCTTGGCAACTGAAATTTATTTCAGTAATATTTTGGCGAGTATATTTTTATAGAATAATAAAAATAAATTGGAACGCCATAAATCGGGATTTAAACGCTAGATAAAATACCCGGAACATAATTAAACACTTTAACGGAACGGTGTTTAACCAAACAACCGGACTTCACCCGGAACACAAAAATTTTGTCAAACATATTGTTCCTACCTTTCTGAGCTAGTTAGGTTCCCCGAACACCCTAACACCCGTTATATTACATAACACACTAATATGTTCTAACTAAACACTTAGAACCTAACTAAATCCTTAACCATCAAGTTGAAACCAAACCATGACCCCCCCCCCCCTGACCGAATCGGTCCCCTTAGGGGACACACCCCTTACACTTTTGAATATTTTATTCCATAATGCTTGATATCTAGTGAGCACATTATCTCATGGTTAATAAGGTTAAATGGATTATAAATAAGACCAAGAGACTACCATTTCATTCATAACCACACAACACAAAATTTTGATCTCTCTTCCTCCCTTTCTTGTAATCGGCTGCCATCATTCCACCACCATATCACCACCATCTTGTCACTTTCTAGCCATTTTCGATCCATATAAAGGTGCAAGAAGGTGAACAACGAAGCTTGGTGCATTCGGAAGTTGAAGGACCGCTCTCGTTTTCTTTTATCCACCACTTTTCTACACTCGAACTCCCCTAGCCTTGTGCTAGTAGTAAGTGCCTTAGATCTTCATCATGTTCATGTTTTTATGTGGTTAATGATGTTTAAAGATCAAAAAGGATAGAAAGTCTAAAGAACTTAAACAAGTCTTGAAGTATAACTAACTAAAGATGAAGTATGGTTTAAGTAGTGTTAAAATGATGATGAAATATGATAATACTTGATAAATCTGATATATATAAGTAATAATCCATGGTAAGTATTGTTGTGATCGCTAAACATGTAACGGAATCAATCGAACACACTTTATAATGTTAAAAGACTGAAAACAACTTGCTGATATGCTTTTCCAGCCGCCTTTAACTGGCTGTAACCGCATCATAACTTAATGAAAAATGTATTTTCTGAAGTTTGGATTTATATATTATGAAATACGGTTCTAATGGCACTGGAATCATAATTTTTGGACTCCGTTTCCTATTTTTAAAGAACCATTTCGTAACAGCAGCTTAAGCTGAATTTTTGCTGCTGAAATATGCGTCCTGTTTTCAGTCATAACTTAAATTCTGTGTAGGGTTAGATCAATGAATTTATACTGTAGATGGTCACCATTGTCGCCGTGATCCTCCAACTGGAATTAAGTCAATCGGACTTATGATTAATTTTTAGTGAATTATTCCGTAGACTGCGATCAGAAAGTAACAAATCTGATTGCAGTCGGGAAAATGATTTTTTACAAAATATTGGTAATGAACTAGACCCCGATATTTTTACACAATAATATTTGGTTCGTGTGAGACGTTCTGTAAAAATTTGGGAATTTTTGGAATAAGTTAACCATTTTATTTAAATGTCCGAAAACAGTCCAGTTTCGTATTTATTAAAACAGAAATGACATAAGTAATATTTTGCATGCCAAAGTGTGGTTTTGATTATTAAAAATCATTCTTATTCAATTTAGGGCGGATAAACAATTGAGGGATTGTGTTAACATTTAAAAACGCATCCGAAGGTGAGTACATAGTTCCCCTATTTTACTGTTTTTAAATGTTTTGGGGTGATTCATATGTATCAAAACGTTTTCGATGTTTTAACGATGGTTTCACAACGAGTAAGATGGTTTATATTAAACTAATAACGATTTCGATAATGTGAACGAGCTTGTTGGTTGTAATTACATAACAAATGACATTCATTAATTTCGGCCAAACCGACCAGTATTAGGTTATGGTACCATAGGATCCGACAAATCCCGTTATCAGACCGGACCCATGGTTATGTGTGGGTTAGGTGGGTAACGACCGAATCTGATGATTGTTAACTTACCCTTTGGTGGTTTGTTAATACGAGAACAAGTGGGACGATGAACGAGTCAAAAAGGTTTGAATGTTGTTAGCGAGACGACCAAAAGTTGTTTTCACAATTAAAACGAGAACGATTAGAACGATTTGATACGATTTGAACGATTTAAACAAATGAACGATGATCTATAACAAGTACGAGTTGAACAATGTCACACAACGATGTTTACAAAACTATATAATCCATACAAGTTTTATTACGAGAACGATTTACGATTTGGTGTACAAAAACAAATCTTTTGAGGTAAGATTCATGGTATCAAGGTTTATAAATTATAACCAATCTATTTGATTTGGTTATTCATTTTACGACACAAACATTTTACAAAAACAAGGTTTTCTAATGTCGATTAACGAAGTTGTACAAGTTATTTCGACATGCAAACAAGCCAGGAATCTGACACTCTCTCAAAACCTATGTACTCGCCAGCATTTCTTTGCTGACTTTGTTTTTACATATGTTTCAGGTGATGTTGCTTAGTGTCGATTGCGAATAGGATGCAAGCTCACTTAGGACTGGACGAGGCCTTAGTGATTTAATAATAATGATAGACTATGTTTGATTTGCTTGTTTAACTATAAGACAATGTTTAATATTTAATGAAATGAAACTCTTCGTATCCATGGTTTGAAACAATAATTCTGTTACAACACTCCCCGACGTTTCCGCCACGATTTGTTGTTTTACGTGGTCGGGGTGTGACAGAAGAGTTGGTATCAGAGCCAATGGTTATAGAGAATTTGGTTATTAGTAAAACTTTGACCTAAACTATAACTTTCTAGGACCCCAACGCAATTTGATTTGTGTTTAGAATTTTAAAAACGAAATCCGAATCTGCTTCGAAAATTAATCATCCGTTCTAGGATGATTGATTACTAGGTTTTGAACCCTCTGTTATAAGGTTTTGAACCCTCCCAGTTTGATTAATTTTTGGCTTAGTGCCTTATGAGTTTCCAAAATCTCATCAAAGTTTTGGTCTAAATAATGTGAACACGTGGAAGAGTGAATGCCTGTACCCTGAGTTTTCTGTCTAAGGCTAGAGTGTTCGTACAAATCCACATAATCGGACCAGTCACTCTTACCTGGGAACTCTTGGGGTGAGTGTTCACTTATAGGCGAGCATGTCTTCGTGATACATTATTTTGATTCATTACTTTGATTAGTCACTGCGTGTCGTTTGCTTGTTCAAAGTAATAAACAAATGATCGCCTTCCTTATGATTCGTCAATATTTTCAATACCTCTTTTGTTTTTTCCAAATTATCGACCTCACTCGTTTCTCATATTTCCTTGATTAGACAATGCCTCCTCGACGTGATGCACAATCTTTTACTGCTGAAGAAATCACAGCCCTTCTCACCCAGCAAATGGCTGCTGTGCTTCCAGGTGTTGTGACCCAAATCCACGAGCTGTACAACAACAATAACAATGCACAATGCAATTTCAAGAGTTTCAACTCTGCTAAGCCGCTAAAGTTTTCTGGGACACAAGGAGCGACTGCACTCCTTCAATGGTTCGAAAGTATCGAGAACACACTCAGACATGTGCAATGTCTGAATGGGCATAAGGTTGAATTTGCATCAAGTGTGTTTGAGAAGCGTGCTCTTACTTGGTGGAACAGAGTGATGCGCGATAGGGGTGCCGAAGTGGCGTTGGCACAAACATGGGAAGAGCTTCGAGCTCTCATGATGAGAGAGTTTTGTCCCCGTCACAAAATTCGAGCTTTGGAACGAGAGTTTGACGATCTCAAACAAGATGGGGGAGAACACCGTGCGTACACGGATCGGTTTGAGGAGCTCAGTCTTTTGTGTCCTACTATGGTTACCCCGTTGGAGAAAGCGATAGAGAGGTATATCGATGGTTTACCCAATTCCATACAAGATATTGTGACTGGCGTTAATCCTACTACTGTTCGCCAAGCGAGCGAGTTAGCTGCTACCCTGACTGAGTCGCAAGTCAGGAAGCGTAAACTTACCTGCAAGGGTGATAAGAAGAAGTCAACTGACTCTGCTAAAGACAAGGAAAAGGGTAAGGGTAAGAAGGGTGAGTCTTCGAAGAAGTCGAGAAAGCGAAAGGGTGCTCAGAATTTTGCAGTAACTGCACAAAATGCACAGAACCCTCAAAACCCACCAGCTCAACCTCCTGCGAAGAAAGCGTATGCTGGTACCGCACCTTATTGTGCTCGCTGCAACGGTCATCATGTTGCACAACAAGCTTGTAGGCAATGCACAACGTGTGGTAAACTTGGGCATCTGGCCAACGTCTGCCGATTGGGCCAGAATCAAGCTGCTCAGGTTCAAGCCCTAGTTCAGGGGAATGCTGCTAGATTCCCACCGGGTTCATGCTTCAACTGTGGAGAGTACGGTCATTTCCGCAACAACTGTCCAAGGTTGGCAAATGCGAATGCAAATCCGAACGTGAATGTCAATGTCAATGCGAATGCGAATCCCGCTCGTGGACGAGTATTCAATCTGAATGCAAATGAGGCGCGAGCTGACAACCTCGTCGTCAATGGTACGTTTCTTGTTAACAATCGACCTGCATCCATTCTTTTTGATTCTGGTGCCGATAGAAGTTTTGTTTCGTTATCTTTTGAGCCTTTGCTTGCGATACCTAGAACTAAACTAAGGAAACCCTTAACTGTCGAAGTTGCTACTGGTAAACCTCTTGTGCTCGATTCTGTTATTCGTGATTGTCAGCTAAACCTTGATAACCATCTTTTTCCCATTGACCTCACGCCGATGCAACTTGGGAGTTTCGATATTATCGTGGGGATGGATTGGCTATCCAAACATTATGTAGAGGTGGTTTGTTTCGATAAGATTGTTCGTATTCCTCTTCCGTCTGGCGATATTCTGGAAGTTCGTGGAGAGAAGCCATCAGGTGGTTTGAAGCTTATGTCGTATACGAAGGCTCAAAGTTATTTGCGAAAAGGATATGTCGTTTTCCTGGCACATATCACCGAGGAGAAGGGCAAGAGCATGAGTATTCAGGATATTCCGATTGTTCGGGATTATCCAGAGGTGTTTCCCGATGAACTGCCTGGTTTGCCTCCAGTTCGTCAAGTCGAGTTTCATATTGACCTTGTACCCAATGCCAACCCGGTTGCGAAGGCGCCTTATCGTCTTGCACCATCAGAAATGCAAGAGTTATCAAAACAGCTTCAAGAGTTGTCTGATAAGGGATTCATCCGTCCGAGCTTTTCGCCTTGGGGAGCTCCTGTCCTCTTTGTGAAAAAGAAAGATGGATCTTTTCGAATGTGTATCGATTATCGTGAGCTTAATAAGCTTACCATCAAGAATCGATATCCCCTACCTAGAATTGATGATCTCTTCGACCAGCTGCAAGGTGCTTCATGCTTTTCCAAGATCGACCTGCGTTCTGGGTATCATCAGCTTCGTATTTTCGAAGAAGATATTCCCAAAACTGCTTTCCGTACAAGATATGGGCATTACGAGTTCACTGTCATGCCTTTCGGTTTGACGAATGCCCCAGCTATCTTCATGGACTTAATGAATAGGGTTTGTAAACCTTATTTAAATAAGTTCATCATTGTGTTCATCGACGATATTCTCATTTATTCAAAGTCTCAAGCAGAGCACGAACAACACCTTCGTTTGACGTTTGAACTCCTAAAGAAGGAACAACTTTTTGCTAAATTCTCCAAGTGTGAATTCTGGCTTAGGGAAGTTCAGTTCTTGGGTCATATTATCAATGAGCAGGGTATTCATGTAGATCCATCCAAGATTGTTGCGATTAAGGATTGGAATACACGAACGACACCTACAGAAGTACGTTCTTTTCTTGGACTAGCTGGTTATTATCGACGGTTTATTTCTAACTTTTCAAAGATCGCGGTTCCACTCACAGCTTTGACTCAAAAGAGTAAGCCTTTTGAGTGGGGACCCAAGCAAGAAGAAGCATTTCAAACGCTAAAACGGAAACTCTGTGATGCTCCTATTTTATCTCTACCTGAGGGAAACGAGGATTTTGTGGTCTATTGTACGCATCGAAACTAGGATTGGGTTGCGTTCTTATGCAACGAGGTAAGGTCATAGCTTACGCGTCTAGACAGTTGAAAGTTCACGAGAAGAACTATACGACTCATGATCTCGAGTTAGGAGCTGTGGTTTTTGCGCTTAAAATCTGGAGACACTACCTCTATGGAACGAAGTGTGTGGTTTTCACATACCACAAAAGTCTCCAGCATATTCTCAATCAGAAGTGTCACACCCCGACCGCGTATAACAACGGACCGCGGCGGAAACGCCGGGGAGTGATCGCGACAGAATTAATTGTTTCATAACCATGGCATTCAAAGTTTTATTTATTTATTAAACAAGGATGTTACATTGTTTCAAACAGGAAATACAGAGTTTATAACATAATTAAACATAGTCTAGCTCCATTTTATGTCTCTAAGGCACAGGTCCGCCCTAGTATTGTGATCAACATCCTACGGAAAAGCACCTGAAAACACATGTGAAAATAGGTACGTCAGCATAAAAATGCCTGTGAGATACATAGGTTTGTGAAAAATAGGATTCATGACTTGTATTTGAGAAAATGTTTAGCCATGAACCTTGTAATTTGCTTTGTCTTGTAAATCATTTGAAAAACAATAAGATCAGTTGATATGTATAAGTAAATGTAAGGTTAAATGAATAACCATGAAAAATGAGTTTGTATAAGATAAGTTGATTGTAAAACAATGTCTTATGAAAAAGTATGTTATTTGTATAAAATGTTATATGTATCAAACTGAAATGATTCAAATAACGTTACGCTATGTAATATTATACAAACACTTATATATAGGAAGTACCAGCGGCGTATCCACCATGTTTGTATCATATTACACACGTATCGTTACTTAATCACTTAATCAAACCAAACCATCAAGATGTAAAATGTTCATGTACAAACCAATTGTCAAGTGTTATTGTGTAAACCATGTCAAAATGTCTATGTCCAATGTAAACCACCAAATGTGTATATCAATGTCAAAATGTTTATGTTCAATGTAGATCATGTAATGTGTAATCAAAATGTCATGTATGGTAAGTGAAATGTATCAACTAAACCATATGTAAAATGCACAACAACAAGGTATTGAAGTAAAACACAGTTTAAATCAAAGTCATGTTGTGTGTAACAAATGCATGCTATACTGATACAAACATTTATGCGGTATTGTTAATATGCATACATCCAAGCCTTGAGACTGAGGCGATAAACCTTTAAACAAATTAAAGATTTATCTAAGTTATGTATATCGAATTCGGTCATTCCTTTCTGTCCCCTTACCCTGGGATGTCCGGAACGGGAGTTGTCAATTCCTATGGTACCACTACCTACTAACGAATGGCATGATCAATGTTAATGAATGTATTGTCCCATGTTAAACAAACCAAATGTTATACCAAAAATGGAAGCATGTGATGCACTAAGTATGTAATCAAATGAACATACATAGCGTGAAAATGTAATGTAAAACGATGTACTAAGTAATGCACACAATGGGCACACCTAGCATGAAATGTAATGTAAAACAATGTACTAAGTAATGCACACAATGGGCACACCTAGCATGAAATGTAATGTAAAACAATGTACTAAGTAATGCACACAATGGGCACACCTAGCATGAAATGTCATGTAAAACGATGTACTAAGTAATGCACACAATGGGCACACCTAGCATGAAATGTCATGTAAAACGATGTACTAAGTTATGCACACAATGGGCACACCTAGCATGAAATGTCATGTAAAACGATGTACTAAGTAATGCACACAATGGGCACACCTAGCATGAAATGTAATGAAATCAATGTACTATAATGTACTAACGAACATAGCATGTATATGATGTGAAAACAGGAAAGCATTAAAGTAACAAGTAGGCACATGTGTTCCACCCCAAAACAGTTTGGAAAACAGTAAAAGAGGGGTCTATGTACTCACTTGAGATTGCTCAGTTGTCTAAAGATAACCACCGAGTAATGCTATAGATCACGGAATCAAACGGCACCTAATATAGGTAACTATGTTAATAAACCGGACCTAAATCGGAAGACTGGGTAGCATTAGGGTTTGTAAACCAAATGAGTGTAGGAACTCATGTGATATGGTTTAACAAAGCCTACATGCTAAATGAAACTTGACCTAAGTCTTATCGACCCATTACGATCCGTTTAGGTAGCTTATGCTACTTTAACGCATCGTGCGCGTGAAACGCGTTCGGACCGCCTAACTAGTCTTATGACAAGTATTATATGCCTAAACATGTTACATAATCAGTTACGTGACAAAGGTTTAGGTTACATATGCTAAATTACCAATTATGTATGAAAAGGGTATTTTGGTAATTTACCTAAGGCATATAAACTACCTATCATACAACTACTTAAACGATGTGACCATAGGGTATAACCTCGGAAGGTTATTCCCTACCTACTATGGTCACCTAATGTGTTTGGTCGGATCCTAATGATCGACCAAACTGGGTCGGGTTCGAAGGTATAGGCGATTTATTAGATCGCCTACCCTACGACCCTAGACAACGTGGTAACCAGTGGGTATAGTCCCAAAGGACTATGACCAACGTGATTACACTCACGTTGCGAAGTTCAAACGAACTTCGCATTGACCATTACTGGTCAACGCTGAAAGTCAAACAAAGTTTGACTTTCTGACTCGAAAAGCAGTAAAATAAGGAAAAGAACGAAAGAATACTTACGAAGGGTCCCCGAATGCTAAACTCAATTCGAAAATCTCAGGTATGAAACAAATGTTTCAACTTAGAGTTTCTCAAAATGAATTTCTAGTGATTTTGAACAAAGGGGGGTGGGGTATTTATAGTATTCGGTCCACCGTTGAGATCGTTTCTTGGAAAAGGGGAAACGATCAAGGCCGTACACTTGTCCAATTGTTGTGGTAACTAAAAATGGGTCCAAATGAGCTTAATGTGCGGATTGGGAGCTTGTGGGTGAGGTTAAAACAGCTGGATCATGCTGACTGTTAAGTCTGATCTGTTCTGCAGAACCCATACGCATCGTAGGGGAAAAACCCCTGCGCATCGTAAGACCCCTTACGCATCGTAGGGGAAAAGTGGCTGCGCATCGTATGACACAATTTAGGCAGATTTACACTTTTGGTCCCTGTTATGCAATAAGGTCATTTTTGACACGTTTAAGGCCCGTTAACCCCATTTCAAAGCTCTAAAATGAAGTTAAAGTATAGTGAACTTAAAACATGTTCAAAAATATCTCGGATGTCGGTTCGTTTGGCCGTACGGTCGCGATGTTCGGTTAATTACGACGGAATGCGCATAAGCGCGAAAAACGATCCAAATGACGCAACGAATGGATTTTTCTTAAGGCGAACACTAAAATATAATGTAGTCATGCTTTCATAAATTTTTGGATGTCCAGATGTATTCAGAACGTAAGTTATGCGCGAAAATGCAAACTTGTGCACTTTTTGACACTTTTAGTCCCTGAATGTTCCAAAAGTTTATTTTAGCACACTAAACCCCTTAAAGCCTATTTCTAAGCTATGTCAAGGATATTTAAGGTGTGTTTAACTTATGGTCATGTTCCGGAATGTTCGTTACAGTTCAAATTGACATACTTTCGCAGTTTGTCATATTTAGTCCCTGTAAGCGAATTAACTTGTTTTTGCCATACCAAAGCCTTCAAAACTTATTTCTAAGTTATGTAAAGGTTATTTAAGGTATGTTGAGTATATGTTGATGTTCCGGAGTATTTCTCGCATTAAACTGAGTACGTTTACGCACTAGTTTGCGTATAACTCTCCAGAAAGCGATGTAGAGTTTGAAATTACATAAAAGTCAAAACATGAAAAATGTATAACACAATCAAACAAACATTGGGATCAAATAACATTGTTTTATTGATAACAGAACTATTCATAGTGATAACAAGCACAGTTGTTACAGTCTCCCCTACTTGTGGAAATTTCGTCCCGAAATTTATTTAGAGGAAACTCGTGGAAAAAAATGTGGATATTTCGCCTTCATTTGATCTTCGCGTTCCCAAGTAAACTCAGGTCCACGTTTAGCTTCCCAGCGAACTTTGACCAAAGGAATGCGCTTGCGTTTTAGCCACTTGACTTCACGTTCCATGATTTCCACTGGTTTCTCAACAAATTTCAGTGTTGTGCCAACACGAATTTCGTCAAGCGGTATGGAGAAATTCTCATCAGCTGTACACTTCTTGAGATTTGATACGTGAAAAGTTGGATGAACATTTCCAAGTTCAGGAGGTAACTCAAGTCTGTAGGCTACCTTTCCGATTCTTTCGACAATCTTGAATGGTCCAACGTATCTAGGTGCAAGTTTTCCTTTCTTTCCAAATCTGATCACACCTTTCCAAGGTGAGACCTTAAGTAATACTCGATCACCGACTTGAAATTCCAAGGATTTGCGTTTTGGATCCGCGTAAATCTTCTGACGGCTTCTAGCTGCCTGAAGGTTATCACGAACTTTCTTGACCTTGTCAGTTGTCTCTAAAATGAGGGCAGGTCCAGTAAGTTGAGCCTCGCCAATCTCATTCCAGCAGACTGGTGAACGACATTTTCGACCATAGAGAGCCTCGAAAGGAGCCATTTTGATGCTAGTGTGATAACTGTTGTTGTAGGAGAATTCAATCAATTTAAGATGTGAATCCCAGCTACCACCAAAATCGATCACACAAGTTCTAAGCATATCCTCCAGAGTCTGGATTGTTCTCTCAGATTGACCATCCGTTTGCGGATGATAAGCTGTGCTCAGATTAAGTTGGGTCCCCATAGCGGATTGCATGGTTCTCCAAAAATGAGAAGTGAAACGAGCATCTCTGTCAGAAATGATGTTCAACGGAACACCATGTCGAGCTACGATTTCATCCACATAGATTTGTGCAAGTCTGTCAGCAGGAAAATCCTCACGGATTGGCAAGAAATGTGCTGACTTTGTAAGACGATCAACGACTACCCAGATGGTATCATGACCTTTCTTTGTGCGTGGGAGTTTGGTAACAAGATCCATAGTAATGTTTTCCCATTTCCAAACTGGGATCTCTGGTTGCTCCAATAAACCAGATGGACGCTGATGCTCAGCCTTAACCTTAAGACAAGTAAGGCATTTAGATACGTATAAGGCAATGTCTTTCTTCATACCAGGCCACCAATAGTGAATACGAAGATCCTTATACATTTTATCTGAGCCCGGATGAATGGAATAACGAGACTTATGGGCTTCATCCATAAGCAAGGCACGAAGATCATCCTGGCTTGGGACCCACAGACGGTCCATGAAGTAATATGATCCATTGTCCTTCAGTTCCAAAGCAGGCGTTATGTGATAAGGAAACTCCTTATCCATCAATCCTTGTGAAACACAAAATTGTTGAGCTAGAGAAATGCGTGTTTGAATATCAGATCGAGCTTGAATAACAGATTGAACACGAACACAATGAAGCTTAGTTCGTTCCTTACGACTCAATGCATCAGCTACGACATTCGCCTTACCAGGATGGTAGCGAATTTCGCAGTCGTAGTCGTTTAAAAGCTCAACCCAACGTCGTTGTCTCATGTTGAGTTCTTTCTGATTGAAGATATGCTGAAGACTTTTGTGGTCTGTGAAAACCACACATTTTGTACCATACAAATAGTGTCTCCAGATCTTTAGAGCAAAGACAACTGCACCCAACTCAAGATCATGAGTGGTGTAGTTCTTCTCATGAATCTTCAACTGCCTCGATGCATAGGCTATGACTTTGTTCCTTTGCATAAGAACACAGCCAAGACCCAATTTCGATGCATCACAATACACAACAAAATCATCATCACCCTCAGGCAATGATAGAACAGGCGCATCGCAAAGCTTCTGCTTCAGGTGTTGAAAAGCTTCCTCTTGTTTGAATCCCCAATAAAAGGGCATTTTCTTCTGAGTTAGACAAGTTAGCGGAACTGCAATCTTAGAGAAGTTTTCAATGAAGCGGCGATAATAACCCGCTAGACCAAGAAATGAACGAACTTCAGTAGGAGTAGTAGGTGTATCCCAATCCTTAATCGCGCTGATCTTGGAGGGATCTACATGAACACCTTGTTCGTTGATAACATGCCCCAAAAATTGAACTTCTTTAAGCCAAAATTCGCACTTGGAGAATTTGGCGAAAAGTTGCTCTTTCTTTAGGAGTTCAAGAGTAAGACGAAGATGCTGCTCGTGATCAGCTCGCGTCTTAGAGTAAATCAAGATATCGTCAATAAAAACAATGACGAACTGATCCAAATAAGGTTTGCAGACCCTATTCATTAAGTCCATGAAAACAGCCGGAGCATTAGTCAAACCGAATGGCATGACTGTGAATTCATAATGCCCATAACGAGTGCGGAATGCTGTTTTCGGAATGTCTTCTTCTTGCACCCGAAGTTGATGATATCCGGAACGTAGATCAATCTTCGAAAAATAAGAAGCACCTTGTAACTGATCAAAGAGATCATCGATGCGAGGTAGAGGATATCGATTCTTGATGGTAAGCTTGTTAAGCTCACGATAATCGATACACATCCTAAAGGATCCATCCTTCTTCTTTACAAAAAGAACGGGAGCACCCCAAGGTGAAAAACTGGGACGGATAAAGCCTTTGTCAGAGAGCTCCTGAAGCTGTTTAGACAACTCTTGCATCTCAGACGGTGCAAGACGATATGGAGCTCTAGCAATGGGATTTGCACCAGGTACGAGATCAATACGGAACTCGACTTGGCGTGCTGGAGGTAGACCAGGTAAATCTTCAGGGAACACTTCAGAATAATCCCGAACGACAGGAATATTTGAAATAGACTTACTATTGCCTTTATCTTCTGTAACATGTGCTAAGAAAGCCACATAGTTCTTCTGCAGATACCTCCGAGCTTTAAAACAAGTCATGAGTTTGAGACCAACGGTAGGCTTCTCACCTTGAACTTGCAGGATCTCGCATGTCGAAAGTGGCACACGAACAATCTTTTTAGAACAAACTATCTCTGCGTGATGCTTGGATAACCAATCCATTCCCACAATAACGTCGAAGCTTCCAAGTTGCATAGGCACGAGGTCAATAGGAAAAAGATGATCGTTAAGATTCAACTGGCAGTTGTGAAGAACAGAATCAAGAATAATGGGTTCACCACTAGCAACCTCTACTGTCAAAGATTTGCCTAGTTTCGTTCTAGACACTCGAAGCATAGGCTCAAAAGACAAAGACACGAAACTTTTATCGGCACCAGAATCGAAAAGAACAGATGCAGGCTGATTATTAATAAAGAACGTACCGTTCACCACATTATCATCCGCCTGCGCCTCTTGGGCATTCATGTTAAAGACTCGGCCTCGAGCCGGAGCCTGATTCTGGTTCTGGTTCTGGTTCTGGTTCTGGTTCGCCAGTCTTGGGCACCGATTCCTATAGTGGGTCTGATCCCCACAATTGTAACAAGCACCCGGTGGGTATTGTGGTCGTGCAGCTTGACCCTGTTGCGGAGCAGGAGGCTGTGCAACTTGTTGAGCCGGGTTTTGAACTGCGCGATTCTGAGCAAACCGACAAACCTCGACAGAATGACCTGACTTCCCACAGCTAGTACAGAAACGGCACTGATGTTGCGGCTGATGGTGACTGTTGCATCTATTGCACAAAGGTGCATTCCCTGTATAGGGTTTCTTTGCTGGAAGCTGTGCGGGTTGGTTAGGAGCTGCCTGGTTAGCTTGGGCAGTGATAGCAAAATTTTGGGAAGCCTTATGCTTCCTTGACCTCTTCGAAGAACCAGAGTTCTTTCCATTCAAGTTTTGACCTTTCTTGCTATCACCCTTGTCAGCCGACTGTTTCTTGCCCTTGTCACCCTTCCTGTGTAATTTGTTCTTTCTGATCTGCGACTCAGTCAGCGTCGCTGATAACTCGATTGCCTGACGGAGTGTGGCAGGTTTACTACCAGTAAGAATATCTTGTACCGAGTCAGGTAGGCCGTCGATGTATCTTTCGATAGCCTTGTCGAGTGGGGTAACCATAGTCGGGCAAAGCAAACTCAACTCTTCAAACCGATCAGTATAAGCCCTGTGCTCACCACTATCCTGCTTCAAATCATCAAATTCCTTCTCCAACGCTCGTTGCTCATGACGAGGACAGAATTCCCTCATCATAAGGGCTCTAAGTTCAGCCCAGGTCTGTGCAAGAGCAACTTCTGCACCTTGGTCCCTCATAACCCCGTTCCACCATGTCAAAGCCCTCTTCTGAAATACACTCGAAGCAAACTCAACTTTGCGATTATCCGAACACTGCACATGGCGAAAAGTATTCTCACTGCTCTCGAACCACTGAAGAAGCCCAGTCGCTCCCTCAGAACCACTAAACTTGAGTGGTTTAGCCTGGTTAAAATCCTTGTATTTGCATGGAACATTGTTGTTGTTGTTGGCTTGGTTCCATTGAGCAAAGAGATTTGGGAATTGGGCAGCCATCTGCTGCGCAATAATTTCTGCCAGCTCGGCAGTTGCTATCTGATTCTCGCGTCGAGGAGGCATTCTAAAAGAGGAAAACATGAAAGGAAACGAGTGAGATGATTGGATGAAAAGAATGAGATGAAACAAAATCAACAAAAGCAAGGATGGTGGTCATTCGTCCGTATCACAAAGCAAACAAACGACACACAGTGACTAATCAAAGTAAATGGGTCAAAAATAATGTATAATGAAGACATGCTCGCCTATAAGTGAACACTCACTCCAAGAATTCCCAGGTAAGCACAACTGGTCTCACGTCTGGTTGAGATGTATACGAAGTGCTTGCCTAGACAGAAAACCCAGAATACAGGCATTCACCCTTCCAGTTTGCACGTGTTCACATTATTTAAAACCCAAAACGTTTGATGAGATTTTGAAAATTTGAAGGCACAAGGCCAAAAACCAAACTGAAAAGGATTCAAAACCATATAACAGAGGGTTCAAAACCTTACAATTGAGGGTTCAAAACCTTGTAAAAATTTATTCAAAAACAGATGATTATTTTTCAAAAATCGTTTCGGAAAATTTTTTTTTTTTTTTTTTTTGGCTTTTGTTCTGATAATCACCTAAGGATAGGTGATGTACATGTTTTAAGATCTAAACACAAGATAACTCGTGTTAGGGTCCTAGAAAAGTTATAGTCTAGGTCAAAGCATTACTAATAACCTAATTCCCTATAACCATTGGCTCTGATACCAACTCTTCTGTCACACCCCGACCGCGTATAACAACGGACCGCGGCGGAAACGCCGGGGAGTGATCGCGACAGAATTAATTGTTTCATAACCATGGCATTCAAAGTTTTATTTATTTATTAAACAAGGATGTTACATTGTTTCAAACAGGAAATACAGAGTTTATAACATAATTAAACATAGTCTAGCTCCATTTTATGTCTCTAAGGCACAGGTCCGCCCTAGTATTGTGATCAACATCCTACGGAAAAGCACCTGAAAACACATGTGAAAATAGGTACGTCAGCATAAAAATGCCTGTGAGATACATAGGTTTGTGAAAAATAGGATTCATGACTTGTATTTGAGAAAATGTTTAGCCATGAACCTTGTAATTTGCTTTGTCTTGTAAATCATTTGAAAAACAATAAGATCAGTTGATATGTATAAGTAAATGTAAGGTTAAATGAATAACCATGAAAAATGAGTTTGTATAAGATAAGTTGATTGTAAAACAATGTCTTATGAAAAAGTATGTTATTTGTATAAAATGTTATATGTATCAAACTGAAATGATTCAAATAACGTTACGCTATGTAATATTATACAAACACTTATATATAGGAAGTACCAGCGGCGTATCCACCATGTTTGTATCATATTACACACGTATCGTTACTTAATCACTTAATCAAACCAAACCATCAAGATGTAAAATGTTCATGTACAAACCAATTGTCAAGTGTTATTGTGTAAACCATGTCAAAATGTCTATGTCCAATGTAAACCACCAAATGTGTATATCAATGTCAAAATGTTTATGTTCAATGTAGATCATGTAATGTGTAATCAAAATGTCATGTATGGTAAGTGAAATGTATCAACTAAACCATATGTAAAATGCACAACAACAAGGTATTGAAGTAAAACACAGTTTAAATCAAAGTCATGTTGTGTGTAACAAATGCATGCTATACTGATACAAACATTTATGCGGTATTGTTAATATGCATACATCCAAGCCTTGAGACTGAGGCGATAAACCTTTAAACAAATTAAAGATTTATCTAAGTTATGTATATCGAATTCGGTCATTCCTTTCTGTCCCCTTACCCTGGGATGTCCGGAACGGGAGTTGTCAATTCCTATGGTACCACTACCTACTAACGAATGGCATGATCAATGTTAATGAATGTATTGTCCCATGTTAAACAAACCAAATGTTATACCAAAAATGGAAGCATGTGATGCACTAAGTATGTAATCAAATGAACATACATAGCGTGAAAATGTAATGTAAAACGATGTACTAAGTAATGCACACAATGGGCACACCTAGCATGAAATGTAATGTAAAACAATGTACTAAGTAATGCACACAATGGGCACACCTAGCATGAAATGTAATGTAAAATAATGTACTAAGTAATGCACACAATGGGCACACCTAGCATGAAATGTCATGTAAAACGATGTACTAAGTAATGCACACAATGGGCACACCTAGCATGAAATGTCATGTAAAACGATGTACTAAGTTATGCACACAATGGGCACACCTAGCATGAAATGTCATGTAAAACGATGTACTAAGTAATGCACACAATGGGCACACCTAGCATGAAATGTAATGAAATCAATGTACTATAATGTACTAACGAACATAGCATGTATATGATGTGAAAACAGGAAAGCATTAAAGTAACAAGTAGGCACATGTGTTCCACCCCAAAACAGTTTGGAAAACAGTAAAAGAGGGGTCTATGTACTCACTTGAGATTGCTCAGTTGTCTAAAGATAACCACCGAGTAATGCTATAGATCACGGAATCAAACGGCACCTAATATAGGTAACTATGTTAATAAACCGGACCTAAATCGGAAGACTGGGTAGCATTAGGGTTTGTAAACCAAATGAGTGTAGGAACTCATGTGATATGGTTTAACAAAGCCTACATGCTAAATGAAACTTGACCTAAGTCTTATCGACCCATTACGATCCGTTTAGGTAGCTTATGCTACTTTAACGCATCGTGCGCGTGAAACGCGTTCGGACCGCCTAACTAGTCTTATGACAAGTATTATATGCCTAAACATGTTACATAATCAGTTACGTGACAAAGGTTTAGGTTACATATGCTAAATTACCAATTATGTATGAAAAGGGTATTTTGGTAATTTACCTAAGGCATATAAACTACCTATCATACAACTACTTAAACGATGTGACCATAGGGTATAACCTCGGAAGGTTATTCCCTACCTACTATGGTCACCTAATGTGTTTGGTCGGATCCTAATGATCGACCAAACTGGGTCGGGTTCGAAGGTATAGGCGATTTATTAGATCGCCTACCCTACGACCCTAGACAACGTGGTAACCAGTGGGCATAGTCCCAAAGGACTATGACCAACGTGATTACACTCACGTTGCGAAGTTCAAACGAACTTCGCATTGACCATTACTGGTCAACGCTGAAAGTCAAACAAAGTTTGACTTTCTGACTCGAAAAGCAGTAAAATAAGGAAAAGAACGAAAGAATACTTACGAAGGGTCCCCGAATGCTAAACTCAATTCGAAAATCTCAGGTATGAAACAAATGTTTCAACTTAGAGTTTCTCAAAATGAATTTCTAGTGATTTTGAACAAAGGGGGGTGGGGTATTTATAGTATTCGGTCCACCGTTGAGATCGTTTCTTGGAAAAGGGGAAACGATCAAGGCCGTACACTTGTCCAATTGTTGTGGTAACTAAAAATGGGTCCAAATGAGCTTAATGTGCGGATTGGGAGCTTGTGGGTGAGGTTAAAACAGCTGGATCATGCTGACTGTTAAGTCTGATCTGTTCTGCAGAACCCATACGCATCGTAGGGGAAAAACCCCTGCGCATCGTAAGACCCCTTACGCATCGTAGGGGAAAAGTGGCTGCGCATCGTATGACACAATTTAGGCAGATTTACACTTTTGGTCCCTGTTATGCAATAAGGTCATTTTTGACACGTTTAAGGCCCGTTAACCCCATTTCAAAGCTCTAAAATGAAGTTAAAGTATAGTGAACTTAAAACATGTTCAAAAATATCTCGGATGTCGGTTCGTTTGGCCGTACGGTCGCGATGTTCGGTTAATTACGACGGAATGCGCATAAGCGCGAAAAACGATCCAAATGACGCAACGAATGGATTTTTCTTAAGGCGAACACTAAAATATAATGTAGTCATGCTTTCATAAATTTTTGGATGTCCAGATGTATTCAGAACGTAAGTTATGCGCGAAAATGCAAACTTGTGCACTTTTTGACACTTTTAGTCCCTGAATGTTCCAAAAGTTTATTTTAGCACACTAAACCCCTCAAAGCCTATTTCTAAGCTATGTCAAGGATATTTAAGGTGTGTTTAACTTATGGTCATGTTCCGGAATGTTCGTTACAGTTCAAATTGACATACTTTCGCAGTTTGTCATATTTAGTCCCTGTAAGCGAATTAACTTGTTTTTGCCATACCAAAGCCTTCAAAACTTATTTCTAAGTTATGTAAAGGTTATTTAAGGTATGTTGAGTATATGTTGATGTTCCGGAGTATTTCTCGCATTAAACTGAGTACGTTTACGCACTAGTTTGCGTATAACTCTCCAGAAAGCGATGTAGAGTTTGAAATTACATAAAAGTCAAAACATGAAAAATGTATAACACAATCAAACAAACATTGGGATCAAATAACATTGTTTTATTGATAACAGAACTGTTCATAGTGATAACAAGCACAGTTGTTACAAGAAGGAACTGAACATGAGGCAACGACGTTGGGTTGAACTCTTAAACGATTATGATTGCGATATCCGCTACCACCCTGGTAAGGCAAATGTCGTAGCCGATGCGCTTAGTCGAAAGGAACGAGTCAAGCTTCATTCTATTCAAACTCTATCTGATATTCAATCTCGCGTCCTTCAAGCTCAACGATCTTGTGTGATCAAAGGCTTATTGAAAAATGAGCTACCGCTTCAACTTGAGCTTAAACTCGAAAGGAAAGATGATGGTTTACTCTATTTTGAGAACCGTTTGTGGATTCCGAATCAGGACGATCTTCGCACCTTAGTAATGGACGAATCTCACAAGTCTCGATATTCTATCCATCCTGGTGCTGATAAAATGTACAAGGATCTTCGTACCCTGTATTGGTGGCCTGGTATGAAGAAGGATGTTGCCTTGTATGTATCGAAATGCCTAACTTGTCTCAAAGTCAAGGCGGAACATCAACGACCTTATGGTTTGCTTGTACAACCAGAGATACCGGTTTGGAAATGGGAGAACATTGCAATGGATCTCATCACCAAGTTACCGCGTACGTCTAAAGGTCACGATGCTATTTGGGTCATAGTTGACCGTTTGACAAAATCAGCTCACTTCTTACCAATCCATGAGGATTTCTCTGCTGAGAAGCTTGCCAAGATCTATGTAGACGAGATTGTATCACGACATGGTGTTCCTCTAGATATCATTTCCGATCGTGATGCTCGATTTTCATCTCATTTTTGGAAGACCATGCAATCTGCGTTGGGAACCCAACTGAATCTAAGCACTGCTTATCATCCCCAAACAGATGGTCAATCTGAGAGGACGATTCAAACTTTGGAGGATATGCTTAGAGCATGCGTGATAGACTTTGGTGGTAATTGGGATTCTCACTTGCCATTGATCGAGTTCTCATACAATAATAGTTATCATTCTAGCATTAATATGGCACCATTCAAAGCTCTCTACGGTCGAAAATGTCGTTCACCTGTCTGTTGGAATGAGACCGGTGAGGCTCAGCTTACTGGACCTGAGATCATTCTGGAAGCAACAGACAAAATCAAGAAAATTCACGATAATCTTGTGACAGCTAGAAGCCTTCAAAAGAGTTATGCAGATTTACGACGTAAGCCCTTAGAATTTCAAGTTGGAGACCGTGTCCTATTCAAGGTGTCACCTTGGAAGGGAGTGGTGAGATTTGGAAAGAAAGTAAAACTTGCACCACGATATGTTGGACCATTTAAGATTGTTGAAAGAATTGGAAAGGTTACCTATCGACTAGAGCTACCTCCAGAGCTTGGAAATGTTCATCCGACTTTTCACGTGTCCAATTTGAGAAAGTGTTTAGCTGATGCTGATTTTCACGTCCCTCTCAACGAGATTCAAATTGATGAAACGATGCACTTTGTCGAGAAACCTGTGGAGATAGTGGAGCGTACATACAAACAGTTGAAGAACAAACGGATTCATTTAGTCAAAGTTCTCTGGGTATCCAAACGTGGCCCCGAGTTTACTTGGGAACGTAAGGACCAGATGGAGGCGAAATATCCGCATTTGTTTTCACAAGA
Organism: Helianthus tuberosus; assembly: GCA_030545235.1. NCBI lineage: Eukaryota > Viridiplantae > Streptophyta > Magnoliopsida > Asterales > Asteraceae > Helianthus > Helianthus tuberosus. The sequence continues at coordinate 149,102,786 of CM060363.1, read as the reverse complement.
TTCCTCTAAATAAAATTTCGGGACGAAATTTCCTAAAGTAGGGGAGACTGTGACAACTGTGTTCTGTAATCATCGTATAATGTAAAACAATGTCAGTTATCAATAAAACAATATGCTTTGGTGTTATTATATGTGTTTTGGTGATATTATGTGTGCAACTGTGTTTATTAATTTTATAATTTGAATCGATACTGATTTCAAGCTTTAAATCACTTTCTGGAAGGTTATACGCAAACTGGTGCTTAAACGCAATCAGTTTAACGTGACATACACTCCGGAACTGTGACGTAAGCCAAACATACCCTAAATATCCCTTACATAACTTAAAAATAAGTTTCGAAGGATTCGGTATGGCGAAAACATGTTTATTTGAACTAAAGAACTGATTACGACAAAACTGCGAAACGAACAATGGTGACCGCCCGGATAATATTTAAATCCCAAAAATATTCTGTTATGATTAAAATCTTATTTAAATCAGGTTCGTGTTGAAAAATAAATTAAAACGCGTAAAAACGTTATTTTTCAAGTTTAAGCGCGTACCGTGACCGTGTGTTTCTACGCGACACAGTGCTTTTACTGCGAAACGCGGACAACGCAGCCAGTCTTGGCAACTGAAATTTATTTCAGTAATATTTTGGCGAGTATATTTTTATAGAATAATAAAAATAAATTGGAACTTCATAAATCGGGATTTAAACGCTAGATAAAATACCCGGAACATAATTAAACACTTTAACGGAACAGTGTTTAACCAAACAACCGGACTTCACCCGGAACATAAAAATTTTGTCAAACATATTGTTCCTACCTTTCTGAGCTAGTTAGGGTCCCCGAACAACCTAACACCCGTTATATTACATAACACACTAATATGTTCTAACTAAACACTTAGAACCTAACAAAATCCTTAACCATCAAGTTGAAACCAAACCATGACCCCCCCTGACCGAATCGGTCCCCTTACGGGACACACTCCTTACACTTTTGAATATTTTATTCCATAATGCTTGATATCTAGTGAGCACATTATCTCATGGTTAATAAGGTTAAATGGATTATAAATAAGACCAAGAGACTACCATTTCATTCATAACCACATAACACAAAATTTTGATCTCTCTTCCTCCCTTTCTTGTAATCGGCTGCCATCATTCCACCACCATATCACCACCGTCTTGTCACTTTCTAGCCATTTTCCATCCATACAAAGGTGCAAGAAGGTGAACAACGAAGCTTGGTGCGTTCGGAAGTTGAAGGACCGCTCTCGTTTTCTTTTATCCACCACTTTTCTACACTCGAACTCCCCTAGCCTTGTGCTAGTAGTAAGTGCCTTAGATCTTCATCTTGTTCATGTTTTTATGTGGTTAATGATGTTTAAAGATCAAAAAGGATAGAAAGTCTAAAGAACTTAAACAAGTCTTGAAGTATAACTAACTAAAGATGAAGTATGGTTTAAGTAGTGTTAAAATGATGATGAAATATGATAATACTTGATAAATCTGATATATATATATATAAGTAATAATCTGCGGTAAGTATTGTTGTGATCGCTAAACATGTAACAGAATCAATCGAACACACTTTATAATGTTAAAAGACTGAAAACAGCTTGCTGATATGCTTTTCCAGCCGCCTTTAACTGGCTGTGACCGCATCATAACTTAATGAAAAATGTAATTTCTGAAGTCTGGATTTATATATTATGAAATACGGTTCTAATGGCACCGGAATCATAATTTTTTGACTCCGTTTCCTATTTTTAAAGAACCATTTCGTAACAGCAGCTTAAGCTGAATTTTTGCTGCTGAAATATGCTTCTTGTTTTCAGTCATAACTTAAATTCTGTGTAGGGTTAGATCATGAAATTTATACTGTAGATGGTCACCCTTGTCGCCGTGATCCTCCAACTGGAATTACATAAATCGGACTTACGATTAGTTTTTAGTGAATTATTCCGTAGACTGCGATCAGAAAGTAACAAATCTGATTGCAGTCGGGAAAATGAATTTTTACAAAATATTGGTAATGAACTAGACCCCGATATTTTTACACAATAATATTTGGTTCGTGTGAGACGTTCTGTAAAAATTTGGGAATTTTTGGAATAAGTTAACCATTTTATTTAAATGTCCGAAAACAGTCCAGTTACATATTTATTAAAACAAAAATGACATAAGTAATATTTTGCATGCCAAAGTGTGGTTTTGATTATCAAAAATCATTCTTATTCAATTTAGGGCGGATAAACAATTGAGGGAATGTGTTAACATTTAAAAACGCACCCAAAGGTGAGTACATAGTTCCCCTATTTTACTGTTTTTAAATGTTTTGGGGTGATTTATATGTATCAAAACTATTTCGATGTTTTAACGATGGTTTCACAACGAGTAAGATGGTTTATATTAAACTAATAACGATTTCGATAATGTGAACGAGCTTGTTGGTTGTAATTACATAACAAATGACATTCATTAATTTCGGCCAAACCGACCAGTATTAGGTTATGGTACCATAGGATCCGACAAATCCCGTTATCAGACCGGAACCATGGTTATGTGTGGGTTAGGTGGGTAACGACCGAATCTGATGATTGTTAACTTACCCTTCGGTGGTTTGTTAATACGAGAACAAGTGGGACGATGAACGAGTCACAAAGGTTTGAATATTCTTAGCGAGACGACCAAAAGTAGTTTTCACAATTAAAACGAGAACGATTAGAATGATTTGATACGATTTAAACAAATGAACGATGATCTATAACAAGTACGAGTTGAACAATGTCACACAACGATGTTTACAAAACTATATAAACCATACGAGTTTTATTACGAGAACGATTTACGATTTGGTGTACAAAAACAAATGTTTTGAGGTAAGATTCATGGCATCAAGGTTTATAAATTATAACCAATCTGTTTGATTTGGTTATTCATTTTACGACACAAACATTTTACAAAAACAAGGTTTTCTAATGTCGATTAACGAAGTTGTACGAGTTATTTCGACATGCAAACAAGCCAGGAATCTGACACTCTCACAAAACCTATGTACTCGCCAGCATTTCTTTGCTGACTTTGTTTTTACATATGTTTCAGGTGATGTTGCTTAGTGTCGATTGCGAATAGGATGCAAGCTCACTTAGGACTGGACGAGGCCTTAGTGATTTAATAATAATGATAGACTATGTTTGATTTGCTTGTTTAACTATAAGACAATGTTTAATATTTAATGAAATGAAACTCTTCATATCCATGGTTTGAAACAATAATTCTGTTACAACACTCCCCGACATTTCCGCCACGATTTGTTGTTTTACGTGGTCGGGGTGTGACATGTTCGAGCGGAATACCTAATAATTTTATTTCGCTTGAAATGACATGTTTGTCATTTCAAGTGGAATTACATGATATAACCCACTTTTCTTGTTTACCAACTCTAAACATCTATCTAGACACAAGACTCGATTAAGACGTAGTAAACAGACATTCAGTGCACCAATAAACTCCCCCTTGGATGTTGACGAAGTCTTTAGCGTCGAGTCTTCAGTCTTGGTCTCTTTCCAAATTTGTCTTCTTATGTAAAAACTCTTTCTTCACAGGTTCACGATCTCATCCTATCTCTATCTTCAATCTCCCCTTTGACTGTTGATCCAGAATTCTGACTCCCCCTTTCACAAACTCCCCCTCTCGGTATGCTGGGACTTTGAATTTCTGGTTCAAACTTTGACGATTTGACGTCGTGGGGATTTTGAAATCCACAACCTGATTCTCAAACATATAACATTACAAACTATTGATTTTCAATAATAAGTCACATTATCTATCAGTTTTAGAAATCCACTCAAGTATTCAGGTCCAAGTTAATGACCATGATTACTCAATTAATCTACCAAGTCCAACTTAATGACCTTGATTGATCAATGACAAATCAAACTGATTTAGTTCAACAATTTTCAAACATTTTCTGAAAATAACAAGTTTCAAGTTAATGAACTTGTTTTTGACTTTTCAAAACTCAGGTTTTTATCAAGATAGGCTCTTCTCATCCTCCAGTCCAGAAACTTCCTACATCTGCTTCAGCTTCAAGATTCAGACAATCAACTTTCTACTCTGGTTTGTCGGAAAATAAAGCAGAAATGAAAAACCTTTTTGAATTTTCAATATAGATTCTAAACTAGAAATGAAATACAGAAACTTAAATGCAGAATGTAAAGAAAGTAAACTATTTACAAAAATATTTTTGGTGAGCATGTTAGGGAATCATATCAGTTATCAGACAAGTCACTAGTACCGTTAAGCTTTAATTTCATACTCAGAATTAAACAATTCACGTAGACTGTCGATATGCTGACCCACTTTAAATTCTCACACAATTTTCAATCTGTTCAGGATACGAATTAGGTGAATTAAGAACTAAACTCATTCATGTGTGCCACCTCTTGAATATACTCCCGTATCCAGATCCCAATATTCAGTCTTACAGGTGAATATACCACAGATGATATCTCTAAGGGGTTAGATGCGAGGGCCATGAGAGCTCAGGTCGATACTTCCGTATACGCAGAGAGATGACGGCTTCGGCTTTTGGTGTGTCCCCTTTAAAGGATCTTTTTTTACAACAGCAATGATTATCAATTTTATTGTTTCATCAATTTGCTGAGGGCTGCGCTATGTTTTAAGCAATTACGGAAAGTATTATTCGGGGACTAGGTCAGAACTTCCATTCAGCAGAAGTCCCGGAATAATACCCTAGATATCACTGAGTATAAAGACCTAGTATTTCAGAAAGAGGGACATTTCAAACAAGATTTCAGGGGTTACCTATATATCCAAGTAGTGTTCCCCACTAAATAAGTAAGTTGAAATTTATGTTTATATCCCGACCAAACCTACTAAATGTGTAAAAACCTATCGACACATCATCAGTGAGACCGTTTAACGCTTTATACTTTACAAATCTTTAGCGTACAGTAACTGTCAAACCAATGTACTATCATTTTCCCTATTTCACACAAACTCTTTTTCAGTTTTCTATTGTTTTTGGATTTTTGAAATTTTCTCATGTTTTTGGATTTTTGAATTTTTTACTGTTTTTTGTATTTTCAAAAAAAATATCTACTCCCCCTAAATACCAAAACAAGTAAAAAATCGACAAACCATTGCAGATTGTTTCTCATCGTCATCTACAACAGTACCTTCATCAACGCCAATAATTCCAACCGACACCGAGAAAAGCATCATACCATTCAGTTTTAAAAGAAATTTAAAACGCGTTTTGTCAAAAGCTTTGGTATGTAAATTAGCTTTCTGATTGTCAGTGTGGATTTTCTCAATTCGTATCAACTTCTTCTCGAAACAATCTCGGATGAAGTGATGACGAATATCTATATGTTTCGTTTTAGCGTGATGTACTGGATTTTTCGTTATGTTTATAGCTGCCTCATTATCAACAAAGATAGGGGTGTTTAGAAATTGCAAACCGTAGTCGCGCATCTGTTGCTGGATCCACAAGATCTGAGAGCAGCAACTGCTAGCAGATACATACTCCGCTTCACATGTGGATAGAGCCACAGAGGTTTGCTTTTTTGCACTGCCAGGTGACCAAACTTGGTCCAAAGAACTGACAACCCGCTGTTGTTGATTTAGCATTGACTTTGCAGCATCCGAAATCCGAATCGGAATACCCTTCGAGCGTAAAGTCGCCTTTTCTTAGATACCACAACCCCAATGATGGAGTTCCTTTCAGGTAGCGTAATATCCTTTTCACAATAATCATGTGCAAAGCTCTTGGGTTAGTTTGGAATCTTGCTGTGAGGCACAATGGGTACATGATATCGGGTCTTGAAGCAGTTAAGTACATCAACGAACCGATCATGGAACGATAAAATGTCTCATCTGCCCTGTCTCCGGTGAGATCTGGGTGAATCCCATGATTCGTCGCTAGTGGGGTTGACGTTGGAGTAGAACCTGACATTCCAAATTTCTCTAGAATATCATGAACGTACTTCGTCTGGTGAATGAAAATTCCCTCAGGTAGTTGTTCAACTTGAAGTCCCAAAAAGAATTTCATCTCCCCCATCGATGACATTTCGAATTTCTGCTTCATAACATATTCAAAATCTTTGCACAGTTTCTCATTTGTTGACCTAAATATAATGTCGTCCACGTAAATTTGTACGATCAGAAGATGTCCGTCGACCTCTTTGGTGAAGAGAGTGGCATCCACTTTCCCTCGGATAAAGCTGTTGGCTAGTAGGTGTTGAGATAAAGTCTCGTACCAAGCTCTCGGGGCCTGGTGTAAACCATACAGCGCTTTGTCCAGCAGATAAACCTTGTTTTTGTGGATTGGATCGGTGAAGCCCGGCGGCTGTCCGACATAAACGTCCTCTTTAACCTTCCCATAAAGAAATGCCAATTTTACATCTAGCTGATATACTTTGAAGTTTTTCCACGATGCAAATGCTAGGAAAATTCTGATCGCTTCTAGTCGAGCCACAGGAGTATACACTTCAGTAAAATCTATACCCTCCTGTTGACTGAAACCCTGGACTACGAGTCGAGCCTTGTTTCGCACAACTACTCCTCGATCATCTCTCTTACACTTGAATACCCATTTGGTGTTGATCTTCCTATGACCTTCCGGCAAGTCTACCAACTTCCACACTCCCAACTTTTCAAACTGACTCAATTCTTCTTGCATAACATTGACCCAAGAATCTTCAGTTAGAGCCTCTTTATATGTTCGCGGTTCAATCTGCGAAATAAAACAACTCCATGAAAATTCAGTTTGTAAAGGTGCTACTGTAGAATAAAAACATGTAAGCCCTTGGTCAATTTGACGTCTAGTGCGAACGCCTGTTTGTAGTTCTCCAATGATCAGCTCTTCTGGATGGTATGAAAGAGTTCGTAGCATAACTTCGCCTGGAACATCTACCTCGCCTTCCAGATTAGTTACATTTTGATTTGCACCATGTTCACTGACTGGGTTTGTTTGACTTGAAAGCTGAATTTGCTCCCCCTCAGAATCTGAATCACCATGATGAAATACGGGCATGTTCTCAGATTCTTGATTATCATTCAGTGTCGTCTGATTATCATGAGCAACTTCATCTTGTTGGACATCATCATGTTCACCAGCATTGCTAGGACCTGCTTCATCGTCATTTAAAGTTTGCCGTGGTCGCATTGAATACTCGGCTGGGAACCTTTCCTGCGATGACTCATACTCTCGCAAAATATCCAACTCATCAAAGAAATCTTCTTCTTCTTCTTCTGGTTCTTCCATCATGTCAAACGAATCCCACAACTTGTCATAATTATAACGCCATGAATCTCCAGGATTCTGCGGCGGCATTGTATAACCTTGACATTCAACATTTGGAGCTTCAATAATCCGCTTCAAACTTAGAACGAAGACACGTCGTAATGGACTTGCATAACCAATGAATATCCCTTCAATACTCTTCGCGCCAAATTTTCCAAAAGGTTCTAGAACTGTACAGGGTGACCCGAACGGTTCAAGATATTTCAGATTTGGTTTGCGGTTATTGATCAACTCAAAGCACATTTTGTTGAATTTATTGACAGTGAGAACTCTGTTGAGTGTATAGCATGTGGCGGAAACTGCTTCTGCCCAAAAATTTATCGGTAACTTTGATTCAGCAAGCATTGTTCTAGCCGTTTCGATTAGCGTCCTGTTTTTACGTTCTGCAACTCCATTCTGCTGCGGAGTGTACGGAGCACTAAACTCATGCAGTATACCTCTTTCATCACAAAATTCTTCCATCTTGTTATTCTTGAATTCAGTACCAGTATCACTTCTGATCCTTTTGATACGCCTTTGGTACAGATTTTCAATCTTTTTGAACAACGCCATCAAACTGTCAAACGTTTCATCTTTCGACTTCAAGAATGACACCCACGAAAATATGGAATAATCATCAGTAACCACAAGACAGTAGGTATCTCCTGTAATACTTTTAACATTCAAAGGACCAAACAAATCCATGTGAAGTCTCTCTAGAGGTCTTCAGACTGAATTGACTAGCTTTTTAGGGTGTGACCTTTTCTTCTGTTTGCCTTTGACGCAACTAATACACTCCCCTTCCAGATGAAAACCTTTAATGTGAACACCCAAAACTAAATCGTTATGCACCAGGTGATTCATTTTCCGTAGGTGTATATGCCCCATCTTGCGGTGCCACAATCTCGATTCTTTCTCTGTTGCTCTGGACACAAAACAATGAGCCTGACCCATGGTAGTAGTAGCTACGCTCATGTCCAACATGTACAGATCATTGACTCTTGGTGCCCTCATGATAATCCATTCTTCAGGGATAACAAATCCTGGCTTCAAGATCAAACATTCTTTATCAATGAAGTGAGTGGTATACATCCTGTCACAAATCTGAGAGATACTCAGAAGATTGGTCTCCAGCTCAGCAATGTAGTTAACTCTTTCAAACATTACAATCCCATTGGATAACGTTCCTTCTCCAATAATCCTACCACCTTGGTTACCTGCGAACCCTACACAACTTCCATTGATATTTCTAACATCATACAGCAACGCTGTCTTCCCTGTCATATGTCGAGAAGCTCCACTATCCATAATCCATCTTGACACGGATCTTGGAAGTTCCTGCACATATCACAAATTGATTTAAAAACAAATTTCAATAAAGATGCCGATTCATGCTTCGCGATCAAGGAAGCTCCGGCAAATCAGGTTTACAAATGAAGAAAATATCTACCCAAGACTGACCAGCCTTGGGTGATACCGTGTTATCTTCAACTTTCGCATTTTGTTTCTTAATATTTTTAGCCTGAAGTGGTGGAAAGTTTGTATCATCCACAATTGGAACTGAATTCACCACTTTTTTCACTTGTGGAGTTGAAGTTTGTTTCTCGATTTTAGGCTTCCAAATTTGTTGAGACGATGCAACCCGTTTGTAAAACTTGTCATTTTTAGTTACAACCCTTTTAACAGGTTCAGTTTTGACTTTGATATTTTCCTTTTTCAAACTCTTTTTCTCAACAAACAATGGAGCTTTTCCCTTAGCATCATCTTTTTTCTTTTGAACTTTCACAACTTCAGTCTTAGGCTTCAAGTTGGTACACTTTCTTGCAATATGTCCAACTTGATTACATTTGAAGCAAGTTCGAGTATCAACTACTCGACTAGAGCCTTTGGACTGGGGCTGTGAAGCTTTCTTCTCAAAGAACTCTGTGTTTGATTTCGAAAAAATCTTTTTCTCTTCATCAGAAAGTGAACTTGAACTGTTCACAAACACTTTCTTCTCAACAAATTCTTGTTTTGAACATTTTTCTTCTGATAACTCTTACCACCCTGATAACCACCCGACCAATTGTTTCGATTATTATAAAACCGTGGTGGAACAACATGCTTCTTGTAATAAGATTTATCTTTCTTAAAATTCATTTGCCTTTTTGTTTGTTTTAAACTTTTTAGACAGCTCGATTTCAACCATTTTGAACACATTTGTTAGCTTGGCAACATTTACATTCCCCAAAGGAAACTCAGAATCCGAATACAACTTATCCGATCCCGACATCTTGTACATGACAAGAGTAGGTTCATCATTTAAGTTGTTTTTGGACTTTTGTTTTGGAATGTATTTGTCCAAGAAACATTCATCTTCCTCAGTAGTGTCACTGTCCGATTTAAGAACATTCTCAACAACACTTTTTACCACTTCAGTTTGGACACTATCATCGGAAGATGTGAAGGTGACATCAATCGTATCAGGAAGTTTCACTTCATTTTCATCAGATTAACCAACCCAGATTGCTTTTTCGAATAATTGTCTAGAACTGGTGGTGGAACTTGATGATAACCAACCCCTGTTCCATCTGAAAAGACATCTTCTCCAGCTTTGTTTTTGCCTATGGGTTTTGGAACAATATGTTGCAAAACAAAACTTGCGGAGTTGTAACTTTTTAGCTTTAACTGGATTCGCTCATTTTCGATTTCAGCCTCTTGAAATTTAAGCTTCAATTTTGCAATTTCATCCAGTTGTTGGTTAATTAATTCTTCTTTAACCCGAAGCACTCCCGACAGATGAACATTTTCTTTATATGTCTTGCCATTTCTGTCATCAGCATCTTTAACCGTGCGTTTAAGCTTCTCAAATTTTTCAGTAAGCTGACGATTTTCAAGAACTAACTTCTCATTTTCTTTCCTAACCTTTTCTTGGTCAATTTTATCATTTTCAATTTTGTTAGTTAATTCTCTTAATTTGTCAGTTGAAGCTTTCAACATTTTATCACGGTCAAGGATCTGATCCTCAACGCTTCTGATTCTTGCAGTCAGATCATCAATCTTCTTACCATTGAGATAGGTGATTGTACTACAAACTTTGCACTCTTTGATGCAAATTTTGCAGTCAAACTCACCAATGACTTTTTTACCTGACTCAGTCATTGACACGTTTGAACTGACCTGGCTTTTGGACTCAGAAACGGATTTAGAATCTACCTCAAGTGCCTTAGCAGCCAGCACCTTGTCAGCCATCTTTCCCAGATTGTCAGCATTCAACTCTTGAGTCGTGTCAATGATTCCATTATCAACCTTCTTTGGCTTTTCTTCTTTTTCTTTCTCTTTCTTCTCTTCTCCACCATTTTCTTTGCCAAAACTCTTCTTCATCAGCAATTTCTTTAATTATGGTTTCAAGATCAAGAGTGTTATGGTTAATAGCAATGTTTCCCATGGGGTCAAGATAACATTCTCTGTCTGGATCCCATCTCCTCGCTCTTTTTGCTTCAGAAAAGATACCCGATATTTTGATCATTCTGTATTCAGCTAACATCTTTCTGTTGACATACTTCTGTTGTTCATTTCTGCTGTCTTTAAAAGGAACAGGTTCAACAGACTTTGCCATGAAAGCATATCCAACCGCATCCTCCTCTGGTAACAACTCGCTCCAGTCGAAACCTTCATCGTCATGAATCACAGCAAGAGCTCTAGATTTCTCTTTGTTATCCTCAAGCTGCTTCATTCTTGGCGGCTCCGATTTATTCTGATGATAAATCGCTTTCTTGTAATAGTCTTCTCTGAACGGGTTTTCAGAATCATCAGCATAAGCATTTCGGCATTCACGCTTAAAGTGACATTTCTGTTTACACTTGAAGCATGTCACTTTAGACTTATCAAAGCCCAACTTGGTAGATGGTCCACCAATTGACTTTCTCCCAGTTATCTCCATAAAGCGTTGTGCCCTTCTCACTGCACTGGCCATACACCACCTTATGTCGATCAATTCCATCTCCTCAGGATCTATCTGATCGTAGTCTTCTTTTGTCAGGTTGGTGTTGCCTATCTTGCCAGCTACAAGGCTTTCATACGATTCTAGCACAGAAGCTAGAAAAACCATATGTTGCTTTGCCGACTCCTCGCTGAAGTTTTGAGCGTTCTTTAAGTCTACAACAATGTTACATTGAAATAGGTTCTTTGCATCTGATTGGCTTGAATGTGACGAAGAACCACTGTGAAATCCACTTCTTTGACTCTCTTTGCTTGATGTGTTGGAATTTTCAGCAGAAAATGCAGTCTTGGGAGATGTATTCTTTGGCATCATGCTTTTTGGATAATACAAATCCAAGTTTTGCTGGTATGATGAGTGATTGAATTTGTGTGTTTTCCTTAACTCCAGCTCGTGACTCTCTAGTCTCTCAATCAACAAATCCACTGTGAGCTGTTCAGACTTAATCGTATTCTTCAACATCAAGGCATAGTATTGCCAATCCATCTCATCTGGCAACGAGTCAAACAATTTGTCGACTAGCTCTTCTTGAGAATAGAAAATTTCATGTCTCGCCAGCTCCAGCTTCAGGTGCCCAAACCTCTCAATCATTTTACAAACTGATTCATTCTTTAAACAACCAAATAAGTCAAACTCTTTTCTTATCAGTTTCTTTTTGTTTTCACTATTTCTGCACTACCCAAGCATTTATTTTTCAACTTATTCTAGAGATCTATAGAATTGGTGTACTCGATCAAGGATATTATATCTTCTCGGACAGACTGAAATAGTAGTGCGATGCATTTTTGCACAACAACAAACGATTCTATTTCTTCATTTGTCGTCAAATTTTCACCATTTTTGCCTTCGTTATTGTATCCATTCTTTAGACTCTTCCAGCTGGGATACGCAAAGGCCTTCAACCATTCTTCAAACTTCTTGGCCCACCGACTGTACTCTTCGATAGCCATCAACTTCGGGGGTTTGTTATAAGTTCCGAAGCACTTTCCACACTCAATGCATCCGATAAACTTTTCTTCGTACTCGGCATGTTCTCATTGGTGTTGCTAGAAGAAGTATCGTCTCCAGAATTTCCAGCAAAGGCATACATATCACTAAATGGATTCATGAATAGGTCATCCATCTTTCACGTACCTGAAAAATCAGCAAACACTTAAAAAAAATTTTAAGTTTTGAAAAACAGGAATTTCAAGCAAAATCACTTGAAGCGGAATAGCTTCAAGCGAAATCAGAATGATTTTCAAGCGAGATCAGAGTTTATCTAATTTCGCTTGAAAACACACAAGGGTTTCAAGCGGAATTAAACTTCGAGCGAAATAAGAAATGATCTTTCAAGCGGAATCTGAATTTTCAAACGGAATCTGCTATTTCGCTTGAATTGGCCTTTGAATTTCAAGCAGAATATGAATGTATATGATTTCGCTTCAAATGGTCACAATTTTCAAGCGGAATTATCGAACACTCTTTCAAGCGAAATCAAGTTTTTGACCCATTTTTGCCATTTTGAATTCTAATTTCAATCTGATTCTTTGTAGGGTTTGTTAAAACTATGTTTTACATGACATATGTGAAAATCAGGCCATTTCAACCGTTAAAACTTGTTCAAATAAAAAAGAAAGGGTAGAAGTATGAGAATCCGATGATTTCAAGCTGTAATGGTATGAACTCCTCGTCCTAAGCTCTGATACCACTTGTTGGATCAGTTCTGTGACCCTAAACAGTCAGTAAAGGCAGTTCATCATTGAATACTAAGGCGGAATCAAAGTAAACAACGTCACACAGCTTGTTCCTTTTAACTTTCTTCTATATTACTGAAATCTGAGTCTTTACAGGTATTTCTGATACAATTTTGACAGCACCTCGACACAGATTCAATGACCTAATTCCGCTCGAACTGTTCTGAATGAAATCATCACACACCTATATATAGCACACGTGATTCCGTTTGAAATGCCAAGCGGTATCTGATTCCACTTGAAACATCCCAAGCGAAATCACCATGTAACATTTGAAGCGGAATACATAGGTTGTGTTCGAGCGGAATACCTAATAATTTGATTTCGCTTGAAATGACATGTTTGTCATTTCAAGCGGAATTACATGATATAACCCACTTTTCTTGTTTTCCAACTCTAAACATCTATCTAGACCCAAGACTCGATGAAGACGTAGTAAACAGACATTCAGTGCACCAACACAATTTTGTCACTGCGTACTTTTTTCGGTGTTTTTATTTAAGCTCTCTGGCTACAAAAACGCCAAAAAATATGAAACGCCATTATATATAACGTCAAAGCTTACATCCGGATAAATGTTAATTACAATTTTTGTTATAAAAATAACATCCCGCCTAAACTACGCGCCACAAAAAAATTCTATAAATAGAAATGTCTCACCACCTTCCGTTTATCACACCAAAAAAACTCACAAAAACACATAGTGGTTGCTAAAACAATTTTCAACTCAATGTAAAACGCCAAAAAATACAACGACGACAAACATCTTTTCTTTGATACTAAGTAATGTTCTGCATGAAGCTTCATTGAATGATTTGTTACGTGAGTGTAGGAAGATTTTGCTGCATGAGATGGAAAAAAATGAAAAAAGAGGCACTGATGACACCCATATGTCATACTGTCATCTTTGTTCCTGAAGAAGGTTTGGATGATAAGAAGAGACTTATACAAGTGTAAATGCTACTTTGGCCTCGATGATTATAATGAAGACGACAGGCAGATAGCATCCACCCACACGGGGTCGATCTATGTCTCTAACATCCACAAAGACACTTCAACACATGAACAAAGAAAATAAACAACACCAAACCCAAAATGCCATTTATTTGTCACATTTCTTGTAGTTTCAAAAGAAAAAAGAGACTGATGATACTGAAGATTTAAAATCATAAATTGCTTCTACTTTGTTTTTTTTAATTTTCTTTATCTATTGTTTGTTTTGTAATTTCAGTTAATAAACAACAAAAGAATATTAATGCTATAATGAAAAAATATAATAAAACACCAAAATGAGCAAATGCGTGTAAAACGCCATAATGCCAAAAAACGCCCCCAAAAAACTACCAAACTATAATAAAATTACTTTGAACAACTAATATTATAAAAAAAGCATGAAACAATGTACGAAGAATATAAAACAAAAGAAGTCCAATCGTTATCTAACCGCCATTGGAAAACAAAACGCCATAATTACAGCTGTCAAAGTTTTGACGTGTTACACCATAAAAACAGTTGAGTCTGAAAACAAAACACGGTAAACTGCAAAAAACAGTAAAATGAAACAACGGAAAACATAATTATTAACATTTATTATATTTATTTATCTTTTTCAAAACATCATAATTACCTGTCATACGCGGGAGAAAAAGTCAATATAAAAGAAGACCATGAGAACCCGAGCTTAAACACGCCAAAAAATTTGACTAAAATGCCACATATTATCCAAAACGCCAAAAAATTTAAAAATGGCTAAGGTTATTGCATGGAGGTTTGAAAGGAAAGAGAAATGATTCATCATAAAGTTCTCTGATAGGAGAAGGGTAAAGGTAAGGACAATCAAAGCCATGCTTGGAATGAATGAAAAGGTTCAGAAGGATATCCTGGCCCTTGGGGTTCCAATGGACAACGATTGTGAAAGAACCAGAACTGTAATAAAAAGACTAAAGAGAAAATTTCCGGCAGAAGATGATGATGATATTGACGATACTCCTATACCAAAACTTAGCAGTTAGGTATTGCATGAGGAAGAAGGAAAACTTTATAAAAACGGGGTGCAATATTCAAGGCCAATAGAAGAAATGTTGAAGACATGGTTGATATCTATCATTGAACAACTCTGTGATTTAGCAACTTCAAACGATCCAAAATCCAAGGATGCAGTGATATTCAAGAATAGGCTGCAGCAAAGAAGAGACGAGCTAATGGCGTAATACGCAAAAATGAAATTTGATGATGAAGAATCTGAAGAAAGTGATGAACAAAGCGATGGGTACATCTCTGATGTAATCCTACCTACGGAAGTCTATTAGTTTATTTTGATTTTCGTCTTATTGTAGTTTTATAAAATATTAATCTATGGTAATCAATTATTAACAAAAAGATACACAACGCCAAAAATGACATGGAAAAAGCCATAACACCAAAAAATTAACTATGAGACACAAAAAGAATTAATTCAACGAGAAGAAATCTGAGAAAAACAGTAAAACACCAAATAATTAATAATTCTACATAACGCCAAAATTATCTTGCACGCAAAAAATAAAGCAGCATGTCAAACGCGAAAATCGTGAAAGGAGAAGAATACTAAAAAGACAAAAAAACCCCTCGGACCCTGATCATTCCCCGCGCCACGTGTTGGGCCAGGATGCATTCTCACCGTTCTCACACTTTTTGCCGTTTTCTCCTGATCCCGTTTCTATATATATATATATATATATATATATATATATATGTTCTTTTACTCCTACATTATGCTTGACCAACCAGGCTATCTGTGCCACTTACTTGTTATGTTTATACTTATCTTTAGTTAGGTGGAGAAAAAGCATCTCCTCATTTGCTTTCGTACTTTCCTTCCCACCTAATGACTCTAACTTTCATCCGACTACAACCTTTTCTTAAGGCTCTATCCATACTTACCACATAAATATCTTCCTTTAAAATTTTAATTCTACTAACATTTATTTTTGTTTGACAAAATTTTCATCCTTAGGACCATACTACACTCGAAATTCTATCATCCTTTCATGTTCAATATTTTCTAAGCTTAATCGTAATTATCATTCCTACCTTTCATTACATTCTAGGACCATACCATCCTCTTCCGTAATCATTGCTTTTAATCCTTCCTACCGTGTCATTTGTTATCGTTTGTATTTCCTTCGTCCGTCATCTACATTAGGCATTTTCTACATTCATTACTTCATATGCTTTCCATGTCATCTCAAGTTAAAATGATGTATTCATAATCATATTTCAATAACTTTCATTCCACTTGTACATCATCATCAACATCGGTCACGATAGGCCACATCATGCATGCCTTTTGCTCATAGGGGAATAGAATCACTCATCCTTCTTACTTACTTTCTTGCACCATCCGCTACTCGGAACATTTTTTTATTAACAATTTCTTCATTTTCACCAGCCATCTACTATATCATTCGAGATCATTATTAAAATTTATTCTTTGGTCCTGTTCATTTCATTCTAACATTTTAGATTTTTATTCTTTCCTTTCTTTTATGCTAGGTGTTAACGGTCCTTTATGACCACATATAACAACCCTCAAAATAATTTTCGACACCTCTAATATATTTAAAATACCTCTATATGTCCTAAAATACACCCCATATATGAAATACGACCCTAAATACCTTTAATTTTACAAAAATAAAATAAAAACAAAATTTAATGGGTCGTCGCGGGGCGCGACCCCCTTGTCTTTATCCGTCGCGGACCGCGACCAGGTAGACAGCAGGCGCATCGCTAGGTGTCACACCCCAACCGATGGCGGAATCATCGGGGCGTGGCGCTATGTGAAGCAGATTGCTCAAGAGAATCCATAAAAACTACATTGCGACAGTATTTAATGTGTTCATTATCCCATATGAATAAACCATACAATCACATAAGGTATCACAGATTTCTTGTCCTCTCGAACAATACAATCCGACAACATAGACTTTTAAGTGAGTTTCTAGACTTCCTAGCTTGATTTGATGTAGACTGCAACTAAACCTGCAACATACGTTAAAATAATGTCAATACTAAAGTATTGGCGAGTATACAGGTTTGATATACAGTAGCGTAATAAATTAAAAGGTGTTGCGAATTTCCACATGCATAAACGTAATACGCGACATATACACTCACAAAACTGATACTACAAGCTAAGTCTTCGATGCTCGATTCTTCGATGGCATAACTAGACCCCGTTGGGTGCAATAGTATTATACTAGTCATGGTGGGACGTCACGAGTATAAATCCTAGCACATATGCAACTAGCATCACGTATATCTATGCATAACAATTATTCACAAGTGATAATTCGTTTGATTGAATAATTCATTTGATAAGTTTGATTTGTTAGGAACGTATGTTACACCCAAAATGCGATAAAAAGGGATTCAAGTATACTCACAGTGCGTATTTGGTAGGCTAACACAGCTTGGTTGGATTGACGGGAAAGTGTTTGAGAATACCCTGATTACAGACTGATTGCATGAACGTTTGATAGCGCATTAAATGATAGCGGGATAAACAAGAAACGAATGATACTTCGATCGAATGCCGGCCCGTTCGGATGGGCTGCTATCCGATCGGATGGGCTGCCCGATCGGCTAGCCTGTCCGATCGGCTGGCCTATCCGATCGGCTGGGCTGTCTGATCGGCTGGGCTGTCCGATCGGCTAGGCTGTTCGATCGGAGGCCTGTCCGATCGGCTGGCCCGTCCAGCTGTATTCGACAAAGTTTGAAGGTTTTTCGGTGGTTTTGGTCGAGACGTTGTTGTAACGTGCTAAACAACTGAAATTCCATCAAGCCCGACTTGTTCTAACGGCCGGGAACCACCCCGTTCCATCAGATCTGGCCGTTCTTGATGGTTTTTCCATGTTTGACCCGAAACTGGTCGTCTCTTCGTTAGAAATCAGATCTTGGACCAACACGACACTAGAAATGAGTAGAAGGTCGGTATAAGCTCCGATTCTACCGGTCTTGAGTGCTTTGAGTGTAAAAGAGTTGAAAGAAAGTTGGAAACCATCTCCCAACTTTTCAGTCATGATTATGTGTAGATCTGTGGGAAAATGTTGTTTATTCTTGTGGAAATCCTTCGAATCTGAGTTGTTTTTGGTGGAATGAGGCCAACACTTGAAGTTCATAAGAACTTCATGATGACATCACCCTAGAACACCTCAAATCCGTTGATTTCATGGTTAAAAGTTGATATTTAAAAGATAGAAAGGTGGAGGAGTGCGTGTAGATCAAAGAAGTATAAGATTTGAGTTGAAAACTTACAAGAATCGCGAGAAATCGAGAGATGAAGGGGTTGTAGCGTCTGGTCGAACAGCAACAGTCACATAAAGTGTGCTTGATGTGACAAGTGGGGTATTTATAGGCAAAGGAGGAGAAGGGAGGTGAAGTGGTGCTTTGGGTCGGATGGCCGTCTGATCGAACGACTGTCCAATCGGCTGGCTGTCCGATCGGAAGGCTGTCTGATCGGACGGCTGTCCGATCGGATGTCCATCCGATCGAACTGGCATTCGATCAGATGCCTTTGGCAAGCTAAGTTTTTTCGTTCCGTTTCGATCGTTAAGCGTTGCGATAGTTTGGTTACACATTCTCATCCATATTTCATATATTTATTATAAATTGCTACGTTGGGTCGTACTTACATATCTATATTTCCAAGTTGCGATACATTAACTGAGTTTCGTTTCGAGTATTCAATTTCCTTTTGACGCTTCACGGTCATCGAGGAGGGTAGAATAGGTCCTCTCTCGATGTCATCGTGAGTGTTAAATGTATTTTAAGTAGTGAGTTGCACTGTGACACATCACGGCTATCATGGGGGGTAGAATTGGTCCTCACTTGACATCTTCGTGGTTGTCAGCAAGCGCAATGCGGTGTGATAGTGATAGAATATGCGATAATATGTGAAAATATTGCGATATAGCGATGTAACTGATGTGGGTACATTATGATCTGAATCTCTGGTGCTAGGCGTAATGAGTATATCGAGTATTAACAACGCACGAAAGTGCGGGTTGTTACAGTCTCCCCTGCTTTAGGAAATTTCGTCCCGAAATTAATCCACCAGTAGGGTTGTAAGAGTTGATGCGAATGAGAGTAGCGACTAAAAGCGTCTAGATAAGCGAGCAATCGATTAAGATTTGACGAGCGAGAGTGTTGCGATAACCGGCGATAGCAGCGAGTGGGTGATTTGCAGGACAAAAGATGATAACACACACCGAAAGTGATTAGAGGGCGTTTAAAATTTCTGAAAAGTCGATTAATTAGGAAAAACTTGCTTATGAAAATCTTCTCACGTTGCGACGTTAACTGTAGCGTTGTTCACACTAGCACGATGAGAAAGGTTTGTTAGGTTACTAAAAGATCTGTAAGTGACTAAAACTCCTTTTACGAAATTTTCTCGCCACACGACGTTGACTTGAGTCGATTGTCACACTGGTGTCACAAGAAAATCTCATTTTGTACAAAGGTTTTGATTAGTTTTTAGAAAAAAGTTTGTTAAGAAAAGATCAGTTTTAAAATTCATGTAAACAAAGCCTTTTAATTATAACAAAAATTTTAATTTAAGGTCGGCCCCGCATGGCACATTCCCACGAAAGTTCTACAATATGGTTAAAACACTTATATATAGGAAGTACCACCGGCGTATCCACCATGTTTTACTCATATGGCTTCCGTCTCGTGAGGCGGTGCCATACGTGTCGACATAGTACAGACATAATTGCGATGACTCGATCCAAACGAGAAGGGTTGGATCAAGTCTTGAAAGGGCGAGCTGAGCGATGAAGTCGTTTTCGAACTCGGTTTAGCGATCCAAGTTAGGTAGTAAATCGATTGATAACACCACGTAACACAATAAGCGAGAATAACGACGATAAGTGAAAAGCAATGAGCGATAGCGTCAATTGATAATGACAACCGTCGAGCGATAAGCGACAGTCGATGCGTTGCAAGCGATGGAGATATGCAATTCGATTAGATTTAATAACACCACAATTTTAAACTAACACTGGCCCACATGGCCCTTTTTCCACGAAAGTCTGCTGATACGGCTAAACACCACTATATCTTAGCCCTATTAGTTTCGTCTCGTGAAGCAAGGTCGTGAGTGCAATCATAGATTCGGATAACACAGAAAACTCAAATAGCGATAAGCGTTGAGAATATCGAAGTGATGAGATGGGTGCGAGAGCGTTACAGCGAGAAGCGACGAGTGACGTGCGATACTCGTCAAGCGATTTACGATACACGATTCTCAGCAAGCGATCCATAGTAGCAATAGAGATCGCGAAATACGCACAATACATGATTGCGATTTACAGCCACATAGTAAGCGTTTGAGATTAAAAACACATAATAAGGGTTAGCGCGATACACCTAACATACGATTGCGATTTGCGAGATAGATTCTAGCGATAATGCGATTTCGAGCGTGTTGACTTACGAAAAGTCTTACGAGTACACGCTTTGGTTTGCGATTGAGATTCTTACGCCTTGCGATGTATAGTTTAGTGTGTCGAAAAATATCCACAATAGTATAATAGGTCTACGTTCCAACTCCACATGGAAATTTCTTCACAAAACTTTGGTTGGCACAGCGAAACACCACCATGTTTCAACGATGCGCCTCTGTTCCATGAATAGGTGTCACATTTTGTCAGACATGGTCAAGACGCTTATATATAGGAAGTACCAGCGGCGTATCCACCATGCTTAACCATGCCCTGAACATAAAGGCATCATTGAAATTCACTACGATCTCTGTGCACTAACCAAAATAATCCCGTGTGCACCCATGATTAACTCGATCCTTGCACGTTTATCGTACCTTATCTCAAGAATGCATAATAGGGTAAACTACATTATATAGTACATAGTGCTAGCATTTAGATTATGCGCGAGTATAAGAGAGAAAATAGAATCCACATGCGTCGAGTGATAGAATAAGTTCCACACATAAAAGAAATTAACGACGAAAGTCGTATTATTACAACAACATTAGAAGCAAAATAACGTTGCTGCGGAAGGACTTCTGTGGAGACTGCGGTCGTTGCTGAAATTCCTCAAGGCTGCGGTCCCGTGCGACAGTGCTGCGTAAGATGACCATACGAGTTGCAATTTGCGCAGTAGCGACACTTGGTTTCTGGCGGGTGATGATACGTACACATGACGCACAAGGGATGAGGCCCATTGTAAGCACGTTTCAGTTGAACTGGGGCTGCTCGGAGAGGTTCTGGTTGCGACAGTCCAGTTGTTGAAGAGTCTGGGCTCATGGTCCTTCATTTACGGCTGTGCTGAGCTTCCGGAGATGATGCGGTGTCGTCGGCGGTTTCGTCTGATGATTCGCTGGGGGCACCGTCGGAGGAATCTTCAGAAGGATCATTGGTAGATTCGCTGGAAGAATCGTTAGAAGAGTTGATGATGATTGCTTGATGAGCTTGTTTGACAGGCTTCTTGGAGAAGAATCCGTCCAAGACTCGTTTGTCGTTAATTTCTGCGGCCAAACGGTAGGTTTCTTCGATGGTAGCAGGTCTTGCAGCTTCGATAAAATCAGCCACACACTCAGGCAAGCCACGGATGTACTTTGGAATGGCTTTTTCTGAAGTGTTGACTTGGCTTGGGTAGATTATGCTAAGCTGTTTGAACCTTGCGGTGTAGCCAGCATTCTCACCTTCGACTTGCTTGATTTCTCAAAATTCATTTTCTAGCTTCTGGACTTCGGGGGGGGGGGGGGGGCAGTACTCTTTCTTCATGAGCTCTTTCAGCTCATCCCAAGAGAGAGCGTAAGCTGCGGAGATCCCACATTTGTTGCGTTCAGTGGTCCACCAGTTGAGTGCTCGTGATTGAAATGCTCTGGTAGCGCGCGTAGTACGGAAGCTATCGGGACACCCACTTTGACAAAGGGTAACATCGATAGAATCGAACCACTGGAGTAGTTGGGTCACACCTCCTTCACCCGTGAATTCCATCGGATCACAGGCTTTGAAGTGTTTGTAGAGAAAAGCAGATTGCGGCGCTTCCGTCTTAGAGTCTTCCGAGGCTCGAGAGCTGCTGAGAGAGTGCACTTGAGCGACAATTTGAGGAATGAGCTTGACCACCTCCTTGGTCACAAGCGAGGCAATCCTTTTATCGGCGCGTCGTCTGGCTCTTCTCCTAGCTGTTCGTCTCGAAGCAAAGTCGTTGGAAGGCATCTAGACAGGAAGAGATATTTGGAATGAGATTCGATCATAATGATTTTTGAATTTGCAATGCGATTGAGCGCAATCAAAACTTGTAGCGTGTAATATAAATAGATTTCACATAGGAGCCACATAGGAGACACGAGATTCCTAGGTTCTCACACAATGACTTGTTTGTATTTAGATATAGATAGTTGTACTTCACACTTATACACATATATCGATTGTAGAGTACGCGAGGACGCGATGCATGGAAGAGAGAGAGGGAGAGAGAAAGAGAAAGCGAGCAATCTGACATTAGTTTTGTTGCGAACATTCGGTCTTCATTTTAGATTGCGATGGCTGTGCGAGTTGTGCGTTTTGTAAAACAGGGAGCGAAAATTGTAATCATAAAATCAACACATAAAGCGTAACTAAGTTTATCAAGGTGTAAAACCGGCGAGTCGTAGGCTTAGTAAAATATTCGGAGTGCCTCGGGTTGACCTAGAAGACTTATGCTTCCACTGGGATGCAGCTCATGGCATTCGTTCTCTTAGTCATCGCGTGGCTCGAGTCATTGTTATGGTCGAGTCCTTGGTGTGAGCTTTTCGAAAACCATTTTAGAGAGTGGAACGGCTTATTAAGGTACGGGTTTCACCCCTATTTTAACAGCTTCGTTCAAAATTGTGGTTGTGCTCATCGAATAAATCCGAGAGTTCTACTAGAATTTCGAAATGGAGGTCTTTGTCGAGATATGGATGTCACTCCTAACTCAACGAAAGGTCCTCGTGCTAGAAAATGCGCTGAGTGAGCAGTCCTATCGAGAGTTATTGGTTTTCACACCTGGTCTCGACTGGATCACTCGGTTGTGATATGCGAGTACTTTCGAAATCATGTGTATTGTGTCAGCCTTAGGAAAGGTTAAGTAGTATTCCAGCCTTAGGAAAGGCTTCTTTGTGCGAAGCTGTAGTATGCGGGGTTCACACAAAGTTGTAGTTTTTAGCAGTTTCGGTCGAGAATATCAAGTAGGCCCGTGCATTTCCTACTAAGTTCGCACGAGTCGGCCTGTTGGTACTTAGACTATAGACTAGGTCAATTTCTAAAACGTCGACCCAGACTAGGTCGAGTCTTGCCTAATTCCCTATAGTTATGGCTCTGATACCAATCTGTCACACCCCAACCGATGGCGGAATCATAGGGGCGTGGCGCTTTACGAATCAGATTGCTCAAGAAAATCCATAACAACTATATTGCAACAGTATTTAATGTGTTCATTATCCCATACGAATAAACCATACAATCACATAAGGTATCACAGATTTCTTGTCCTCTCGAACAATACAATCCGACAACATAGACTTTTAAGTGAGTTTCTAGACTTCCTAGCTTGATTTGTTGTAGACTGCAACTAAACCTGCAACATACATTAAAATAATGTCAATACTAAAGTATTGGCGAGTATACAGGTTTGATATATAGTAGCGTAATAAATTAAAAGGTGCTGCGAATTTCCACTTGCATAAACGTAATACACGACATATACACTCACAAAACTGATACTACCAGCTAAGTCCTCGATGCTCGATTCTTCGATGGCATAACTAGACCCCGTCGGGTGCAATAGTACTATACTAGTCGTGGTGGGACGTCGCGAGTATAAGTCCTAGCACATATGCAACTAGCATCACGTATATCTATGCATAACAGTTATTCGCAAGTGATAATTCGTTTGATTGAATAATTCATTTGATAAGTTTGATTTGTTAGGAACGTATGTTACACCCAAAATGAGATAAAAAGGGATTCAAGTATACTCACAGTGCGTATTTGGTAGGCTAACACAGCTTGGTTGGATTGACGGGAAAGTGTCTGAGAATACCCTGATTACATACTGATTGCATGAGCGTTTGATAGCGCGTTAAATGATAGCGGGATAAACAAGAAATGAATGATAATCCGATCGAATGTCGGCCCGTTCGGATGGGCTGCTATCCGATCAGATGGGCTGCCCGATCGGCTAGCCTGTTCGATCGGCTGGCCTGTCCGATCGGCTGGAATGCGATCGGCTGGGCTCTCCGATCGGCTAGGCTGTCCGATCGGCTGGCCTGTCCAGCTGTATTCGACAAAGTTTGAAGGTTTTTCGGTGGTTTTGGTCGAGACGTTGCCGTGACGTGCTAAACAACTGAAATTCCATCAAGCCCGACTTGTTCTAATGGCCGGCAACCACCCCGTTCCATCAGATCTGGCCGTTCTTGATGGTTTTTCCATGTTTGACCCGAAACTGGTCGTCTCTTCATTAGAAATCAGATCTTGGACCAACACGACACTAGAAATGAGTAGAAGGTCGGTATAAGCTCCAATTCTACCGGTCTTGAGTGCTTTGAGTATAAAAGAGTTGAAAGAAAGTTAGAAAACCATCTCCCAACCTTTCAGTCATGATTATGTGTAGATCTGTGGGAAAATATTGTTTATTCTTGTGGAAATCCTTCGAATCTGAGTTGTTTTTGGTGGAATGAGGCCAACACTTGAAGTTCATAAGAACTTCATGATGACATCACCCTAGAACACCTCAAATACGTTGATTTCACGGTTAAAAGTTAAGATTTAAAAGATAGAAAGGTGGAGGAGTGCGTGTAGATCAAAGAAGTACAAGATTTGAGTTGAAAACTTACAAGAATCGCGCGAAATCGAGAGATGAAGGGGTTGTAGTGTCTGGTCGAACAGCAGCAGTCACATCAAGTGTGCTTGATGTGACAAGTGGGGTATTTATAGGCAAAGGAGGAGAAGGGGTGCTTTGGGTTGGATGGTCGTCCGTTCGGATGGCTGTCCGATCGGCTGGCTGTCCGATCGGACGGCGCCATTTCGATCGAACTGCCATTCGATCCGATGCCAAGCGTTGCGATAGTTTGGTTACACATTCTCATCCATATTTCATACATATTTATTATAAATTGCTACGTTGGGTCGTACTTACATATCTATATTTCCAAGTTGCGATACATTAACAGGGTTTCGTTTCGAGTATTCGATTTCCTTTTGACGCTTCACGGTCATCGAGGAGGGTAGAATAGGTCCTCTCTCGATGTCATCGTGAGCGTTAAATTTATTTTAAGTAGTGAGTTGCACTGTGACACATCACGGCTATCAAGGGGGGTAGAATTGGTCCTCACTTGACATCTTCATGGTTGGCAGCAAGCGCAATGCGGTGTGATAGTGATAGAATATGCAATAATATGCGAAAATATTGAGATATAGCGATGTAACTGATGTGGGTACATTATGATCCGAATCTCTGGTGCTAGGCGTAACGATTATATCGAGTAGTAACAATGCACGAAAGTGCGGGTTGTTACACTAGGCCGCCACGTGTCTCTCTCCGTGTCGAAGCTACCCCATGACCGAGCAACCCTACGCCCTACATCCCCTACGTCGCGGGGCGCGACCCCCCCCCTGTTTCCTTCGCGGGGCGCGACGGGGTTGACGAACAACCCTATATAACAAGGCTTCCAGCCTTCAGTCCCGACTCGTCCCAAATCTTTCTTTCTCTCTTAATTTCTACGTAGTATAAACTATTCTCGGGCATAATACCCGCCCTAAATCACGAAGTTCTGCCTCGTTGTAAGTATCATAACCCCGGTTACGTATTAGATACGCTGCCCGATTGATCCAGGGTTCCATAACGGCTGTCGTGGTTCTGCCCGACGTAGTCGTTGGAATGCCGTCTCGGGGAGGGTATTACTAATGTAAATATTAAGGGTTATTATACTAACGCGTGTGCATTTGTGTAAATTATAGATAATCACCAGGAAATCCTTACAGAAAACCTAAGACAACAATTTGAGTAATCTCTTTTTTGTTAACTGTTTTTACAAAACCTCACCTAAATTAAATTACATTAAACAGTTATTGAGTATTTGTATTCTACAATTATCGTCGGTATGTTGGGGTTTTGTATACAAAATTTGTTACTACCTTGCGAGGAGTAACATCACCACAAGTCGGGTCGACAGTACCGTGGGTGGTAATTAAGTAGATGGAAACAAATGTAATTGCGGAACTGCCCTCAATACTATACAATGGTTTTATTTAACTCGATTAAACTGAGATTCACTCACCAGTATTTCCCCCTGACAAAATATTTTTAAACGCGTTTCAGGTAACGAAATGTGAAAGCCAAATAGAAGCCAGCTAGACAGCACTGAAGGCTTGGGAAAGTGGCTATAAAGTTACCTAAATAAAAGAGATGTTTTATTAAATAAAATAGGATTTATTCCTATGAAAATGTTTGTACTTAAAAACTTGGGATTTTCCCCACGCGTTTAATATTATGAAAGTGTGGTATTTTACTCTGATAAAATATTTCCTAACTACGGTCCTGATGTAAATTCCGCTGCCAAAATGATAAATACCTGGATACCACCAAAACTGGTCGCGGCTGCCCGTTCCCGGGGTTATTAGGGGACGAGGGTTGCGACAGAAGGTGGTATCAGAGCTAAGCCACTGATTCAGCCACAAAAGTGTTATGCTGACACCAAAAGTTGTCTAAAGTGTTAGGAAATAAATTACGGAACTACATGCATATTTGTATTTTATTGTTGTGTGTTATTTGACTATTTGTTAGTTTACAGTATGAGCGACCAAGGACCTTCCGACACATATCGTCAGTTGTCCAGCTCGCCTAGGAGCGAAGGCACCTCTTCACAGCCTGCCCTCTCAGGGTATTCAGCTGACAATGAAGAAGGGATATTCATGTTTAAGGCTTAGTCTGAAGAGCTATTCCCTCCTAAAAAGAGAGGATGGTTCAGTAGGGGAGCGCATGAACTTAGTAAGAGAATGAAAAAGTTACAACAGCAGCGTGTGTTAGCAGCTGCCAAGAGAGAGACAGATGCCCATGCCCAGGATATGTTAAATAGGAGTCTAGCTAACTTCCATATTCTAGCAACCACAGCAGCAGACCCTAACCTGGAACAACTGATAGCACCCCAACCATTACCTTTGTTTCCCGCTCAGCCAATGGAAATAGAAAACAACCCAGAAAATCAAATTCAAATGCATGATTTTAACCCAGAAGAGATACCTAGGGTACCAACACCCAATCCCTTAGACCCAAACTATGATCCGTGGTTTGACGATCATAGGGACTACCAGCCACACTACCCGATACAAGAAAATGAGCCCATGCCAAACTTAGCCGCCTACCCAGGTTTGGACCCTCTAGATCCCTACTATGATAATGATGAATTCATTAGAGAAATTCTAGAGAATCCATACCCGTACCAGGAACCCATGCCCTAAATCCCAACCCAGTCCCAGCACCTGCACCCCCAATGAGTGCTGAAAACATGCAAGAGCTCCAAACTTTCGGAGAGGAAATTTTAGAAAGCAGTGAGAGGATGAGACAGGTCGGAGAGCGACTCGTCTGGAAGTACGACGAGCGCAATATGGAGTTCTAGATGAACCCATATCCGTGATGGTGATGGTAGTAGTAATAATAATAATATGATATATATATATATATATAATATAACTATAGATGCCTACTAGTAGTGTGATTTCAATCTCAGTCGTATTGTAATTTTTAAATTTCAGTATCGGTTTGTATTAGATGCATATTATATTATGAGAAAGAGTAAGTCACAATGCTCGACGTTTTTGATCAATATGCGTGTTATGTGATTTGCTGTATTACATATTATCTGGTGATATTAATAATTGGAAAATGTTTAAAATTCAGAAGGACAACGAAGTGAACCAGGAAAACCAGAATGATAATAACCAGAATGACAATAACTCGAATAATGATAATCCGAACAACAATAACAATGGAAATCAAGTGGATAATAGTGCCATCCAACACATATTGGCACAAGGAATCATAGATGCAATGCCATTTATTATTCAAACTGTTAAGGAAGCTGATATTAAAAGTAAACATAGTAGTAAGCGACCAACTGAACTAGATCACAGCGTGAACAATGGACCAGCACTTCAAGTGCTCATTCCAAAAAGAAGAAGAACCATGTCTTATGGTTGTTCTTACAAGGAATTCTGGTCCTGTAAACCAATAGAATTCTCGGGCAATGAAGGACCCATTGCAACTCTACGCTGGATAGAAAAGACTGAGGCTGTCTTAAAAATAAGCAAGTGTGCGGAAGAGGATAAGATAATGTTTGCTTCCAATCTATTTAAGAACTCAACCTTAGAATGGTAGAACACTATCCTCCAGTCTAGGGGAAGTGACAGGGTTTACAACATGGAATGGGAGGAATTTAAAAATATGGTAGAATGAAAATTCTGCCCTTCCAATGAAAAAGAACAGATCGCAAATAAGTTTTTAAACCTTAGAATGACTGGAGTAGATAGTTAGGGTTACACTACTACATTTTTTGAATATGCTAGAATAGTACTAACCCTTGCATCACCAGAACCAGTGCTGATCTCCCATTACATCTGGGGATTAATCGGGGAAATTAGGCATGTAGTCAAGGCAGCTAGACCCCAAACCATAGAGGAAGCTGTAGAACTAGCAAATACCTTGACTGATGAATTAGTTCGTACGCGAGAAGAGGACCAAAGAAGGAACCTAGCTCAAAAGCTTACCCAGGAATTCCGTTCTGGGAATTTCAATCGTGGGAGAAATGTAGGTTCTACCTCTGCACCTTACTACAAGGCCTGCAAGAAAAAGCATTCGGGAAAATGCTCCACCTACTGCAATTACTGCAAAATACCAGGACACAAGAAGGAAGACTGCAGGAAGAAACCTAATAATGGAATGTGCTTCAACTGCGGAGAAAAAGGTCATATCAAGCCTAACTACTAGCTCCAGCCATGAACAACAAGACTACTAAAAATGCTAGAGCATTTGTTCAGACTGCAGAATAAGCTAAGATGATTCCGGACATGATTGCCGGTACGTTTTTAGTTAATGATGTTTTTGCTAAAGTATTATTTACCTCTGGTGTGAACCAAAGTTTTATTAATACTTCCTTTTGCAAACTTCTCAATCAACCATTAACTAAACTCTCACAAGAATGTTTAGTAGAGACAGCAAATGGGGAAACCATTAAGATTTCAGAAATCTTGCAGGGAGCAAGAATAGAATTTTTAAATAAAAAATTTATTGCAAACCTTTACCCAATGAATCTGGCAGGATTTGATGTGGTGTTAGGAATGGATTGGTTAATAGCCATTAAAGCCATTATTTTATGTGATCAAAAGTCAATCCAAGTTAATTCACCAAAGGGTGAAAAGATCACAATTAAAGGAGATAAACCATCTAGATCCACAAAATTCATTTATGTAATGAAAACAACCAGTTATATAAGAAAAGGATCATTAGTGTATTTGATTTCCATAATCACTAATACTAAAGGAAAAGAACTTAAAGATATTCCAGTAGTATCTCAGTTTTCAGATGTATTTCCAGAAGAATTACTAGGATTACGTCCAGACAGAGAAGTTGAATTCAGAATCCACCTGCTACCAGGGACATCACCGATCGCCAAAGCACCCTACCGTTTGGCACCCGCAGAAATGCAGGAGCTAAAGAAACATTTAGACGAATTGTTGGAGAAAGGATTCATTCAGCCAAGTCCCTCGCCATGGGGAGCACCGATATTGTTCGTCAAAAAGAAAGACGGGTCAATGCGAATGTGCATTGACTACCGCGAATTGAACAAGGTCACGATTAAAAATTGGTATCCATTACCGAGAATCGATGATCTGTTCGATCAATTGCAAGGAGCTCGATTTTTCTCTAAAATCGATTTACGGTCAGGATATCATCAATTAAAGGTACAGGAAGAAGACATTCGTAAGACCGCTTTTAGAATAAGGTATGGCCATTATGAATTTACTGTCATGCCATTTGGTTTAACCAATGCCCCAGCTGCATTTATGGACATGATGAACCGAATATGTAAGCCATATTTGGATAAATTCAAAATTGTCTTTATAGATGATACTCTCATTTACTCTAAGAGTAAAGAAGAACATTCAAAGCATTTGCACGCACTTCTAAGTTTATTGAGACAAGAAAAGCTTTATGCAAAGTTTTCAAAGTGCGAGTTCTGGTTAGAACAAGTACAATTTCTTGGACATTTAGTCAATCATGAAGGAATTCGTGTGGATCCCACCAAGATCGAGGCGATTACCAAATGGAAAACCCCTGAATCACCAACCGAGGTTAGAAGTTTCTTAGGATTGGCCGGTTATTATAGGAGATTTATTCGAGATTTTTCTAGAATAGCCATTCCCTTAACTAAGCTAACCTGTAAATCTGTTAAGTTTGAATGGGGACCAAAACAGGAAGAAGCCTTTAGAATTCTTAAGCAAAGACTAACCCATGCACCCATACTAGCGTTACCAGAAGGAACTGGAGATTTTGTAGTCTATTGTGACGCTTCTAAGTTAGGTTATGGATGTATGTTGATGCAACGTCAAAGGGTTATAGCTTACGCATCTAGACAACTTAAGAATCATGAAGAGAATTATTCAACCCATGATTTGGAATTAGGAGCCATAATCTTTGCCCTTAAGATTTGGAGACATTACCTTTACGGTAGTAAGTTTACCATTTTCACCGATCATAAGAGTTTAAGGTATGTTTTCGGGCAAAAGGAGTTGAATATGAGACAAAGGCGCTGTATGGAAATCCTTAGTGATTATGATTGCAGTATTCAGTATCATGCAGGAAAGGCTAATGTAGTGGCCGATGCTTTAAGTCGAAAGTATCATGAAAAGCCAAAAAGAGTGCGTTCTCTTAAATTAAATCTACATGTAGATTTAAATGATCAGATTAGAGAAACATAAGAATCAGTAATCAAGGATGATACTGAAAAGTTAAAGGGTATGATTAAGGAATTAGAACAAGCAACAAATGGAATTTGGAGATTCCAAAAGAAAAGGATGTGGATACCTAAATTAGAAAACCTACGTCACCGTATACTAGAAGAAGTGCATAAGTCAAAGTAAACGATGCATACTAGAAATGATAAAATGTATCAGGATTTAAGAAAGAATTTTTGGTGGATAGGAATGAAAAATGATATAGCTGCTTATGTTTCTAAGTGTTTAACCTGTTCACGAGTCAAAGCTGAGCATCAGAAACCCTCTGGATTATTGCAGCAGTTAGAAATGCCAGTATGGAAATGGGAATTGATAACAATGGATTTTGTTACCAAATTACCCAAAACAAGAAAAGGCAATGATACAATCTGGGTGATTGTAGATAGGCTAACTAAGTCAGCTCATTTCCTACCAATGAAGGAAACTCTCAGTATGGAACAGTTAGCTAAGTTATATGTAAATGAAATAGTTTCATTACATGAAATCCCTTTATCAATTGTTTCTGATAGGGATAGCCGTTTTACCTCTCATTTTTGGACAAGTTTCCAAAAAGCCATGGGAACCAAGTTGAATCTAAGCACCGCTTATCATCCTCAAACGGATGGACAAAGCGAGAGGACAATTCAGACAATGGAAGACATGCTTAGAGCTTGTGTAATTGATTTCGAAGGTAATTGGGACGAACACTTACCCTTAATAGAATTTTCTTATAATAACAGTTATCACACAAGTATCAATGCTGCACCATTCGAAGCACTTTATGGACGAAAGTGCCGAACCCCAGTCTGTTGGGCAGAAATTGGGGAAAAGCAACTATCTGGACCTGAGATAGTACAAGAAATAACCGACAAGATCATTCAAGTCAAGGAACGACTGAAAGCAGCACGTGATCAACAAAAGAGTTATGCTGATAACTGGCAAAAACCGTTGGAATTTCAAGTAGGAGATAAAGTGTTACTGAAAGTCTCTCCTTGGAAAGGAGTGGTAAGATTCATCAAAAGGGGAAAGCTAAGCCCGAGGTATATTGGACCTTTTGAATTTATTAAAAGAATAGGACCTGTAGCCTATCAATTACAACTGCCAGAGGAAATGGCAGGAATACATGATGTATTTCATGTATCTAATCTCAAGAAATGCTTAGCTGGTGAATCGCTGATGGTACCTCTTTAGGATATAGAAGTAAATGAACAACTTAAATTTGTAGAAATACCTCTAAAGATTGAAGACAAGAAAGTTAAGAACCTCAAGCATAAGAGATTAGTTCTGGTCAAAGTGAAATGGGACTCCAAAAGAGGACCAGAGTATACGTGGGAACTTGAATCAGAAATGCAAAGGACGAGCTCTAAAATAAGGTGGGGAGGATATAACAACCCTAAAAATAATTTTTGACACCTCTAATATATTTAAAATACCTCTATCTGTCTTAAAATACACCCCATATACGAAATACGGCCCTAAATACCTTTAATTTTACAAAAATAAAATAAAATAAAAACAAAATTTAATAGGTCGTTGCGGGGCGCGACCCCCTTGTCTTTATTCGTCGCAGGCCGCGACCAGGTAGACAGCAGGCGCAGCCCTAGGCCGCCACGTGTCTCTCTCCGTGTCGAAGCTATCCCATGATCGGGCAACCCTAGGCCCTACATCCCCTACATCGCGGGGCGCGACACCCCCCCCCTGTTTCCTTCACGGGGCGCGACGGGGTTGACGAACAACCCTATATAAGAAGGCTTCCAGCCTTCAGTCCCAACTTGTCCCAAATCTTTCTTTCTCTCTCAATTTCTACGTAGTATACACTATACTCAGGCAAAATACCCCCCCTAAATAATGAAGTTGTGCCTCGTTGTAAGTATCATAACACGGGTTACGTATTAGATACGTTGCCCGGTTGATCCAGGGTTCCGAAACGGGTGTCGTGGTTCTGCCCGACGTAGTCGTTGGAATGCCATCTCGGGGAGGTTATTACTAATGTAAATATTAAGGGTTATTATACTAACGCGTGTGCATTTGTGTAAATTATAGATAATCACCAGGAAATCCTTACGGAAAACCTAAGACAGCAATGTGAGTAATCTCCTTTTTGTAAACTGTTTTTTTACAAAACCTCACCTAAATTAAATTACATTAAACAATTATTGAGTATTTGTATTCTACAATTATCGTCGGTATGTTGGGGTTTTGTATACAAAATTTGTTACTACCTTGCGAGGAGTAACATGACCACAAGTCGGGTCGACAGTACCGTGAGTGGTAATTAAGTAGATGGAAACAAATGTAATTGCGGAACTGCCCTCAATACTGT
Organism: Helianthus tuberosus; assembly: GCA_030545235.1. NCBI lineage: Eukaryota > Viridiplantae > Streptophyta > Magnoliopsida > Asterales > Asteraceae > Helianthus > Helianthus tuberosus. The sequence continues at coordinate 149,069,426 of CM060363.1, read as the reverse complement.
ACAATGGTTTTATTTAACTTGATTAAACAGAGATTCACTCACCAGTATTCCCCCCTGACAAAATTTTTTTAAACGCGTTTCAGATAACGAAATGTGAAAGCCAAATAGAAGCCAGCTGGACAGCACTGAAGCCTTGGAAAAGTGGCTATAAAGTTACCTAAATAAAAGAGATGTTTTATTAAATAAAACAAAATTTATTCCTATGAAAATGTGTGTACTTAAAAACTTGGGATTTTCCCCACGCGTTTAATATTATGAAAGTGTGGTATTTTACTGGTGTGTGTAAAATGCAACGTATAAATCACATCAATTGTGGCATAAAACTAACCCTTTTTAGTACTAATGTTGGAAAAAGTGTGCTTTTGTCTTCCTTTTGTATTTTTAGGATTAAATGAGCCCCAATGAACAAAAGAAGCAAAAAGGCAGCTAAATTTAACATAAATACAAGAAAAGGAATAAACGTAGCATGCCCGACCCCTCGACAGCATCCTCCCAAGCAAAAAAAAAAGAGAACAGAAGGCTGAACACGCCCCGTGCTCAATGAACACGGGGGTGTGCCCAAGTGTCTGCAGAAAAGACAAACCTGTTGAAGCTTCTATCACCCACCACGGGGGCGTGCCCAGCGGACACGGGGCCGTGGTCAACTCTAAGATTCGCAAAATCTAGGGAAATCTTTATAGTACATATACGCTTCTGCACACGGGGTCGTGCCCAGTGGACATGGGGGCGTGGTCAACTAATGCAGACAAACTGCAATTAATGAAGAAAGAGAAGATGGGTGGACACGGGGCTGTGTCCGGGCTTCTGTGCATGCTATAAATAGGGGTGCTTGGCTCACTTGCAAATCATCCCTTGGCAAACCACCTCTCTCCCACTTCACCCACAGTCCACCACCACCACAACATCATCATCCACCACCATCATCCATCTTCCATCATAGAGTGTGTGTAGTAGTCTCGGGATCCAAGATTGATCGTAATAGTTCTTGATAATCAAAGGCCATGTTTGCCTAAGTCTCTTACATCACTTGGTGAAGACACGCATTTAGTGTAATACTTTTTTATTTTTAATCTTTTCGCACTTTTTATTTGGTTATGTATTAATGACTTTAATAACTAGTTTCTTATGTTGAAGGTGAGTATTCCTTATCATTTGTCTGTGGTGTCTTGGCGTTATTTTACTTTCTATATAAAATAAAAGATTTACACCATTCATATCTCCACGGTCTATATGGAGATATGTTGGCTACCTGGTCGGGGGTTAAGGGAATGGTTTGGTAAGAGTCTTGCCTTGTTCAGTGTATAGATCCTGCAAGGACCTAGGTCAAGCTTAGTAGGATCTCCTTCAATACCCACTGGTATTGGATGGCGGGGGTCCGAATTTCTTGATACCCTCATATGTAAACTACTATTAATATATTAACCCGACTATTTAGGACTGTATCCCTGCTGACTCAGACTACTTAGCTGAGGGTAACGTCACCTTCAAAAGAGGGGCCTACCACATTACGCATTAATAACTTAATTAATTATCTTTCAATAATCCAACCCTTTAGGATTGTATCCTTGCTGACTCAAACTACTGGGTTGAGGGTAACGTTGTCACACCCCCAAATTCCACCATGCGGAGTATCACCGCTTGGAGGCGTGACATGACTAGGATTGAGCCACCAATCATATTGCACAACATATTTAAGTAAATAAAACCAACCACAATACAATTAGTGACCAAAAGGAAGTTAACCAAGTTCAATTTTTAACTGCGGAAGCATAAGACGTTAAACCAAAACATAAGTTCGTAGTCCATAAGTTTAATGACCCAAAACATAAGTTTCATAAGATCATAAAGTTTATTTATTAAGTACGGGACATAACAGTTCGCATCCCACAACAACCGCCTCCTTGTGCAAGCCCCATAGCATCTAGCATCCTGCAAAGCATGTAACAACGAGTCAACAACAAAGTTGAGTGAGTTCACGGTTGGTTGTCCATTTTAGAGTTATTTCCTAAAACGTAGTTTAATCTCAATCAGCTATCCAGCCGTGGGGGTTACCCCATAGTTCGAAAACGTTTATTAGTTAACCATCCCATGTCCACCTTCCCTGGCTATCCAGCCCGGCACTCCGGCCGTGGGGGCTACCCCATTATTTAAACTACCGGACTCATTTATCATATCGAGTATTAAACGAAAATTAATTGTGCCCTAGCGTCGGTGTCTATCATCACCGACGTGCCATAGTCCATTAGTACACACCCGTCCGACTGGCACGGTGTGCGGTTTGTTAAACCTAATAGCGCTATTAACTAATGACCCGCTCGCCATAGCCTCGGCGATTAAGTCGATACAAAAGGGAGGGACTTCGCTGATAGAGTTCTAGTCCAGTAAGTCTAAGTACGTCCCAAGGACGAGGAATTCACATTCCTGATCACGTCCCAAAGGACGAGGAATCCCTATTCCTGAACCCATTCCCATTCCCACCGGGAATTTACCATGCTTTGTAGAAAAGTGTGAACTCACCTCGGTTTGCTCGGTTAGGCTCTTAAAAATAGCTAACAGTCAAGGTCGGTCAATCACGTCCTACTATGATTACAAGTTAGTCATTTAGTGGTTTCAAATAGAGCACAAAGTTCCTACACGTATCTACTACATAACATGCATTCACTTTAATAGTTCACGCTCATATAAACATTCCACCTATAGCTACTCAAGAACAAGCATACGATATTGCACATATTACTTTCATTGACATATAACATGTTAGATCATCCTCAGATAACATACTCGACATTTAGACACGCAATTTACCACTTATGTCATTTCAGCTTTAATATCCAAAACTGGGCTGTTTTCGGGCATTATAATAAAATAGTTATCTTACTCCAAAAATTCCGAACTTTTTACAGAAGGTGCAAAACTATCCAAATATTATTGTGTAAAAATCTTGGGATCCGAGTCATTACCAACATTTTATAAAAAAAATATTGACCGGACTGCAATCAGATTCATTAAAAACTCATCATAAGTCCGATTGACGAAATTCCAGTGGAAGAATTACAACGACATCAGTGTCCATCTACAGTACAAATTTCATGACCTAGTTCTACACAGATTTCAAGTTATGGTGAAAAACAAAACACATATTTTCTGCAGTAAAAACACAGCTTGAGCTGCTGTCCAAAAACAGACCTTTAAAAATAGTAAACGAAGTCCAAAAATTATGATTCCAGTGCCATTAGAACCGTATTTCGAAATAGTACGTTATAGACTCAAGAAAATCAGTTTTTCGTTAAATATTGACCTGTTTACAGCCAACTGAAGTTGGCTGTAAAAGCTTGGACAGAAGCTGTTTTCAGCTTTTAGCTTTCTAACTCGTGTTCGATTGATTACGTTAACGTGTTTAGTGATCACAACGACATCAAACATCAATATTAACAAGTAAATCATCAGGTAATCAACAAGAATCAAAACAACTTCATACTAACATTACTTCTTCACATTTCATCTCTTATGTAAACCTACATGTTCATGACTTATGTTTATGATCTTAAAGCCAAAACTGGATCTGAGCAGTAGATCCAAAATAAGCAGATGTTTGCATGCACGTCTCTCCCCTTGAAAGTGGTTTCAACATCTGCTGACCTCCTATCTGCTGATCATACAATCTGCTGACCTACAACTGCTGATCTAGTCAAGGATTGATTGAAGAACTAAAGTCCTGCTGCCCAATATGCTGCCTTGAGTCAAGCACTGCTGATCATGACATGTGCTGCTGGGTTCACAGCAGTGGAAGGATGCAGCAGTTGTTTTATTTGTTTATGTAATACAATGTAATATCAGTAGTTAGCATAGCAGTGTTTGTATAGATCAAAGGTTAGAGTTTGTTAGGATGTTAGATGTCACTTTCATGGTGACGTCAGCTTAGATGCTCGGTATTTGCAAGTGCCTATAAATAGAACAATACTCTGTACTGTTCTGTTTAGCTCTTTCACCATCTTCTTCCTACACGAACAAATACTGAGCTCGGGCTGAGGGGGAGTTTGCAAATCATACATGCATTGTAATCAAAGTTTGAAATAAATTTAATCATTTGATTCTGTGTTGAAAATGTATGATTGAAAGCATTTCTTCTGTTTGATTGTGAAAAGTTTGCTACCATTTAATTTCCGCTGCACTTCTCTTTCATTGTTCATCTAAATTCAAACACAAATCACAATCAATCCAAACTCAGATCCTAACAATTGGTATCAGAGCTTGGACAGTCAAATTTGATTTAACAATCATTTTGACGTAAATAGTTCAGCTCGAAATCGTTGATACTGATAGTTTGTTCGTCTTGTTGAAAAACAGAGCAAGGTTTAATCACCGATAAAGTTGATTAATCAGTGCCTGTAAAACAACCAGGATGTCGTCACAGTCTCAAGATGATAAGAATAACATTGGCTCGCTTTTTAAACCTCTTATGCTTAAAAGAAATGAATACAACATTTGGGAGAGAAGGATGTGTCACATCCTTGCTCAACAGAACACTGGATGTTGGAGGTCTGTTGTTTTCGGTCCTCATGTTCCTATGGTGCCAAGTGCTGAGGACACCAAGAAGTTCGTTCCTAAACCAACTGAAAATTATACTGAATCTGATTTTTAGAAGTTCGAACTTGATGCCAAAGCATTTAGCATCATAGCTTCTACACTACCCAATGGAATCTATGCTGGGCTGTTACATTGTAACAGTTCCAAAGAATTATGGGATGCATTGAAGGAACAATTTGGGGGAACGGAAGAGGCTATTGAAAACAACAGGGAAATTCTGAATCAGCAGTATGAAACATTTTGTCACATTAAAGGGGAGTCACTAACCCAACAATTTGAACGTTTCAGTTGTCTCATCAGTGAACTAAGGCTTGTTAAAGTTACATTTCCAAATGCAACTCAAAATAGCAAGTTCCTTAGATCATTGCTGAGTTCAAAGATCTGACCCTGACCCAACTCCATGGTAGACTCCTGACCTATGAAAGGGAGTTAAACCAGAAAAGGAAGTTGCAAGAGTCTGGAAAAGTTGCTGATGACTATTCATTTGTCAGCACAGCTCTATTTGGTCAGGAAGAATCTGGTAGCAGCAGTAAGGATCAGAGTTATGATCATTTTATTGACATAACTGCTGGTGGTAATTTTAACAACTCTGATTCATACTCTGCAAATTATGCTTTCACTGCAAATACTGAAAACAAGATGTCAGATAACTTATGCTTTGAACTAAATGATTTGCAACATTTTGATCCCACTGACTTAGAAGAGATGGACATTTTGCATCAATTGGCTTTGCTTAGTGTTAGAACAAGCAAATTCTACAAAAGAACAGGGAGAAAATTCCCAGGCCTTCATGGGAATTTAAGGGTGGGGTTGGATAAGTCAAAAATCAAGTGTTACAAGTGTAATAGGCTAGGTCATTTTGCTAGGGAATGTAGGAGTCAAACCACTGGTCCCATAATCACTCACCCTAGCTCAAATCCTAGACCACAACAACAAAACACTGTGCACTATACCCAATATGCCCCTGCAGCACATGTTAACACTGCTCATTATGCTGCAACCCCTGTGCCTGTGCATTATGTTCAAACCACTGTTCCACAAATTCAGTATGTTCAATCCCCTGTTCCTCAGGCACAAGTGCAACCTGTTGCACCTCAACAAGCTGCTCCAACAGTGACACAACCAGATCATCAAAGCTTTTTCACACAAGGCTTTGTTGATTGGAGCAGCATGCCTGATGAACTTGGTGGTGAAAATTTTGCTCTCTATGCTACTAATGATACTTTTGATGATGAATTTTGTTTGATGGCATTAGAGTCAATACTAGAAGGGGTTGAAACTGAAAGTGAACAGCTAAGTGCTGAAACAGTGGATGAAGTTGCTGAAGCAGTGGTTACTGCAGTTGCTGGTGAACTACTACTGGGAGAAAATTCAGAAACCCTGATTGAACCACTGACCGACCCTTGGTCCAAAGATGACAAAGAGAAAGAAGAATTGAAGAAAGCTGGTGAGGGAGAACGGAGAGCTGATGAAGATGATGATCATCGATGTGACTGTGCCATGATGGCTGCTGCTAAGGTATCACCTCAAGTTCTTGAAAAACTGTGTTCAGACAAATGTATTATTGCATTTGCTAACATCAAAGAGGTAAATGAAAACCTTAGGAATAAAATCTTATCTGATGAAGTCAAATTTGAAAATTCATTAAAAGAACTTAGAAACAAATTGACTGAAAAGGACAAAGAGATCAGCAGTCTTAAAGAAGAGCAAAGCATAACCAAAACTCAACTCCAAACTATGGTAGAAAAATACTAAGTTTGCAAAAAGGAGTTGGAATCCACCCAGATCACTTATGAAAGATGGGTGGAGTCTTGTAAAGGGTATGAGGTTATGCTTGCAAAACAGCTTGAAAGTAATGTCAAGTTTGGAATAGGACATAGAAAATATGATAATCTTGTAAACAATGCTGAAAAACAAGCTGGTTTAACTGAAATATTCCCAACCAACAAAAGTGGCCAAGAGGTGAAAATAACCGACAAACTTGGCAACATAATTACTCTGGAAAGATCTGTGGGGTCCTCAACTTTTGAGGAAATTGAGAAATATCAATTTAAACCCACATGGTTTGATGAGTGTGATATCTTGGAAAATTTCAAACCAATGGATTTCACAACCACTGATGGTGTGAAAGCTCCAAAAGCAAGAATCATTCCTATCAAAGATATCCCAACAGAGGTTCAAAACTCTGTTGCAAAGGAATCTGAGAAAAGGAAGAAAAGAGAAAAGATTAAAAACTTATTTTGTGATTTTTGTGAGAAGAGGAATCATCTAACAAAAGACTGTTTTCATCTAAAAGCACGTGATCTAAACAAAACAAATGCCATTGTTCATGCTGAAAGCTGCACCATCTGTGGTAAAAATAACCACAAAACTAAGGAATGTGTGTATCTCAAAAACTTTGATGAAAAGAAGAAAGAGTACACAGCAAAAACATCCTTAAGTTCATCAGTATCATCTGTTAAGTTCACCAAGAAACAACCACTGTTCGTCCCTGTCCAAACTGCTGTCACAAAACAGTTGAACCAAACATCTGTTTAAAGGGATGTACAGGTGACAGATGCACCTCCTGCCAATCATTTCAGAAAAGGCAAGGAAAGAGCATTATACCAAAGGATTCCACATGTTTATGAGGCTTACAAAAAGCCCTCTAAACCCAAAGTGAGCAGGTATCCTTTTGGTTATCAACAGATGATTGGCCAAGACCCCCAATAGTGGTTAGAGAAAAACATTCTCAAAAATGTTCAAACCCCTGTGCTAACCACTGTCCATACATCTGCATCCATCCCAGACACTGTTGAGACCCCATCCAAAGCCTTATTGGCTTTGGAGACCTTTATGAACTAATCCTTTTACTTCATGTGCAGGGAGCTTCTGCATGCTTAGATAGTCTTTGGTATGTAGATAGTGGAGGCTCTAGGCACATGACAGGATGTAAAGCCCTTCTTCAAGATTTCAAAATCCATGGAGGGGGTGGTATATCCTTTGGTAATAATAGTAAAGGGAAAGTTCTGGGGTCTGGTAAAGTAAAGTCTGGAAATGTAAAATTTGAAAATGTCAATCTTATTGACAATCCAAAATTCAACCTCCTAAGTGTGTCTCAAATGAGTGATAGAGGGTTTGGCTCATTTTTCACAAAGGATTGTTGGACCAGAAATGGTTGATAAGATTGAAGCAATAATAAAAAAAGGCACAACTAAACTTGTTGCTCAATGAAGTGGCAATGTTTATGTTGTGATATGTCAAGAGAGTGTCCCAGAGCTGATGCCTGTCTGTTCTCAGCTGCCTCTAACAAAGAGACAGAGCTATGGCACAAAAGACTGGGGCACACAAATCTCAAGACAATCAATGAGATCTCAAAAATTGGCTTAGTGAGTGGCTTACCACAAAAAATGTTTTCATGTCCGGAGCATTGTGTTTCCTGTTTAAAAGGAAAACAGCATAAAAGCTCTTTCAAGCCCATTGAAGAGTCCAAAACAACCCAGTGTTTGCAAATGCTGCACATGGATTTGTTTGGCCCAGTGCAAGTCATGAGTCTCAAAAAGAAGAGATATTTCTTGGTTATTGTTGATGACTTCTCTAGGTTACATGGACCTTCTTTTTAAACTCAAAAGATGAGACTGCAGGCATTTTGCAAGACTTTGTGACATAGGTTGAAAAGCAATCTGACCTTCCAGTAAAAGTCTTCAGGAGTGACAATGGCACAGAATTCAAAAATAAGGAGTTGGATGCCTTCTGTGTGACGAAAGGGATTGTAAGCCAGTACAACATCCCTAGAACACCAGAGCAAAATGGATTTGTTGAAAGGAAGAACAGAACATTGATTGAGGCTGCCAGAACCATGCTTGCAGATTCAGGTTTGCCATTAACTTTTTGGGCAGAGGCAGTAAACACTGCTTGCTATGTCCAAAACAGAGTTTTAATCAACCCCAGGCACAAAAAGACTGCTTATGAAATTCTATATAAAATAAAGCCATTAATCTCATATTTCAAAGTTTTTGGTTGCCCATGTTTCATTCTAAACTTAAAAGATTATATCTCAAAGTTTGCAGCAAAAATTGATATGGGATACCACCTAGGATACTCAACCACTGCCAAGGCCTACAAAGTGTTTAATACACGGACCAAGGCAGTGGAGGAGACTTTGAATGTAAAGTTTAACGAACTTTCATCAATGAAAATCCCAGCAAATCCTACTGATTTGTTTGATCTTGATAAATTCACTTTTGAAAATACTGCTGTCAAGACTAACAGTGCAGGGTCATCAGAGGATTCATCACCAGACTATGGGTATGAGATCATCATTCCTTAACAAAAGTCTGCTACAATGGGAAGAGTAGCAGATGTCCAAAAAAGCTGTCAAAGCTCAACCACTGCTACCTCAACAGTTGTTGACCAAAGTAGCCCTTTAACCCCTGCTTCCACCTCATCAAACACTGCTGAAAAAAGTCCTCAAACAGTGGATCAAAGTCAGCAGGTGTCCATATCTCTACCTCCTATACCACCACCTTTTCAAGCCACTGCTGGGTCATCAAAGTCACCGGCAGTGGTTAGCTCAGATGATACACATCTGCAGCCCTCACCACTCAATGCCATTGTTCCATACCAAGGAGAGCTCATCTTCTTGAAATCTCACCCACCAGATCAAATCATTGGCAACATCAATGAAGGGGTGCTTACAAGAAGGCAATCCCAAAACATTTATCTTTTTACAGGTTTTCTATCACTCCATCAGCCAGTCAAGTACCAAGAGGCACTGAAAGACAACAGCTGGGTAGAAGCCATGCAAGAGGAGCTTCAATAGTTTAGAAGACAACAAGTATGGGAGCTTGTTCCATTGCCAGAGGGTGTGAGTCCTATTGGCACAAAATGGGTCTTCAAAAATAAAACTGTTGAAAGGGGTATTGTTGTCAAGAATAAAGCCAGGCTTGTGGTTAAAGGTTACAGACAAGAAGAGAGCATTGACTATGATGAAACATTTGCCCCTGTAGCAAGACTTGAAGCTATCAGACTCTTTCTGGCCTTTGCTGTCAACCACAACATCAAGGTGTATCAAATGGATATCAAATGTGCATTCCTCTATGGTAAGATTCAAGAGGAGGTTTATGTATGTCAACCTCCAGGTTTTGAGGATCCATTTAATCCAGATCATGTCTACAAGCTGAATAAAGCTTTGTATGGCCTGAAGCAAGCACCAAGGGCCTGGTATGAAACTCTGTCCACCTTTTTACTTTCCATTGGTTTCACCAGAGGCAGGATTGATAAAACATTGTTTTTAAAATGGAGAGGGAAGGATTTGATGATTGTCCAAATTTATGTGGATGACATCATTTTTGGAAGCACATGTAATAAAATGTGTGAAGAGTTCAAGCAACTCATGAAAGCTGAGTTTGAAATGAGTGCAATGGGTGAACTTCAGTGCTTTCTTGGTCTCCAAGTAAGGCAGCTGCAAAATGGTACTTTCATCCATCAAGGCAAATATGCCAAAGAACTTTTTAAGAAATTTGACATGGATGATTGTAAACCATGTAGTACACCCATTGCAACCAATAAATTGGTCATGTCTAAAGAAAAGGATGATTTGGTTGATCAGACCTTATATAGAAGCATGATTGGGTCTTTATTGTACCTAACTGCATCTAGACCAGACATCATGTTTGCAACATGTGTCTGTGCAAGATCCCAATCAGCCCCTAGAAAGTCAAACCTTATTGCTGTAAAAAGGATATTCAGATACCTCAAAGGTGCTCCCACACTTGGTATCTAGTATCCAGCTGATGGTAAAATTGAGCTTTCATGTTTCTCAGATAGTGACTTTGCTGGATGTGATAAAACAAGGAAGTCCACTTCAGGAGGGTGCCAATTCCTAGGAAATTGCTTAGTGTCTTGGCAAAGCAAAAAGCAAGCAGCTGTTTCCACATCCACTGCTGAGGCAGAGTATATAGTTGTTGCAAGTTGTACACCCCAACTACTCTGTCTTCAAAACCAGTTACTGGATTTTGGGATCACTGCCTTGAAGACACCACTCATGTTGGACAGCCAGGCAGCAGAAAATATCATCAAAAATCCAGTTTCCCACTCAACCACCAAACACATCGACATCAGACATCATTTTGTGAGGGATTGCTATGAAAAAGGTTTGATTTCTCTGCATCATGTTCCAACTAAGGATCAGCTGGCATATGTGCTAACCAAAGAATTAGACACATCCACCTTTGAAAGCTTGATCTCTAGGATTGGCATGCTAAACATAGAATAACTGGAAAAATCCTGTTGTTTTATGAATAAAAGCACTAAAATGTTTTCAGAAAATCAAAAATCCATCCTAAAAAATAGCTAAAAATGAATTTTTCATTAAAATCCTAAAAGTCTGCCATAACCACTGATGGGTTCAAATGTCTGCTCTACTTCAAAAGTCTGTCCACTGCTAAAAGCCATCCCCTGTTCTCTCATTTCGTTGATAAACACTATTGTTCAAAAGCAGTGTTGTATCCACTGATGAGCTATCCACTGATAGCAAAAATCATCCACTGCCTCCATTACCGTCACAACTACTGTCTTCACCAGTTGTTTTCACAAAAAGTACTGTTCAAAAGTACTGTCCTTCATTTCACCAGGGGATGGCATGCGGATAGTACATAGTGGTCAGTCCTTTTGTAACCGCTACCACGTCAGCATTCACTTTTCCTCCATAAAACCCCCTTTCAAACCCCAAACAGGGTTTCACTGTCGAATTGAATTCTTAAAAGTTCTCTTCTCAAAGCAGTTTCCATCACATTTCATCAAATTTCTTCACAATCTCATTTTCGATTCTCATCTTCAAAATGACAAAATCAAAATCATCCGCAAAATCTTCCAAAGGGGCCTCTCAAAGGCTACCTCCACAGAAATCCCACACAAACCGTCTCATAATCTTCTGGGTCTTCTCACAAAACCCGGCACCATCGATACATTTGATTCCATCCTCGATATGATCACTGCGTCAAAGTACAAAACTTTGCTCACAGCAGATGCTCCTATCTACCTGCAAACCCAGAGAGAGTTTTGGAAAAATTGTACCCTTGAAACACAAGGTGAAGATGTCATAGCCATTAACTCTACTCTGCAGAAGAAAGCAGTCCGAATGACACCGCAATCCATATCAGAGGTCTTTCAGCTCGATGATCAGGAAGGTAAAAATTCTTTCCCTAAAAACGAGTTAAAAATTGACTTCATTGAGCGAGGGTATGCAGACACAATAATGAAGAGGGATACCTTAGAAAAAGGTTTCTTCCCTCCTGCAACACGATTTTTATTCCATACCCTTCTCATGTGCGTTTCGAATAAAACCACTTCTTTTAATGAAATACCATTAAAGATACAAAACCTGGGATATGCTATACTTCAAGAAGAAAATTTTAATTATTCCCAGGTAATCTTTAATGATATGGTTAAAAATGTTGAAGCCAAATCATTCTTACTGTTTCCAAGATTTCTAAGCTATTACTTTGAAAAGAAATTCAGTAAGGATGATTTGTCTATAATAAACCAAGGTGACTCTTTTCAGATAAACAACTTAACTGTTGAAACATTTACAAGATTGTCAACACCTTGCAAAACACAAGCAGAGGTGCCTGAGTAGACTTTAGCAGCAAACACTGCTCCTCAGGTATCTGCTGCAGAGCCCACTGCTCAAGGTGATCAAGGTAGCCAAACAACTGCCTTGAAACCCACACCTAAAATCACCAAAAAGCCAAAGAAAAAGAAAAATCAAACCCCCCCCCCCCCAAACCCACCAAAAAGGAAATTCTGGAGGATGAGATACCAGAGCAACTGCCTGTGACAGCACAAAAGTCACAACAAACCACTGCTGCTACTCCCTCACAGCAGTTGGTAAAAATATCTCAAACCCTAGCTGAAACTCCTCCTGTCTCTTCACAAAAAGAACAGGTTGTACAACAAGGGTCACCACATCATGATGCTCTGGAAGCACTTGTTTCCATCATCCACATCACAATACCCGGGGCAACTCCTCTTTCTACACCCAAATTCACATCCCCAATTCCCCCAAACACCAAACTACTGTTGGATGCAATTGATTTGAACCTGGCACAAACCAGTCCTTCTCAATCACTTGTTCATGAGAATATACCTCAACATGAGACTGGGCCTGATGTATCAATCTCTGCTAACCCACCAACACAACCTGAGGAGGTTACACCCCTTGAGTTACAAGTAACACTTGGTGGTATTCCAAGTGAAGCAGCCACTACAGGTGTGGAACCTACAGGTTTACACTTGGACAGTGGTTACATCAATAAGACTTCCGTGGAGGCAATTCCTTCCATAACACCTCTGTTATCTGCCAGTGAGTTTGTATTAACCACTGGTTCCATCAAAAGATTATCAAGTGTTGAAGGAAGAAGACCCCGGTACCAAGAAAAAGGGGCATCAGTTGTTGATGATAGGAGTACACTCCCTACCTCAACCTCTGATACAACCACTGCTAGTGGGAAATCAGATGATCCCATTAAATTGGGTGATGGTTTAAAATACCAGGAATTGACGAAACGAGTTGAAAAACTGGATACATCTGTTGTAGAAATCAAAGAAATGCTGCAACAGTTGTTGACAGTTCAAATGGTACCATCCACTGCTGTTCCACCTCAAGCACCTGCTCCACCACCAGCAGATGTTACAAATGAGCTCTGGAATCTTTTTCAACCATTTCTCCACCACCAACAACAGATGGCTGAGCAGCAGCATGAAAAACATGTTCAAGAGCTCAGAGAAGCAATGGAGTCTAGTTTCAAAACCACACAAGCAGACATCAAGGCTCTAAAAACACATCTGTTGGCAACCACTGGCACTCCTCCTCCAACAGTTCTTTTTATTGATGAACTCCCCACAGATAATGCCAAAAAGGGGGAGAAACTTAAGGAGTGGACAAAGAAAGGGATTGATAATGGGTTGTATCTTGATCCAGAAAAGGATGCAATGCTCAAAAATATTCCTTTGCCAGATGGTAGCAAGAAGGTTGATGTTACCCAGAATGCACTTGATGATGGTGTCATAAGTGTAAAAAGGGATAGAGCGGCAAAGAATTTTTTCAGGTTGAATGAGGAGAAGAGAGCTTTCATGGAGCTGAATGCGCAGGGTTGTCCTGGTGAAAAGGATGATCAAAATCCTATTCCAAAAAGAAATCTTACGAGAAAAGTAAGGAAACCCAAGTCCACACCATCCAGTCTTCCAAAGCATACTTCAAAACCACCATCCAAAAGCCACCAACATCAAACCTCCACCCAAACATCTGCTCTCACTTCACCACACACCACTACCACTGCCTTATCATCACCACCATCACCTCCTGCCAAAAAGCAGAAGACAGCAGATGTTACAACATCTGCTATAATGACAACAATGGTTGAAACACCAGTTGTTTCAACAACTATTTGTCAGTCACAAACCACTGCCACTCAAACCACCTCCACTGTTTCACTCAAAACATCATCTGCCTTTCCTACAACAAAAAGGAGAAGGGTTATCATACCAGATGATGATTCTCCATCACCACCACCAATAGCTTCAAAATCCCAAGCACTTGTCATAATTCCAAAACCCATTCCTCTCTCTTCAGCTCAAATTCACAAGCCCTTACCTCCTGCAGGTGTCCAATTTCCTCTTGAGCTCATAACAGTCAGAGAAGAAATTAAGTCTTTTTACTATGAGGATGACCCTGCTAAAAGGAGTTTGCCATCAGTTGAAGGATATCCAAGACCAAACAATATTGAAGAATATTTGAAAGTCAAAGCTAAACAAGCAGAGGATATCTCAAAAAGAAATGCTCAAGGAAAAACTGATAGAGAAATTCAACAAAATTACCAATTCTTGCTCACACAGGTCAAAGCTTTGGAGCAATTTGCCAAAAATGTATGTTAACAAATCTCTGAAAGGGCAGACGAGTCCTTGAGAAAAGACTACATTGAAAACATCATGACCTACTAGAAATACAAGGGGGAGAAACACATGTACAAAAACTGGACCATTCCTGAGCTCGAAAAAGAGGTAGCCAGGATTCATGAAATAATCATGAATAAGGTCAAGCAAACTCCTTCTGAAAAATTCAAACAAATTGAAGATGACAAGGCCTTAGAGTTGAAGAGAATGAAAGAGGAGCTGGTAACAGCTGATTATGGGTCAAGGAATTCTGTGTCAAAGTGGGGAGAAGCTAGGGTCAGGGCCACTAATAAAAGGTTGGAGGAACTTAGGAAGAAAGATCCAACAGCTCCACAAAAAACTGACTACTCCAAAGCAGAGGTCTCAAAACGACCACCAAAGCTGCAAGCCAAAAGAACCACTGCTCCTACTGGTGCTGCCATCTACAAAAGAAGGAGTCAAAGCCAGTTTGGTGCTGAAACAGTTCAAGATCTAATTGCTGGAAATGACCTTGTAAAAGAGGGCATTATGTTGATGATTAAAGAAGAATCTGAACTGGAACAATCTGCAAGTACTGCTCAGCCAGTCATGAATAGGCCAGCATCACCAAATACCTCATCTAATAAAAATCTCCGAAGAAACCCACCAGGCTCAAAAGTACTAAAGTGGAAAACTGATAAACAGACCCACATACTGACAGTGTTCAAGTCTAGTGGAGAAGTGAAGAAACTAACAAGGGAACAAGCTCTTGGCCAGAGTATTGAAGATTTGCAGGATCTCCTTGATCTTCCACTTAGCAGGGATGAAGATGATACAGATGCCTTAACCTTTGAATTACAACTCAAAGGGCAAATAAGGGAACTGCTGATGAGGTAATAAAGATCTTAAAATAATGGAGAGTTTTGGCATTATCTGTTCCAGGGGGAGATTGTTGGGATTGAACCCTGCCAAAGGAACAGATAATAAAAGCCAAAACTGGATCAGAGTAGTAGATCCAAAATAAGCAGATGTTTGCATGCAAGTCTCTCCCCTTGAAAGTGGTTTCAACATCTGCTGACCTCCTATCTGCTGATCATACAATCTGCTGACCTACAACTGCTGATCTAGTCAAGGACTGATTGAAGAACTAAAGCCCTGCTGCCCAATCTGCTGCCTTGAGTCAAGCACTGCTGATCCTGACAAGTACTGCTGGGTTCACAGCAGTGGAAGGATGCAGCAGTTGTTTTATTTGTTTATGTAATACAATGTAATATCAGTAGTTAGCATAGCAGTGTTTGTATAGATCAGAGGTTAGAGTTTGTTAGGAGGTTAGATGTCACTTTCATGGTGACGTCAGCTTAGATGCTCAGTAGTTTGCAAGTGCCTATAAATAGAACAGTACTCTGTACTGTTCTGTTTAGCTCTTTCACCATCTTCTTCCTACACGAACAAATACTGAGCTCGGGCTGAGGGGGAGTTTGCAAATCATACATGCATTGTAATCAAAGTTTGAAATAAATTTAATCATTTGATTCTGTGTTGAAAATGTATGATTGAAAGCATTTCTTCTGTTTGATTGTGAAAAGTTTGCTTCCATTTAATTTCCGCTGCACTTCTCTTTCATTGTTCATCTAAATTCAAACACAAATCACAATCAATCCAAACTCAGATCCTAACATCTATTAACCACTAAAATCATGAAGTATCAAGAGTGTATAAGAGGCTTACTACTAGTTTGAAGCTAGGGAAGGTCAAGAGGAGAAATGAGGTGGTTAATAGCAAACGAAGAAGGTCCTTCCACTTTCGAGAACACCGAGCTTCGTTGTGCACCTTGTAGCACCTTTGTATGCTTGTAGAATTGATGAAACACGATTGAAGGTGATGGTAGGGTGGTGGTGGTTTGCAACCGTGACAAGGGAGGAGGGAGAGAGAGTTTGAAGGTGTTGGTGAAGGTGGTGATGAAATGTGGTTCAAGTCTCTTGGTCACACTTATAATCCTCCATCACCTTATTAACCATTAGTCCATGTGTTTCTTAAGTACCCTACACATCTAATAAATAATTAAATAAAATCAAGGGGTGTCCTTCTTGTCTCCTAACCGGTTTGGGGGGGGGGGGTTGGTTTAGTTGGATGGTGATGGATAGTTAAGCTAGTTTAGTTAGAAATCAAGTATATAGTTAGATATTTTGTTAGGATCGGAGGCTGTCATGATTGTGCTTGTTTGTATAAATTTGAGAAATCAATGGATATAGAATAAGATTAAGTGCAGCAGAAATGAAAACAAACTTTGTAAACACAATGAAAGTGGAAAATAGTTTGATAAACAAATGCTTCTCATTAAGTTGAATGATTGAATTACAAAGCAAATGATTACAAGCATGCTTACAGAACTAAGCTCCCCCTCAGCCTGATACTCCAAGGTTGGTTGCATAAGATGAAAGGATTGGACTGGAGGAAAAGAATCCACTCAATTAATCAAATGTAACAGTACAGGGTACTGCTCCATTTATAGGCAAACCAAACCACTGAGGCATCTCAGCTGACGTCACCATGATAGTGACATCTAACAACCTAATAACCTATAAACACTGATCTATACAATCTACTGATGTTTAACAACTGATTATAAGTACAATACAAAACAAGAGAAAACTACTGCTTCACGTTCCACTGTTGTAGCCTGAGCACTGATGTTGAGCATCAGTGCTTTCTTCAAAGGTGATCAGTCCTTGAATGGGCAGTGCTTGTGTCTTCAGAAGTACTTAGGAAACGACAGTAGATAGAGCATCAGTGTTTGTCTTCAGCAGTCTTTGGAGTTTCATCAGTGTTTGGTTCATCAGTTGTTCTAGTGAGCAGTATTTAAGATCTATCAGCTGTTAGATTACCACTGTCAAGGGGAAAGCCAAGTGTAAACAGCTACTTATTTTGAATCCACTGTTGTGATCCGGTTTTGGCTTTCATTATCTGTTCCTCTGGTAAGGTTCAATCCCAACAATCTCCCCCTAGAACAGATAATGCCAAAACCCTTCATTATTCTGTACCTTTATTCCTCATTAGAAGTTCCTTAGCTTGCCTTTAAAATTCTTTCTTCAAAATCCTTGGAACTTGTGTCATCTTCATCCCTACACAGTGTAAGTTCAAGTAGATCCTACAAATCTTCAACACTAAGGCCTAGTGCTTCTTTCCTTGATATGTACTTCACTTCACCATTGGATCTGACCAAGGTCAATACGTGGGTCTTTTGATTAGACATCCACTTTAGTACTTTTAATCCAGACGGGTTTCTTGGGAGAGAGTTATTTCTTGATGAGTTTGGAGATGTTGGCCTTGTGAAAAGTTGTAAGCTATCATAAATTTGTTTGAGGGCCTTCTCAAAGACATCATTTGCTGCAGCTATGTCTTTTGCAGTTTCTTTTTCAATTTGCTCTTGTCTCTTTTGTTGATCTGGCTCAATGTCTGATACTTCTGAAGTGCTTGGTGATGCAGGCTTGGTTAACACCTTCTTAAAAAGGTTTTGAAGTTTTGCTGAGCTTTCTTCGTTTAGACCCATTTTCATGATGGTTTCTTTGAAGTACTCAGTTTCCTTTTCCTTTACCTCTTCACCAGACAGCTCTTTTCCTTCTTCTTGGTTTGACACAAGAATAGGATTATCTACTGATTTGAACAGTGTTTTGAGGTTTTCAATCTGTTGTTCAAGCTTCATCATTTGTTCACGCTTCGTTGAAGTGCCTGAAACAGTTATCTTTCTTTTCTTCAGCCTTTCATAGGCTTCATCAGTCTGCTGCTTTGACCATTTTGATATGGCAGTGGCAGTATCCATTTTTGCATCCACTAGCTCCTGTTTCTTTCTCTTGTACTCAGATGTTAGGTCAGCTATGAGCTTTTTGTATTTGCTCCAATTTGGAGCAGTCTTCTTCTTTCTAGGATCGTTTTAATTCTATCAATCCTATCTGCCTCATACTTTAGAGCAACTATTGGCCATTCTTCAAACTGTTTTTCTTCAGCAGGATAGAATCTTTCTTTCATGATATAAGAAAGATATTCTTTTCTTAATTTGTTTCGTTGATCAGCTTTCTCTTTGCTTAATTCTTGTGCAAAATCTTCCATCTGCTTAACTTTTGTGAGCAAGAATTCCAGTTTTTCAGAGATGGCTTCATCACTCTGACCTTCACATTGAATCTTGGCTCTTATCTTAGCCTGCCTTGCTTTGAGCTCAAGATATTCATCTATATATTCTGGGACTATGAAGCCTATGAGTGAAGGGAATCTTCTGTTTGAAGGATCATCTTCAGTGAAAAATTGTCTCATCTCATTTTTTACAACTTCCAGTTCCATAGGATATTTTGCAGCATTTGGATTATATTTGTCCTCATTTGCCTGAGTAATTTTTCTTTTTCTGGTGTAAAGCTTTATGGATGAAATGGATTTTGGTTGTGATGTAGGAATGGTGAGAGCAGTGGTGGATGGTTGACTAACAATAGTTGAAACAACTGGTGTTCCAACTGCTGTTTTCATTACAACTACTGATGTATCAGCAGATGTCTTCTGCTTTTGAGCAGGGGTTGTGATGGTAGTGGTTTGAGTGGTGATGAGTGATTGACTAACAGTAGTTGGAACAACTGGTGTTTCAACCACTGTTGTCATTACAGCAGATGTTGTAACTTCTGTTGTCTTCTGCTTTTTGGCAGGAGGTGATGATGGGGTGGCTATTTTTGGTGGTGAATTTGTTGTTGGTGATGTGATCACAGATGATGGTGGAGCAGTGGTTGTGGTGGTGTGTGGTGATGTGGTGTGTGTTGATACAGCAGCTTTGGTTTGGCTATTTTCTGGCTCAATATAGATGGCATCATCAATTCCTTTCTTCTTCCACTCGATCTTCTCCCCCTTTTTGGCATTATCTGGGAAGGGTTCATTCATGAACAGGACAGTGGGATGAACTTTTCCAGAGGCACTTTGGATATGAGCCTTGATAGCTTTAATATCTACATGAGTATCTTTAAATCTTGACTCCACCATGTTTGTCAGCTTTTGTACATGTATAGCATGCTACTGATCAGCCATCTGCTTTTGTCTTTCCAGCAGTGGTTGGAACACGTTCCATAACTCATTTGCAGCAGGTGCCGGTTGTGCAGGTGCTTGAGTTGGAGCAACAGTGGATTGTGCTTTTTGAGCTTTTAACAGCTGCTGCACCATATCCTTTATTTCAGCAACTGAGGACTCTATATTTTCAACTCTGCCCGTCAATTCCTGATATTTTGAATCATCACCCAAATTAATGGGATCATCTGAATCCCCACCAGCGGTGGTTGTACCAATGTGTGACTTAGGAACTGAATCCCAAAATTCATTCGTTGATGCCCCTTGTTCTTGGTACTGGGGACTTCTTTCTTCAGCACTTGATAGCCTTTTAAGAATACCGGTGGGCAAAACAACCTCACTGGTGGTTCTCAGAGGTGCTATTGAAGAAATTGCCTTCAAGGGAGTCTTATGAATGAAACCACTGTCCAAATGTAAACCAGTGGGTTCAACATTTGTAGTGGCTGCTCCACTTGAACTACTGACAGGAGTTACTTGTAACTCCTGCAGTGTAACCTCCTCAGTTGTTGTTGGGGTAGCAGAGGTATAGACATCAGACCCAGTCACTTGTGGAAGTATACTCTCAGTGATAGGTGTTTGAGAGGAACTGGTTTGTGTCTAAGTAATACCAACTGCATGCAACAAAGGTATAATGGATGGTGGTAATGTGGGGGGTGAAGGTAAGGGTGTTGAAAGAGACATGTCCTTGGGATCAGGACTGTGGAAGATGGATCCGAGTGGGTCCAGAGCTTCATATTGTGGGGTCCCTGTGTTTACAACCTGATCCTTTTGTGAGGATGCAGGAGGAGTTTGAGGCAAGGGTGGAGATCTTTGTTCCATCTGCTGTGAGGAAGTAGCAGCAGTGGTTATTGGTGACATTTGTGCTGTCACTGGCAGTGACTCTGGGATCTCATCTTCCAGAGGTGCCTTTGTTTTGGGTTTGGAGGGCTTTCTGGATGTTTTCTTTTTGGTCTTTTTGGTGGTGGCAGGTGTGGGTTTCAAAACAGTGGGTGTGCTGCTTTGATCACCTGGAGCAGTGGGCTCAACAGCCGATACCTGAGGAGCAGTTTCATCTGCTAAATTCTGCTCTGGCACCTCTGCTTTTGTTTTTATAGGTGCCAGCATTCTAGAGAATGTTTCAGGCGTTAAACCATTTATTTTAAAAGAAGCACCTTGTTGGGGCAATTCTGCATCTTCCTTTTCAAATTTTTGTTCAAAATAATAGCTCAGAAACCTTGGAAAGAGCAGAAATGCCTTGCTATCAACATTTTTTATCAAATCATCAAAAATCTCCTGGGAATAATTAAAATTTTCATTATTTAAAATTGCATATCCCAGGCATTGAATTTTTTGTGGTATTTCGTTAAAAGCAGTAGTTTTATTAGAAACACACATCAACAGAGTGTGAAATAAAAACTTGGTGCAGAAGGGAAGAAACCCTTTTGTAAGGTATCCCTTTTTGGTTGCTCTGCATAACCCCTATTCATGAAATCCTTTTTCAACTCGGTTTTAGAAAAAGAGGTTTTACCTTCCAGATCATCGAGTTTGAAGACTTCTGAAACTGTTTTTGGGGATATTTGAATTTCTTTACCCTGTATCGAGGAGTTTATGGCTGTGACAATGTCTCCTTGTTTCTCAAGGGTAGCCTTTTTCCAGAACTCTCTCTGGGTTTGTAGGTAGATGGGATCATCTGCTGTTAGCAAAGTTTTGTACTTTAATGCAGATAAGGTGTTGATGATGGAGTCGAAGGTGTTGTTGGATGTGGGTTTTGTGAGAATACCCAAGTAGTTGTGAGGAGATTTGTATGGTATTTCGTTCAGTTCAGCAACCATTTGAGTGGCGTCTTTAGGAGCGGATGAAGAAGATGATTTTGATTTTGATCTCGATTTTGATTTAGTCATTTTGATGAAGAAGATCGAAGAATGTTTTTGTGAAGAAGAGTGGGAAACTGCTTTGAGAAGAGAATTTTTGGAATTCAATTCGACAGTGTGAGCCCCTGTTTGGGTTAAATTAGGGTTTTATTTTAGGGAAAAAGTGAATGCTGATGTGGCAGCGGTTATACTGATCGGACGGCTAAAAACTGACCACGTGCCAACCCCTGATGGAAGAGTAAATAATGGAGGACAGTTGTTTTGACAGCCACTGATGGATCAACCATCAGTAGTTACAACGGTAACAAAATGAAACAGTGGATGCTTCTTACTACATCAATGGATAGCATATCAGTGGATAGAACACTGATTTTGAGCAACAGTGCTTATCAAGAATATGATAGAGCAGGGGTTGACTTTCAGCAGTGGACAGACTTTAGAAAACAGATGTTTGAGCACAACAGTGGTAGGGAAATGGAGTGATTTTGAAAGGCTATTACATCAGCAACTGTTAGTGCAGCAGTGGTTGAACTTTTGACAAATAATTTTAGCATCTGCTGTTAAGATAAGGGAATTGATTTTGTCTTGTGTAAACACAATATCATGTGCAACATCTGTTGAGCTGCAAAAATGCTATGCTTAACAAAATACATTCTAGATGCAGATTATCAAGTTTAAATTGTCAGCAGTTATCCCAGAGATTTTTGTTCAAGGTTTTGCCACATTTTCATTATTCCTGACAGTGGTTCAGCATCCCAGATGATGAAAGCTTCTTTACTAAGGCCACTCATTCTATGTCTAATCATTTGAATTAGAACATGAGTATCTTAGTAGTTTAAGAAACTATTTGCAATCAATTTTTGATCTGTGATAAACAAACTTGAGCTTGACACATGTACCCTTTCCTTTTGATCTTATTTTTAAGGATAGTAACACCACATAAAAACAAGGAGATTACATCCTGGTCCGAGATGAACTTTTTACTATATATAAAAAAATTAAAAGTTCAAGATATATTAAAAATAATATATCCGGATTTATTTGAGAAACACACCTTTCAAAAAGCTAAAGATTGTTTTGAAAATAACATCAAAAGGACCTGGTAACTTTCCAAATAAGCTCATAGATACATCATTCTCAAGTTGTATGGCCACTGTTTAAGACCATTTTCTTATCAATTGATTGCAAATTTCTTTTAAGTTCAATCACTGGAGATACCATTGTTACCTAAACATTCCTGACTTAATGAATGCACATAGTTGCTTGATGACCATTGTTTACCCAACTCTGGACTCATAAGTGTTTTATGTTTATACTCTTTTCTTTTGACTTCAAAAGTTTTGAGATAAACACACTTTTGAGTTTGGTTAATTTTCTTCTTTCCCTTTTTACCCTTCCCATCCCTAAGTACAAAAGTACTAACTGGGAGATTTTATTAGGGAAATACTTAATCCTGAATCATTTTGCAGTAATGTTTTGAGAGATCTGACCACATTTGTACATGCTTTATTACCAAATCTCACATTACGTATGATTTGGACTGATTTGACCCCTGATTTTCTTAATGTGTTTTGACAAGGTTGATTTTGTCCTTTTGTGGATTCTCAATCTGCCTTTAAACACGACTAAAGTTTTATTTCCCTCTTTCTATGTTAGCGAAACACTAATGTTTACATGAACATAGGTTTTGTTAATCTGAGGTTCATACTTTAGCGTTAAAACATGATAAGATCATCACAAATCTCATAACAACAGTTGAGATCAATTTTGAAGAATGATAATCATACCATAGTTACCAGACATGTTTTCAGATCTGAAAATTATGGGTGATTTGTGTATGACATCACTTGTTGTTTGAAATTTGTGGATGCTATGACATCTTGGTTGTTTTACAGGGTATCTGATCCATCATTTTGAACATGATTTCTCATTGCTCTGTTTTTCAACTAAATACAATCAACCTTAGTATCAATGAATTTTGAGCTGAACTGTTACGTCAAATTGATTGTTAGATCGAATTTGACTGTTTGAGCTCTGATACCAATTGTTAGGATCGGAGGCTGTCATGATTGTGCTTTTTGTATAAATTTGACAAATCAATGGATATAGAATAAGATTAAGTGCATCGGAAATGAAAACAAACTTTGTAAACACAATCAAAGTGGAAAATAGTTTGATAAACAAATGCTTCTCATTAAGTTGAATGATTGAATTACAAAGCAAATGATTACAAGCATGCTTACAGAACTAAGCTCCCCCTCAGCCTGATACTCCAAGGTTGTTTGCACAAGATGAAAGGATTGGACTGGAGGAGAAGAATCCACTCAGTCAATCAAATGTAACAGTACAGGGTACTGCTCCATTTATAGGCAAACCAAACCACTGAGGCATCTCAGCTGACGTCACCATGATAGTGACATCTAACAACCTAACAACCTATAAACACTGATCTATACAATCTACTGATGTTTAACAACTGATTATAAGTACAATACAAAACAAGAGAAAACTACTGCTTCACGTTCCACTGTTGTAGCCTGAGCACTGATGTTGAGCATCAGTGCTTTCTTCAAAGGTGATCCGTCCTTGAATGGACAGTGCTTGTGTCTTCAGCAGTACTTAGTAAACGACAGTAGATAGAGCATCATTGTTTGTCTTCAGCAGTCTTTGGAGTTTCATCAGTGTTTGGTTCGTCAGTTGTTCTAGTGAGCAGTACTTAAGATCTATCAGCTGTTAGATTACCACTGTCAAGGGGAAAGCCAAGTGTAAACAGCTGCTTATTTTGAATCCACTGTTGTGATACGGTTTTGGCTTTCATTATCTGTTCCTCTGGTAAGGTTCAATCCCAACATATTTATATAGTGTGTTATGATGTTCGGGGATCATAACTGGCTCAGTAAAATGTGAAACAATGTGTTTAACAATATTTTTGTGTTCCGGGTAGTGTCCGGTTGTTCGGTTTGATACTGTTCCTTTAAAGTGCTTAATTAATCCGTAAAGTGTCCTATATATATATTTTTGTAACATTTTTAATTCTCAACACTCAGAAAAGCATACCAGACTATTTAGTAATTTTTCTGTACACTACTAGTATGTTAACAAGCACATGTAAGTATAACACAGTAATCAGAAAGCAGTTAAAGGGTTCAGCACAGTCATCAAGCACTTTAATTATCATTAATAAATTGTACGGATACATGGAATTATGAGGGTTGTCACAAACGTCACCTTCAAAAGAGGGGCCTACTACAATAACTAAGATAATCTCTTAAAACGTGCAAAAGTGCTGAAATAATCAAAGGTTACACTAAAGGCGACTCGGATCCAAGTGATTCATCTTGTTTATCTGATTTTATTTTTATTTTCAGCATTTTAGTTTTTTTATTTTCTAATTTAAAGCCTTTTTCTAAATTTTTTATTTGATTAGACGTTGAGGATAAACTGGTATTAAAAGCTCTTGTGTACTTGGACGACCTCGGTATCTTACCAACACTATACTACGCTCACGATGGGTGCACTTGCCCATATGTGTGTTTAGTGTTAGTAAATATCGTGTTTTATAAATTTAAAACTTGACTAAAGTGGTTAAAAAGGGCTAAAAATATACATAAAAATATATTACACCACACGCGCATCAAGTTTTTGGCACCGTTGCTGGGGACACAAGGATTTTAAGAAAGTTTAGAATCAGCGGCCTAATGTTTTTCTCTTATTTTCAATTTTTTTAAGGATTTTTCTTAGATTTTCAGCTTCTGCAGAACTCAGCACGGGCCGTACCCGCTGAACACGCCCCGTGCCCAATCTTTGGTACTGGCAATCCTGTTTTAAGTCAGACAGTAGCTGAACACGGGGCCGTGCCCACTCAACACGCCCCATGCCCAAGCATCAGTTACTTACTGAAAACAGAATCGTAAGATCCCGACGGTTGGTAATTTCTGACACAAACATGAGCGATACTGATTTTTTTTACTATCGGCCCTCTTATGGTACGTGGTGTCAAATATGTGGTGGCCCTCATAAACATTTAGAATGTTATTTTCTAAATTACAAGCCCCACTATATAGACCCATTGTTTTCCTGTAGCCTTAAGAGGGGCGAAAGTAAAAATAATCCCTATCTCTCCCTCGATTGCTCTCAATCAGACCTTCTATGAGAAATTCTTCTTGATGAACTATTTCAAATGGAAGATCTAATTCTTAATTGGTTAAAAGAACTTAAGATGGATATCATTAATTCATCTCAAGACGATACCCAAGAAGAATTATTGAGATCGCATTCGGATAAAAACAACTTCGTTGTTCCCGAAATCACCTCTAACTCTTACGAAGACTTGAGCGATAGTCGTCCCTGTGTCGATTGTGCCATGAAGGACTCCTAATCGACTTCGTTCGATGCATACATAGACCCGAGCGATTCGACATACACCTTCTTTAACGAGAGCCCGGGAATGGGTTGGACTTGTCCACCTACATTTAGCATAAGAATCACCCTTACCGATAATCTCTTGCGTTCTCGTCTAAATTTAGAGCAATTAAGGTATCTCATGCACTTCAGTGTTGTTCCGTCCAGTAAGGAACCACCCGATCCAGATAAATTCCTTAAAAATAGACGAAACTTCATAAACAGCCTCTCGACACGGGGCCGTGTCTAGGTCAGCACGCTCCCGTGTCCACCAAAAGATTCCTTTCTGACTTTTTGTCAGAATATGGACAAAATGTGTCAGGATCTTGTCTGCACACGGGGCCGTGTCCAGCGTGCTGCCGTTTTCTATTTTACTGATGTGTGTAAAATGCAACATATAAATTACATCAATTGTGGCATAAAACTAACCCTTTTTAGTACTAATGTTGGAAAAAGTGTGCTTTTGTCTTCCTTTTGTATTTTCAGAATTAAATGAGCTCAAATAAACAAAAGAAGAAAAAAGCCAGCTAAATCTAACATAAATACAAGAAAAGGAATAAACGTAGCATGCCCGACCCTCGACAACATCCTCCCAAGCAAAAACAAGAGAACATAAGGCTGAACATGCCCCGTGCTCAATGAACACGGAGGCGTGCCCAAGTGTCTGCAGAAAAGACAAAGTTGTAGAAGCTTCTATTACCCACCATGGGGGCATGCCCAGCGGACACGAGGCCGTGGTTAACTCTAAGATTTACAGAATCTAGGGAAATCTTGATAGTACAGATACGCTTCTGCAGACGGGGTCGTGCCCAACGGACACGGGGGCATGGTCAACTAATGCAGACAAACTGCAATTAATGAAGAAAGAGAAGCTGGGTGGACACGGGGCCGTGCCCAATGGAGACGGGGCCGTGTCCAGGCTTCTGTGCAGGCTATAAATAGGGGTGCTTGGCTCACTCGCAAATCATCCCTTGGCAAACCACCTCTCTCCCACTTCACCCACACTCCACCACCACCACAACATCATCATCCACCACCATCATCCATCATCCATCATCCATCACAGTGTGTGTGTAGTAGTCTCGGGATCTAAGATTGATCGTAACAGTTCTTGACAATCAAAGGCCATGTTTGCCAAAGTCTCTTACATCACTTGGTGAAGACAAGCATTTAGTGTAATACTTTTTATTTTTAATCTTTTCGCACTTTTTATTTGGTTATGTATTAATGACTTTAATAACTAGTTTCTTATGTTGAAGATGAGTCTTCCTTATTATTTGTCTGTGGTGTCTTGGCTTTTTTTTACTGTCTATATAAAATAAAAGATTTACACCATTCATATCTCCATGGTCTATATGAAGATATGTTGGCTACCTTGTCGGGGGTTAAGGGAATGGTTTGGTAAGAGTCTTGCATTGTTCAGTGTATAGATCCTGCAAGGACCTGGGTCAAGCTTAGTAGGATCTCCTTCAATACCCACTGGTATTGGATGGCGGGGGTCCGAATTTCTTGATCCCCTCATATGTAAACTACTATTAATATATTAACCCGGCTATTTAGGACTGTATCCCTGCTGACTCAGACTACTTATTAGCCGAGGGTAACGTCACCTTCAAAAGAGGGGCCTACCACATTACGCATTAATAACTTAATTAATTATCTTTCAATAATCCAACCCTTTAGGATTGTATCCTTGCTGACTCAAACTATTGGGTTGAGGGTAACGTCACCTTCAAAAGAGGGGCCTAGTACAATAACTAAGATAATCTCTTAAAAAGTGCAAAAGTGCGGAAATAATAAAAGGTTACACTAAAGGCGAGTCGGATCCAAGTGATTCATCTTGTCTATTTGGTTTTATTTTATTTTTATTTTCAGCATTTTAGTTTTTTTTTATTTTCTAATTTAAAACCTTTTTCTAAATTTTTGATTTGATTAGACGTTGAGGATAAACCGGTATTAAAAGCTCTTGTGTCCTTGGACGACCTCGGTATCTTACCAACACTATACTACGCTCATGATGGGTGCACTTGCCTATATGTGTGTTTGGTGTTAGTAAATATCGTGTTTTATAAATTTAAAACTTGAGTAAAGTGGTTAAAAAGGGCTAAAAATATACATAAAAATATATTACACCACACGCGCATCATTACTCTGATAAAATATTTCCCAACTACGGTCCTGATGTAAATTCCGCTGCCAAAATGATAAATACCTGGATACCACCAAAACTGGCCGCGGCCGCCCGTTCCCGGGGTTATTAAGGGACGTGGGTTGCGACACCACACCACCTATTTCTCATCGAGGGTTGATAAACCCAATTCGAACTTCTTTCACGACCTTCCAATCATATACGTTCTTACTTTGAAACATTTCAACATGACCCGGTTGACATTTGGAGGATCCTAATTATCATAGGTTGCATTTTCGGAAACTTAACGAAACTATTGGATTTACCTTAAAAAATATTCTACAACATAGTTTAGGAAATATGTTAATATGCCTAACATATTTCAATGACTTTCATTCTCTTACTTATTACACATTCGTTAATTTCATATACTTTTCACATCTTTATATGTTACTTCATGCCATCATGCTTACGTCTCATTGACCTTTGTCCTTTTAATTATGGTTATCATGCTTTTATTTCATAATTCTGGGTGTTATTAGCCACTTAGTGACCATACCGCATTCCTTTCATCATCCTCGGTGTTAACGGCTACTTCGTGCCCACACCGCATACCATTAATCATTCTCGGTGTTAGCGGTCTCTTCGTGACCACACCATATACCATTCATCATTCTCGGTGTTAACGGTCACTTCATGACCAGATCGCATACCTTTCATCATCCTCGGTGTTAACGTTCACTTCGTGACCACACTGCATACCATTCATCATTCTCGGTGTTAACGGTCACTTCATGACCACACCGCATACTTATCAGTATAGGGTATCATCTTTACCATTATCATCATCATCGACGTCATTAATTGCTAAGATATGCATACTTTCTTAAAGTTCCTTCTTACATCCATGTACTATACTTTTTTTTATCAATTTATAATCATACATCAACTAAGTTCGACGACCCCTTTTTCTATCATATACTACTTCCTAGAAGTTTATTACGATCTTTAAATGCGTTTTATGGCATTCGGAAGTCCGGGATACATGGCACAAGTCAACCAAGAAAAATCTGAAAAACGAACCCAGGGAGTGGCGTCAGCGACGACCCTCCCTGGCGTCGGCGACGCAAAGCCAAAAGTGGCGTCAGCCACAAAACGTGTAGGCAGTGGGTTTGGGCGTCGGACCTTCTGGTTCATTTAATGGGGCGTCGGCGACGGGTTGTCGGTTGCCCAAAACACTGCTGAGTTTCTTATTTTTTGCCCATTCTAACCCGTTCCCGAGTACCGTAACACCCGAACTTGCCCCAGGGCTTCTAGAATACCATTTCCAGGCATTACCCTGTACAAAAAACGCTACATCCTTTCCCATAACTATTCCCCAATAAAATGAAACTTTAAAATCATACTACTAAGTTCGTACCTAATCCGCGTCTTGGAGCGAACACACACCACTTCTCGAGCTTTCGGTTTGAGTCTGGGCACTCTATCCAGTGCTCGAATCCCTCAAATCTGGGTTCTGATACCAACTTGTCAAGCCCTTATTTCACATTCGAAAATAATAATAATAACATATTAATTTTAACAAAAATTGGGCATGACCCGTTCGTAATATGAGCGATTCCATGCTTAACAATCATTATTCAAACTAAATTCTACGATATATTTTAAAAGACATAAAAGTTGTAACCATACAAGATTCCATCACAAGTGTTTTATCCGAACTACCAAAATAAGATTTTAAAATCCTAACTTACTTACGAAACACCCTAGACATAAGTTTAACATTTACATTATGAAAGTGTTTTGACCCATTTACAAAGATGACTTTAACCGGAAGCGCATAAACGGCGATGTAGTGTGTTCGATCCAAGCTCGCTGTTGGTGCATATGTCTGTCCACTTCGTATTGTATCGAGTCTTGTAACTAGTATGATAGATCAGGGCACGAAGATCGAGAAAACGAGAAGCATATGAGATGCAGCCATTTCGCATGAAATGGAAAGTCCATTTCGCACAAAATGAAGATGTCCATTTCGTATGAAATGGGCAGATATCCATTTTGCACGAAATGGATTGCCTATAAATATGTGTCCTGTCATTTCATTTGTAGAGTTCTGATTCCGGTACCGAAGTGCTGCCGAGGTGTCTATTGACTGTAAAACAGTGTTATATCAATATACAAGACATTAAAAGTGATTCTCTGTGCAAATCAAGCTGATTCAAAGTCGATACGTTAGTTTCCGCCTCTCGTATTGATTAGATCTCTTCTGAACGACTCGTTTTGGTTGTGCAAATGATCTTTCAAGTGGTATCAGAGCTCAAGAGGAAGAGTTCTTACCGATTCAGCTCGATTGCACTGAAAATTCTGATTTCTACTCACTTTCTTCACAATTTTTCAAAATTAATCAAGATTTCACGGTTAAAATGGACTGATTTCACAAATAACAAGCGAAACACTGTTTTAATCAATCCTTGAAAAATCAGACCTAAAATCAACATAAAACTTGATCAATTTTGTCAAAAACCAGCCGATTGTGTGATGTCATCATCATTTCGTACGAAATGGGACATTTCGTATGAAACAGTTTCCCATTTCGCACGAATTGCACTTTGAGATCTTCATTTCGCACGAAATGACCCATTCCGTTTGAAATGTGCCATTTCGCTTGAACATCCATTTCGCACCAAGTCATTTCATTTGAAGGTGACCCAATTCGCACGAATTGAACATTTGTGATCCATTTCGCATGAATTGGAAGAAGTAAATCCATTTTGTTTGAAATTACAACCCATTTCGCACGAATTGGAATCTAGTCACATCAACTTGCTTCATTTCGTTTGAAATTGTTTGAATTGTGGTTAAAATATTTGACGAAATGGAAAACGATAGCCTTCAAAGACTAAATAATTGGTATGAAGGGTATTGGGATAGTAGTTATAAAGATGTGAAAAAGGATGGTTGGATTAAAAGATTTGAATGTTTTTTGTGAAAGAAAGATGAAACAGTGAATGAGTTGGAAAATCGGTTTGAAAGCTTAATTGACAATTTAAAAAGATATGAGATAAGAATGTCAAATGCTGAAAAGTTATCAAAATTGGCAGATGCGTTACCTGCAGAGTGAGATGAATTTTTGAAAAAGCTGAAAGAGGATTCTAGATTTTCAGATTTATATCCAAATGTATTCATCAATAAGCTTAAAACACACAAGTATGAAAATGATAAGAAAAAGAAGGATTTGATAAATGAAATAGAAAAGAACTTAGAAAAAATAAGTTTGGATGTGATTTTTGAAATAAGAAGAAGAGTATATATGTGTCTTGCAGCAAAAATGTTATGAAATATGATATTAAGAGGGGTTGTTATATAGATAAAAATATGAATCCTCTTGATTTTGTTAAAATTTTTCGTGCATGCACATACAAGACAGAGTCAATTCAAGAAGAATCAAGTTCTGAACCAGTGTGCTCAAAATGTGATAAATTTGAATCAAACAATGTCAAACTCCTGAAGGATGTGGAGAGTTTGACATTGGAAAACGAAAATTTAAAAGAAAAAAAAAACAGAATTTCAAAATCAAATAAATAGTTTAGAAAATGAAAATTTTGTCTTGATTAAAAATGATTTTGAAAATCAAATAGCAATGAATTCTCATCTTGAGAAATCACTCAACTTGAAAATGAAGTTGAGGATGCTAAAAATAAAATTGGTAAACTTGAAAAGAAATTGAAAGGTTTTGTGACTTCATCAGTAATACTAGATCAATTTTGTCCAAAACCGATCAATGAAATTCCAATAAGTGAGAATGTTACAAATTATGACAAAGTCATAATTAAGGATTGTGATGATAAATCTGTTGATGAAGATGATAAAAAGAAAATATTTTTGAAATTAAAAGAAAAATTTCAAGAAAGTGTTTTACATTCTACTGAAAAAGGTGAATGCTCAACGCAAAAATCTTTTAAGAAGAATGTGGAACAAAAACAAAATGTTAAAAATTTGAAAAATTTTCAAAACAACAATAAAAGATCATCAGTTCAATCATCCAATCAAAAACCACAAAAAGTTGAAAATCAAAACTCACAAAAAGTTGGTAAGAAGTGGTGCAGGTTTGACCACAGTGCTCAAAAGTCAAATCAAGCTTACAAGAGAAGTGATGATTACCACAAGGCCAATCAGTGTTATGATTTGAGTGTTTGGTTTGAAAGTGGTGAATGGTATGATAACAGAGTGTGTTACAAATGTGGTTTCCAAGGACACATTGTTGTTAACTGCCAGAGTAAGAGTTTTGAAACAAGAAGATGCTATGACTGTCAAATCAGAGGTCATATTGCCAGAGATTGCCCAATGAGATCAAAAGGAAGATCGAGGGCTGAATCTCATGGAAAGATGAAGAAATCAGTCAAAATTGAAGAAAAGCCCAAAGAACATAAAGAGAAATAACAGAAAGTGAAACTTTCACAAGGGCAGAAAGACAGACTGAGAAAGAAAAGAAAGAAAGCGAGGGAATATCTTGATAAGATTTTGTCCTCGGGTACAACTGTTGATTCAGATAAAAGTTCTGATAAATCGATTTGCTCAACAAAAATTGGTCAGTCAAGCAAAACGAATTCATCAGATACAAATCTGAGGACAAAAGAGAGGATAAAGAAAGAAAAATTGATTAATCAAACTGATAAAAAATCAAAGAAAGTTAATTTTTCGGATAAAATCTTTATCAAAGTTTTTGAGTATAAAAGAAACTGTGAAAGATTATTCATGTCACAGGTTGATAAATTTGGAAAGCCTAAATCTTGTAAGGATTGGGTTCCAATAAAGGATGGCAATGAAATTTGTTTCTACGAAAACAAAAGAGCCATCTTCTGGCAATGAATTTGTTTCGTTGGAAGCAAAAGAGCCACGTTTTGGCGATGAGTTTGACTCGTCAAAGTCAAAGGAGCCACGTTCGGGTAATGAATCTGATTCGTCAAAATCAGAGGAGCCACAAGTTGAGCTAAAAATGAGAAGTCAGTTCCGTCAATGGATGATGTTAAATTTCCATCATTACGGACTGCAAATTTGGAATCACCCAAGGGTCGTCAGGCTTGGGTAAATCTCTTTAAATGAAAAACCTGACTTGCCGGAACTTACAGGTTGGTAATTGAGGAATAGGAATCTGCATCTTTCTTGAGAAATTCACAGGTTGGTAATTGTGATATTTCGACTTACAAGTGCTTAATCAAGGACATTAAGTTGTATTTGTTTTAACTTTCTTATAAAGTGATTAAAGAAAAAAAGATAAGTGAACCTACAAGTGGTTGAAGAAACAATGTGATGAAATAAGCCCCATGTTTGTGTAATGATAAACAAACTAGTTTTCCGGAAAAACCATTTTGATTAAAACAAACTTAAGTTTTTTTGAAATCATAATGGGAAAATAGTTTGTTGTCAGGGGGAGTTCTGATTGTTTAAGCCAAGAGGATGGAGAATTGAAGCAATTCAAATCAGTTTGTATAGTTTGTTTTCAAATTTTCCCAGAAAAATCAAAAATTGAAACATATTTTTGATTTTAGGGGAGTAAAAATTTAAAAAAATTTGAAAATTTGAAAAATTCAAAAACATTGTAAAATTCAAAACGAGTCTTGTTGTGAAAAAAAGGAAATGATAGTACATCAGTGGACTATCACAACATGCTAAAGAAATGTAAAGTCAAGATGATTTTAAACAAGTCTCACTAAGGATGTGCCAGTAGGCTTCTCACAGTTAGTAAATTGTATTCGAGATATAAACCTAAATATCAAAACTTGCTTATCTCATGGGGAACATCTCTCGGATATATGGGCAACCCCCGAAATCTTGTTTGAGAGATTGCCTGATTCTGGGATACTAGGTCTTTATATTGTTTGATATCTGGGGTATTATACCTGGTCTTCTGATATTGCGGAAGCAATGGCCTAGACCTCGTATAATACTTTAATGTGCTTTCAAAGCTCTCCCTCTGCTAAAAAAATTGAGAAAATATCGAAAGATATGAATCAATAGCAATTGAAGAAAAGATTCCCTAAGGGAACACACCGAAAGTCGAGCCTTCATCTCTTTGATCGAACGGTAGTTTGTACCTGAGCTCTCAAGGTCTCGCACTAACCCGAATACAGATATCAGATTGGTATACTCACCTGTAAGACTGAATCTAGGGAATTTTGATACAGGAGTATATTCTGAGGTGGAACACATGAGTAAGTTAGTTCTTAAAACATTAATTCATATCTTGATTCAATTGAAACTTGTGTAGAAGTTTAAGTGGACAACAATAATGTCAATCAGAAGTGAATTTGTTTAAGATTTAATGATTAATCAAGATCAACGGTGTTGATGATATGTCTCAAAACTGATATGATCCTCTTACACAGATTCACAAAAATATTGTCTGTAAATATTTCTTTACTGCTTTTCATTAAAATCAATAATCCAAAAAGATTGTGTTTTTAGTATAAAAATTTGAAAATTCAAAAAGATTTTCGACAACTGATGTTGGAAAGCTGATTTTCAAAATTCCAAGTGCTAAACATAATGAACAACAGAGTTGGGAGAGTTTGTTTGAGATGTGAAAATTTTTGAAATGAGTAAATGGTTCATTAATTTGAAGCAAAGTTTTGATTGTTATAAATACAAGTGATGCAGCAGAGCTTATTAATGTCAAAATTGTTTATCTTACAATTGGTAGAGATTTGTACAGGTTTGAGTTAGGATTTGATCTCAAGGCGATAGAAAATTCCAGACTGTGATCCCAGCTTGATGAAAGTGGGAGTCTGACGATGTTAGAGCCAGAGATAGATCCTGAAACATCGTTCGAGAAAGAAAAGCTGCAGATGATGAAGATCTTAACGAATCAAAAACACCTGATAAAGTTTTTAGAGAGCCAGGTTGCATTCCAAGAATAGTCAGGGTGAGATTCTGAAGACAAGAAGAAGATATAGATTGAAGAGGATGCTTAAAATGCCAGATTATTTTGGAAAGAGCTTGAAGACTGATCAAGACTGAAGACTTGACATACTGAAGACTCGACACTGCAGACTCGTCGACATCCAAGGGGGAGTCTGTTGGTGCATATGTCTGTCGACTTCGTCTTGTATCGAGTCTTGTAACTAGTATGATAGATCAGGGCACGAAGATTGAGAAAAACGAGAAGCATATGAGATGCAGCCATTCGCACGAAATGGAAAGTCCGTTTTGCACGAAATGGAGATGTCCATTTCGTACGAAATGGGCAGATATCCATTTCGCACGAAATGGATTGCCTATAAATATGTGTCCTGTCATTTCATTTGTAGAGTTCTGATTCCGGTACCGAAGTGCTGCCGAGGTGTCTATTGACTGTAAAACAGTGTTATATAATTATACAAGACATTAAAAGTGATTCTCTGTGCAAATCAAGCTGATTCAAAGTTGATACGTTAGTTTCCGCCTCTTGTATTGATTATATCTCTTCTGAAGGACTCGTTTTGGTCGTGCAAACGATCCTACACTTGCTATCATCAAGAGTGAGATTTACCTACATCGATAACACAAACTTACAAGTTAGTTCGGTTAAAACATATTACTAATACAATTTGCTTTTCATCATTATTTGACCCTTTACCTGTTCATTATATCTTTACATCTTTTCATTCGAACTTCTCATATAACATTTCCGTTTAACGAATATAGCACCATCTTAGTTTCCATCATCATCAATCATCCTATTTTATCCGACCTGTTCTCACGGATCATACTTATTCTTACTTATCAATTTTTTCATACTTCACTAGTTTAACTTATAAAAGTCATCGCTAGCTATATTAACTTCATGATAATTTTATCTTACTTGACCCGTTTAACTACGGTTCAATACATCATCAAGAACACCTCATTCTCATACTTTAGACTCACTTGTACGGGTCGTCAATAGACTTTTCCCTTTTTTCCACTAACATTCGCATTAAGACATTTTACTATAAATATCCACATAAAACATCGAACAACTATTTACATGAGAACTAACATAAAATCTACATTCTACATAAGCGAAGTTCATATGAACTTACTGGAGTCATGCGCTCCTATTGCCTTTGCTTGGTTTGCTTCCCCTCCTTTCTTCGACCCTATAAGGTGCATCATATACGCGTTTAGCTTTTGCGTTATATATCACTTATGCACATTTACATCATTTACCATGACGTTCATTACTCACATTTATTTTTCATACCATCATTAGATCATCAATACTTCAATTTCTCATGTTCATACATAACCGATTCAACTCAAGCATTTCATCGAACACCTTATGTGCGTACAACTTAACTAGCACAATGTATAAGCATATTAATCACATTCCAACCAAATCTTTCTAAAATCATGGCAATACATCATAAACACATAATTTCTTCGAATATTCAGATTTCTTTAACATCAATAAGCATAATTCAAGTTCATATATCATACTACATCTATCATTACTTTAAAACCATCATAAATTTCATGTGGGTTTCATACATAAATGGGTTTACATGAAAACCATCAATATAATCCGAATTTCATACTTTATTCAAGTCTTATGGACTAAATGTACCTTTTACCATCAATATTCTTACATACATTCACGAATTATCAAAGACCCATTAAACCAAACATCACTAAAACACAAATTTCGACTTACTTGATGTTGGAGATACTTAAGTGATCGACATTCCTAGTTCATGCATTCGATTAGCCTTTAATTTCCCTTTGAATTTGATGGATTCTATGTTGTTAGGGTTTGGTTCTTCCTGGATCTCTCCCTCTCTCGATCGCACATAACCCAGAACCAAGCACTGACCATTTTTTTTATTAAACTTTATTCCACATTTACACATTCAGCCCTTTGTCTTTTAAAGTGTGTTTATTTTGTTATTTCCCATACTTACTTGGTCACTTCTCTTTTGGTTAACTTAGTTACATAACTATATTTTAAACGTACCATTATTTTCTTACGGTACTAACCCATACATACCATTTCTATTACTTAAACATTACGAACATATTATTATAATATAACATACGCAATTTGGGGTGTTATAAAAGACAAATCATATGTATTATTTGGGATTTGATCTTACATGAAAGGTGTGACATTTTAATTATGACTTGTCTAATTATGAAATTTTGATAGTGCCATAAGCTTTGGACAATCATCATGGCCCATAACATTCCGCTGCGGGTCGGGGTGTGACATGTTTTACATCGAGTGAAAACCATAAAAATAAATTTAATTGGACCAGGGGGGGATGATTTTAAATTAATTGTAAATGGAGACGTAAACCCTATCTTAAATGTAATTTCAGTGAAAAAGGAACCTAAAACTAAAACAAACTAAACATAAAGAAAAAAAATTAATAAAATCATTAAAAAATAAAGCAAGAAAGAAACAAAAAATCAATAGGATGAAAACACTTTTCACACAACTTGCTAATATAGTTTACTTCAAAACATAAACCAACTAAAACATACATAAAAATAAGCACGAAAATGTATTATATTTGACTCGAGATATTTCAGAAGAAAATTTACGTCGAAACCTAAACCAACTTGAAGTTATACCGATAAGTGCACAAAGATAAGCACGTAAGAAAATAGTTACGGCGCATTGATGTGGTGGCGAAATGTAAAATGACTTGAATTTATATCGTCTAATGAAAACGTATTATATTTGACCCAAATCGTTTCTGAACAAAATTTACGTCAAAATGCAGACCAATTGAAAAGACACATAAAAATAAGAATGAAAACGTATTATGTTTGACACGACTCATTTCCGAAAAAAAAAACAATTCACGTCAAAACATAAACCAACTAAAAACGTATATAATAATAAGCATAAGAAACTAAGAGCATATTATATTTGATCTAATTCATTTCTAGAAAAAAAATTTACGTTTAAACATAAACGAATTTGAATTTATATAAACACAAACATAAAAATAAACACGTAAAACTCGATCACAAAGTTTTTAGAACATTAAGGAGTTGTAAGTGTCTACGCTAAAAGTTAAGAAGTAAAAGCGTCCAAAATACCAAAAATAAAAGAAAAGTCAAAAGACCAAAAAAATAATCGAAAAAGTAAAAAAGAAAGTTCCTATTTATCCAACTTGTAACTCTAATATATAACTAAATAAAAAAGTAAAAAAGAAAGTTCCTATTCATCCAACTTGTAACTCTAATATATAATTAAATAAAAAAGTAAAAAAGAAAGTTCTTATTCATCCAACTTGTAACTCTAATATATACTAGATTGTTTCTCTGCGCGTTGCGACGGTGCGTTATCGCGGGCATTCGATTGGTATCGGTTAGGTTCATTATTACTGATACGATACATGCACTTGGTATAGAAATCAACACATGTTTTACATTAATTGAAAATGGAAAAAACGAACACCGGTACCGACAACGATGTTGTCAAAATGGTATCGATCAGTTCATCGAAAGAAAAACAATATAAATAAATACTGGTTTGTTGAAAGTAAAAACAATATAAATAAATACCGCTATCTATTACGGTCGGTGTTGGTTACTTTTGGTACAATAGCGGTACAATTAAATGTAAATATCAACATGTATAATAGAAACTATTGTAGTATTAAAAAAAAATATGAAGAAAAAATACTATATATTATTTTAAAAATAAAGTTACTATTCATACTCCCTTTCCAATTATATATACTAGTGTGAGTACCGCGCACTTCGTTGCGGGCCTTTGATCATAATCGTCCTGGTTCATTACAATACTCGTACTGGCAATCGGCATAACAATCGGTGCCAATCCACACTTGTTTTACATCGATTGAAAACTATAAAAGCGAATATCTGTACCAATACCAGTGTTGTTCGGTCGGTATCGGTCCGTTACGATACCGGTATCGTACAGACACTTGATATAGCTTACAATGCTAAAAAATACTTTATTGCGAATATAACTTTGTGTTCAATGAATTTTACACCACCATGTCGTGAAAACTATAAAAACGAATACGGTACCGTTACCAATGTTGTTTGGTCGGTATATGGTCGGTTTGTGATGATAAAATAAATCAACTATATATGGCTCGTTCGAATATAACTTTTATTGAATTTTAGATAATAATAATAATAAGCACATGATGAGGCTAATAATAGAACAACTATACTGATTTATACAGTACAATATTGATGTTGTACATACAGTATCATTAATATTAAAAAAAGAAAATCATTAAAAGTTAAAATAAAAGAAATACGTTTAAGATTTAAGCAAATATAATAGTAATATATTGTAATATTGAAATGATAAAAGTATGGAAAAAACTATATATATTATTATAAAAATCAAATTTCCATTCATGATCACTCTCCAATTATACTTGTTGACGTGGCGTGTTGCGGCTAAACAAAACAAATGATAATGTAAAACAAACATTATTTGAAGATGAATCATGTTGTTTAGAAAGCCAAACCATTAGAATCGGTTCAGTTTATCACGGTACCTTTTTACTGTGACAACTCGATACTTAGAACCCTTCATTCGTATATTGGTGTAACATGCTTGAACGTTATGTGCTTATATAAATACTAGTAAATGAAAGTTGGTGACTATCTTAATGTGCTATGTGCTATTAATGTGTGCGTATAAAGTATATACAAGTGTGTGTAGTGAACCGGAACCAAAACACAATAACCCAACTCGAGACCACCCGGTCTCGAGTGAACAATGTAACCATTGGGCCGGTTGGGCCATGCTCCCCCTCACCCAACTCGAAAACCCACTAGGGTGAACTAACTAGTATATAACTCATGCTCCTAGCCATTTTTACCATTTCTTTGGGCAACTCACACTCACTCTCACACACACTCTCCTACATTCTCTCTCACTAAAACCCTAGAAGCCCAAGCTTTCTCTCCTCTCTTTGGATTCAACCGGTGACAACAAGGGTTCTCGGATTGGAAGCTTATTCATCGATTTCTTCATATCCTCGCACCTTGAAAACCTAACCGGTTAGTGATTCATGTTATATCTCGGTTGATGATGATGTGTTGATGAAGTTATTTGATAATATGCTTGCTTGTTAAGTTTTATGCATGATGAATACATCCTTCTTGAATAGACGGTATTAAGATTGTGGTTATATGTTGATGTAATGTCGGCTTAGTATAGATAATATGTGATGGATCATGAATGATTGTAATCGGCTCTATATGGTTTGAATCCGAATGGCTTGATTATGTTTAGGAGGTTTATTTACTCATGAAATCGGATGTTGCATATGTGGGTTAGATGATGTGCATGGTTAGAATATATGATAGGATAAGGTTGCTTGATTAATCATATTGCAAAATGTGGAAAACCCTAAAATGATGAACAAGTTTGAATGACTATATGAATATTTGAATATGATATGAACATGTTATGAACAATTGAAAATGCTTGTTTGATCTGTTTTGAAACAATATTAGACAAGAAAACATGTTTGAGTATTGTGGTTGGATAGTACATCATATCATGAAATCAAAATCCCATTGGTTAGTACATGTGCTGGCAATTAGCAGGTGTGCCAGTCGAGACCCTCTGTCTCGACTCGAGACCATGTACGTGACAGCTCGAGATCACGGTTGCGACACAGGTTGCGAGTCGAGAACCCCTAGTCTCGACTCGAGACCACACCACATCGATACAAAAACAGCATTACTCGAGATCATGGTTGCGAGTCTTGTTGCGACTCGAGACATGACTCGAGACCTCCACGGTTGCGACTCGAGAACTCGTAGGTACAACTCGAGACCACATAGTCTCGACTCGAGATCTCTAGTCTCGACTCGAGACCAGATATACACGTACACTGTTTTGGACTTGCATGCTGATACGAGCCCAACTAATTGGGCCGCATACTTGGACTTTGCTTATTTACGTAGATGAGGCTATTGGATGTGTTTGTACCCTGTTAATTAACTGAAGTATTTATACGTGTGTGCCATGATCAATAAGTGTATGCAAATGTGTGTAGAAAACATACGTGCACTACCTGAATACGAACCTGACTTGTGTGGTACAACTATGTTAGGACGTGGTTGACCACAATATAGCTTGATTGACTTTTCTGTGTATCTGCCGAGCAAACCAAGGTGAGTTCACACCCTCTACAAAGCATAGGATTCCCTGGGTTGGGAATGGGGTTAAGGATCGTGGATTCCTCGTCCTTTCTTGGGTGGGACAGTGTTGGTTCAGGAATGTAATTCCTCGTCCTCATGGACAGATAACTCGTACTAGACCAAAACTCTATCACGAAGTCCCTCCTTTTTATATCGACTTAATCACCGAGGCCAATGGCGAGCGGGTCATTAGTTAGATAGCGCTATTTAGGTTTGACAAACCTCACACCGTGCCGCAGAGGACGGGCGTGAACTAATGGACTATGGCACGTCAATGATGATAGACATTGACAGTTCAAGGCACATAAACATGACTACAGTCAGCAGTCGATATGGTAACGAGTCTAGTGTATACATGGGGTAGCCCCCACGGCCGAAATGCCAGATAACTAACATGGGGTAGCCCCCACGGCTGGATTGCCAGAACAAA
The DNA here is from genome assembly GCA_030545235.1 of Helianthus tuberosus. Classification (NCBI taxonomy): domain Eukaryota; kingdom Viridiplantae; phylum Streptophyta; class Magnoliopsida; order Asterales; family Asteraceae; genus Helianthus; species Helianthus tuberosus. The sequence continues at coordinate 149,027,872 of CM060363.1, read as the reverse complement.
TGGGTTAAACAAATCACGTTTTCAACTATGGGGTAACCCCCACGGCAGGATGCCAGTTAAAGGAAACTGTTTTTGGAACAACTTAAAATGAACACCCAACCGTGAACTCACTCAACTTGTTGTTGACTCGTTACTACATGCTTTGCAGGTCTCTAGGTACTTAGCTGGAGCTTGCATGGAAGAGCGTCGTTGTGGGGCATGGACAGCTGTGTACCATGTTAAACTTTGAAACAATTAAACTTATGTTTTGGTTTTAAACGTTATGCTTTCGCTTGCAACTTAAACTATGTTTTGCTTGGACACCAATTGTATTGGTTGGATTTTTATATTCGCTTACATGCTTGTTTAATATGATTGGTGGCTGGATCCTGGTCAGTCACGCCTCCAAGCGGTAGTATTTCGCAGGTGGATTTTGGGGGTGTGACAGATTGGTATCAGAGCCATTGGTTATAGTGAACTTGGTTTTAATAAAGGGAAAACGTTTTTGTTAAAACCAGACTATAACCTGTACAGTGCTCAACGGTCCACAACGACGCTTCACTCCACATGCAAGGCTCAACATAAGTTAAATGTATTGGTTACAAACCATCAAATGAAAATAAGTTGTCATTGTTTTATACATCAAAATGTAAGTCTTAAAATGTCAAGGCTTTGACCACTATATCACCGTAAAGAGGCGGTATATAACGGGCAAGCCCTTCAAATGGTGGCATGGAGTCTTGATACTTGCTTTCCTTGACTGAAATGTTTGCATGGTCCACTAATTTCCTGAAATACATGTTAAGTTTGAAAACATCAACAAAAGTTGGCGAGTTCATGCAGTTTAGTTGTATGAGATGTATCTGTAAAATGTGAGTTGTATAAATTGTATCCTTAAATGTGAGTTGTATAAAATGCATCCATAAAATGTGATTTGTATAAAATGTATCTGTATGTAATGATGTAGTATGTAAAGCGTCAATGAAATTGTTGATCATTAATGTTTCGCGAGGACATTAATATGTGTGACGAATTAGGAAGCAATCCAAACCTAGACGATTTCGTGTCGACTACTATCGACTGGGACACAAACGCACTCTTCTGTATGGGTCCACGACCAAGAGTGGGGCTCGCCAAAACCCATTAGATCTAACCCTCTGTACCTAGGTCCAAACTGGATTAATGGTGCTTAGATGTATGACCCTAATCGCACATGATCTAAGGTGTTTCATTCCATGACTTAACATACATTTGAACATGTATTTTCCCCGATAGTTGTAAAGTTGTAAAACATTTAAAATGAATAGGGGACATGAACTCACAGAATTGCGTCCGTGAATGGTAAGTAACTGTGATCTGACGTACGGTCGTCCTGAATAGTGTTGCGACCTACAAATGTTCTTATATTTGTTATACACTTTGGTCTTTATAGATGACTTGAGTACAAGTCTTGTGTCTTGAATGTGTGTAATACTTGTATGTCTTTGTTTTTCGTTGAACTATGTATTAGATGTATGATTTGTTAAACTGTTATATATATATATATATATATATATATATATATGTAATCTTGTATCTTGTGAGTTGTATCATCGGGTCTTGTCATCTTGATTTCGTGCCTTGTATAAGTAAATTGTATAATTGTATTTTTTTTATCAATTATATGTCAATGGGCTTAACCCAAGAATTCATGTTATTGGGCCCAAATAGTGTTGGGCCTAAATAGTGTTGGGCCTCAATAGTGTTGGGCATAAATAGTGTTGGGCCCAAATAGTGTTGGGCCCAAATAGTGTTGCGCCTAAATAGTGTAAGGCCCAAATGTTATTGGGCTTAATGTTATTGGGCCTTGGCCCATATGTTTGGTTTTGGGCTTAGCCCATGAGTCTTGATATTGGGCTTAGTCCATGTATTTATGTTAAGCCCAATTAGGATGATAAGCCCATTTGTAAAATAAGCCCATTTGTATCAAAAATAAGTCCATGTATATAAAATAGGCCCATATGTAAAGTAAGCCCATTTGTTATAAAATAGGCCCATGTGTTAAAAATATATTCTTTCATTTTTATAAAAGTTACTAACTATAGGCTTTTTAATTAAAAGAATACATAGTAGTTTTTATAAGTTTCAAAACATCCGGATATTGTTGTCGGTGATGTGACACCTGTGTCACTTCCATCATCAAAAAAATACCAAATCAATGAAATATTGTATTTCATACTTGGGATTTGTAAAAATATGTGTATCGTTTGCACATATCAACTCTTATTCGATTTCAATCTTTAAATCGCTTTCTAGAAGGTTATACGCGCACTAATGCGTAAATATAACCAGTTTAATGCAACAAACACTCTGGAACAGTGACATAGGCTTAACATACCTTAAATAACCTCCACATAACTTAGAAATAAGTTTTGGATGGTTTGGTGTGTTGAAATCAAGTTTGTTCGATCGCAGGGACTAATTGTGTCAAACTGCGAAACTATACCGATTTGTATAGTAACGAGCATTCCGGAACTTGATCATAAGTTAAATATGCCCTAAATATCCTTTACATAGCTTATAAATAGGCTTTGAGGTGTTTGGTGCGCAAAAATAAACTTTTGGTCATTCAGGGACTAAAAGCGTTAAAAAGTGCATAAGTTTGCATTTTCGCGCATATCTTACGTTCTGAATACATCCGGACATCCAAAAATTTATGTAATCATTAAGATATTATGTTTTAATGATTGGCATGATAAAATTCCATTCGTCGCTTAATTTGGATCGTTTTTGCGTTCGTTACGAGTTCCGTCGTAATTAACCGAACAACGCAACCGTACAACCAAACGAGCCGACATCCGAGATATTTTTTAAGCACATTTTAAGTTCCCTATACTTTAACTTCATTTTAGAGCTTTGAAATGGGGTTAACGGGGCTTAAACGTGTCAAAAATGGGCCGAAATGCATGTTTCTCAAGTGCAGGGACCATTTTGCAATTTCTGGAAAGTATCAGACCTGCAAGGTCCTTACGGGCCGTATGGGCATGGTCTTACGGTCCGTAAGCATGTCCCAGATCAGCAGAAATGTTTTCCAGCTTGATCCAGCTGTTCCACACACTTGCAAATGGTTTTTTATCAATCTATGGGCTATATTTGATGGTTTTCAAGTGCCCATGGTATCCAAATACCATGTGCCCACTTGTACGGATGAGATCGAAGCTCGGTTTTCGATAAACGATCTTAACGGTGCAAGGAAATCTATAAATAGCCCACTCCTTTCACTTGCAAACTCACACTTGATCTGATTTTGGCCTTCTAAGTTGAAGTTTATACTTCATACCTGAAGGTAAATCGGATCAAGAGCTTGCGGGGACCTTTTGTAAGTATTCTTTCGTTCTTTTCATTCGTTTTTATCATTAAAGTCAAACTGTGTTTGACTTTCTGCTTTGACCAGTTTATGGTCAACGCGAAGTTCGTTTGAACTTCATAACGTGAGCATAATCACGATGGTCATAGTCCCTAGTGACTATACCTACTGATTACCACGTTATCTAGGCTCAGTGACGAGTAGTACCTTCGGTCAAAATGCGTATTCTCGCGTATTTTGTAACCATGCTACTTATAAGTATCAAAACCGTTTGTTTTGATACTAAGCCTGTTTTCTAACTTTGTTTAACATGTTTCGACATGTTTATCTCGTCACTTTTCGTTTAGTGCTTGTGTAGAGTCGTAAGTCAAGCGGGCTAAACACCCGCTTAGACTTTCGAACACCTGATTTCTTATAAATGATTTATAAAAGAAAACCTTTTTCAAGGATCATGACTACTTTTATTAAAACCTTTTCCTTAAACTTATAAGTCATGAATCCTAAATACAATAAAACCTATGTATCTCACAGGCATTTTTATGCTGACGTACCTATTTTTACACATGTTTCAGGTGCTGATTTGTGATGACTGATGATATATGCTACACTTAGGATGGACTCGTGCCTTAGCGACTTTAAAACATGAAAGATAATAGTTGTACTTATTTGATTGTAATAAAACAATGAGTTCATATATTCAATAAAACAAAATTATTTATTCCATGGTTGTGAAACAATGATTCTGTTACAATACTCCCCGACGTTTCCGCCACGTCTTGTTGTTTTACGTGGTCGGGGTGTGACAGAAAAGTTGGTATCAGAGCCAATGGTTATAGGGAATTTGGTTATTAGTGATGCTTTAACCTAGACTATAACCTTCCTAGGACCTTAACACAAGTTATCTTGTGTTTAGTTTTAAAACAATACCGTCACCTATCTTTAGGTGACAACCACAATAAGAACACAAATTTCGTTTCCATCTTGAAAATTAATCATCTGTTCTAGGATGATTTATTATATGGTTTTGAACCCTTTAAGTTTTCAAAATCCCGTCAAAGTTGGGTCTAAATAATGTGAACACGTGCAAACTGGAAGGGTGGGTGCCTGTACCCTGGGTCTTCTGTCTAAGGCTAGAGTGTTCGTACAAATCCGCAGTATCGGACCAGTCACTCTTACCTGGGAACTCTTGGGGTGAGTGTCCACTTATAGGCGAGCATGTCTTCGCGATACATTATATTGACCCATTTACTTTGATTATTCACCGTCTCATTTGCTTGCCTTAGGTAACAAACAAATGATCACAATTTTATGCATTGTTATTCTGTTTTCATTTCCCTTGTTTCCTCCCATGTCTCCCATTCTCTTCATGGTGCCTCTTCATCGCAACAACAATGTCCGAACTAAGTGCTACAATTGTCCATCATTTAGGCGTCGTACTACCAGAAGCCTGTTGATTTAGCTATCACTGTGACTCGTCTCAGGGATGAAGCCATACAAGGGAACCGCTCCCTAGAGCAATCAATGCCACCGTCATCATCTGAATCAAATACCTTGTTTCAAATGTACCCACGGTGGACGATGGGGACATTTGGTTAACATGAGCCACTTTGCAATCCAAAGCAAAGCTGTTACAAATCCTGCTGCTGCTCAACCTTCAAACTCTGCTTTATATGTCGCCTGGCATATCTAGCGCCTCAACCTCATGAACTTTCTACCTTGTGTATCGACTTAAGCACGCCTAGTGCAAGGTGTCGAAACACCTCTTGTTACACAAATTCCAAAATCCATATAGGATCTTTTTATCTTCAAAATTAGATCTTTATGGATGATTATCGCTCAAATCGGAGCCCTTAATTGAATTATTCGTATGCCTTAATACGTATATTACGATTCAATAAGGATAAATCCGAATTCCTATTAAGATCTTTCTATCTCCATAGTTAGATTCTTATGTTTAAAGTGCCAAATGAAATCCACGAATTGGATTCCTGGTGTGCTTTAAAAATACGTGTCCAAAGATAACAAATTAATAATCAAGTTAATCAATTATGTGATTATGTGCTTATGAATATGTTTTGTGTTTTTATGTGATCCATCCAAATCCTCATAGAATCTTCCATATCTCATATGAGGGATTCATAGTAGGATATCTAAAGGTACTATCTTAAATCCTTAATGGACTTCAACGTTGTAGTTAAGTCCCATGGGTTATAAAGTACTATTCTATAAATTTGACCTCTTGAATGGTCTAGTTAAACAGATTGATTTGGAAATCTGGTTAGGAATATCATGTGATGATATAATTGAAAAGCTCCCTTTAAGTGGTCTATTTAAGGAGATCGTACGACGGTCTAGTTAAGAAGATCATGTGTTGATCTAGTTAAAAAGATCATTCGTTGATCTAGTTAAAAAGATCCTTTGGTGGTCTAGTCAAGTCGCTTCATGTTTATTCAGTTGATTCTTCCCTTACGCATTATGAAATGAACTGTGCGGACTGTGCAAGGAATTACATAATTATGGAGGCCTACATAATTATGGAATTCAGTGCACAGAAACCACAGGAAGTTTTGTCATGTGTTAAAACCTATAGTGACAAGAGTAATGATACGGGAGAAGTCTTGGACCTTGACTGATGTCATTTTATCTTGCACTCCCCAATTCTGATTTCAAGCACACACAAGTTTCCTATGATAAGTCTTCATGAGAAACGTTCTTCCATCCATAGTTCGAAACTCCATGTTTTGTTACTATAAGGACTTCACTTTGAGGGTTGAAAATTTAGCTAAAAATATATATATATATCCTAACAGGGCCCAGAGTTTTACTTAGGGTTCAATGGATTTATTTGAAAGCGAAACCGTCACAGCTGTCTTCACAAGTTTCCCCTAAAATTAAATTTCGGGACGAAATTTCCTAAAGTAGGGGAGACTGTGACACCTGTGTCACTTCCATCATCAAAAAATACCAAATCAATGAAATATTGTATTTCATACTTGGGATTTGTAAAAATATGTGTATCGTTTGCACATATCAACTCTTATTCGATTTCAATCTTTAAATCGCTTTCTAGAAGGTTATACGCGCACTAATGCGTAAATATAACCAGTTTAATGCAACAAACACTCTGGAACAGTGACATAGGCTTAACATACCTTAAATAATCTCCACATAACTTAGAAATAAGTTTTGGATGGTTTGGTGTGTTGAAATCAAGTTTGTTCGATCGCAGGGACTAATTGTGTCAAACTGCGAAACTATACCGATTTGTATAGTAACGAGCCTTCCGGAACTTGATCATAAGTTAAATATGCCCTAAATATCCTTTACATAGCTTATAAATAGGCTTTGAGGTGTTTGGTGCGCAAAAATAAAGTTTTGGTCATTCAGGGACTAAAAGCGTCAAAAAGTGCATAAGTTTGCATTTTCGCTCATATCTTACGTTATGAATACATCCGGACATCCAAAAATTTATGTAATCATTAAGATATTATGTTTTAATGATTGGCATGATAAAATTCCATTCGTCGCTTAATTTGGATCGTTTTTGCGTTCGTTACGAGTTCCGTCGTAATTAACCGAACAACGCAACCGTACAACCAAACGAGCCGACATCCGAGATATTTTTTAAGCACATTTTAAGTTCCCTATACTTTAACTTCATTTTAGAGCTTTGAAATGGGGTTAACGGGGCTTAAACGTGTCAAAAATGGGCCGAAATGCATGTTTCTCAAGTGCAGGGACCATTTTGCAATTTCTGGAAAGTATCAGACCTACAAGGTCCTTACGGGCCGTATGGGCATGGTCTTACGGTCCGTAAGCATGTCCCAGATCAGCAGAAATGTTTTCCAGCTTGATCCAGCTGTTCCACACACTTGCAAATGGTTTTTGATCAATCTATGGGCTATATTTGATGGTTTTCAAGTGCCCATGGTATCCAAATACCATGTGCCCACTTGTACGGATGAGATCGAAGCTCGGTTTTCGATAAACAATCTTAACAGTGCAAGGAAATCTATAAATAGCCCACCCCTTTCACTTGCAAACTCACACTTGATCTGATTTTGGCCTTCTAAGTTGAAGTTTATACTTCATACCTGAAGGTAAATCGGATCAAGAGCTTGCGGGGACCTTTTGTAAGTATTCTTTCGTTCTTTTCATTCGTTTTTATCGTTAAAGTCAAACTGCGTTTGACTTTCTTCTTTGACCAGTTTATGGTCAACGCGAAGTTCGTTTGAACTTCATAACGTGAGCATAATCACGATGGTCATAGTCCCAGTAACTATACCTACTGATTACCACGTTATCTAAGCTCAGTGACGAGTCGTAGCTTCAGTCAAAATGCGTATTCTCGCGTATTTTGTAACCAAGCTACTTATAAGTATCAAAACCGTTTGTTTTGATACCAAACCTATTTTCTAACTTTGTTAAACATGTTTCGACATATTTAGCTCGTCACTTTTCGTTTAGTGCTTGTGTAGAGTCGTAAGTCAAGCGGGCTAAACACCCGCTTAGACTTTCGATCACGACCCGTTTGGTCGATCATTAGGATCCGACCAAACATGTTTAGTGACCATAGGTGTATAAGGAATAACATTCCGAGGTTATACCTTATGGTCACCTAGTTTAAGTAGTTGTATGATAAGTAGTTTATATGCCTTAGGTAAATTACCAAAATGCCCTTTTCATACATAATTGGTAATTAAGCATATGTAACCTAAATTTTTGTCAATTAACTGATTATGTAACATATTTAAACATGTTTAGGCATATAATACTTGTCATAGGACTAGTTAGGCGGTCCAAACGCGTTTTACGCAAACGACGCATTAAAGTAGCGTAAGCTACCTAAACGGGTCATTACGGGTCGTAAGCACTTAGGTTAGGTTTCATTTTAGTATGTAGGCCTTGTTAAACCATATCATATGAGTTCCCAGGCTCATTTGGTTCACGAGACCTCATACTGTCCGATCTCCCGATTTAGGTCCGGTTTATTTATGTAGTTATCAATATTAGGTGCCGTTTGATTCCGTTCTCCCTATAGCTTTGCTTGGTAGTTGTTCAAGACTTCTAAGCACTCTCAAGTGAGTACATAGTCCCCTCTTTTACTGTTTTCAAACTGTTTTGGGGTGAATCATGTGTACCTATCTGTTATTTTCATGATTTCAAAGTATAATTGATCATACATGTTAGTATTTATCTTTTGACAAACTGAATGATTATTTATGACATAAACACTGATTTCTCAAAGATTATAAAATAAATTGTTGGAATAGTACTTATTTTGTTCACCAGACCGGTTGGTAGTATGATATAGCGCTATAGGATTTGACACCCCATTCCTGTTGTCATGGAATGTCTGAAACCAATTTGTTGCTCCATCCAAATAGGGATTGCCTTTGTGGTATTTCTATAGTCTCAAAGGTGTATTTTGATGCACTAGGTCTGAATGAATTCTTAAATCACATTATTTTTGTATATTAAGTTATACTCTCAAAAGTATAGTTTGATATGCTCTCATATGGGATATTGTACAAAAACCAACATATATTTTGGTAATCATTAAAACATAGTTTGATATGTTATTTTCATAATCCAAAGCATAGTTTTAATATGTTATTTTCAAACCAAAAACATAATTTAATATGTTATTTATAAATCCAAAGTATACTTTTAATATACTACTGAAAATTATTATTTTTAACAACTAAAGTATATTTAATATACTATTTGTTTACAATTGGGTTTTGGTTAGTGTTTAGATAACGGGACGGGTGTAATATGATGAAAACATGGTAGATACGCCGCTGGTACTTCTTATATATAAGTGTTTTCATCACGTTACATATCGTGGCGTTATTTAGTACACTTGGGTTAACGGTTTTTGGAACTGAAATATATTCTAATATATTATTTATTCGACTTTCTTAAATGAAAGTATATTTTTATATATACTATAAAACTTTTTTTATCAAAATATTGTTTTTCAAACAATATATTTTTATACAAACTTATTCTACTTACTTATTTAATTTCATATGTATTATTATTTTATATCATCTGATTTCTTATAAATGATTTATAAAAGAAAACCTTTTTCAAGGATCATGACTACTTTTATTAAAACCTTTTCCTTAAACTTATAAGTCATGAATCCTAAATACAATAAAACCTATGTATCTCACAGACATTTTTATGCTGACGTACCTATTTTTACACATGTTTCAGGTGCTGCTTTGTGATGACTGATGATATATGCTACACTTAGGATGGACTCGTGCCTTAGCGACTTTAAAACTTGAAAGATAATAGTTGTACTTATTTGATTGTAATAAAACAATGAGTTCATATATTCAATAAAACAAAATTATTTATTCCATGGTTGTGAAACAATGATTCTGTTACAATACTCCCCGACGTTTCCGCCACGTCTTGTTGTTTTACGTGGTCGGGGTGTGACAGGTGATTTGTATGTATTCGCGTCGAAAGATCGCCTAAGCATCGTAGTAACTCTTCGGAATGGCGATATGTTCATAGATTCGCCCGTCGTCCGTTTTGACCATAAGTTGTGTTCGAAAGCTCGGAATGTCCGTAATTGTGTTTTAAGGCGTGCTTACATGTAGTCTTGTAAGACTTTAGTCAAAATGTACATTGTGTTTATTTGTACCATTGTATTCAAGTTCCTAGTTATAATACATATAACTAATACAAACATATAACACATAGCACTTAAGTTGTTAAGTTAACTAAATATATATTTTCTTAAAAATATATATTTATATCAAACTTTGCTTTTACAAAAACCATTCTTTAAAATCTTTTTAATCTAATAAAGATTTTGTCAAAGATAATAGTTTTCATAACTTATCATTTTTAAGAAAAATTGGCCATATTTTATTAGAAATATGGACTTTGCCATGTTTAATAAAACATATCTTTTTCTTTCCAAAATCACCAACAATTTACTCATAATATTCTTAACAAAAACATATGAGATTTGTAACATAAACTTAACAAGATGAACTCATAATCATGTAGGGTTTTGGTATGATCTTTACATATGTTTACTAGTTCAAAAATCATACTTTACTTCTAGTTTTAACAAGCTTTTTATAAAAACCCATCTTGTATGTTTCTTTTTATAACTTTGTAAAAGTATCATTTTTGGTTAAAAACCTTGCATACTTTAACAAAATCAAAGATTATGATCATCCATCTAAACATTTATGTTTAACAAGACCCTTAAACATTTTCATGTACACTTGTTAGATTATGTTTTTAAACATCATCTAACAAGTTATTTGTATCCTAATCATCAAAACTAGATCAAATATGCAAGTAATCATCATTAAATCACAACATAAACACACTTTTATATCATGATTATTATTTTTATGCTTCTTTGTATTTTCATATTATTTTGTATGATTGTTTTAGTTATAACTTGTTCTTCAAACAATAAATACATAAATAAGTATGAAAAAGAGATTGTTGAAGCTTACTTCTAGCACTAATGGCTAGGGATGATCTTGATGATGATTAAGAAAAGAAAAATGATGATCTTGATGCTTGTGAGCTCTTAGATGGATGAGAAAGCTTGCTTCAACTTGTGTATGCCTTAGATCTTCTCAAGTTCCATGAAAATGCATCTTGATCATCATGAAAGTGGCTTGAAAATGAAGATGGGGGAGGGGTGTTCTTGACCGAAAATGGGGTTATGGTTGAGAGATTTTGTGTGTGAAAGTTATAGTGTAAAGTGTGTGTAATGTGCTAGTAAACTAAGCTTCAAAAAGTGTTAACAATCTTTCACCAACATTCACCACTTGCCCACTTGGTTAATCCACTTGCAAACTTAGGATATTTGTGGTAACTAGTTGAAAAAGTGGGTCCCACAAGGGGATGTTGCAACCGTGAATGGGGGGGGGGGGGTCCCTTTGTTTTTGCTTCTTGATTTACTTAGTAAAAGTGTTAGAACCTTTAGGTAGTTGTTTAGGAAATTTATAAATATAAGTGTTTAAAGGGTGTTAAATGATCATTACTAGACCATAATGATCCAATTAACACTAGATGACCATTAAAAAAAGATTTGATATTGTTCGGGTATTCGTTTCGAATTGTTTCAGTTAGATGTTTTTTGAACGCTAAGTTGTGTAACTTGTGTGAATTGATGTAGTTATTGGTTCGTATGATACCCGAATGTATCCTCACATGAATTCTATGTTAAATAACATTTTTACATGTCGTAAAAATATTAGAAAGCTGATTTCTGCAGAATTTATGCGGAAAAGTGTTGAAATCGTCGCTTTTAGTGCTTTTCGGGCAATTTTTAGTGTTATCGGACTTCGGAAAGGTTTTAAATCAAACCCTTGCATTCCTAGTTAGGGTTTAATGTATATTAGATGTTGGACTTTCGTCTGAGTCCTAAAGATGTCGTTTAGATGGTTTCTGCGGATCCTGCGTTTTCGTCAGAATACTAGTTTACTAGGTGCTTTTCTAGTAGTTTCGATGCAGTGTTTAAACTGTTTCAAATGTACTTAATAAAAATGAATCATATGCATCCTAAGTAAGTATTCCATGAGTATTCTAAGTGTATGTCACGAAATACGCAGTTCAGGTGTTCAAAATGCATAAAAATGTAGCTAAAAATGAGTATTTTAAGTGTAAGACAGTTACCGAAAAGTGGCAGTTGTCACAGTTTGCATGGGTTCACACAAAAGAAACAGAATGTTGGAATTGAGGCTTACGAACTCACATGTGGCTTACGGTTCTGTTTGCATGGCATGACAAAAGAAACATCAAAATTAATTGAAGGTTTACAGCTGCACGTGTTAGTTTTGGGGTGGGCCGATTTAAGGGTTCTAAAACCCTAAAGGAAAGACTTGTTGGGCCCTAATTCAAAAACAACATCATCACCTCATTATTTGATGAAGATGGGCAGCCACACATTACACCATTGGGAGCTCTAAAAACTTCATCACTCAACATCATCATTCACCATCGATATTCTGCACAATACCGAATCATCATGAACTCGACTTTCTATCAAGCTTTTGAAGATCGCACGAGCGCCATGAGCGGCTAGTCGTCCCGTGACCGTCTCCGGGAATAGGGTTTGTGTACGAAACGTTGGGTTGTTTACTATTACGAATGTTTCGATTAGGATTCGATTAAACTTTTGGTTAGTCGTTCCTATTGTTTTTTTCGGTTAAAATTTTTTTTATTATCGTATTCATTCGTGTTCATCAATTATTTGGTTTGTGTCATCAACACTTGGGATTAAATTCTAAGTTGTCATTGATTTTAACCTTTAATCATTGAATCTGTTAATGTTTATGAAATCTGAAATTGGTAATTAATTGGATTACTATTCAGTTGCATCAATCTTTCGGTTTCGATCGTGGATCATTGCAATCAAATATATTGTCCGTTAGTTATTTATCAAAACAAGTTTTACGGATCATGTCTATGTGATTTCCAGCTAGTCGTAACTAAGTAACCCGATTTTCTACGTAATCTGAAAACTCGGAGATTAGTCCTTTCTCTCATCATTGTTTACAACTCTAATTTATATTTGTTTTCACAATCATTCTCAAAACTGCAAAAAGCAATTAGTTTAGAAGTAGATGATAATTAAAGCAACAAACTTTTACACTTTCCACTGATTCCCCATGGATTCGACACCCTACTTACCCTTTACTAGTAAAAGGTGAATAGTACACTTTACTTTATTTTTTGACCGACCTTACGACATCGATCATATAATATCATGGGAAAAAATGAAGGAACGAAAATTATTAAAGAGATATCAAATTAATTGATAAAAGAAATATAATTTAAAAATACAAAAAAGAATTATTAAAAACTAAAAACAAATGATAAAAGGAAATATGATTTTAAAAAAGAAAAAAAATATATTAAAATTAAAATAAATATAAATAATAAACTATTATAACATTAAATAATAAAATATTAAAAAAACTATATATCATTATAAAAATAAAATCACTATTCATACCCACTTTCCAACTATATATACTAGTGGGACTTTCGGGCGTCTCGCTGCGGGGGTTCATTACAGTACCACTACGATACCGGCACTCGGAATAGCAATCGTTGCCAATCGACACGTTTTTTATATTGAGTGAAAAACCCATAAAAACGAATACCTGTACCGGTGTTGTTTGTTCGGTATCAGTCCGTTACGATACCGGTATCGTATAGACATTCGATATAGCTTACAATACCAAAAAATATTTTATTGCGAATATCACTTTGTGTTCAATGAATTTTTTACCGCCACATCGAGAATTCTATAAAAATGAATACGGTACTGTTACCGATGTTGTTTGATCGGTATATGTTCGGTTTGTGATGATAAAAAAGTCAACTATACACCCATTAGAATATCTATGTTGTTTGGTGGTATATGTTCAGTTTGTGATGATAAATAAATTCTACTATATATTACCTGTTCGAATACCAATGTTGTTTGGTCGGTATATGTTCGGTTTGTGATGATAAAAAATCAACTATATATGACCCGTTTGAGTAGAACTTTTATCGAACCATACATATTAATAGGCACATGATGACGTTAATAATAATAAAACTATACCAATGCTATACGATACCGGTACCGATGTTGTTCAGACGGTAACAGTAATATTAAAAAAAGAAAATCATTAAAAGTGAATAAAAGAAATATGTTTAAGGTTATAAGTAAATATAATAATAATAATAATAATAATAATAATAATAATAATAATAATCTATTCTAATACTGAAACGATAAAAATATGAAAAAAAACTATATATATATTATTATTAAAATCAAATTACTTACTATCCAACGTAGTTTAATTTTAACGATGAAAACAAATATCGATACCAGATTCAATAAAACCAATTAAAAAAAGGTTTTCCTCTCGCGCTACGCTGCGGGAGTTTGATTGTTTTCCATCGGTGATGT